>OU612060.1:65293302-65893302 GCA_914767635.1 Melanostoma mellinum | reverse complement strand
GGAAGATCTGATTCCGCCTCCTTCTTCTGAAGTGCTCATTTGGACAAAACTGGAAGGTGAGTTTGGAAGCCTTCGATACCTCTTGGTGGAAACAGGCCCAGGGTGTTCCTCCCAAAGCGTATGATTGGGAAAACACTGGTAGCACCGAAAAACAAAATGGTCCCCTTACGATTATTAAGCATCAGACAGTACGATGTAAGGTTGAAGAAAGGAGAAGACTTCTGAAGTGTTCATTTGGACAAAACTGGAAGGTGAGTTTGGAAGCCTTCGATACCTCGTGGTGGAACCAGGCCCAGGGTGTTCCTCCCAAATCGTATCATTGGGAAAACACTGGTAGCACCGAAAAACAAAATGGTCCCCGTACGATTACTAAGAACCAGACCGTACGATGTAAGGTTGAAGAAAGGAGAAGTCGTTGAACGTTGCGAATCGGTTGCAGCAATTACGAAAATCACAGATGAAGCCCCGAGAAAAACTATAACTCCGGAGGAGCTCAAGACCTTCAAAGCTAGAATATTGAATTCATCCAACCTTGATCACCAACAGACAAGGATGGCTGAAAATCTCCTACAAGAGTACACTGACATCTTCGCATCGTCAAAAGGGCAGTATGGTAGAACACAGTTGGTGCAGCACCGCATCAACACAGGAGATGCAAGACCGATTCGTCAACCTGCAAGACGCCTTCCACTGGCCAAACAAGGTGAGGTTGAGGAGAAATGATAACAACAATGCAGAAGGACGGTCTTATCGAAAATTCCAAGAGTCATTTACGGGAAAACATTTGAAAAACATTGCGAGAACATAAAAGCCGTGTTTCAGAAACTTCGAGAAGCTAACCTTAAACTGAATCCGGAAAAAATGCACTTTTCAAAACCAAAGTAAAGTATTTGGGACACATTATCTCTTCCCAAGTAGTGAACACTGATCCTGAAAAAGTTGACTCCGTCAAAAATTGGCCAACACCACAGGACAAACATCAGCTCCGAAGATTTCTTGGTCTTGCCACATATTACCGACGTTTTGTTAAGAACTTTGCTGGAGTTGCAAAGAGTTTACATCAGCTCACCGAAAAGGAAAGCAGTTTTAATGGTCAGGTGAGTGCGAGAAATCTTTTCAGGAACTCAAATACCGCCTCTGTAACGCTCCAGTGCTGGCACATCCAACACCTGGCAAAACATTCATCATCGACGCAGATGCAAGCAACGTTGGAATCGGGGCGGTACTATCCCAAGTGCATGATGGCGAGGAGAAAGTGGTAGCATATTACAGCAAGATCCTCTCGAAACCCGAAAGAGACTACTGTGTGACCAGAAGGGAACTGCTAGCTCTTATCTTGGCAACAAAGCACTTCCATAAGTACATCTTTGGACAGAAATTCCTTCTGCGGACAGACCATGGTGCTCTGAACTGGCTGTTGAACTTCAAAAATCCAGAAGGTCAAGTCGCAAAGTGGATAGAAAGACTGCAGACTTATGATTACCAGATTCAACACCTAAGAGGAAAGCTGCACTCAAACGCCGACGCATTATCCCGAAGACCTTGCAAAGTGGATTGTAAGCATTGTAGGCGGCAAGAAGACAAAGAAAATATTACCGCTCAGCGACTAAGAGCTGACCCAATATGCGGATGGAGCAATGAGGAAGTGAGGACTGCTCAACAGGAGGATCCAGATATCGAACATATTCTCGCATGGAAAGAAAATGAAGAGAAACCTGAATGGGGAGACATTTCTGACCGGAGTCCAGTTCTCAAAGCCTATTGGGCACAGTGGGACTCACTATATGTGCAAGAAGGTGTCCTCATGCGAAGATGGAAATCCACTGACAGTAAGTCGTATGTGATGCAGCTGATCGTACCGCAATCGAAAGTCAGTGAAGTTCTTCGAAAGATGCATGACGGACCTTCTGGAGGCCACCTGGGAGTAAACAAAACACTGGAGAAAGTGCGACATCGGTTCTACTGGTTACATGCTAGAGATGACGTGAAGAAGTGGTGCCAAACATGTGACAAGTGTACTGCAACCAAAGGGCCTGGTAGAAAGATTCAAGGTAAGATGCATCAGTACAATGTTGGATCGCCTTTTGAGAGGATTGCAGTAGATGTGGCTGGGCCTTTTCCAGAAACCAATGCTGGAAACAAGTACATTCTGGTTGTAATCCATCCATCAAGGAGCCAAAACGGTGGTCGACCAGATTGTGTTTAACTGGGTGAGCAGGTTTGGCGTATCAATGGAACTCCATTCCGACCAAGGGAGGAACTTCGAGGCAAACATCTTCCAAGGAGTGTGCGGACTACTTGGCATTAAGAAGACCACTTGAGTTCCAAAAAAGCTTAAGTGGACCTGACAACTTAGTACCACCGCCTGTAGATAGGCAACTTCCTCCAGGTCGAACCGCATTGCAAAATGCTGGCAATGGCAACTGTCATTCTCAGCTGGATCAGTCTGCGAGTCCGTTTGTTCCGAGATTTTAGGGGTGATAATGGAGCGTACCAAGCTCACTTTCACCCGGAGCAGAACCGGTTTCGACGAAGTCCTTACGGTCACTCGAATTACCCATCAAACTTGCAAGGTGTCCCCGTCAGGATTGACAAGTGAGGTTTGAAATTCGATGGAGATTCCGATAAGCTGACCGTGGAGGAATTCGTCTTCAGTGTAGGTACCCTGCAAAGTCAGTACGACTGTGCCTGGGCTGAGATTTTGAGATATTTCCATCTTCTCCTCTCAGGTGCCGCCTATGAATGGTACTGGCAGTTCCAACGGTCCATTTTTCGTCCTGACTGGCCCACTTTGCGCGACGCCCTTAAGAGGCAATTCTAAGGCGTGCGGTCGGATTTCGACGTGGTTCGGGACATTATGGACCGCAGGCAAGGCAACTGGGAGCCGGTTGATGAGTTTTTCGCTGCCATCAACCGGATGAGATCTCAGCTCAGGATGCAGATTTCTGAAGGTGAGCTGGTGCGCATCCTTAAGAAAAATCTCAACCAACATTTGGGCAGACTTGTGTACCCACAAGTCATCTTCACAATGGACCAGCTGAGAATGGCGTGTAAGGATGCCGAGTACACCTTTCCAGTGGTGAGAGATGGTCTCCGTCAAAATAGACAGGCAATAAAACCAATGGTTTACGAGCTGGAGACCGATCCGGAGGAGCAGTTACACCCCGAAGACCAATTGGCCGCGTTCCAGCACATGGGAGCCCGACCAAAATCAAGTCGGGTGTACAACACCTCAAACTTGAAGTGCTGGAACTGCGAGCAGCCAGGTCACCTGTACCAGGACTGCACTGCCGCAAGAACCTTGTTTTGCTACAGGTGCGCGCACAAGCTGTGTGAGATGTGTTACTAGACAGACGTGTGTTTAATCGTGGCAATTGGCATTTAGTTTTACGTGTTTTTTTCATTTATTTACCAAGGTCCCTGCACTTTAAAATAACATTGAACTATATTTGAAAAGTAAGCAATTCGACTAGGGCTGTGAAATCTTTATAAGTATAGTTTATTTAAACAAAATCATATTCTTGCAATTTTGCATAAGAAAAAAGAAAACTTAAATCGTCATCATAGTTCCGCTCTCGATCACAAAAAATGAAAAAAAAATAAAAACTCACCATACATAACTGACCTGTACAAAGTGCTCTTCTCCTATCTCACATCCACATATACAAATTTTCCATGTCATCTACGAGGAATAAATTACGGTCCACAAACTCGCTCTCTACTGTTCCGGAACCTCTTTCACCACTACTACCACAACACACAACCAAAACAAACTTAAAAAAATCATCAAACGGAGACAGTTTAGTCGTAATGGATATATTTGCCAAATTCGAAAAAGCAATGGAAGACCAAACTAAAATTATTACGTCACAAATCACATCACAGATAGCAGAATTGGAAAAACGTATTACCATGAAGATTGACTCAGAAGTGAATGAATTAAAGAACTCAATTGAAAGTATTAATGCGCGATTGTCATTCTTGGAAGTCAAACAAAACGAAATGGAGCCACTGATTGCAGAAAATAACGAGCTTAAGCAACTAACAACACAGTTTGATGATAAAATTAAAAGCATTTGTTCTCAAATGGAGGCTTATCACGAAAAACAACAACAAAAAGACTCGATGTGCGATGCGCTTATACACGGCGTTCCTTTTTTGCAAACAGAAAACTTACGTTCTATATTTAATAACATTTGCACCAAAGTTAATATCACACCGCCGAACTTGAAAAGCATTTTCCGAATTAAAACTAAAACCGATACCGCCGCACCACCGATAATTATTAATTTTTTTTCGCCATTTGACAAACAGCTTCTTCTACGATCAATAGCCAACCACCGAAAAACTATGAATGAACAACTTCACCTGCATGATCTTGGCTTTCGTGTGGATAATGCAACGGTAAATTCTATTGTTTACATTCATGAATGCTTAACATTAAAAAATCGCTCTCTTTTACAACTTGCGCTGAAACTTAAAAGGTCGATGATGATGGATGATTTTTTTTTTTTTTTTCTCTTTAAATTTCTTTAATTAAACCATCTTTTTTCACTTTTTTCCTTGTTGTTATATAATGTTAGTTTTTGAATTTGTATAAATATTAGTAACACTTTTGCTTATTTTTAATTTTAAATTTACCATTGAAGCTTGCACTGTTAAATGAGATATTGTATCTTACTGTGTTAAGTTAGTAAATAAATAAATTGAACTGAATTGGAAAAAAAAAATTGAATTGCGGTGAGGCTGGGGTAATTACTCCAAAACGCCCCAAGCGCAATCCGGAAAACCGGTACAGGAACGTGAAGTCTTCGGGGGAGTCACGTTCCACCCAAGCCCCGCAATAAAAACTAAAGAAAACGAAACAAACAAGATTCAAATATTAAAACGAGAGCAAACTTAACCAAAAGAAGTGAAGAGATACGAAATTAGACCTCTTCACATTAGAAAAAGAGTTTACTTATAGCTAGGGATAGGATCTTTAACCAGAAGAGTAGCGCAGTTTCTAGGAGAATAATGAAAACTAGAGAAAGTTTCCAACTTAGAAAAAGTATTAGAAAAAGTATTTTGTCGACGTGTCCTCTGACCCAAGGCCTTACGATAGGGTCACTATAGGTAGTAAAAACTTGCTAGGTTTGCTCGATAGTGGCGCTAGCGTAAGCATTTTAGGGAAAAATTGCGAAAAGGTGTTAGAGGAACTGAAGATTCCCATGATTCCTCATCAATCTGGTGTTAAGCCAGCTGACAGCAAGTTGCAGTCAATACTCGGCAAAATTAAGGTAGAAGTGCTCTACAAAGGATGTAAAGCACCAATTGAATTTTATTTGGTCTCAAACCTGGATCAGGAGTTGTACCTGGGTGTAGATTTTTGGAAGGCCTTCCAATTCGCACCGGGTGTCGTGAATACTATTTCGATAATGGAAATACAAGCCGACCTGCTAAACGCTCATCAGTTGTCTCTTGAGCAACAGTCGAGGTTGGAAGCTGTCAGGATGAAGTTCCTTGACTATGACCGTCACGGCTTAGGTAAGACGTCTTTGATGGAGCACGTCATAGATACCGGAGATGCGGTACCTGTCAAGCAGCGTCACTACCCTGTTACCCCAGCGGTGCAAGCCATATTGTACCAAGAATTGGACAGAATGCTAGAGCTCAGCGTTATTGAGGAGAGCGAGAGCCCTTGGTGTTCACCTGTTGCCCTTATAAAGAAGATAGGCGAAAACAACGCCGTAAAATACAGGTTTTGCCTTGACGCTCGTAAGGTCAACTCGGTTACAAAAAGGATGCTAACCCTCTTCCCCATATCGAAGGGCTCCTCAGTCGTCTACCAGACACCTACTTTATAAGTAGCGTGGACCTGAAAGAAGCATTCTGGCAGATACCGCTGGAGGAACAGAGTAGGGAGAAAACTGCGTTTGCGGTACCGGAGAGACCTTTGTACCAGTTTAAGGTTATGCCTTTTGGGTTGTGTAATGCCGCTCAAAATGCCGTTTAATGGACAAAAAGATCCCTGCACGACTCAGAGATCGGGTTTTCGTCTATCTAGACGATTTGCTTATCATTGCGCCGGACTTTGAGACGCATATCAGTCTGCTAGAACAGGTTGCTGATTGCTTGAGAAAAGCAAACCTCACGATAAACCTAAAAAAGTCCAAATTTTGCTTTAAAGAGCTGAAGTATTAAGGTTATATCGTAGGTGGTGGAAAGTTAAAGACTGAGCCAGCCAAGGTCGAGGCAGTCGTTGACTTTCCGCTTCCCAAAAACCAAAGACAGGTTCGTCGGCTACTTGGTCTAGCAGGATGGTATAGACGGTTTATCAAGGACTTCTCTACCCTGACGGCTCCGTTGACACACACACTGAAAAAGAAAAACACCAAGTTCAAGATGACTGATGAAGTAATAGCAGCGTTCGAACGATTGAAATTTTACATCCAGTGCGACGCTTCTGATTCAGGTATAGGTGCAGTGCTTTTTCAAAAAAGAACCGACGATGAAGAGAGTCCAGTGTCTTACTTCTCCCAAAAGCTCGACTCGTGTCAACGAAACTACAGTGTGACCGAGAAAGAGTGAATGGTGGCTGTAATGGCCATCAAACGTTTCAGGCCCTATGTTGAAGGTATAGATTTTACGGTCATAACCGACCACTCAAGCCTTAAGTGGCTGATGAGTATGAAAGACCTGAACGGTCGTCTGGCCCGGTGGAGTCTTGATCTCCAATCCTATACCTTCGACATAGAGCACAGAAAGGGGGCGCTAAATGTCGTGCCAGATACTCTTTCTCGGTAGCGACCACTCTTAAGTGTTATGAGCGCTCATAAATCTGCACTAATAGTGGTCGGTGAATAGGTTTATGAGGCACTTAGTTTAAGATTTCTTGGTGAATACCACCCTTACTTATTTATTTATTTATATAATATAGTTATCTATTTATATTTATTTATACACGTAGGTTAGTTATTTTTAAGTATTGCGATAGCTCTAAGCCTTATATTATGTGATACTAATTGATAAGTACGTGTTTCCTAACTTATCAACAGATCTATGTTTTTTTTTTGGTAGTTTATTTAAATGTTATTTTTTTTGTTAGTACGTTCTATAAATAAAATATGTATGTTTTTAGGTATATGTTACGTATTATTAGTTATTTAATAAAAATCGAGCGAAAAAAAAAATGTCAAGAACGTCTACTAAAGCCGCAAAAATAATTTACGTACATACTGTAACGTGCGCTTAGTTCGCAAAAATAAAACTCTACTTTTCAATTTAATTCTACCACTTTATTCAGTATCTACTTTCGATATACACTTAATTTGAACTCAACTCGACTTTTGGACTATCACTTGTATTTAATCTTAACTTTATCACTCTATAAACAAAACTGCCCTCTGGTTGCCTCGGGCGGGCTATTTATATCGAATGACATGCCATCTAGAACTCTCCAGTAACTTCCACATTGTCTCCACATTTGCTGTCAAGCATCACTGACTACACTCACACACACTGGCTTACAAGCAACGCCTGTCATTTATACCATTCCATTATAGTGTTGCCAGTTGTTTTTTCGGTTGAACGTTTTTCGATTAGGAAATTGGTATAAAATGTTGGGTTCACGTTACACTGCCCCCTCCTTAGGATTGTTCGTCCCGAATAATTCCATCTGCAGCCTCGCCACTATATCGATGCAGCCTGTCACAATGAACTACTTTTAACTTGCCTCTTAGTCCTCTTTGGATGCGGTAAACCACGTCGTTAATCCTCGTGACTACAGTATAAGGACCTTCCCAGTTTTGCTGAAGTTTCGGTGACAATCCCTTTTGACGATGAGGATTATAAAGCCACACACGATCTCCTGCTTGGAATCCTGACGTTGTCGCTTTTGTGTCGTACCGTGTCTTCATCCGGTCGCTGTAGGTTTTCATCCGTTCCCTTGTTCTTTTATGGATGTCAGCGAGTCTCTCCTTGAGGTCGTCCACATACTCGTTTGTGTCCTGTGGCTCCTCTGTGGGGCATCCAAATTTAAGTTCGCTGGGCAGCCGCATGGTTTTCCCGAACAGGATGTCAGATGGTGCTTGTCCTGTCGAGCTATGTACTGCACTTCTATAGGCCATCAGGAATAGCGGTACGTGCCTATCCCAGTCTCTTTGGTAGTCGCCTACGACCTTGGTGAGGTGTTCTTTCAAGGTCCGGTTGAATCTTTCAACCATCCCATCAGATTGTGGATGAAGCGGTGTGGTTCTCGTCTTCTTAATGCCAAGTAGTCCGCACACTCCTTGGAAGATGTTTGACTCAAAGTTCCTCCCTTGGTCGGAATGGAGTTCCATAGGCACGCCAAACCTACTCACCCAGTTAAACACAATCTGGTCGACCACCGTTTTGGCTTCTTGATTTGGGATGGCAAACGCCTCAGGCCACTTGCTAAAATAGTCCATTACAACCAGAATGTATTTGTTTCCAGCGTTGGTCTCTGGAAAAGGCCCAGCCACATCTACTGCAATCCTCTCAAAAGGCGATCCAACGTTGTACTGATGCATCTTACCTTGAATCTTCCTACCAGGTCCTTTGGTTGCAGCACACTTGTCACATGTTCGGCACCACTTCTCCACGTCATCTCTAGCATGTAACCAGTAGAACCGATGTCGCACCTTCTCCAGTGTTTTGTTTACCCCCAGGTGGCCTCCAGAAGGTCCGTCGTGCATCTCCTGAAGAACTTCACTGACTTTCGATTGCGGTACGATCAGCTGCATCACATATGACTTACCGTCAGCGGACTCCCATCTTCGCCTGAGAACACTTTCTTGCACATACAGTGAGTCCCACTGTGCCCAATAGGCTTTGAGAACTGGACTCCTGTCAGAAATGTCTCCCCATTCCGGTTTCTCTTCATTTTCTTTCCATGCGAGAATGGGTTCGATTTCTGGATCCTCCTGTTGAGCAGTCCTCACTTCCTCATTGCTCCATCCGCTTATGGGGTCAGCTCTTAGTCGCTGAGCGGTAATGATTTCTTTGTCTTCTTGCCGCTTGCAATGCTTGCAATCCACTTTGCAAGGTCTTCGTGATAATGCATCGGCGTTTGAGTGCAGCTTTCCTCTGCGGTGTTGGATCTGGTAGTCATAGGTCTGCAATCTTTCTATCCACCTTGCGACTTGACCTTCTGGATTTTTGAAGTTCAACAGCCAGCTCAGAGCACCGTGGTCTGTCCGCAGAAGGAATTTCTGTCCATAGATGTACTTATGGAAGTGCTTTGTTGCCAAGATAAGAGCTAGCAGTTCCCTTCTGGTCACGCAGTAGTTTCTTTCGGGTTTCGATAGGACCTTGCTGTAGTATGCCACCACTTTCTCCTCGCCATCATGCACTTGGGATAATACCGCCCCGATTCCAACGTTGCTTGCATCTGCGTCGACGATGAATGTTTTGCCAGGTGTTGGATGTGCCAGCACTGGAGCGTTACAGAGGCGGTATTTGAGTTCCTGGAAAGATTTCTCACACTCACCTGACCATTTAAACTGCTTCCCCTTTTCGGTGAGCTGATGCAAACTCTTTGCAACTCCAGCGAAGTTCTTAACGAAACGTCGGTAATATGTGGCAAGTCCCAGAAAGCTTCGGAGTTGATGTTTGTCCTGTGGTGTTGGCCAATTTTTGACGGAGTCAACTTTTTCAGGATCAGTCTTTACTCCTTGGGATGAGATGATGTGTCCCAAATACTTGACTTCGGTTTTGAAAAGTGCACATTTTTCTGGATTCAGTTTAAGGTTAGCCTCTCGAAGTCTCTGAAACACGGCTTTAAGGTTCTTACAATGTTGGTCAAATGTTTTCCCGTAAACAATGACATCGTCCAAGTAGACTAGGCAAGCTTTCCACGTCAGTCCTTGAAGAACGCACTCCATCAAACGCTCGAATGTTGCCGGAGCGTTGCATAGCCCAAACGGCATAACCTTAAACTGCCAGAGCCCATTACCTGTAGAAAATGCCGTCTTTTCCCGATCATCAGGGTGGATGTCAACTTGCCAATATCCACTCTTCAAGTCCAGCGTCGAGAACCACTGCGCTCCCTCCATGGCATCCAGGGTATCACTGATTCTCGGCAGGGGATAGCTGTCCTTCTTAGTCACATCATTCAGCCTTCGGTAGTCCACACAAAAACGAGTGCTTCCATCTTTCTTTTTCACTAGCACCACTGGTGACGCCCAAGGACTTTTGGAATTTTCGATAAGACCATCCTTCTTCATTGCTGTTATCATGTCCTCAACCTCACCTTGTTTGGCCAGTGGAAGGCGTCTTGCGGGTTGACGAATCGGTCTTGCATCTCCTGTGTTAATGCGATGCTGCACGAACTGTGTCCTACCATATTGACATATTGTCCCTTTTGCGATGCGAAGATGTCAGTGTACTCTTGCAGGAGATTTTCAGCTATCCTTGTTTGTTGGCGATCAAGGTTGGATGAATTCAGTATTTTAGCTCTGATGGTTTTGAGCTCCTCCGAAGTTATAGTTTTTCTCGGGGCTTCGTCTGTGATCTTCGTAATTGTTGCAACCGATTCGCAACGTCCAACGACTTCTCCTTTCTTCAACCTTACATCGTATGGTCTGCTGTTTAGTAATCGTTCAGGGACCATTTTGTTTTTCGGTGCTACCAGTGCTTTCCCAATGGTGACGCTTTGGGAGGAACACTCTGGGTCTGGTTCCACCATGAGGTATCGAAGGCTTCCAAACTCACCTTCCAGTTTTTTCCAAACGAACACTTCAGAAGAAGGAGGCAGAATCAGATCTTCCGTGATGACAGTTCTCAGTGTTGACGTATTTTCATTCGAATAGGTCATTGGAATTTCTTTATTTTGGTATTTCAAAACTTGATTACCGATATCCAAAATAACTCCGTGCTGTTTCATAAAGTCGATTCCAATGATGCACTCGTCACATATATCTGCCACCAGGAATTGATGAGTAAACACTAGATCGGCCAGTCGGATCTTGAGACACACTTCTCCATATACTCTTGCTGCTTCTCCCGTTGCGGTTCTTAGACGGTAGCTATTGGTGTTATGGAGCCACGTCATCTTTACCAGGTCTCGACGTACTATGGATGCTGTGGCACCGGTGTCAATGGTAGCCACATGTTTGTTCCCGCTAATAGTAGTCTCCACAGTCAGACTTTTGTTGTCGCGTTTGGTCTGGGAGACCTGGATGGTGGTTTTGGGGCCATCGATACAAGAAACCAGCCTCTGCCCCTCGAAGTTGGTTCTTACGGGCTGATAGGCAACGCTGGTGTTGTTGTTACCTTGCTCTGGGTTGGATCTCTTGCTTCCACAATGTTGACAACTGGCTTTGTTTGGTGGTAGTCGGCATTGACGCTGTAAGTGCCCGGTCTTGTTGCAGTTCCAACATCTTGCTAGTCCGCTCCGGTTCTTTTGTATTTCAGCTCTTTGGCACGAGCATTCTTCGACTATGGCCTCTCTTAGTCGATGTACTCCCTGAGAAGCCTGTTCTGCCGCTTCAATTGTCAATGCGAATGCTAAAGTTTCGGAAAGAGTACGTGTTCTAGCAGTTCGCACAGACCTCTGAAGATGTATATCGGAAATGGCACGAACGAAGGACTCAACAGCAAGCTGGTTGATGATTTCTTCTCCAGCATCCGGGTATGCCAGGTGAACCAGTCTTTCGACGTCTGCTTGGAGCTGCTGTAGACTTTCACCCCTTTTCTGGACTCTGTTATTGAGTTGGACTCGGAAGACTTCTTTCAAGTGGCTATCTCCAAAGCGTTTATCTATAGCTGCCACGAGAGAACTGAAATCGCCGCTCTTACCAGCTGGAACTGTTTGAAGTAATTCAGCTGCTGGTCCTCTAAGAGCAAGAGTCAGTGCAATGTACTTGTCTTCGTCATCCCAGCCATTTGTTGTCGCGGCTGCCTCAAATTGTCTCTTGTAGACTGGCCAAGAAGACTGTCCATCAAATGTTGGGGGTTTCATCTCCTTTTTCCTTGCAAACTCTCCAGCAGATTCTCGAATTTTTATTTTCCGGATCTGGTCTAATTCCTTGGACAGAACAGAGAACTGGTTATCGCATCGGCTTTCCAAACGATTCTCTACAACAGAAAGCTGTTTTTCCACACCTTCAACTCGTTCGTCAAGGGCACATACATTTTCCTCAATATTACCCAATTTTCCTTCTAGAATGTTTTTCTGACCTTCCAAAACATTCTGTTGCGCCTCAAGTCTTTCGAGAATATTCTGTTGTTCTTTCTTTTGTTCGTTTCGTTGCTCTTCCAGATTCTTTTGTTGTACTTCGAGTCTTTCGAGAACATTCTGCTGTTCCTTCTTTTGTTCATTTCGTTGTTCTTCAATCAGCTTCTTTTGCTCGTTTCGTTGTGCTTCAAGTTGTTCAAGAACATTCTGCTGTTCCTTCTTCTGCTCATTTCGTTGCTCTTCCAGCTTCTTTTGTTGTACTTCGAGGCGTTCGAGAACATTCTGCTGTTCTTTCTTTTGCTCGTTTCGTTGTTCTAACAAAAGTTTCATCATACTAGAAAAATCTACACTTTCACTTAGTTCCTCTTTTTCCACTTCTGTTTCAAAAACAAAAGTGCTTACGTCTTCCCCTTGCTGTTCCAAATAGTTGCGCAAGCGCAGGACGAGCTCATTTTTCGATCCCGCTCTAGAAAGATTTCGCTTGCCTAACTCACTTTTAAGCTCAGTGCAGTTGAGCTCTTCCAACAACTTACCCATTTTCACTGTATATAATTATTATTTGCTTTTTACTTTTTTTTTTTCACTTTACTAGTCAAATAAGTTTTATTTACACTTCTGACACCAATGTAACGTGCGCTTAGTTCGCAAAAATAAAACTCTACTTTTCAATTTAATTCTACCACTTTATTCAGTATCTACTTTCGATATACACTTAATTTGAACTCAACTCGACTTTTGGACTATCACTTGTATTTAATCTTAACTTTATCACTCTATAAACAAAACTGCCCTCTGGTTGCCTCGGGCGGGCTATTTATATCGAATGACATGCCATCTAGAACTCTCCAGTAACTTCCACATTGTCTCCACATTTGCTGTCAAGCATCACTGACTACACTCACACACACTGGCTTACAAGCAACGCCTGTCATTTATACCATTCCATTATAGTGTTGCCAGTTGTGTTTTCGGTTGAACGTTTTTCGATTAGGAAATTGGTATAAAATGTTGGGTTCACGTTACAATACATATGTACATTCCATTGGGTACATATACATATCCCTCGCAGCTTGAAGTAGGCTTATGCCCGGCTATGTTGTTGTGGGTTCTTCCCCACGTTATCCAGCTATCCTGCCACCGACGGAGTCTACTACGAGGTAGTCTCCTACGACGGTGTTTTGTTGTGGATACCTGTATGGGAAAAGAAAAAAGTGGGTTAAAGTAATGTACACCAAAATGTAAATAAAGGAAAAACACAAATAAATTAAAATACCCAAATACCAGCCATTGTTTGTAGTTTCGCCAAAAAAAGGTAAACAAGTGTCACTCGTCACACCGATACTAATAGTCTATTGATTATGTCATTTCTTAAGGAACTCGACATTGAATGGATTTTTATTGCATGAATCGATTAATGGGTTAATTTTAGAGAAAAAACCAAAAGTGCTATTAAATTAGAGGGTGCGATTCGGTTCTAAACCATCTTCATGTGTTTTTTCAATATATCTCGAGAACAACGCAAAATTTTGATGCAATGGACGTTTTTTGTAGAAATCAAATTTTCCCATCAAAATGTATCTTTTAAAAAGTTATAAATATTTTTTATCCAAAATAATAAAATTCCCGACAGAAAAAGAGTCAATTTTTTCCAATTTTGGAGTCTTGTCAGTTTTTTTAATGACTTTATTTCTGGTTGCAGATAGGTATAAACAATGCTTTACAAAAAAGAAAGTAAAAAAAATTTTCTTTAAAATGCTATATGTAGCAAAGTTGAACCAGACCTAAGCAACTGTGACTTCCAATATTTTTGCAAATTATCAAAAAGTACAAATTTTTCGCTGGCACAAATACCACCAACACGTGATGCGTGTACTTTTTCCGGGTAAGGGTCAAAATACTGTATCTCAAAATACTGTATTTCAAAACAATCTTGGTTCAAAATACTGGTTGATCAAAGTACTCTAAGTCAAATTACTGTATCTCACAATTCTGTATTTCAAAATGCTGTATGTGCACTTTCTTACATTCTCAAAACAATTTTTACTTTTCAGCCCACGTACAGCATTTTAAAATACAGAATTTTAAGATACGGTATTTTGACTTAATGTACAAGGAATTTTTTTTTGTCATCTTTCGTTAGTTTGTTTTTGCTGATAAATTTGTACTCATTAAACTTTACTTATCTAACTTATTTATGTATTTAGGTTGAACATTTGTTAAGATTTTCAATAAAAGAAAATTACATTACCTAATCGAGTTCTGCCCTAGGTTTAATGGAAGCTTAAGAACGGAATTATGCATAGATACAGTATTTTTAGAAACTTTAATACAGTATTTTGACCTTACTGTTATACTTACAGTATACAGCATTTTGATTCGCTTTTCTGTTTTACAAATCCAACAGTGGCACGGAAACCACTTACGTAAATCCTCTGAACTGAGGTTCGCACTATTGCACCTCCTGCACCAGAGATATTGCTTAAAAACTATAGGTTGCCATGGAAGCTTTGGTTGCAAAAAACTACAAATCACTTGCTCAATATTTTGTAAGGAATGTATGGGAGTTCATTGCGATAGTGTGCAAGTAGCCGTTATTGCAGAAGAGGACAGTTTTGAAGATGTATCTATGTCGATTTAGACCTTCAAAATGTTATTGAAGAAATATAATATGTACTTCCAGAATTGTACACTTATATTGTTAAGCAAAAAAATCCAAAAATAAGTATAAAAAAGACTTTTTGTATAACAAATACCTTTCCATTGAGTTAAAAACGTTTTTCTTTCAACAAAATAAAAATAAACGCAGTCGGTATAAAAATGATAAGAAACGACGATAAATAATGTCTATGTTCAAGTGACAATATTTCGGTGAATTTCAAACATAGAAAGTTATCTGATATAGCATTTTAAAGAAAATTTTATTTACTTCCTTTTTTAAGGAGCATTGCCTATACCTATCTGCAACCAGAAAAAAATGCCATTAAAAAAACTGACAATACTCAAAAATTGGAAAAAATTGACTTTTTTTCTGTCGGGATTTTTATTATTTTGGATAAAAAATATTTTTGTATAATTTTCTTGAGATATATTGAAAAAGCACATGAAGATGGTTTAGAACCCATATCTCCGAATCGCACCCTCTAATTTAATAGCACTTTTGGTTTTTTCTCTAAAATTAACCCATTAATCGATTCATGCAATAAGAGTCGAGTTCCTTTATATGCCCCAGAGATAAGAAATTAATTAGATGGCAAACCTTTACTTCTCTTGCCCCGCAACAACCATTTGTTTACATTGTTGTTTTTGTAATCCATCCTCTGTCTGTGAATACGTGCGAGCTGAAAAAAAATGGCGTCAATAATTTATGAAAGTGTGTGTGAGGTATTAGCGCAGTTCACAATAGTCAACTAGTGGTATGGGACCCCAGGCCCAAAGGTAAAGCTCGGCAGAGGCTATTAAAAGCACCAGCGAGCTTTACCTCAACCCCAAAATCAAAATGAACTACACCACCCTAAAATTCCTGCAGATAAATTTCATGCACGCCAAAGCTGCCTCAGCTGCCGCAAGCAGGGAATTTGTCAAGCAGGATCTGCACTGCTTACTAGTCCAGGATTTACAATTGACCTGTCAAATTGGTTATTGTTTTTAAAATAAGCTCCTTATTAAAGTCCTTATAAGTTGATTAAAAGTGCACTAAAAATTCTAAAAAAGTCATCAAAACACGCCAAAATCGAGTATCTCACTAGAGCGATTCAATATCTAAGTAAGTTTTAGAAATTTAGAGATTGAAAAAAATTCACATTGTTTTAACCTGGGGCATACATATAACCTCAACATATATGAATAAGAGGTGTCTGCACGCTACCTCGCCCGACGAATTGAGAGAAGAAAAACGGAGGATCTCAACGCCGACAAAGATGTTACGCTCACCAGAACCTCCCAGGTCGAAAATGGATTCACCTGCTGTAGTAACCGTAGACATTTTGAAGCAGTTGCTCGATGAAAGCAACAAGAAATTGTTAAATGAACTGCCTTCAAAAGCCGATTTTCAAGCACTACACGCAGAATGTTCTGGCCTAAAAGCGAAGTACGAGGAGATTTCGGCCAAGATTGCAAATCTGGAACAGCGAAACAATCAAATGGAAGACCAGATTGAAAGTTTATTGAAAAAGAGCATTGAAACAAATGTTGTGGTGCATATGCCCATGGAAGCAAATGCAGACATGAAAGAAAAAGCTAAGTCTGTCTGTGCCAATTTGTTAGGAACAGAGAACGCAATGCTTAAGATTGAGCATGCTCGTGCGATATCGGCTCCGAGCAGTCGTACGGCGATGACTATTGTTAAACTTGACTCACGAAACACTGCGCAGTCTATACTCCGAAATACAAAAACACTTAGAAACACGCAAATTCATGTACATAAGGAACTCACATATAACGCACGTCGCAAAAAAAACATCCTTCTGCCAATTACTAAGTTCTTGCGAGCTAGATTTCCTCTTGTAAAAATCCAACAAAGAGATGATAAGGTACTTATTCAAGACTGTCTTTTTACCTGGGATTTTACGCTTGGGTTAACCTGTGGCAAAAGAGATTCCTTAGAGGCGCTAAGAAACATATTTGGCGGGGAACACAACTTATTCCGTGATCTCAAACATTTTATGAATGAAGTAGAACGTGAACGTGCTAGTAGTAATAGAAACGTAAACAACCAAACTGTCAACCGCAAAACGTCAAACAATGCAACTGAAGTAGGTTGCACTTCATCGTTTCAATCGCAGACAGATGGCATTCCTACTTGGGGTGCAAACACAAGCACGCACGTGCTGCAACAATCCAGTAGCCGTTTACATGATGGAGTGGAATGAGGAGTACCCGTCTACCAGAAACAAACGAATTATATAAATTTAAGTATTTTAGGGTATAATGTCGCAGGACTTAAAAATAAATTTTTTAATATGAATTTCTTTAACTATGTCAAAAAATTTGATATATTTGTACTTTTTGAAACTCACGTAATGGAAAATGAAATCTATAAATTTAAAGAATTATTTAAAAATTACGAACTGAAATGGATACCAGCTGTGAAAACAAGTACATTTGGAAGAGGAAGTGGTGGCGAGCTGTGGGGCTATCGCAATAAGATCGAGGAGATGACGCTGAGTTTTAAACGATTAGAAGAGATGGACTTTCTGGAGCTGATAACTAATGGATATGTGTTACAAATCATTCCGATATACCTTAACTGCTCGCACTGGACGAGAGATTACAACCGGCTCTGTGAAACACTTCAGAACCTAGGCTCGTTGGATGTAATGCTCATAGGGGACTTCAATGCCAGGATTGGACTGTCGCAAAACAACTTCAACAGTGGAACTGCATCAGCAAACATTAATCCTACTAGAAGATCCAAAGACGAAATATGCGATGGTAAGGGCGTTAAAATTTTGGAAGTTGCAGATACTTTGGACGCAAGGATGCTGAACGGGAGTACCAAAGGTGACGCGAATGGAGAGTTCACGTTTATTCGTGGAACAGCTTGCTCGACAATTGATTACTGTTTCGTGTCTGGAAAGTGGAATTTAATACTGCGAGATTTTGAAATAGGAGCACAAACTTACTCCGACCACATGCCATTAGAAGTATTTTGCACAATCTCGGGGTCGGAGGATGTCTGCGCAAAAAAACTAGGTCTACTCCCTGGCTTGAAGTGGAATGATAGTTTCTGTTTTAGCTACCAGAACAGTTTGAACATTAAGCTTGCTTCGCGAAGACTGCACGGTGTGTTGCAAATGAAAGACCTTACAGAGATACTAATCGAAGCTGCCCCAGCAAGCGCAAAAAAGAAAGTTATGAAGGACAATTTTAAACAGCGCTGGTTTGATGGTGAGTGCCAAAAAGCAAGAAAAAAGTCATTCGCATTTTTGAAGCTGTTGAGAAAACATAACACCCCATTTTTCAAAAGCATGTATGCAGCAGCCAATAAAGATTTTAAGCAACTATGTTTTGATAAAAGGAAAAAACTAGAACAACAAAACGTAAGGGTACTGAATTCGTCTAATACTTCAGCAGAGTTTTGGAAGGCCGCCAAATTAGTTAACGGGAGGGCGAACTTTATTTCTGCATCACTCAGTGCCTCAGAGCTCCGTGACCATTTCAGGAACCTACTCAATGCACCGCTATTTGCACCATCTTTACTCTACGCAGCACCATATTTCAAGGATGAGATGTTAGATGCACCATTTACGGTCTCTGAATTGGAAAATATTATAGCAAAAGCCAAAACTGGAAAAGCCCCGGGTGATGACAGAGTCCCAGTAGAGTTCTATAAAAACTGTACAAAAGAATTTTTGGGCGCAATGACGGAGGAATACAACAGAATATTTGCAAGCGCAGACGTCCCAGAAAATTTTAAAAAAGCTATAATATTCCCCCTACACAAAAAGGGGTCTTATGATGTACCAGAAAATTATAGAGGGATTTCGTTTTTGAATACTTCCGCCAAGCTTTTTAGTACTCTCATTTTCAACAGACTTACCCAGTGGATCGAGGACAAGAATATTCTAAACGAATTCCAAGCAGGATTTAGAAGAAACTATTCGACTATAGATCAAATATTCTGCCTGATGAACATTGCGGAGAGCTTCAAAAGAAAAAAGCAGAAACTTTACGCATTTTTCGTCGATTTCCGTTCTGCCTTCGACTCAATTGCACGTGAAGCACTCTATTATAAGCTTTATAAATTGGGAATATCCGGTAGAATTATGTCCATACTCAGAGCGATGCATGAAAATAATGTGGCCTACGTATGGGATGGTGAATTCATCTCTGAAGAATTTGCAACAGAAATGGGAGTAAAGCAAGGATGTGTATTGAGTACGTTACTATTCATTTTATTTGTCAACGATATCGTGGAGGAAATTGGAGGTGGGATTCGGTTTGGGAATATGCAAATACCTGGGCTAATTTTTGCTGACGATATCGTATTCTTTTCTGAATCTGTGGATGGAATGCAGCGCATGATGAATCGGTTGGTGAAATATTGTGAAAAATGGAATCTGTCTGTTAACTTACAGAAATCAAAAGTTATGATATTCAGGGATGGAGGTGGCAGATATTCAAAGAATGAAAAATGGGCTTATAATGGAGAAAATGTTGAAATAGTCCGGGAATATAAATATTTAGGAGTGCTCGTCACATCGAATCTCAACATGAGAAAACATTTTGATTTGAAACTAGCAGAGGCGAAAAGAGCTGTTTCTTCAGTCTGGACTCGTTGTATCGAAAACAAAAGCATCGAGCATAACACAAAGATTAAAATCTTTAATGCTACTTCAGCTTCAATTTTACTTTATGGTGCCCAAGCTTGGGGATACTGCCAATTCGAAGAAGTTGAAAGGTTCCTTAGGTTCTTCTTAAAACGCATTTTCCGGTTGCCGCTTAACACACCAAACTACATGTTACATTTGGAAACAACAGAACCGCCATTATTTCTAAGGACCCTGAAGCTGCATTTTGATTATATAATGAAGGTGATGGAGATGGATGACAGAAGGCTGCCTAAGCAAATCCTTAAGAGGGCTATATCTTCCAGGGGAGGTATTGTAAAAAAATGGGAGGACCTGGCGCTCCAAGTTGGTGAAAACCTCTACTTTTTGCCCGACATGAACTCATCGGACTTGAGACAAAAGTTTGGTAGATTGCTTGAGAGTGTAAGTCACTTCCTTTATGAAAAATTTAAGCAAGAAGCGCAGTCCTCACAATACAGATTGATCTACAGCCAACTCAATATGGATCTACGAGAAAACACATATTTGCTCAATCGTTACCACATAAATATGTTGAATGTCATATTTAAAGTAAGAGGTGAACTAATTAGTTTAAATTATATGCCGCACCGACCCGACTTGCCAATCCTGTGCGAACTGTGCAACCTCAAGGAGAGGGAAGATATATTTCATTTTATCGCCAGATGTCCCATCTTGAAAGAATTTCGTGTGAGGTACTTTGGAGTAGCGTTTATGGAGTTTAAAGATACGCTGGACGTACTGAATGGAAAAGTAGGCTGGGATATTCTATATTACTATACCACATCCGCACTCAGTTATAGGAAACGTATACTTGAAGAAGACTTTTAAATCAAGTGAATTGTTAATATGTATATTGAAGTTAATTTTATTGTCAATCTGGTAGACGGCCACTGGCCAAACCATATTAAACTTAAGGTAAACAAATTGTAAATTGTAAAAAAAAGGCTGCCCTTTTAATAAAGTTTTGTAACTAACTAACTAACTAACTACTAGTCCAGGAACCATGGGTGGTAAGAGGCCAAATAAAAGGCCTTCCAACACAATCGTGTAAGTAAATATACGACAACACGCAACTCCAACCACGAGCTGCGCTTCTTATCCATAAAAGAACTAACTTTCTTCCCATTCCAGAATTCATCACAAATGATCTCGTTGCGGTACTAGCTGAGATCCCCACGGCAAGAGGCTTACAAAACATTGTAATAGCCTCAGCCTACTACCCGGGTGATACTACCTCCGCACCACCAGATGTAGCAAAGACATCAACAAAAGAGGTGAGTCACTTTTAGATTTTCTTATGCATTCAAACTTAGATATTCTAAACAAGGGAAATGAACCTACTTTTGTCACCTGTTGGATATGACAGTGGCAAGTTTTGCCATAGGCAACAACATTTTCAATTGGCATGTCTCGAAAGAGATATCATTCTCGGACCACCGGCACATCAGATTTGATCTGTCAAGGCCGAATCACAACAATATAGAAAACAATAGGGTACCAAGACACACGGACTGGAATCTCTACACAGAGACACTTCGTTGTGAATTTGAACCATCCTATCCAAACATTGACTCTCCTTATCAACTTGAAAGGGAAGCAACACGCTTAAGCTCACAAATTACAAGCGCATACGAGTCCAGCTGTCACATTAGACAGATCAACTCAAATCGCGATGTTCCCTGGTGGAACAGTGAGTTGGAGAAGTTAAAAAGAAAGCTTCGAAAGTTGTTCAACAAAGCTAAACGAACCAATTCGTGGAGCGAATATCGAACAACTCTAACGACTTACAACTCGATGATAAGAAGGCAAAAACAACTTACCTGGAAAAACTTATGTGAAAGTATCGATAACTTGCCTTATTCAATTAGAGTTCAAAATGCCTTAGCTAAAGATCATAACAACGGTATTGGTCTCTTAAAAATATCGCATGGTAGTTTTACCCAAAGTTACAGTGAAACTCTGAGCCTACTTTTGGCCACTGACTGTATACATACCACTGATCAATTTAAAACCACAAATGTGAGTTACACTACACCTAATAGCATAACAAGAAGTCTAGCAAGAAAAATTTTTAACGAAGACTCCATTAAATGGGCAATAACCTCCCAACAGCCTTTCAAGGCGCCCGGGGAAGATGGTATCTTTCCTGCTCTCTTGCAGTATGGAATTGATACCATAATCTGCTCACTCATACTAATCTATAGATCCAGTTTTGAACTAAGCTACATCCCTCAAACTTGGAGAAAGGTGAGAGTAGTATTCATACCAAAAGCTGGCAATAGATCAAACTCAGACCCAAAATCCTTCAGACCAATCAGTCTCACATCCTTCTTTCTAAAGGTCATGGAAAAAGTAATTTATTTACACATTCGCAGTACGGCCTTAATAGCAAATCCTCTCAATGCTAACCAATTCGCTTACCAAACTGGTAAATCCACAGTTACAGCTCTCCATCAGCTGGTCAGCAAAATTGAGAATGCGTTTAATTAGAAAGACATCATGCTCTGCTCTTTTCTTGATATTTCTGGCGCCTTTGACAATACTACGTACTTGTCAATTCAAACCGCTGCAACTGTCAAAGGAATTGACACACCAACCATTAAATGGATTGACTCTATGTTAAGTGGCAGAATCATCTCCACCACACTAGGTTAACAGTTAATAGGGGGTGTTATATCTCCCCTACTCTGGTCAATTGTAATAGATCAGCTCTTGGACGACCTCAATAAGCTGGGCATTGATTGATACACAAGGCTACGCTGCGCTGATGACCTATTCATCTCTATTCAAGGCAATCAAGAAGCACAGGTCACAAACCGTATGCAAAGTGCCCTGAACAAAGTTAATGACTGGTGCAATAAAGAAGGGCTTAAGGTCAACCCCACCAAAACAGTCGTCGTTCCATTCACCAGGAGACGTAAAATCGATCTCCAAACACTATCTCTAAATAGTGTTCAAATCAATTTTTCCAAAGAGGTCAAATATCTAGGAGTAGCCCTGGATAATAAACTCAATTGGAAACCACATCTAGACAAAACCATAGCAAAAGCAACAAATGCTTTCTGGGCCTGTTCTAGACTCTTTGGTAAAAAGTGGGGACTTAGGCCAAAAATGATTTACTGGACATACCTCACTATTATCACACCCATCATAACCTATGCTTCGCTGATCTGGTGGCAAAAAACAGAACAAGTTTATGCCCGCAAATCTTTGCAAAAGTTACAAAGACTAACTTGTGTAGGTATCACAGGTGCAATGCCCACCTGCTCAACTTTAGCGTTAGAAAGTTTATTAAATTTTCCTCTGCTACATCAAAGAGTAAAGAAGACTGTTGCACTAAGCGGACTAAAGCTTCATCTCACTAGGTTAGGTTAGGATAAAATGGCTGTCAGGAAAACAACTGACACACTTAGACCAGTATTAGGTCCATTGTGATACCATAATAAATTAAGTGAGGAAGAACCACACTTAACAGAACCATTTGGAGCTTTTGATAAAGCGAAAAAGATGCAGGATATCTGTGTTTGCCAGATCGTTTAGATCATCGAGGAAATATTTTCCTAGATGCCGTTTTCTTTTAGAGGAGAGTGCAGGACATGAGCAGAGGAGGTGTTGAATAGTCTCCTCCTCCTCCTCATCTAGGCAACTTCTGCAGAAGTCATTAGAGGGAACGCCGAGTCTTATGGCGTGTCTTCCTATCAGACAATGTCCGGTGATGACATTGATTACGGAGCTAAAGTGCAATCTGGTTATGGATAGCAAATGTCTTGTGCGTTTTGGATCTAGTCCTGGCCATAACTGTTTTGTTGCCACACACGTGGTGATACTGTTCCACCAATTATTTGTTCTATCCATTGCATCTTGCTTTAGCATAAGTTTACATGTAGCGATTGGTATACCAATATTCAACCTGCTGGTTGAGAGCGGTAGAACGGTTCCTTTTCTGGCGAGTTCATCGGCTTTGCAGTTTCCCATGATATCTCTGTGCCCCGGCATCCAAAGAAGGTGAATATTGAACTGTTCAGCCATCTCCTTAAGAGATAGGCGACAGTTAAGGGCGGTTACTGAGTTCGTGGAAACGGCACCGAGTGATTTGAGGGCTGCTTGACTGTCAGAGAAAATCCGGATATTCTTTGAGGATATCACGTTTTCTTTTAGCCATGATAGGACCTCCTTGATCGCCAGAATTTCCGCTTGGAACACGCTACAATGGTTAGGGAGGCGGAATGAGAGACTTACGTTAAGTCGGTTTGAGTACACTCCGTAGCCGACCCCTTCTTCTGTCTTTGACCCATCTGTATAGAAGTGAATTGAATCATCTCTCAAAAGTTCTTCGTCTTCCCAGGCCATTCTTGGTGGGATTGAGACTTGGAACTTATTATCAAAAACCAGTTGGGGGACGGTGTAGTCGGAGTGGCATGGGATTGATCTGAATAAATTTAAGATTGTAGCGTGACCGATGTTGTTATCGGTCCATTGGGAGATAGCTCTCATACGAATTGCTGCATTAGCGGCCATTTGTTTGCTGAAGATATCTAGTGGTATGAGATTAAGCAGTATGTTTAGGGCAGCTGAGGGTGTTGATCTCAGTGCTCCGCTAATACATAAACAAGCTGTTCGTTGGACCTTGCTTAAATTATCGCAGTAGGTCCTTTTATCCAGAGCGGTCCACCATACCACTACTCCGTATGTGAGTATTGGTCTGATGACCGCGGTGTAGAGCCAGTGGGTGATTTGGGGGGAGAAACCCCATTTAGTGCCAATGGCTTTTTTGCAGGAAAACAGGGCTACGGTAGATTTCCTGATTCTTTCCTCTATATTGGCTTTCCAGTTTAGCTTTTTGTCTAGGATAATACCTAGATATCTAGCTTCGTTGGAGAGTTGAAGTGGGATTCCATTTATTGATGGAGTTGTAAGTTGAGGAATTTTATATTTCCTGGTGAAGAGAACGAGTTCGGTTCTCTGAGGGTTGACCCCTAGATCACTTTTTCTCGCCCATTTTACTAGTTTGTTTAGAGCGGTTTGCATCAGATCCATTAGGACGTGAGCATATTTGCCGGATACCGCAATGGAGACGTCATCTGCATAAGCAATCACTTTGAATCCCTCAGCTTCTAGGTCAACTAGAAGTTCATTGACGACTAGATTCCATAGAAGAGGGGATAGGACTCCGCCTTGCGGTGTTCCTCTACTGACAGATCTCTTTGCAGAGAAGTTTCCTAGAGTAGAGTTGATTCTCCTGCTTTTTAGCATTAGATTTATCAACTCCACTATGGAACCATCTACTTTGAGCTTCGTCAGTGCCTTTGTAATTGCAGAGTTGCTGACGTTATTGAAGGCGCCCTCTATGTTGAGGAAAGCGACCAGAGTGAATTCTTTGTGATGGAGGGAATATTCTATAGTACGAACCAAGGTATGTAAGGCCGTTTCTACAGATTTTCCCTTACAGTAGGCCTGTTGTGCTGTAGATAGCAATTTTGGATCTATAGCTATACGCAGGTGGATATCAATCAGTCGTTCTAAGGTTTTAAAAAGGAAAGATGATAGACTTATTGGTCGGAGATCTTTCGGATTTACGTGGGATGATTTCCCAGCCTTGGGTATAAACACAACCTTGACCTCTCGCCACTGCGTGGGGATATAGTTCAAGGTGATACAGCCGATAAGAATTACTTCGAGGACAGGGATAATAATGTCCGCGGCCTTTTGAAGTTCGGCTGGAATTATACCATCAGGTCCAGGGGATTTGTATGGGTCAAAGCTGTTAATGGCCCAAGTTAGTTTTTCCCTTGTAATCAGATCGGGGGTGTTAGTTATTATGCTACCTGATTCTGTGGAATCATAGTTACATAAGTTCTTGGAGCTACCTGGAAAGTGAGTGTCCAGAAGCAGATTGAGCGTTTCTTCGCAGGATTCTGTCCAGCCGTCAGCTGTTTTCAGACTGCTAGGCATGGTCGGACTTTTTGAGAGGATTTTTCTTAATCTAGAAGCTTCTGAAGTATCTTCTATTTTTCCACAGAAGTTTCTCCAGGAAGTTCTTTTATTTTTCCTCAGTTGATATTTATAGGTTTTGAGGGATTCCTTGTAGGAGTCCCAGTCTATTAAACTTTTAGATTGTTTAGCTCGGTTGAAGAATTTTCTACATCATCTCACTAACTACTCGAGAAAGGAAAACTTACAAGGACATATGAGTATTCTGCAGGTGCTCCCAATACTGGAATCGCCTGCAGCCCACTCCTCGGACTTTATGCCTAAACGCATACTGTTACACCACCCCTTTGAAGTAATCTTTCCAAACCGCTCAGCTTGGAAGAACCCTGTAATTCTTACAAATAACTTCCAATACATCCGGTATACTGACGGTTCAAAAACAAACAACGGTGTAGGTGCAGGGATTTACGGTCCCAAATTTAAATCATCTATATCCCTTGGTAACACAACTACTATCTTTCAGGCAGAGGTAATGGCTATAGAATTCTGTATTAGGGAATGCATTAGAAGAAACCTCCGAAGATCAAGCATCCTAACCTGCTCTGACAGTCAGGCAGCACTAAAGGCTCTGTCCTCGACAAAAATCGAATCCAAACTAATTTGAAACTGCCTGACATGTTTATTTCAATGAGCTACTCACAATAAAATAACTCTTTCATGGGTGCCTGGTCATGAAGGTGTACCGGGTAACGAAGAGGCTGACCGCCTTGCTAGACTTGGCTCTCAGTCCCAATTCAAAGGCCCTGAACCCTACTGTGGTCTCCCAATCAGAAGCCTTAAAAACGAATTAACTACCTGGGAACGACAGAACATGATCAGCACCTGGAACAACTCAAATGGCCATCGTCAGTCAAAACTATTCATTGACTTATCCCACAAACGTATGAAAGAAATTCTTGACATGAGCAAACGTGACGCAAAGTTACTTACGGACTTCTTCACTGGACACTGCTCCCTCAAGTATCATCTTAAAAACATGGGCATCAGCCAAGATGACACCTGTCGTCTCTGTCTTGAAGACATAGAAACAGCTGAACACATTTTATGCGAATGCCCTGCCTTAGCTAGATCCAGGCTTAAAATATTCAATAAAGGGTTCCCCAGTCCCCTTGATATCAGAAACACCTCTTCCTCGAAGATTCTTAGGTTCTTACATGACCTCAGCTTCGAATGAACTAACCCATACACTACGTGTTTTTAAACCTAAGGGAACAGCACAAAAGATCTTTCAGGTCGACGTGCTTGCAAAGGTAATAGTCACCTTCACCCTATATAATTAAAAAAAAAAAAAAAAAAAGTGGGACAGACTTGGTCTGATGGATACAGTGGTATAGAACAAAAGGGAATCCGCGTAACTTCTTGCCACACAACTTCCATTATATTGTTGCTTTTGTAACACAGGATTTATCTGTTATACACATGTTCAGCAGAATACGAATTAGTATTAGTGAAATTACATGATGATTTGAAATCCAAAAATTAAAAGCTGTTTGAAAAATAAGTCTGGGGATGGATTCAGTTGTGTAAGTTATGCTTACGCTTTTTTAAGTCTCTTTTTTGGTTTGATGTTAGTTGGATGGTCTTTTGTAACTAGCTTACTGATTGTCAAATTAGTCGTCCAACTTTAATTTTCAATAAGTCTTTACAAATAATTTACGTAATCGTAGCAAAAAATATGATTTACCTTGCAGCCAAATACGCATTTTACTTAAATTATATTTTATTTCATACTTTTCCGTTATCAAACACCTTGTTTTCATGGTTTATATGAAATTCTTCAAGTATCTAGTTTACTTTATCAGAATTGTCTGTAGAAGTTCAAAATCACACAAGTTGTAGAGCGTTCGTTCAGAACAAAGTCTTTCCAACTATTTGTACAGTGTGAACTGCTCTATGTTGAAAAATGGTCAGGTTTTTTTACTTTCACCACGAAAAAAATGGCCGCGAAAGCAAAAGCTAAGGGTAAGGCTAGACATTAGTTAGCTTCTGTGAATAATTGGTGGCATTCAAAAACCTAGCCACTACGTAGTGGAAAGTCGACTAGCTTTGTGAATGCAAAATGCACTAAAAATGTAGTGAACACTGAATTGTCAAATTAAGTACACAAAAACACGACACAATTGCATTTAGAGAACTTTAAATAACCTAATCTTTTAAATTAAGTAACTTTAATTACTTATCTCTTTACTGCTTTCAATTTGATAAAAATTGTCGAAAAAATTTCATTTTGCGCTTTGTAATTTTTTGTGTGTTTACCCAACAGCTGGTTCTCAAACGTCAGACTAACTTTGTAGCTGAAATTTTTCAACTACGTTGAAGGGGAAATTTCAACTCGTTTTGTAGTCGATTTCGACCAATCAGAACAGTTCACTACGTAGTCACTAGAAAACTGAATGGGCCCATTGAAAAAATTGCTCTAGTAGTTTTTCCAAACTGGGAGTTACATTTTTTGATTTTTTTTTGTAATGAATTTATTATTATTGTTAAAAAACTTGATTTGGCATCACGAAATGACAGTTCATAGAATAGTGGTTGGCGGCAGCACCAGCAGTAGCCAGAAAAAAAAGACGCCATTTTCAAATGCATCTTGCCAAAAAAATTCTTTTTGACTGAGCCACCACCACGAGAAGACCACGAGGAAAAAGAACAAATTTTGAGACTTTTTGAAATAAATTAGAATATAAGCTTATAGAAAAACATTAAACGTAAGTGAATTAAAATAAAATATAAAAATTGGAATTTATACACTAAATTATACATATGTATCTAGGAAAATTTAGCTACTTCTGTAAAGAATTCAAAATAAATGCTGAAATTTTCGGAAACAAGTTTTTTATTACAACAATCGTTGATGGACTCAACATATTAAATTTTCGTTTAGTTTGTATAAACGATGTCGGATATTAAACCAAGGAAAATACAATTCAACCTGAAACCTAAAAGTCGAGCATCACGTTGTGCATTACAACGTGCATTACATTGTGCATTACATCGTGCATTACATTGTGCATTACATCGTGCATTACATCGAGCATCACATCGAGCAACAACATCGTAATCGAGCATTATCATCACCATCGAGCATCTTCGCATATTTCGCTTCAGGACGTAAGGTAAGTGCTTCATAATGTCAAGTAGGTCTAAAATAAGAAAAAATAAAAATAAAACTCTGCCAAAAGTGCCTCAAAATTGTAAAAAATGCTCACAAGATGATGAATATGACGATATGGTTCAATGCGAAGCCTAAGGTTGCCAAAAGTGGTTTCATTACAGTTGTGTAGGGTTTAGGGAAGAATTTAAAGATCAGGAGTGGCATTGCGAACAATGCTCAAGCAATTTACGGCATGAATCAAATGTAAATGTAGATGTAGAACTCCAGAAAGAAACAGTACATGTAGAAATTACAATAGATAAGCCATATGAACCTTCGTCGTCAAATCTAGCCAACCCCCCCATTCAGGGACAAGGTCCATTCACGTCCTCGAAGCTTCTCAAGTTAAATAGGTTAAATCAATGCGCTGTGTTCAAGTCAGTAGGAGTAGGTAAACCTACATCGAGGCCTTCGGACTCAAAGTCACACGGTATAAGGTCACGAGTGCCAAGCTACAAACGCAGCTGAAATTACTATAAGAAGAGCGCAAGTTACGAGAAGAACGGGAGAAAGATTATTTACAGAAAAAACGCGAGCTATATGAACAGCAATACTCGTCGTCGGGTAACGAGACAGAATCCGAAACCGAACAGGAAGATGATGAGCCAGAACAACTAGGGAAGGAGAAGGTCGAGCGATGGGTATGCGACAGCAAGCAGAAGGACGCAAGGTTGAACGACACGTGGTTAGGTGGTGTAACAAATGAGTGTAAGACTGTACAAAGAGATAAAAGTAAAACAACAACGCAACATCAACGGGAGGAGGTAAAAAGGTTAGATAAAAATCAAATAGCAGCGCGGCAGATAATGTCGAAAGAACAGGTATATTTTCATGGGCATCCTGAGGAGTGGCCACTATTTATTAGTTGGTGGGAAAATTCCACGCGTTCTTGCGGTTATACCAAGCAAGAAAAACTACTTCGTTTGCAACGGTGCATCAAGGGCGATGCGTTAAAGAAGCTCAAGTATAAACTAGTTATGCCATAGCAAGCGATAGAAACGCTTAGGATGCTTTATGGACGCCCTGAGGTAATATTAGAAAATCTTTTGCAACAAATTAGAATTGAACCACCTCCTAGGGCTGATAGGTTGGAGTCTTTGATTGAGTTTTCAATGTTGGTCGAAAACATTTGTATAACAATGCAGGCCAGTGGATTACACTCGCCTTTGAACAATTCCAATCTTTTAAAAGAGTTAGTTGATAGATTGCCCACCCAAACGAAACTTAGTTGGGGTATTCATAAACAAATTTTAAATATAGTTGATCTAAAGACTTTTTGCGATTGGCTTGCACAAGTAGCTCAAGCCGCATCTGAGGTTACCACAATCGTCTTCGCCAACAAGGAAACGAAAACACAAAGAAAGTCCAAAGCATATTTTAACGTACACTAAAGTCAAGAAAAACATCGAGATCGAGTCCGAAGTCGCTGCTTCTGTGGAGAAGGGTGCAAAGCCATTTATGCATGTCAACGTTTTATCAACCTGAATTTGATAGACAAGTGGTCAATAGTGAAGCAAAACTTTTTGTGTCGAACCTGTTTGAGGCAGCATGGCAAGCGAAGGTGCCTACTAACTGAAGTTTGTGGGATCAACGGCTGTAACTTTCGACATCATCGCCTGTTACACGTTGTAAATAAAGAGACAAGAAACGAGAACGTCAAAAAGGAATCTGGTGAGGAAAGAAGCGAGGTACAGTTCAGTGGCACCACTCATCGCAAAGGTCAAAGTTCAACTTTATTTAAGATAATTCCAGTCACTTTATATTACGACGGTAACAAAGTCGACACTTACACATTCCTCGATGACGGGTCCTCGGTCACTCTAATGGAAGAAAAACTCGCAGAAGAACCAGAAGCAGATGGAAAAAGTGAACCGTTGTGCCTTTAATGGACAGCCAACACACGGCGGAATGAAGAGAACTCTAGGAAAATAGATTTTCAGGTTTCAGCTCCGAGAGCTCATCAGCGATTCGCGCTTAGAGACGTACATACAGTTAAGTCATTAGAATTACCGAAGCAGTCACTCAATGTAAGAAGACTTCTAACAGCGTACAAACATTTAAAAGTCGTCCCGCTGAAAGCTTATGAAAACGTTCAAACACGATTACTCATCGGATTGCAGCACTGTAACCTGGAAGTCCCAAGTAAAACGATAGAAGGCAATGCAAATGAGCCAGTAGCTATGAAAACTAAGCTTGGATGGACGGTGTTTGGTACAGATTCAGGTGGCACACCAGGAACATCAGTCGAAGCTAGTTTTAACTTCCATGAATGCGAGTGTCAAAAGGTGGTTGATGACGAAATACATAAGTTGGTAAAGGACTACTTCACAATTGAGAGTTTTGGCTCAAAAACGGATGTAAGACTCTTGCCGAAGGATGATGCCAAGGCAGTTCAAATGTTGGAACAGAACATCGAGTTTGACGGGGAAAGGTATACAGTACCTCTTCTGTGGAAGCACGAAAAAACAATATTACATGACAGTAAAGATATGGCTGAAAGGCGGTTGAGCTGCCTTGAAAAGAAGATGGCTAAAGAACCAGAGCTACATATGAAACTCGACAACCTGACAAATGAATACGTGGAAAAAGGTTATGCGAGAAAGTTAAGAAAAGAAGAAATTGATCAAGTTCCATCGTGATATCTGCCAATATTTCCTGTCTTAAATCCAAACAAGCCAAATAAGATTCGCGTTGTGTGGGATGCAGCCGCAAAGGTGAATGGTGTGTCGCTGAACTCGTGTCTTTTAACCGGGCCAGACGAGGTACCGTTGCTTACGGGAGTACTATCCCGCTTTAGAGAAGGCAGGTTTGTTATATTTGGGGATATTCGTGAAATGTTCCACCAGATAAGAATATCCAAGGAGGATCAACATTTCCAGCGGTTTCTCTAGCGAAATAAAGCAAGCAACGAGGTAGAAGTTTTTATGATGCTGGTCATGATATTTGGGTCAACTTCATCACCATTCTGTGCTCAATATGTAAAAAACAGAAATGCCCAAAGATTTGCGGATCTTTTTCCATGAGCGTGCCTGGCTGTAAAAGCAAATCATTTTGTAGACGACTACTTGGATTGTTTTGATGAGGAGCAGGAAGCAGTGACATTGGCCCAAGATGTCATATTCATACACCAACAAGGGAATTTGAAATTCGCAATTTCATGTCAAATTCTGAGGCTGTGCTAAAAGCCTTGCAAGGAGAAGCAATAACCAAACATAAGTCTTTTCAAGACTTAAGCATAGCAGATACTGCTGAGAAACTTCTAGGCATGTGGTGGTCAGCGGCAGAAGACAACTTTTTATTCACCTTTAAAACAAAGAAAATAAATTAAGAGATCATGGAAGGGAAGGTAACTCTTACCAAAAGAGAAGTTTTAAGCGCTCTTATGTGTGTGTTCGACCCGTAAGGACTAATAGCAAATTTTATGATAAAGCTGAAGATTCTGCTTCAAGATGTCTGGAGATCTTCAATAGGATGGGACGAAAAAATACAAGAGACGCACTTCGAAAGGTGGATAATATGGCTGAGTTCCATACCAGAAATTAAGAAGATAAGAATTCCGCGGTACTACTTCACGGGCTTCAAGAAGAGTAAAGTGCAGCTACATGTATTTTTAGACGCCAGCGATACAGCATACGCAGCTGTCGCTTATTTTCGAGCGGAGAGAGAGAGAGAGAGAGAAAAGTAAAAGTCGATCTTTATTGTGCTCAAAGTTATATCGTTATATTTAGTATTTAAAAAGTAAATTAAAACATAAAAACTAGTGAAAAATATTTCTTAAGTCAATCTTTAAATAAAAGAAGTGAAATATCCCGAAATTAATTGAAGATAAAGTTATTTAAGGCCTTTTTAATTTGGGTATCTCAGAAGGCATCCATTTTCCATTGCTATACCAATTATATGAAGCCGAAGAGAAAATTGGGGGAAATATCTCCAAACAAACTGCCAACTAGCAAAAAAACACTTATATCTAAGGATCCGTCACCGAGCAATAACTCTATTAGAATGGCACCAACGATCCCCAAAGCCAGCGATTTAAAATCTATTGTCGACAATTGTTTGCTTGAACATTTGAGAAACATCGCAACAAAGGAAGACGTTTTAGCTGTCACCGCCGAAATACAGCTCTTACGGTCTCAAAACGAGCATCTTGCGGAACGACTGGCCACCGTGGAGAACTATTGCGAAGTACTCGAAAAGCAATTGGAAGTTTTACACCAGAAATCACACGAAAGCATGATTGTTTTGCATTTACCTCCAGATGAGAAGACAGACATGAATAGTCTAGCGAAACAAACTTGTCTTGGCCTTCTCAATCTAAATGAGAGCTTTCTTTTGTTAAAACACAAGAGTTTGTGAACCGACACAACAACAAAACAACGATGGTGCTAAACTTTGATGACAAAAACACCGCACAAAAAATTATTGAAGCAGCACCTAAGCTTAAGAACACAGGAATTGTTGTGCATCGAGAGCAATCTCTGCTTTACCGAAAAAAAAAGAAGAACACTATACGAAATCAGAGGTAAACTTCTGCAAAGAAATCCGAATGTAAAGATTTTGATCAGGGGATCGAAACTGAAAATTGCCGATTTTTTATTCACGCACGATTCACTACGAGGACTAAAGCTATCAACAAGAGACGAGATGTCATTTGTCAAAACAACATTTGGTGAGGAGGCAATGTGTCTTTTTGACAACTTCAACGTCAGTGTGAAACACAAAATCCCCGATACTCCAAGAGAGCCCTCTATGAGCCAGTGTGCAAAGAAACATAATGGTTCCGGTCCCAGCTACAATCATCATCAACATTCTACATAGGATAGAGTTGCCGTCTGCCACAAAACTAATTTCAATTTTAATATTTTATGTTATAATGTCACAGGGCTCAAAAACAAACTATTAATGCCAGATTTTTTTAAATTAGTCTTAAATTATGATATTTTTATTTTATTAGAAACATTTGTGGAGGAAGGTAAGGAATTGCAATTCTTAAAATATTTTGAAGGTTTTAGCTTAAAATGGATACCAGATATTAGAAATAATAGACTTGGGAGAGCTAGTGGTGGCATATTGTGTGGCATCAAAAACTATATTTCGAACAAAAATACTACTTTTAAAACCATTGAAAACAGAATTGTAATAGATTTTACTGTCCAGTCGAATCATTTTTTAATTGTACCTGTTTATATTAATTTTAACGCTTGGAATTCTGATTTTGAGGAACTTCAAAACTTCCTTTTAAATCAAAGTAATGAAAATATTTTGATAATTGGTGACTTAAACAGTCGTATAGGTGACTATCAGAACTCTACTTTTTTGAACGATGGGCAATTCTCATTCGAGAGAAATTCTTTAGACCCTTGCATAAATTCCAATGGCAATTGTTTAATAAATCTAATTGAAGATTTTGGACTTATGATTTTAAATGGGATTTCTAAAAGTGATTGTGTCGGTAACCTAACGTTTATATCCACCCAAGGTTGCTCAGTTATCGATTACTGTCTTGTAAAAGGGGAGTGGCTAGATGTTGTGAAAGATCTCGAAGTTTTCCCAACTAATTACTCAAATCATCTACCAATCGTTGTTTCTTGTGAGTTTATTATCCAAGATAGACTTGTTACACATCAAACAGGTAATGAATTCAACAGACTTCGGTGGAATGAAAAAAAATCGGATGTCTACAAAAGAAACCTAAGTCAACATTCACTTAATCTTCCAACTCAAATTACGAATACTGTAGATGAAGCGACTAACTTAGTTTTTCAAGTTATAAGGCATTCAGCGCCAGTTCTGTCCAATAATAATGGAATGACTTTTAAAGCCTGTTGGTATGACGAGGAATGTAGGAAGAGTAGAGACAGATCTTTCAAGTTTTTAAAACTTTTTAGAAGCTCCAATAATTTAGCTATGAAGGCGCTTTACATACAATTTAATACTGCTTTTAAAGAACTATGCAAACACAAAAAAGAACTCTATTTAAGAAAATTAGCTTCGAATCTCTTTGAAAGCCGTGATTCAAGTTCATTCTGGAAAAATGTGCGCATCTTAAGTGGGCGCAATAATTCGTGTGTGGCCTCCATTGGATTGGATATTTTGGCACTGCACTTCGAAAAACTTCTGTTGCCAGATCCAAACCACGTGTCTATAAGCTTTGCCCTTCCATTTGTTTGTATTGAAGAATTGGACTCTCCTTTTTCAATGTTGGAATTGCTTAATGCGCTAAAAAAAATGGAAAATAACAAGGCTGCGGGTCCAGATGGCATTCCAGCTGAATTCTACAAAAATGCAAACTCCCAGTTTCTAGAATACGTATTGGTGCTCTTTAATAAAATGTACCATGAAGAAGTTTTTCCAAACTGCTTCCGGTCTGCATCCATTTCAGCCATTTTTAAAAAAGGTGACCATAATTTACCTGAAAACTATAGAGGGATTTCTGTACTTTGTTCTTTCCGAAAAATATTTACACAAATTCTATACTTCAGACTTTCCTCTTGGGTTGAGAGAAACAAAAAAATTAGTTGCTTCCAAGCTGGCTTCCGCGCTAATCTATCGACGGTTGACCAAATTTTTGCTCTAACGAGTGTCGCAGGACGTTATTTGAACAAAAAAGTAAATTTATACGCGTTATTCGTTGATTTTAAGTCAGCTTTTGACACAATCAACAGACGGTCGCTTTTATTTAAAATGGCAACCATCGGGTTATCAACCAAATTCATAAAAATATACGAGCAGCTTATCTCAAACACGACAGCTGTTGTTTCCAATGGAAGAAATAAATCGAAACAGTTTCGATCTGATGTGGGTGTCCCGCAGGGTTGTGTTCTAAGCCCGTTAGTTTTTTCACTGTATATAAATGACCTTGAAGATCACAGACCTGGCGGTGTTACCTTTGGTGATTTATTTGTCAAAGTACTGCTGTATGCTGATGACGCTGTAGTTTTAACGGACAACCCAGTAACACTTCAACTTCAAATAAACAAATTGAAAAAATTTTGTGATTTGTGGTATCTTAAAATCAACACATCAAAATCTAAAATTATGATTTTCAGAACCCAGAACCGTAGCACAGGAAATGACCGTACTTGGACACTTGATGGTGTCAATTTAGAAGTCGTCAAAGAGTTCAAATACTTGGGTTACACAATTACCCACAATCTGAATCTCCGAGTTCATATAAAAGAAAAATTAGCAACGGCTAAAGCAGCAATCAATTGCATGTGGTCAAATTTCTTTAGAAGCAAATATATAGACCCGTCATCTAAGTTTAGGGTATTTGATGCAACAATCAAAAACTGTTTCTGTTACGGGAATGAAGTCTACGGGTGCAATGAACTACAGGATATAGAAACTATACAAAGATATTTTTTTAAACGTATCTTCCGTCTCCCGGTAAATACACCGAACTATGCGATTCACGTTGAGTCTGGACTGCCTCCCATTTTTTTGAGAAATTTAAAAGCTAATGCAGATTATATTCTCAAAGTCATGCAAAGGTCAAACGACAATTTACAGAAAAGGATTATGTTGGTTTGTTTAAGATGTCGGTATACACCTTTTAAGGACTGGTATGAGCTGGCTTCGGCACACAACTGCCCTCTTGTCCTCTCTGTGGAAAACTTTAATTCATGGAGGCCTGCTCTTTATGATTGCATTGCTTGCGTTGATGAGCATATGTTCCTGTCATTTCTTGATCGGGCGAGGGACTCTGTATCGAGAACAATATATAGTAAACTAAACCACAGTTTGAGGGAAGCCAGCTACTTCCGAAGAGAATTCTCAGTAACGGAGATGAGTCTGATATTTAAAGCTCGCACGGAGATGCTGAGGATCAATTATAGGCCACACAGAACTGACCTAAACCCTAACTACACGTTATGCAACTTGAATGAACCCGAAAACATTCTCCACCTCTTGGCCTTATGCCCAATGTTGCAAGAAATCCGAAGACTTCATTTCAATAAGAGTTTCCTCTCGTTAGAGGAATGCTTAAGAGTTCTGAATGGAGAGAGTGATTGGAAGTTACTTATACGGTTTCTTTCACAGGCGGTTCAATATAGAAATATGTACGTTGATCAGCCTTAGTACAACTTAAAGATTAAATATCTTACAATTTTGTTTTAGCCAAACTAAAAGCCCGTTTTTTACAACTGTTATTGCACGTCTTAAAACTGCTCCCTTTTGTTTTGTTAAAGGTAAACTAAGAGGCCTATTAAAGATATTTTAACAAATTTTTAATTAAAAGCAATTGAATTTTTTTTTTTTTTGTTTTTATTGCATACTTCTGCATTTTATTTTAAATTTCATTAATTTAAACCATTGTTTTGTTTTAGCTAAACTAAAAGCCCTATTCTTAAACTCACTTGTAATTAATAGCAATTGTACTTTTTCTTTATTTTAATGCACTGTACATTAAATTTTTTTTTTTTTTGTTTTAGCTAAACTAAAAGCCTTTTTTGAAGATATCTAAAACGCATTTATATTTAATATACTTTTTTTGTTATTTGATGCATTAGGTATGTCTAGATTGTTACTGACTTAAGCCTTTGTTTTGTTTTAGCTAAACTGAAAGCCCTTTTTTTCAAACTATGTATAATTACTTAAATTTATAATTTTTCTTTTCTCTCAAAATGTTAAGAGTAGAAATCTTACCGGCAGACGGCTTATAAGCCATGCTTGTAAATCTTTTAATTTGATTTCAAATTGTACAACAATGATTGCAAAAAATAAAGATTTTTTAATAATAATAATAATAATAATAATATTTTCGAGCATCATGTGACTCATCAGTACAGTGCGCACTAGCAAGCGCGCGAACAAGAGTGGGACCAATCAAACCTATTTCTATACCTCGCATGGAATTGGAAGCAGATGTATTGGGTACAAGACTAGCCAAAGCCATCGTCAAGGAACACAGCGTTGACATTGTTCAGCAGTATTTTTGGACTGGTTGGATAAAATCTGATCACCGGAAATAAAAAAGTTTTGTAGCAGTCAGAGTTGGAGAAATTCTTGAGAAGACCGATGAAAAGGAGTGGAGGTGGATTTCAAGTAGAGAAAATGTTGCTGATGAAGCCACAAAGCTAAAAAGTAGCCAAGAATACCATTCAAAAAGCCGATGGTACAAAGGACCCCACTTTCTTTACAGTCCTGAGGAGAAATGGCCCATCGATAGTCCGGCACCATGCAACGAGAGCGAAACAGATCATGAAGTCAAAGAGTGCTACACACATATTAAGGCTGAGTCCCAGTGCATAATTCAGTATAGGCGCTTTTCAAATCGGAACCGATTGTTACGAGCCACAATGTTCGCCTTGCGTTTCTTTTACTTAGTCTCTAAAAAGAGAAGCCGTGACGAAGATCAAGCATTTTCCATTAACGAGGTACGAAGAAGCGAAATTACCTATACAAGCATTGCCAGATAGAGAGTTTTCCTGAGGAGTATGCGGAATTGAAAAATGGAGCAAAAAACGTAAACAAGACAAGTGCATTACTTAGGCTGTCCCCGTACCTAGACGCATATGAGGTAATGCGCATCAAAGGTCGCATTGACGCAACGCCAAATAAAGAGACCAATCACTTTGCAGAAACACCACTATGTTACCACGTTAATTCTCCAAGATTTTCATAAGCGTTTCCATCACATTTATAATGAAAGCGTAGTAAACGAAGTGAGGCAATTCTATTACATACAAGGATTGAGAACAGCTTTAAAAACAGTGCAAAAGAACCACTGCCAAGAGTGCAAAAATCAAAAAGCGATCCCAGTTGCTCCCATCATGGCAGAACTACCAGCAGCACGATTGCAGCCCTTCACGAGACCTTTTTCATTCATAGGCATAGATTACTTCGGACCGCTTTACGTAAAAGTTGGAAGGCGGGCAGAAAAGAGATGGGGAGTGCTTATCACATGTCTCACTGTTCGGGCTATTCAAAGACTGAATTTCTCATTTAAAAAGCGCGATGAACATTTTTATAGAAATTAATTTCAAAGCATACAATCAAACAAAACCATATGACTGTAATGTACACCCAACATTTAAACCAATTTCCTAATCGAAAACCTTCAACCGAAAACACAACTGGCAACACTATAATGGAGTGGGTTAAAAGAAGACGTCTTTTGTGTGTGAGTGTGTGTGTGTGTGTGCAGAAATACCGGGAGGGGAACTTGTCTAGACATCATGGTTCATAGCAAAACTACTAGAAATCTCTCGATGTTTCACACTTCTATATAAAGAGGGAGCTGACGCAACCAGAAGTCAGTTTTATTTAGAAAGTGATAGTGTGAATATTGAAAACGTAATTGAGTTGAGTTCGAATAAAGTGTATATCGAAAGTAGATACTGAATAAAGTGGTAGAATTAAATTGAAAGGTAGAGTTTTATTTTTGCGAACTAAGCGCACGTTACATTGGTGTCAGAAGTGTAAATAAAACTTATTTGAAAAAAAACGAGTTGACTATTAAAGTGTAAAAAAAAAGTAAAAGAAAAAGAAAAATAAAAACAATATACAGTGAAAATGGGTAAGTTGTTAGAAGAGCTCAACTGCATTGAGCTTAAAAGTGAGTTAGGTAAGCGAAATCTTTCTAGAGCGGGGTCGAAAAATGAGCTCGTCCTGCGCTTGCGTAACTATTTGGAACAGCTAGGGGAAGACGTAAACACTTTTGTTTTTGAAACAGAAGTGGAGGAAGAGGAAGTAAGTGAAAATGTAGATTTTTCTAGTATAATGAAGCTTTTATTAGAACAAAAGACGGAACAGCAGAAGGTTCTGGAACAACTTGAAGCACAACGAAACGAGCAAAAGAAGCTGGTTGAAGAACAACGAAGCAAACAAAAGAAAGAACAACAGAATATTCTCGAAAGACTTGAGGCGCAACAGAATGTTTTGGAAGGTCAGAAAAACATTCTAGAAGGTAAATTGGGTAACATTGAGAAAAATGTATGTGCCCTTGACGAACGAGTTGAAGGTGTGGAAAAACAGCTTTCTGTTGTAGAGAATCGTTTGGAAAGCCGATGCGATAACCAGTTCTCTGTTCTGTCCAAGGAATTAGACCAGATCCGGAAAATAAAAATTCGAGAATCTGCTGGAGAGTTTGCAAGGAAAAAGGAGATGAAACCCCCAACACTTGATGGACAGTCTTCTTGGCCAGTTTACAAGAGACAATTTGAGGCAGCCGCGACAACAAATGGCTGGGATGACGAAGACAAGTACATTGCACTGACTCTTGCTCTTAGAGGACCAGCAGCTGAATTACTTCAAACAGTTCCAGCTGGTAAGAGCGGCGATTTCAGTTCTCTCGTGGCAGCTATAGATAAACATTTTGGAGATAGCCATTTGAAAGAAGTATTCCGAGTCCAACTCAATAACAGAGTCCAGAAATGGGGTGAAAGTCTACAGCAGCTCCAAGCAGACGTCAAAAGACTGGTTCACCTGGCATACCCGGATGCTGGAGAAGAAATCATCAACCAGCTTGCTGTTGAGTCCTTCGTTCGTGCCATTTCCGATATACATCTTCAGAAGTCTGTGCGAACTGCTAGAATACGTACTCTTTCTGAAACTTTAGCATTCGCATTGACAATTGAAGCAGCAGAACAGGCTTCTCATGGAGTACATCGACTTAGAGAAGCCATAGTCGAAGAATGCTCGTGCCAAAGAGCTGAAATACAAAAGAGCCAGCGGAGTGGACCAGTAAGATGTTGGAACTGAAACAAGAACGGGCACTTACAGCGTCAATGCCGACTACCACAAAATAAAACCGGTTGTCAACATTGTGGAAGCAAGAGATCCAACACAGAGCAAGGTAACAACAACACCAGTGCTGCTTATCAATCCGTTTTCCATCAGCAGAGGCTGGTTTCTTGTATCGATGGCCCCAGAACCACCATCCAGGTCTCTCAGACCAAACGAGACAACAAAAGTCTGACTGTGGAGACTACTATTAACGGGAACAAACATGTGGCTACCATCGACACCGGTGCCACAGCCTCCATAGTACTTCGAGACCTGGTAAAGATGACGTGGCTTCATAACACCAATAGCTACCGTCTAAGAACCGCAACGGGAGAAGCAGCAAGAGTATATGGAGAAGTGTGTCTTAAGATCCGACTGGCCGATCTAGTGTTTACTCATCAATTCCTGGTGGCAGATATACATATGTGACGAGTGCATCATTGGAATCGACTTTATGAAACAGCACGGAGTTATTTTGGACATCGGTAATCAGGTTTTGAAGTACCAAAATAAGGAACTTCCAATGACCTATTCGAACGAAAGTACGTCGACACTGAGAACTGTCATCAGGGAAGATCTGATTCTGCCTCCTTCTTCTGAAGTGTTCGTTTGGACGAAACTGGAGGGTGAGTTTGGAAGCCTTCGATACCTCATGGTGGAACCAGACCCAGAGTGTTCCTCCCAAAGCGTCATCATTGGGAAAACACTGGTAGCACCGAAGAATAAAATGGTCCCCGTACGATTACTAAACACCAGACCGTACGATGTAAGGTTGAAGAAAGGAGAAGTCGTTGAACGTTGCGAATCGGTTTCAGCAATTACAAAGATCACAGACGAAGTCCAGAGAAAAACTATAACTCCGGAGGAGCTCAAAACCATCAGAGCTAAAATACTGAATTCATCCAACCTTGATCATCAACAAACAAGGATGGCTGAAAATCTCCTACAAGAGTACACTGACATCTTCGCATCATGAAAGGGGCAATGTGGTAGGACACAGTTGGTGCAGCATCGCATCAACACAGGAGATGCAAGACCGATTCGTCAACCCGCAAGACGCCTTCCACTGGCCAAACAAGGTGAGGTTGAAGAAATGATAACAGCAATGAAAAAGGACGGTCTTATCGAAAATTCCAAAAGTCCTTGGGCTTCACCAGTGGTGCTAGTGAAAAAGAAAGACGGAAGCACTCGTTTTTGTGTGGACTACTGAAGGCTGAACGATGTGACTAAGAAGGACAGCTATCCCCTGCCGAGGATCAGTGATACCCTGGATGCAATGGAGGGAGCCCAGTGGTTTTGGACGCTGGACTTGAAGAGTGGATATTGGCAAGTTGACATCCACCCAACTGATCAGGAAAAGACGGCGTTTTCTACAGGTAATGGGCTCTGGCAGTTTAAAGTTATGCCGTTTGGGCTATGCAACGCTCCGGCAACATTCGAGCGTTTGATGGAGTGCGTTCTTCAAGGACTGACGTGGAAAGCTTGCCTAGTCTACGTGGACGATGTGATTGTTTACGGGAAGACATTTGACCAACATTGCAAGAACCTAAAAGCCGTGTTTCAGAGACTTCGAGAGGCTAACCTTAAACTGAATCCGGAAAAATGTGCACTTTTCAAAACCGAAGTTAAGTATTTGGGAAACATCATCTCTTCCCAAGGAGTGAAAACTGATCCTGAAAAAGTTGACTCCGTCAAAAATTGGCCAACACGACAGGATAAACATCAACTGCGAAGCTTTCTTGGTCTTGCCACATATTACCGACGTTTTGTTAAGAACTTTGCTGGAGTTGCAAAGAGTTTGCATCAGCTCACCGAAAAAGGAAAGCAGTTTAAATGGTCAGGTGAGTGTGAGAAATCTTTTCAGGAACTCAAATACCGCCTCTGTAACGCTCCAGTGCTTGCACATCCAACACCTGGCAAAACATTCATCATCGACGCAGATGCAAGCAACGTTGGAATCGGGGCGGTACTATCCCAAGTGCATGATGGCGAAGAGAAAGTGGTGGCATATTACAGCAAGGTCCTCTCGAAGCCCGAAAGAAACTACTGTGTGACCAGAAGGGAACTGCTAGCTTTTATCTTGGCAACAAAGCACTTCCATAAGTACATCTTTGGACAGAAATTCCTTCTGCGGACAGACCATGGTGCTCTGAACTGGCTGTTGAACTTCAAAAATCCAGAAGGTCAAGTCGCAAGGTGGATAAAAAGACTGCAGACTTATGATTACCAGATTCAACACCGCAGAGGAAAGTTGCACTCAAACGCTGACGCATTATCCCGAAGACCTTGCAAAGTGGATTGCAAGCATTGTAGGCGGCAAGAAGACAAAGAAAATATTACCGCTCAGCGACTAAGAGCTGACCCAATATGCGGATGGAGCAATGAGGAAGTGAGGACTGCTCAACAGGAGGATCCAGATATCGAACCCATTCTCGCATGGAAAGAAAATGAAGAGAAACCTGAATGGGGAGACATTTCTGACAGGAGTCCAGTTCTCAAAGCCTATTGGGCACAGTGGGACTCACTATATGTGCAAGAAGGTGTCCTCAGGCGAAGATGGGAATCCGCTGACGGTAAGTCATATGTGATGCAGCTGATCGTACCGCAATCGAAAGTCAGTGAAGTTCTTCGGGAGATGCACGACGGACCTTCTGGAGGCCACCTGGGAGTAAAAAAAACACTGGAGAAGGTGCGACATCGGTTCTACTGGTTACATGCTAGAGATGACGTGGAGAAGTGGTGCCGAACATGTGACAAGTGTGCTGCAACCAGAGGACCGGGTAGGAAGATTCAAGGTAAAATGCATCAGTACAACGTTGGATCGCCTTTTGAGAGGATTGCAGTAGATGTGGCTGGGCCTTTTCCAGAGACCAACGCTGGAAACAAGTACATTCTGGTTGTAATGAACTATTTTAGCAAGTGGCCTGAGGCGTATGCCATCCCAAATCAAGAGGCCAAAACGGTGGTCGACCAGATTGTGTTTAACTGGGTGAGTAGGTTTGGCGTGCCTATGGAACTCCATTCCGACCAAGGGAGGAACTTTGAGTCAAACATCTTCCAAGGAGTGTGCGGACTACTTGGAATTAAGAAAACGAGAACCACACCGCTTCATCCACAATCTGATGGGGTGGTTGAAAGATTCAACCGGACCTTGAAAGAACACCTCACCAAGGTCGTAGGCGACTACCAAAGAGACTGGGATAGGCACGTACCGCTATTCCTGATGGCCTATAGAAGTACATAGCTCGACAGGACAAACACCATCTGACATCCTGTTCGGGAAAACCATGCGGCTGCCCAGCGAACTTAAATTTGGATGCCCCACAGAGGAGCCACAGGACACAAACGAGTATGTGGACGACCTCAAGGAGAGACTCGCTGACATCCATAAAAGAACAAGGGAACGGATGAAAACCTACAGCGACCGGATGAAGACACGGTACGACACAAAAGCGACAACGTCAGGATTCCAAGCAGGAGATCGTGTGTGGCTTTATAATCCTCATCGTCAAAAGGGATTGTCACCGAAACTTCAGCAGAACTGGGAAGGTCCTTATACTGTTGTCACGAGGATTAACGACGTGGTTTACCGCATCCAAAGAGGACTAAGAGGCAAGTTAAAAGTAGTTCATTGTGACCGGCTGCATCGATATAGTGGCGAGGCTGCAGATGGAATTATTCGGGACGAACAATCTTAAGGAGGGGGCAGTGTAATGTACACCCAACATTTAAACCAATTTCCTAATCGAAAACCTTCAACCGAAAACACAACTGGCAACACTATAATGGAGTGGGTCAAAAGACGTCTTTTGTGAGTGAGTGTGTGTGTGTGCAGAAATACCGGGAGGGGAACTTGTCTAGACATCATAGTTCATAGCAAAACTACTAGAAATCTCTCGATGTTTCACACTTCTATATAAAGAGGGAGCTGACGCAACCAGAAGTCAGTTTTATTTAGAAAGTGATAGTGTGAATATTGAAAAAGTAATTGAGTTGAGTTCGAATAAAGTGTATATCGAAAATAGATACTGAATAAAGTGGTAGAATTTAATTGAAAGGTAGAGTTTTATTTTTGCGAACTAAGCGCACGTTACATGACGATATATAAAAAAAACTAAGAAAAACAATAAAAAAAAATCTATATTGCGTTGGTTAAAGTTTTTAACAAAAAAAAACTTAAAAACAACAATAAAACCAACTATTATCCTCATAAAAATTACTTTCTACTCCTTATATTAAAAATTTTGGTTCAGATACTCTTCGGGACGTTTTTACACCCAAAAATGGTCACGGACCTTGAGCCGTGGGTATATAGTGGCACTTGCTTTCTTTTCCGCCACGATTTACTCTACCTCCTGCCTATCTAGAGCTCTAAAAAGGGGATCGTCCAATAGGACGGCAAAAAGGCAAACCTGCACAGATCAGGGTACAAGTAAACCACCTTTGTTTGTTTTTCCCCACCCCTCGAATTACCTAACCAACGAACTCAAAATTTGAAGAAATCAACAAAGAAAAACTAATGAAAATAAAAAAAATATATGTATGAAGAAAAGTATGAAAAAGGAATATAAATAAAATGAAATTTGAAACTAGAACTACATAAAAAAAAACAAAAATAATAAATAACAAAAAAAATCACGCTTTTGCTTAATCATAATTTCGTATCATTTGCAGCTAGTGCTCGGTTTTTGATTGTTGCCCGACTTAGGGCTCCGCACCCTCTTAGGCTTCCTCTTGCTGGTTGTCTCTGATCTCGGGCACCTTTTTTTTTATTGCGTCTCGTCCGACACCAGACACTTTATTAAGAACCCCTTTTAATTTCCACGGTTGCAGACTTATTTTCTTTTTGGCTTGTGCAAATATTTCACCCCCAGACTACCCTTATGCGCCTTATTTTTATTTATGTGTTTAACCAATTTACTTGGTGGGCCGGAGATTCCCACGAACCCGTGTTAAATTCTTCCTGTATTTTCACTTTTTGGAACTGGCGTGGTATTTGGTTTTGGATTCGAATTTCTCAGCTATCGGTAGCTGCACCTGCACTATTTCTGCAACCGTGGAACAAGGTTTTCACTTATTAAGTGCCTTCCACTATTCATCAAGTGTCTGTATTTTATTTTTTTTTTCCTTTTCCTTTTGCACAATTAGCCGTATTTATTAGATTTCCCTAAATAGCTCTGAACGGACGAATAGTTATGTAGTGAATAGCACTCTATTCTACGTTAAAAAAATTTATTTTTTTTTATTTTAAATTTATAAACCATTATAGTTATGGTGTGTATATCTAACCTATCTATAATCTATAATCTAATTTATAGCATTGAGCGGTAATACACAGGTGTACTTCACTATCGAAAACAAACCGGTCTCTGAAAGCCATCTATATATCCGCCGGCGTACTAACATTTCCTTGTCATTTCACAATAGCGATGACATCAACCTTGTTGCAGGTCAGGACTAGGAAACACCAGTTATAGGAAAAGGAAACGAGAGAAAGGAAAAGGAAACCCACAGGAACGGAAATGATGGATTGGAATTGGGAGCTGTGAGAAACAGGATGATCTGCATCGAGAGGAAATGCCACGCTTGTTAAGCTCGGCTAAGCTCACCGGATGTGGGGGGGATCTTACCTCTCCATGCAGAAAACGCCCACAACAAATTACATAAATCGTGCCAAGACAAAACATACATTTTCTTTCCCACCACCTGAGTTCAACTCACCACACGCTTGGGCTGCAGATGTAGCGCAGCATGGCCTGGTTCGCCCTCCCTACCTTTGGGATTCTGTGCCCAGTGTTTAGAATTCCCCCTTCTCCGTTGTATCCTGAAAAAAACTTCAACCCCCTTCACCGAAGGACATCTTCAGTCCACCATCTTCCACCCCCTCAAAATCTCCTTAAACTTTTTTCGAGCTACGCAAAGAAAATCGATGTATGTTTTCTTTCACAGGTCGTGATTTACAATAAATTTCCTTTATTCAATCATATTTTGGATAAATTTAATATTCTAATGGCAAAACAAATGGGTCGCCGAGCTTAAAGTACAACAAAAAAAACTAACCTACACTTAAACAAATAAACTTGTTAATCCTTACTTTAATTATTAAGGTTTGACAAATGTAAACAAAAAAAAAATTAAAGAAAATAATCAAAAAAAACGAGATTATCCTAAACGATAACTTGCTTTGATTAATGCTTCTTTAACAAACTTAACTAACCTATAGCGGCAACCCTTGGAAGTAGACAAGGCGTATGCTTACTTAAATTATTTTTAATATTATTCTTCTCTTTTCTTTGGGGTTTTATTTTTTTTTTATTTTCCCTTTTTTTTATTATATTGATGTGCAAATAGGGGTGGTTTTGAGGCCTTAACTCCCTTCGGCCCACTCCCTTTACTGCTCTCTAACTCTGCCCCTTTCTGGGCTAACTAGCTAAAGCACTATTAACCTACCTATAAAGAGCTCTTTGTAGGGGTACGTAGCGTATGGCGTGGTATAAATGTCCTCACGCACCAACACAAAGACATAAAAAAAACAATAGATGGCACTAAGGGAACCAGTTCTACGGGCGATAATCCCTCTTTAAATTCCACTATCCCGAACTACCAATTTTTCAATAAAAAAATTTTTAAAGTCCAAGTGAACTTACGCCCTATCAAACTTATACTACAAAAAAAACTGAATAATATAATCACGAAAAAAAAGGTAATTTGAATTACACAAAAAAACAAAAAAAAAATATCACGCCTGGCTTAAGTAATTAATGGCTGAGCAGCCAGGTTTTGGTGGTCAGCTCCCAAAAAAAAACTCGGCGGTTCAGACTTCTGGTCTGGCCTGTAACCGCCGCCTTGTTTGGACTTCACTTCCGGCTCCTCTTTAGCTTCCATTAGTGGCTGTGGCGCTAAATACGTAATAAAAAAAATATGACTTACATTACATATGTGAGGTTTCATGGGGTGTCGGTTACCTTCTCATCTATCCTAGAGAAACTTATCGGCTACCAAGTAATTTCCTCCAAAATGTAGCGCCTCACTAACACTGAAATTAATTACACTCTTTACCATCTTGCTTTATTTCTTTTCTATCAAGGAAACCTACACTTTTTTCTTTACTTACTTACTTACTTACTTACTTAAGGTGGCGCTACAGTCCGGGTCGGACTAGGGCCTCAACCAACATGCTTCTCCAGCCAACTCGGTCCCTAGCTAGCTGCCTCCAGTTTGCACGCCAAGTTGGTTGAGGTCCTCTCCTACTTGCGTGCGCCACCTGAGTCGCGGTCTTCCTCTACTGCGCCGTCCCTCGGGATTGGATTCGAAGACTTTCCGGGCCGGAGCGTTGGTGTCCATTCGCTCTACATGACCCAGCCATCTAAGCCGCTGGACCTTGACTCGTTTGACAAGGTCAGTGTCGCTGTACAGCCCGTACAATTCGTCGTTGAATCTTCTTCTCCATTCTCCATCTATGCAGACGGGACCAAATATCACCCGAAGAATTTTTCTCTCGAAGCATCCTAAAGCGTTCTCGTCTGCCTTTGACAAGGTCCATGCCTCTGCGCCATATATAAGAACCGGGATGATAAGTGTCTTATACAGGGACACTTTAGTTGCTCGAGAGAGGACTTTACTACTCAATTGCCTTCTTAGTCCGAAGAAACAGCGATTGGCAAGAGTTATTCTTCGTTTGATTTCAGCGCTGGTGTCGTTGTCTGAATTAATAGCGGCGCCTAGGTAGACAAAGTCCTTAACTACCTCAAAGTTATAGCTGTCAATCGTGACGTTCTGTCCAAGACGTCGGTGTTGGGTGTCCTTTCTTGATGACAGCATATACTTGGTCTTGCCCTCATTTACCACTAAACCCATCTTCTTCGCTTCCGTCTCAATGCTCATAAACGCGCCATTGATATCACGCTGCGTTCTTCCAATTATGTCAATATCGTCGGCATATCCGAGCAATTGAACGGACCTTTGAAAGATTGTGCCTCTTGTGTTGACGTAGGAGTTTTGCACTATTCTTTCAAGAACGATGTTGAAGAAGTCGCATGACAGTGCATCGCTTTGCCTAAAACCTTTTTTGACATCGAATGTATCGGTGAGATCTTTTCCGACCCTGATGGAGCAGCGTGCGTTCTCCATCGTCATCCTACACAATCGGACAAGTTTGGTAGGGATGCCAAAACTAGACATGGCTCTATATAACTCCTCTCTATAGATGCTGTCATATGCGGCCTTAAAATGGATAAAAAGGTGGTGGGTATCGATTTGAAGCTCCTGGGTTTTTTCCAAGATCTGCCGTAGTGTGAAGATTTGGTCTATGGTGGACTTTCCTGGTCTAAAGCCGCACTGATAAGGACCTATCAGGTTGTTGACGAATGGCTTCAGACGCTCACACAATACGGCAGAGAGGATCTTGTACGCGATGTTAAGAAGACTGATACCTCTGTAGTTGGCGCAGTTCAGAGGGTCTCCTTTCTTGAGGACCGGGGAAACGATGCTGAGGTTCCATTCATCGGGCATGCTTTCTTCCGACCATATTTTGCAAATGAGCTGGTGCATACTCCTGACCAGGTCATCGCCGGCCGATTTAAACAATTCGGCAGTGAGGCCATCAGCTCCAGCAGCTTTGTTGGACTTTAGCTTGGACACTGCTGTCTTCACTTCGTTCAGGTCGGGTTGGCGGAATTCTTGGTCTACGTCGCCTAAATCGAATGGTTCTATCTCTCTAACAGCGGAATTGGGTCCATCATCGCCGTTATAGAGCTTGGAAAAGTGGTCTTTCCATATCCTCAGCATAGACTGCGGTTCCACCACGATGTTCCCTTGATCGTCTTTGCAGGCTTCGGCTCGGGGCTTGTAGCCTGAGGCTGTTGTTCTTACCTTCTGGTAAAACTTCCTAACCTCATTCCTGCTGTGGCACCCTTCTATCTCCTCGATCGCGCGCTTCTCATGCTCTCTCTTTTTCCGTCTGAGAAGCCGGTGTTCGTCTCTCTTTTTTCTTTACTTTTCCCAATTTAAACACTTCTACCCCTTTTTTTCCTTATGAGGGTTTCTTTTTTCTGTCTTTTCTGTCTTTCTTCTTAATTTTTCCTTTTATCCTTTTTTTTCACATAATTTACACGGCGTTTTTCGCACTTTAAGTGGTATAATTCGCGCTGCGATTTAAACAAAAACTTTCAAATATTTAAAATAATGCTCGGCGCGATTCACTTCCGATTTTTTCCTTTTTTTCCGTCTTTATCGCGACGTTACTTATCTTTGGCGAGGTTAAATGTTCGATATTTTTTTTTATTATACTCGAAGTTGACTTTTCGTCACCGATGCTGAGGATTATTTGACGATCCTCATCGATCAGCTGGCACTCATCACCTCTGTCTAATCTGTTTTTTCCGTTAATCGATGAGCCCACTCGATCCCCGTTGTAGTTCAATCCACCTGATCACGCAATTTTGCCGTATTCCTCCTTATCCGTTTTTCCTTATTTTCTCTCTTCCCATTGGCTATCCCTCTTCCAGTTCCCCGACCGCTTCACTTGGCATTTCCCCCGCCTCTACCTTACCCCTTAATGGCCTAGCACCCTTGTCCCAAATCTTAAAAACCTACCCTACCGACCAACTGGTTATTCATCTGTCAGTAGCTAATTTCTTCTTGAAGTTTGTTTTTTTCTGAGATCACCACCGGTTTGTGTCTTTACTATTCAAATTTTCGGTTGGGGTAACGTCGTGCTATGTAACAGCCGTAACAAAACTCCGTTCTTGGACTTTATATATAAAGACATGGACGGAGATGGCTGTTTGCGATCATGGTACGACTTCGTATTCTTACTAGGTTGGGAACAGTGGGGAAGAACCCACGACTTGTAGCCGGGCAATTCCATCTTCAATTCACGAACAGACTCAATAGGACATGGGAATTATCATTGGATAGGAGGTGGAAGTTGACAACAGTGGATTAGGGATGTTACATGCATATCCCAATAGTGCTTAGGATAATAATACTTATTATAGTTATACTTATGTGTATCTATAGCTGATCATATGATTAGATGATTGACAAAATGTAAATAAACAGATGTGACAGTTAGTAGAGATAAGGGAATGTTAGAAGGGCACCATAAAGAAACAAAAAGTACACAAACGACTGGTGTATTTATAAAACCAATCGAAAGTAAACAAAAATGGAATGCTGAATACTCGAATAAATAAATAACTAAATATATAAATAGTTTAATAAATAAATAAATAAATAAATAAATAAGTGAATATATGCCTATAAAATAAATCTTTCTCCTTAACTCTAGCTATCACACACCTACCGAATACTTAACCTACTATCAAAATGAGTGTAAATATTGCCGCGAACCGATTTGACTAGTAATAATATACCTTTTCATAAATGATAGAAATACTTTAACATGCAGTAACGATAACGAATGATCAAAAAAAACGATTAATACACCGAAGAGTTTAACAAGTTAGCCTAAAGCAAAAAAAAATAAATTAACATGAATATCAAATATACTAATATAAATACATAATTAAGGATGACATTCTACATGCAAAAAAAAATCGTTAGGGAACTTGGTATTAAAGGATTGGATCTGGAATTCACTGCTTCAAGTCTTTAGCATGGAAAACCCCTATTTTCTTTCCAGCCAGGTTTTCTACCACAAACATATGGTTGCCAATTTGTTTGACTATACGACACTTAACATATTTGGTACATAGTTTTGAAGACAGATTCTTTGACGAGTCACTTAATACAAAGTTTTTTCGAAACACTTCTTGGCCAGCGGCGAAACGAATCTTTTTCGTGCGTAGGTTATAAGTACGCGCGCTTTTCTGGTTGGCTTTCAAGATGTTCTCACGAATCTTTTCCCGTAAGGTCCGCAACCGTACGTGTCTAGGAAGAGTGCGCAGTTCACCGTCAGCTACTGCGTCGAGTTTCTTGGCCAAGTCATATCCGCTTCCATGTGTCATCATGTTCATCCCAAAAAGAGCGAAATATGGTGACACTCCTATGGACGAATGGACAGAGCTTCTCAGAGCGCACGCTATATCGCTAAGATGTAGATCCCAGTCCCTTTGGTCATCTTTGAGATAAGAGCGTATAGCAGCTAGCAGTGTTCTGTTCACCCTCTCCGACGCGTTTGATTGGGGAGAATAGCTTGCCGTTCTGAAGTGTCGAATCCCGAACTTGGCTAGTACATCTCCGAATTCCTTTGCCGTGAATTGTTTGCCATTGTCGGATTGGATGATCTCTGGCACACCAAACAGGTTGAACACTTCGTTTAACAAAAATTTTATTACGTTGCCGCTGTTGGCACTTTTCATGGACTTAAGAAAAACAAATTTTGAGAAGTGATCTAATACCACGAATACATAGGCGTTACCTGTTTTTGATCGTGGGTAGGGACCCAGAAAATCAATATATAATTTCTGAAAAGGTCTATCTGAGCAATATGACGTACATATAGGTGGACGGGTTACTTGATTGTTGGACTTAGACTCTTTACACGTACTACACCGATTTACAAACTGTTTGATTTGAACAGGCATATTAGGCCAGTAGAAGTTCTGCCTGACTCTTTCCAAGGTCTTAGCTATGCCTCCGTGTGCAGCTTGGGGAGGATTATGGGCTTTTGCAATAAGCTCCTCAGTAAGACACGAGGGAACCCATAATCGCCATTGGTGTTCTACCAACTCACCCTGCATCTGGGACGGAAAAGATCTCTTGTAGATAAACCCTTCAACTACTTTTAAGTCCGGCAATTCTTCTTTGTGGTCTCCTATTGTTTTGATAAGACCTATATATTCTTCTGATTGGAATTCCGGTGAGTCCAAATCAATCAGTGGAGAAATCTGCTCGATTTCTAAAGCCTCAATGTGACCCCGAGAAAGAGTGTCGGGAACCACATTAAGTGTACCCTTGCGGTGCTGTATGTCGAACGCAAATGCTTGTAACTTCAGACTCCACCTTGCCAGTTTTCCACTCAGGTCTTTAACTCCCATGAGCCATTTAAGACTGGAGTGGTCTGTTATTACCGTGAAATCCATGCCTTCGACATAAGGTCTGAATTTCTGCACTGCCATTACCGCAGCCATACACTCCTTCTCGGTCACACTATAGTTCCTTTGGCACTTGTTTAACTTTTGTGAGAAGTACGCTATCGGGGATTCTTCATCGTTTTCATTCTTTTGGAACAGCACAGCCCCTATTCCCGAATCTGAAGCATCACACTGGATGTAGAACCTTTTGGAAAAGATGGGATAGAACTGGAGCTGTCGTAAGGGCTGTTTTAAGAAGTTCAAATGCTTTTAGAGCGTCTTCCGTCATCTGAAACTTAGAGTTTTTCTTTTTAAGAAGATCGGTCAAAGGTGCGGTAAGTGTGGAAAAGTCTCTGACAAAGCGTCTGTACCACCCTGCTAGACCTAGCAACCGACGGACTTGCCTTGGTCATTTAGGCACAGGAAAATCAGATATGGTGTGATGTGCTTTTCGTTTCCCAGCCGAGGTATGACTCACGGCTGTCCAGGGTCGGCGAATAAAAACACGAAAACTTCGCATAGAAGGTCAGAAACTCTTTTATTCTTGCAAACTTTTCTTTTTATATCTTACAAACAAATATAATTTACAATTCTTATTCTTTATGGCTCCTATACGCCTTCTTCCAAGCGTGGCGGTAGGTCAGCGTCGATACCAGGAACGCCCGCTGGCTTCTCTGGTTAGGCGGTCGGTAATTCAGTATCGGTAATTCAGTATCGGTAATTCGGCTATCGGTAATTCGGTAATTCGGCTATCGGTACACCTGTAGGAGAGAGCGGATTAGCGTTTGAGTATTATTATATGCCCTCCGGCAACGATCACAGGCGCTTTACTGTCCCTGTGCGGTAAGATCCCAACTTTTTCTCAGTGGGTCGAGTATTATTATCTGCCCTCCGGCAACGATCACAAGAACCCTTTGGCCCTGTGTGGAGATCCCAGCTTCCCCTCACGAGTTAGCGGGTGAGTGTTATTGTATGCCCTCCGGCAAAAGATCACAGGCGCTTAACTGTCCCTGTGCGGTATAGATCCCAACTTTCCCTCACGGGTTAGCGGTCGAGTATTGTTATCTGCCCTCCGGCAATGATCACAAGAACACTATGGCCCTGTGTAGAATTAACGCTTGATTTGCTTCTGTTGATTCGGCGGTCGGTAGTTGCAGTGATGCTGGCTTCTGGTACTCGGGAACGGTGGCAACTAAATATATTTATAAGAATACTCACTCTACCAGGAGATGTGCACCGTTCCGCCGGTGCCGGCTGACTGCATTTTCTTTGGCACAGCTCGCCCTATTTATACCTCTCCGGCGTGCGCTTTTCCATACATTTTGTTGTTGCCTCCTATTATTTATATTGTATTGCCTATGTCTCCACCGCTGCTGTGCTTATCCATAGTACACCCAATGTACTCTGTTGCTGAAGTCTACACTAAACACACGGTGGTCGTGTGCTGCTGTGCATTGGCCAGTGGGTCGTGTGGGTTGTATTCTACACTGTTGGAGAAACATATTGTAACGTGCGCTTTGTTCGCAAAATAAAACTCTACCTTTCAATTTAATTCTACCACTTTATTCAGTATCTACTTTCGATATACACTTTATTCGAACTCAACTCAATTACGTTTATCCAATATTCACACTATCACTTTCTAAATAAAACTGACTTCTGGTTGCGTCAGCTCCCTCTTTATATAGGAAAGTGAACCATCGAGAGATTTCTAGTAGTTTTTCCATGAACCATGATGTCTAGACAAGTTCCCCTCCCGGTATTTCTGCACACATACACACTCACTCACAAAAGACGTCTTCTTTTAAACCACTCCATTATAGTGCTCCCAGATGTGTTTTTCGGTGGAACGTTTTCGATTAGGAAATTGGTATTAAATGTTGGGTGTACATTACACTGCCCCCTCCTTAAGATTGTTCGTCCCGAATAATTTCATTTGCGGCCTCCCCACTATATCGATGCAGCCGGTCACAATGCACTACTTTTAACTTGCCTCTTAGTCCTCTTTGGATGCGGTAGACCACGTCGTTAATCCTCGTGACAACAGTATAAGGACCTTCCCAGTTCTGCTGAAGTTTCGGTGACAATCCCTTTTGACGATGAGGATTATAAAGCCACACACGATCTCCTGCTCGGAATCCTGCCGTTGTCGCTTTTGTATCGTACCGTGTCTTCATCCGGTCGCTGTAGGTTTTCATCCGTTCCCTTGTTTTTTTATGGATGTCAGCGAGTCTCTCCTTGAGGTCGTCCACATACTCGTTTGTGTCCTGTGGCTCCTCTGTGGGGCATCCAAATTTAAGTTCGCTGGGCAGCCGCATGGTTTTCCCGAACAGGATATCAGATGGTGTTTGTCCTGTCGAGCTATGTACTGCACTTCTATAGGCCATCAGGAATAGCGGTACGTGCCTATCCCAGTCTCTTTGGTAGTCGCCTACGACCTTGGTGAGGTGTTCTTTCAAGGTTCGGTTGAATCTTTCAACCATCCCATCAGATTGTGGATGAAGCGGTGTGGTTCTTGTCTTCTTAATGCCTAGTAGTCCGCACACTCCTTGGAAGATGTTTGACTCAAAGTTCCTCCCTTGGTCGGAATGGAGTTCCATAGGCACGCCAAACCTACTTACCCAGTTAAACACAATCTGGTCGACCACCGTTTTGGCTTCTTGATTTGGGATGGCATACGCCTCAGGCCACTTACTAAAATAGTCCATCACGACCAGAATGTACTTGTTTCCAGCGTTGGTCTCTGGAAAAGGCCCAGCCACATCTACTGCAATCCTCTCAAAAGGCGATCCAACGTTGTACTGATGCATCTTACCTTGAATCTTCCTACCAGGTCCTTTGGTTGCAGCACACTTGTCACATTGACGGCACCATTTTTCCACGTCATCTCTAGCATGTAACCAGTAGAACCGATGTCGCACCTTCTCCAGTGTTTTGTTTACTCCGAGGTGGCCTCCAGAAGGTCCGTCGTGCATCTCCCGAAGAACTTCACTGACTTTCGACTGCGGTACGATCAGCTGCATCACATGTGACTTACCGTCAGCGGATTCCCATCTTCGCCTGAGGACACCTTCTTGCACATATAGTGAGTCCCACTGTGCCCAATAGGCTTTGAGAACTGGACTCCTGTCAGAAATGTCTCCCCATTCCGGTTTCTCTTCATTTTCTTTCCATGCGAGAATGGGTTCGATATCTGGATCTTCCTGTTGAGCAGTCCTCACTTCCTCATTGCTCCATCCGCTTATTGGATCAGCTCTTAGTCGCTGAGCGGTAATGATTTCTTTGTCTTCTTGCCGCCTGCAATGCTTGCAATCCACTTTGCAAGGTCTTCGGGATAATGCATCGGCGTTTGAGTGCAGCTTTCCTCTGCGGTGTTGGATCTGGTAGTCATAGGTCTGCAATCTTTCTATCCACCTTGCGACTTGACCTTCTGGATTTTTGAAGTTCAAAAGCCAGCTCAGAGCACCGTGGTCTGTCCGCAGAAGGAATTTCTGTCCATAGATGTACTTATGGAAGTGCTTTGTTGCCAAGATAAGAGCTAGTAGTTCCCTTCTGGTCACGCAGTAGTTTCTTTCGGGTTTCGATAGGACCTTGCTGTAGTATGCCACCACTTTCTCTTCGCCATCATGCACTTGGGATAGTACCGCCCCGATTCCAACGTTGCTTGCATCTGCGTCGACGATGAATGTTTTGCCAGGTGTTGGATGTGCCAGCACTGGAGCGTTACAGAGGCGGTATTTGAGTTCCTGGAAAGATTTCTCACACTCACCTGACCATTTAAACTGCTTCCCCTTTTCGGTGAGCTGATGCAAACTCTTTGCAACTCCAGCAAAGTTCTTAACAAAACGTCGGTAATATGTGGCAAGTCCCAGAAAACTTCGGAGTTGATGTTTGTCCTGTGGTGTTGGCCAATTTTTGACGGAGTCAACTTTTTCAGGATCAGTCTTTACTCCTTGGGATGAGATGATGTGTCCCAAATACTTAACTTCGGTTTTGAAAAGTGCACATTTTTCTGGATTCAGTTTAAGGTTAGCCTCTCGAAGTCTCTGAAACACGGCTTTTAGGTTCTTGCAATGTTGGTCAAATGTTTTTCCGTAAACAATGACATCGTCCAAGTAGACTAGGCAAGCTTTCCACGTCAGTCCTTGAAGAACGCACTCCATCAAACGCTCGAATGTTGCCGGAGCGTTGCATAGCCCAAACGGCATAACTTTAAACTGCCAGAGCCCATTACCTGTAGAAAACGCCGTCTTTTCCCGATCATCAGGGTGGATGTCAACTTGCCAATATCCACTCTTCAAGTCCAGCGTCGAAAACCACTGAGCTCCCTCCATGGCATCCAGGGTATCACTGATTCTCGGCAGGGGATAGCTGTCCTTCTTAGTTACATCATTCAGCCTTCGGTAGTCCACACAAAAGCGAGTGCTTCCGTCTTTCTTTTTCACTAGCACCACTGGTGACGCCCAAGGACTTTTGGAATTTTCGATGAGACCGTCCTTTTTCATTGCTGTTATCATTTCCTCAACCTCACCTTGTTTGGCCAGTGGAAGACGTCTTGCGGGTTGACGAATCGGTCTTGCATCTCCTGTGTTGATGCGATGCTGCACCAACTGTGTCCTACCATATTGTCCCTTTTGCGATGCGAAGATGTCAGTGTACTCTTGCAGGAGATTTTCAGCTATCCTTGTTTGTTGGCGATCAAGGTTGGATGAATTCAGTATTTTAGCTCTGATGGTTTTGAGCTCCTCCGGAGCTATAGTTTTTCTTGGGGCTTCGTCTGTGATCTTCGTAATTGCTGCAACCGATTCGCAACGTCCAACGACTTCTCCTTTCTTCAACCTTACATCGTACGGTCTGGTGTTTAGTAATCGTACGGGGACCATTTTGTTTTTCGGTGCTACCAGTGTTTTCCCAATGATGACGCTTTGGGAGGAACACTCTGGGTCTGGTTCCACCATGAGGTATCGAAGGCTTCCAAACTCACCTTCCAGTTTTGTCCAAACGAACACTTCAGAAGAAGGAAGCAGAATCAGATCTTCCGTGATGACAGTTCTCAATGTCGACGTACTTTCGTTCGAATAGGTCATTGGAAGTTCCTTATTTTGGTACTTCAAAACCTGATTACCGATGTCTAAAATTACTCCGTGCTGTTTCATAAAGTCGATTCCAATGATACACTCGTCACATATATCTGCCACCAGGAATTGATGAGTAAACACTAGATCGGCCAGTCGGATCTTAAGACTCACTTCTCCGTATACTCTTGCTGCTTCTCCCGTTGCGGTTCTTAGACGGTAGCTATTGGTGTTATGAAGCCACGTCGTCTTTACCAGGTCTCGACGTACTATGGAGGCTGTGGCACCGGTGTCGATGGTAGCCACATGTTTGTTCCCGTTAATAGTAGTCTCCACAGTCAGACTTTTGTTGTCTCGTTTGGTCTGGGAGACCTGGATGGTGGTTTTGGGGCCATCGATACAAGAAACCAGCCTCTGCCCCTCGAAGTTGGTTCTTACTCGTTTCCCTGATGGGAAACGGGCTGATAGGCAACGCTGGTGTTGTTGTTACCTTGCTCTGGGTTGGATCTCTTGCTTCCACAATATTGACAACTGGCTTTGTTTGGTGGTAGTCGGCATTGACGCTGTAAGTGCCCGGTCTTGTTGCAGTTCCAACATCTTGCTAGTCCGCTCCGGTTCTTTTGTATTTCAGCTCTTTGGCACGAGCATTCTTCAACTATGGCCTCTCTAAGTCGATGTACTCCCTGAGAAGCCTGTTCTGCTGCTTCAATTGTCAATGCGAATGCTAAAGTTTCGGAAAGAGTACGTGTTCTAGCAGTTCGCACAGACCTCTGAAGATGTATATCGGAAATGGCACGAACGAAGGACTCAACAGCAAGCTGGTTGATGATTTCTTCTCCAGCATCTGGATATGCCAGGTGAACCAGTCTTTCGACGTCTGCTTGGAGCTGCTGTAGACTTTCACCCCTTTTCTGGACTCTGTTATTGAGTTGGACTCGGAAGACTTCTTTTAAGTGGCTATCTCCAAAGCGTTTATCTATAGCTGCCACGAGAGAACTGAAATCGCCGCTCTTACCAGCTGGAACAGTTTGAAGTAATTCAGCTGCTGGTCCTCTAAGAGCAAGAGTCAATGCAATGTACTTGTCTTCGTCATCCCAGCCATTTGTTGTCGCGGCTGCCTCAAATTGTCTCTTGTAGACTGGCCAAGAAGACTGTCCATCAAATGTTGGGGGTTTCATCTCCTTTTTCCTTGCAAAGTCTCCAGCAGATTCTCGAATTTTTATTTTCCGGATCTGGTCTAATTCCTTGGACAGAACAGAGAACTGGTTATCGCATCGGCTTTCCAAACGATTTTCTACAACAGAAAGCTGTTTTTCCACACCTTCAACTCGTTCGTCAAGGGCACATACATTTTTCTCAATGTTACCCAATTTTCCTTCTAGAATGTTTTTCTGACCTTCCAAAACATTCTGTTGCGCCTCAAGTCTTTCGAGAATATTCTGTTGTTCCTTCTTTTGCTCGTTTCGTTGCTCTTCCAGATTCTTTTGTTGTACTTCGAGTCTTTCGAGAACATTCTGCTGTTCCTTCTTTTGTTCGTTTCGTTGCTCTTCCAGACGCCCGAGAATATTCTGCTGTTGCTCGTCAATCAGCTTCTTTTGTTGTACTTCGAGTCTTTCGAGAACATTCTGCTGTTCTTTCTTTTGTTCTAATAAAAGCTTCATCATACTAGAAAAATCTACATTTTCAATTACTTCCTCTTCCTCCACTTCTGTTTCAAAAACAAAAGTGTTTACGTCTTCCCCTTGCTGTTCCAAGTGGTTGCGCAAGCGCAGGACGAGCTCATTTTTCGATCCCGCTCTAGAAAGATTTCGCTTACCTAACTCACTTTTAAGCTCAATGCAGTTGAGCTCTTCTAACAACTTACCCATTTTCACTGTATATTGTTTTTTTTTTTTATTTTTCTTTTTACTTTTTTTTTCACACTTTAATAGTCAACTCGTTTTTTTTTTTTTTTTTTTCAAATAAGTTTTATTTACACTTCTGACACCAATGTAACGTGCGCTTTGTTCGCAAAATAAAACTCTACCTTTCAATTTAATTCTACCACTTTATTCAGTATCTACTTTCGATATACACTTTATTCGAACTCAACTCAATTACGTTTATCCAATATTCACACTATCACTTTCTAAATAAAACTGACTTCTGGTTGCGTCAGCTCCCTCTTTATATAGGAAAGTGAACCATCGAGAGATTTCTAGTAGTTTTTCCATGAACCATGATGTCTAGACAAGTTCCCCTCCCGGTATTTCTGCACACATACACACTCACTCACAAAAGACGTCTTCTTTTAAACCACTCCATTATAGTGCTCCCAGATGTGTTTTTCGGTGGAACGTTTTCGATTAGGAAATTGGTATTAAATGTTGGGTGTACATTACAATATGTTCCATATTCTCCACGGCTGCACCTGGGCCTATGCTATTCATTTAGTGTAGCATACCCTGAGGGTGCACCTGGGCCTATGCTATTCATTTAGTGTAGCATGCCCTGAGGGTGGGTATGCGGTTTGTGCCTCGGATATTCTTTGTCGTGTAATTCCTGGTTCCGGCTTGTGCCTCAGATGTAGGTGTTGCGTAGTTCTTGCTACTGGATGGCGTGTGGTCATCGAGTTTCTAGCTCAAAGGCATTATAGAGTGGTGGTGGCGTAAGCATGTAGCGATGTATAAAATGCATCGTTACATACCACCCCCCTTTTGGAGGCGAGAACCTTCTCGTCTTAACCTCCTTAAATATATATATATTTTTTTTTTCTTTTATATTTTTTTTTGCATATTTTTCTCTTTTTTATATTTTTTTTGTTTCTCTCTTTTTTTTTCTTCTTTTATTATATTTTTTTTTTGCATTTTTTTCCCTTTTTTATCTTTTTTTTTTTCTTTTTTTTTTTTTTTCCTTTTTATATATTTTTTTGTATATTTTTTTCTTCTTTTTTTTTCTTTTTTTGTTCTTAACAAAACAAGCGTAATAACAAAAACAAATACTTATTCCTTGCAAAAAAATGTAACTTAAGGTGCTCCTTGCACAAAAAAAAATGACTATGACGTGCTCCTTGCACTAAACAAAAAAAACTATGCGGTGCTCCTTGCACTAAATTTTTCGGGCTTCTACGGCGGTTTTATGGGTCGAACACAACCTCCTTCTTCCTTCCCGTAGGTTCGTGGGTTAGTACGGCGAACCCACGTCGAACGATATTCACCACGATATTTCCGTTCCTCCGTCTGAAGAAGAATCGTTGTCGTCGGCGGTGCGGATTATATAACGCGTGCTTGGTTACCTCGACCCCCTTAAAATGATCCGGTTTATTGGGAGTCGGCCGTCTCTGGGTTGACGGGCGTGTGGTAGGCACGGAGGGTTTCGGTGCGTTGTGCGTCACTGTGACCATAGCCGCGTCGCGAACTGATGGAAGCATGCTAGTGCTTGGTTACTTAAGGCCGCGCACGGATTTTAGCAGCCTTGTCCGTAAATCCACAGCTCGGGTTGCTTTTATCTGTGCCGCCTTTGTGTCCGGTGCAGTGCCCTTCCTTCCCGCAGTTCCACGGCTGGTTGATGGCCTTACTGCGGCTGCCCTAGTCAGTTGCCTGACCTCTGGCTCCTTTGGGGTGCGCACAATGCGCTTCTTCGGGGTTGCGGTGGTGGCGGTTGTCTTGTCGCGGGGTTCGGGATGCGGTAATTTAGGTAGACAAATCGGTTGTCGTTGGCCGGGTTTTAAACGAGAGGACATCGTCCCTTGCCCTTTCCAGGGCTGCGCTATTTCTTTTTCCTTTTCGCAGGAATTCATGTTGGTCCTTTGGCGGTCACTGGCTGAATGGCAAATATCCACCTCAGCCCTTGCTTTTATACTGCATTCTGATGATGAGGACCTTTTGAGATCCTTTATGTTAGATCTTATAGTATTATTTTCTTGTTGAGCGGTATCCTGAGATTTCGTTTGTCCCAACTGGTACACCGTTTTTAATCTTCCGCTCCGGACGGCAGGCGTTGCGGTTACTCTATGCGTATCGCATGACAGCGCCAACACATTGTTTCCATCAAACAGTCGGTCTCTTGGCTCTTCAGAGCTAATGTCAGACCAAGGGATTTCATGACCTCGCAAAGTCATACGGAAATCAGCCTTGCGTAATAAATCTACACCGATGACCATGTCATACGCTAGTTGGTGCATATACGTCACTTTTCCATGAATGTCTTGGTCGGCGATAGCCATCGTGAGTAAATAGTGCTCTCGGCTGACAATCACGTCTCCGTTGGAGAGGTAAGTGAGATGACGATAGTAGTGGGCGGGTATCTTCGCTCGGCGTAACAACCGACGCGTATTTTCATTAATAAATGACATGGTGGCTCCTGTATCTATCAAAGCCCTTACTGGTTGACCATGGACCTGTACCGTCACAAAACAACGTGAGTCAAACTCAGTTGATTTCGTTTCTGGCGGTGGCTGGTATTTCCTACAGCTGTCCTGCTGTTTCTGGTGTGTTCGGGTAAGCCGTCTATTCGGTCTTACTTGAGTCAGCGGGGTCGGCTTAGTCGTGGTTGTGGTCAAGGCGCTTGAATTAAGTGCTCTTGAATTTCCTGGTTTTCGGTACCAGATTTTTCGGGTTGAACAGCGGTTAACTTGACTGCTCATAACTGCGGCCCTGTGCGGATGACATCTACAGTCCTCGGTTAGTATCCCGTCCTCTCCGCAGTAGGAACAAAAGAGTCGGAAAGGCCTCGGGCAGTTGCTTTTGCTGTGTCCACGCTGCTTACAATTCCAGCAGTGCGTGGACCGGTCGTACTGGTTAGCGGGGAGTATCTGTTTAAAGGGATTGGGGCGCTTGAGATCAGGGCGTTGAACTGGGAAACCCGGGCGGTTGTCAGGTAGCGGGCGGTACGGCGGTGCATTGCGGTTCAGAGCTGGCGTAGGGCGATTTAACGCGTGGCGCGAGTTACGAGCCTCCCCTTGGATATACTCGTACTCCTCTGCCAACGTCATAAGCTCCTCGAGCGTTTTAAAATCGCGCCTTTTTATGTACAAATGGTACTCTGCCCGCAAGCTATCATAAATGCGATCAATATTGTCCATCAGGCTTATGCGAGGATGGCGGTGAATCAGGTATTGCGTGCCCCGGATAAAATCTTTTGCCTTCTCACGGGGGCCTTGCTTCCTCCGCATGATTTCGTCCTCTAACTTGCATAAGTAACGGGCGGGCAAAAAGTGTTCGAGAAAGGCGCTCCGAAATTCGCTCCACACTTTGACGCGGTCGCGGTTAATGCGATACCACTCTAGTGCAGTGCCACGTAAGAGTTCTGGCAATGCTTTAACTACGTCGTCTGGGCGCAGGTCGTAACACGTAGTCAATTCTTCGAGACGGTCTAAGAATTCTGGGGCGTTACCAGGCGAATCAAATTTCAGTCCCCATTTGCGCACCGTGTTCATAACTTCAGCTTCGTAGCTGAGCACAACCCTACCGGTGGTTCTCACCGTAGTTCGGTTGGCGGAGGGGGTAATCCCGCGTGTCGTACTTGCTTGGTCTGGTAAGTTTTCTGCGAATATGCCGCCTCTGGCTGCCTCAGTAATGCTGTTAGGCGTGTGCACGAGCGGCGGTGGCCTATACGACGGTACTTCGAACCGTAGTTCTGCATAGCCGGGCGCTCTCGTTGCTGGTTCGGTTCCGGTGTCTGTAGCTGGTGCGTTGTCGTACTCTCTGGCGGTAACGACCTTCTCCAAGTCTTCACAAAGATTTTGCATCGACTTTCTCATTCTGGCCTCTTTAATATGAGCGCTGAATCTAGTTCTAAGAACGGCTATCGATCCTTCAGTATCGAGTCCTAGTTGACTCATTCGTGTTTTAAGCTCTTCCTTACTGAGCAAATAAATTGCTCCGATGCTCGCGTAAACATCGAAGCTTTCTTCGGAGTCTGACATGATTGGCTTGTTTTGTTTTCTGTTTATAGTTCGCTAAAGAGTTTCTGTTCCTCGGGGAATGGACCTATAGTCCCTGCTCGGGCGCCAAATTGTGATGTGCTTTTCGTTTCCCAGCCGAGGTATGACTCACGGCTGTCCAGGGTCGGCGAATAAAAACACGAAAACTTCGCATAGAAGGTCAGAAACTCTTTTATTCTTGCAAACTTTTCTTTTTATATCTTACAAACAAATATAATTTACAATTCTTATTCTTTATGGCTCCTATACGCCTTCTTCCAAGCGTGGCGGTAGGTCAGCGTCGATACCAGGAACGCTCGCTGGCTTCTCTGGTTAGGCGGTCGGTAATTCAGTATCGGTAATTCAGTATCGGTAATTCGGCTATCGGTAATTCGGTAATTCGGCTATCGGTACACCTGTAGGAGAGAGCGGATTAGCGTTTGAGTATTATTATATGCCCTCCGGCAACGATCACAGGCGCTTTACTGTCCCTGTGCGGTAAGATCCCAACTTTTTCTCAGTGGGTCGACTATTATTATCTGCCCTCCGGCAACGATCACAAGAACCCTTTGGCCCTGTGTGGAGATCCCAGCTTCCCCTCACGAGTTAGCGGGTGAGTGTTATTGTATGCCCTCCGGCAAAAGATCACAGGCGCTTAACTGTCCCTGTGCGGTATAGATCCCAACTTTCCCTCAGCGGGTCAGCGGTTGAGTATTGTTATCTGCCCTCCGGCAACGATCACAAGAACCCTATGGCCCTGTGGAGATCCCAGCTTCCCCTCACGAGTTAGCGGGTGAGTATTATTAACTGCCCTCCGGCAAAAGATCACAGGCGCTTAACTGTCCCTGTGCGGTACGGATCCCAACTTTCCCTCACGGGTTAGCGGTCGAGTATTGTTATCTGCCCTCCGGCAATGATCACAAGAACACTATGGCCCTGTGTAGAATTAACGCTTGATTTGTTTCTGTTGATTCGGCGGTCGGTAGTTGCAGTGATGCTGGCTTCTGGTACTCGGGAACGGTGGCGGGGTTCTCCGAGCGGTATTGCTCTGGTTGCTACGGCGTCGGAATTCTGTGGAATAGACTTGTTTTAAATACGATAAACACAAGCTAAACAATATGCTCAAGGCAACGAGCAGCCAGCTGAAAAGAACGTTTTCTTTTATTAATGACAGGTATTATTTAATGCCCCTGCCAGCAACGAAGGCCAAGACTTTTGGTCTGACTGATCACAAGTATTTGGTACGGCCCTGTGTGGCACGAAATATTATTTGCAACTAAATATATTTATAAGAATACTCACTCTACCAGGAGATGTGCACCGTTCCGCCGGTGCCGGCTGACTGCATTTTCTTTGGCACAGCTCGCCCTATTTATACCTCTCCGGCGTGCGCTTTTCCATACATTTTGTTGTTGCCTCCTATTATTTATATTGTATTGCCTATGTCTCCACCGCTGCTGTGCTTATCCATAGTACACCCAATGTACTCTATTGCTGAAGTCTACACTAAACACACGGTGGTCGTGTGCTGCTGTGCATTGGCCAGTGGGTCGTGTGGGTTGTATTCTACACTGTTGGAGAAACATATGTTCCATATTCTCCACGGCTGCACCCTTGCCTATGCTATTCATTTAGTGTAGCATACCCTGAGGGTGCACCTGGGCCTATGCTATTCATTTAGTGTAGCATGCCCTGAGGGTGGGGTATGCGGTTTGTGCCTCGGATATTCTTTGTCGTGTAATTCCTGGTTCCGGCTTGTGCCTCAGATGTAGGTGTTGCGTAGTTCTTGCTACTGGATGGCGTGTGATCATCGAGTTTCTAGCTCAAAGGCATTATAGAGTGGTGGTGGCGTAAGCATGTAGCGATGTATAAAATGCATCGTTACAATGGCTTCCACCTTGGCTGGATCTGTCTTTAGTTTTCCCCCTCCATTAATGAAACCCAGGTACTTCAATTCTTTGAAGCAAAACTTCGATTTTTCCATGTTGATGGTGAGATTGGCCTTCCTCAGACACTCGGCTACCTCTTCTAGCAGGGTCATATGCGTTTCGAAGTCAGGTGCTATGATGAGCAGATCATCGAGGTACACGAAGACACGGTCCCTCAATCGTGCAGGAATTACCTTGTCCATAAGACGGCATAGCCTTTGAGCCGCATTACACAACCCATAGGGCATAACAGTGAAATGGTACAAGGGTCTTCCCGGAACCGCAAACGCAGTTTTTTCCCTACTTGATCTCTCCAACGGTATCTGCCAAAATGCTTCCTTCAGATCGACGCTACTTATAAATACGGTGTCGGGTAGCCTGCTTATAAATCCTTCTATATTGGGGAGAGGATTCGCGTCCTTTTTGCTGTGCAAGTTGACCTTACGAGCATCCAGGCAAAACCGGTACTTAACGGTGTTATCTTTACCTGGCTTCTTTATAAGGGCAACTGGGGAGCACCAGGGGCTTTCGCTTTCCTCAATCACTCCAAGCTCTAGCATTCGGTCTATTTCGGCATACAAGATGGCTTGCACCGCTGGAGAGACCGGGTAGTGACGCTGCTTTATCGGTATGGTGTCTTCAGTATCGATGACATGCTCCATCAACGCTGTCCTTCCCAGACCATGTTTGTCCGAACTCCTAAACCTACCTTTAACCCACTCCAGCTTTGATTTTTGCTCTGGGTTGAGCTCATGCTCGTTGGTGACTTCCGAATCATCCATTAGATTCACAGTCCTCACTATACTAGGAGCTATCCTGAAGCTGCTCCAAAAATCGACTCCCAAATAGAGCTCTTGTTCCAAGGACGGAATCAAAAACAACGTTATCCTTTTTACCTCCTCCTTATATTGTATAGACGTTTCTATTTTTCCTACAATGTCCTGTCTCTTGCCATCTGCGGTTCTCACTCCCAATTGGTATGGAAGGACCGGAAGGTTAAGTTCTCGTACTAACTCTATACAATCTTTACCAAGAATGCTAACACTCGCCCCACTATCCAGCAGACCCAGGACATCTTTCCCCGCAATTTTAACCTTGGCGTAAGGTCGAAGGTCAGTATCGGTGTTTATTATTGTTGACGTAACCTTTTTTCTTATGTCCTTTCTTATCCTATACCTATTCCTAGCTTTTTCTACTTTTTGTGTTATAGCTTTGGAACCAGCAAATATCCTTTCCCGAGTTTCGTAGTACTCTTTTACCCTGACATGAAGCGGTTTTATTCCCTCATATTTTACTATTTTATTACGATTTATTCCCTCATCCCTTACTAATATTTTTATTTTACCATCTACCTTTTCTGTCTGCGAACTCTCTTCGTTCACCTTCATAGGGCTGTTTGCGTAGAACGAGACTCGCCCCGAGAGTTCACGTTCCGACTCACGTTTTCCGGGTGGCAACGCTGGCATTTTGGTGTTACCCTTCCCTCTAGCCCACATCTATAGCAGAAAATGCTACGCTGTAGCACTGGACAATCCATAAACGAATGCCCTCCTACCCTACAATTCCAGCATTTCAGACTCCTGACGTCGTCTGGTGGTTTCGGAATTCTAGGCCGGCCGCCACTTTGCTGGAAGGCTGCAATCGAGTCATGGTACGAAGGTCCCGTGTCCTCGTATTCAAGTTCGGTCACCTTCGCAACCCTTGGTGGAGTTGATTTTAAGAAACTGGAGTTCTCACGCTTCGGAAAGGCATTTTCCCCGTCCTTACACGCATATCTGAGCTGATCCAACGTGAAGAGGGACATTGGATAGACCAGCCTACCAATTCGCTCACACAGGTTCCCCTTTAGGATGTTCACGAGCTCCATTTCAGGTATCTGAACCCGAAGCTGTGAACGTAGAGTTGCGATCGCCCCGAAATATTCGTCACTTGTCTCCCAGGCTGCCTGCTTTCTATCCATCAGATCTCTGATTATCTCAAAGTCCGATCTAGAGTTTCGGAATTGTCGCATCAATGCATCGCGCAAGGTCGGCCAGTCCGGCCTAAAGTTCGCACGTTGATACTGCCAGAACCAATTATAAGCGTTGTCTGAGAGCAACAAGTGGAAGTCCCTCATTATTTCTTCCCACGGGAACTCATACTGGCATTGAAGCGTCTCTAAGCGGAAGATAAAGTCTTCTACCGTCAGAGTCTCGTGCTTCCCATCAAAGTTAATGCCCCATTTGTCAATGTGAATTTGACCTCTAACATCCCCAGGTGGACTTCTCTGTGGTTGACCTTGAGGCGGACTTGTGTAGTCATTCGGTTGATATCTCTCCCGATGAGCATAAACCGAATGTTGCAAACCTACCTTTTGGTTAACCCCCTTCACTGACCTATTTTGGTGATGCCACTGGTACTGTCTGACACCCTCATCATTTAAGCCCCTATCTCTATTCAGCTGGGTTTGACCAAGGCTGGAACCAGCTGCCAGCGCAAAGTTTAGCTTAGGGATGGCTCCTTGAGCTTTCGTCGACCGCTGATTTGATTCTTCAACTGGAGGTGAGGGTCGCGTTACCGCGTTTATTTCACCCATGAACTGGATTAGACTATCCCGTACCTTCTTTCCTAAGTCTTCTGAAATCTCTTCCCTCAACAGGTTTTTATAGGAAGAAAAAGCATTAACCAAAGCCAGATTAATATAGGCTTTCAGGTCTTCTGGTACATTCGCTACTTCTTCTCCTAACCTAGCCCCCCTGGAAGCATCTCTCGTTGTTGGCTCTGTAGCCTTATCTCCTTTTACTGGTTTTGCGTTCAGAGAGTTGGACGATGTTTTCTCCACGGTTTGCTTATCTTTCAAGCTACCATATGAAGGTAGCTGATTCTCCTCTGTTCGCTCAATCCCTGGCCCACCCTGTTCTTGCGCACCGGTAAGGTGGCTGGGTAACCAATACTTGGACAACAATCTTTGTGAAGGAGACATATTAATGTGCGGTGGTGGCTGCTCATGTGGATCACCATTCAACGAGTGTCTTGACCCACTAGCCTCAACCGACTGGGCTTCGAATTCCTGCTCTTTAGACATAGTGGTGAGAGACTGGTTAGACCGGGTAACTGTCGCATCTGACCATGGGATGTAGGTACTGACCGACAACCCACTCATCGGTGCGATGTCTCCAGATTCTGGTTTTCGAATGGGGGTGTGAATTAGCCCACCGCGTCTTGCCTGAACCCGACTCGATGACCTAGTTTGCATGCCCGATGCCCCCTCTATAACCGCGCCTCTCACTTTCTTTAGCGGATCGTGTTCCTCATGCACCATGATTAGAACTTTTTATTTAAATCTTAAGATTCGAAGCAAAATGTATCAAATAAAAAAAAAGGTTAAATGAACAAACTTCGTTCAGGAAAAAGCTATAAAAAAAATCCTTACTCGAATTAGACGTTCGTATAATAACGATTTGTATGATGGAATAAAAAAAAATATCAATGAAAACAAATCTTCCGAAAAAGAAACAAAAAAAAAAATAGAAAAAAAAGGAAAACAAAAAAACCAAATAAAAAAAAACAACCAAAACTGGAAGCAAAACAAAAAAAATATTGTTGAATCTGTCCCAAATATGGTCAGCTTCACAAAAAAAAATTTTGATTACTTCAAAAACCTGTATCAAAAAAAAAAATTTGAAAAAAAAGAAAACAAAAAAATCTACAACGATACCTACAATATCTCAACAAAAGTAGTACTAAATTTTCATAAACATACGGGGGTGTGTATGGTGGCTGTCTTCAGTGGTACTTTTAACCATCGAGGTGCTCTCGCCTCTCCTTCAGGATTCAATAGATTCCGAGCGTGTGGTGACTTTGAACTTACGTAAACACATATAAAGACAAAACTAACACAAACTAACTAGCTCAACCACTGTATCACGAAACAATGCTACGCGTAGACAACACTTATCTTACGGGCCACTGCTTCACGATACTATAGTCGACAAAAGGAAAGGAAAAAGGAATTGACTGCTCCTACTGTATTCATCTCCGCATCCGTCGCGATTCACTTTGGTACGCCAGTGGCCTTCCAAGTAAAGACATACGGATTTGGTGATGCCTACAGAAACAGTCCACGAACATAGATTGCAAAAATCTCGCCTATCAGACGATTGACGTTGTCGTCGTCACCATTCAGGTATCCGTCGCAGTTTGACCTGGTACGCCTCTAGCCTTCCAGCAAAGACATACGGACCTGGGATCTGGACGTCAACATCGGTTATTCGTTAACAAAATATGTAAATGAAAAGAAAACAAATTGTTACAAACATAAGAACTTCGCCTCCGACCCTATGCACGCTCAATCCGTTAGGGACTTGTCTGGCGTTGTAACCGCCTTTGGACGAAGACTAGAACGCGCAGGATACGAAAAGGCAAACAAAGTCATGTGGTAATATTTGATTGCAGAGTAAAAACAAAATTGGAAAAATTTCGTATATTGGAAGATTAACGCTGGTTTCGTCATCATCCAGGTATCCGTCGCAGTTTGACTTGGTACGCCTTGGGCCTTCCAGTCAAAGACATACGGACCTGGAATCTGGACGTCAACATCAGTTATTTGTTATAAGACAAAACACTAAACGACTACAAAAAAAATACGTTGGGCGCCAAATTTGTTGCAGCTCAGGACTAGGAAACACCAGTTATAGGAAAAGGAAACGAGAGAAAGGAAAAGGAAGCCCACAGGAACGGAAATGATGGATTGGAATTGGGAGCTGTGAGAAACAGGATGATCTGCATCGAGAGGAAATGGCACGCTTGTTAAGCTCGGCTAAGCTCGCCGGATGTGGGGGGGATCTTACCTCTCCATGCAGAAAACGCCCACAACAAATTACATAAATCGTGCCAAGACAAAACATACATTTTCTTTCCCACCACCTGAGTTCAACTCACCACACGCTTGGGCTGCAGATGTAGCGCAGCATGGCCTGGTTCGCCCTCCCTACCTTTGGGATTCTGTGGCCAGTGTTTAGAATTCCCCCTTCTCCGTTGTATCCTGAAAAAAAACTTCAACCCCCTTCACCGAAGGACATCTTCAGTCCATAATAATATTTCCTTTATTCAATCATATTTTGGATAAATTTAATATTCGTATGGCAAAACAAATGGGTCGCCGAGCTTAAAGCACAACAAAAAAAACTAACCTACACTTAAACAAATAAACTTGTTAATCCTTACTTTAATTATTAAGGTTTGACAAATGTAAATAAAAAAAAATTAAAGAAAATAATCAAAAAAAACGAGATTATCCTAAACGATAACTTGCTTTGATTAATGCTTCTTTAACAAACTTAACTAACCTATAGCGGCAACCCTTGGAAGTAGACAAGGCGTATGCTTACTTAAATTATTTTTAATATTATTCTTCTCTTTTCTTTGGGGTTTTATTTTTTTTTTTTATTTTCCCTTTTTTTATTATATTGATGTGCAAATAGGGGTGGTTTTGAGGCCTTAACTCCCTTCGGCCCACTCCCTTTACTGCTCTCTAACTCTGCCCCTTTCTGGGCTTACTAGCTAAAGCACTATTAACCTACCTATAAAGAGCTCTTTGAAGGGGTACGTAGCGTATGGCGTGGTATAAATGTCCTCACGCACCAACACAAAGACATAAAAAAAACAATAGCTGGCACTAAGGGAACCAGTTCTACGGGCGATAATCCCTCTTTAAATTCCACTATCCCGAACTGCCAATTTTTCAATAAAAAAATTTTTAAAGTCCAAGTGAACTTACGCCCTATCAAACTTATACTACAAAAAAAACTGAATAATATAATCACGAAAAAAAAGGTAATTTGAATTACACAAAAAAAAAAAAAAAAATATCACGCCTGGCTTAAGTAATTAATGGCTGAGCAGCCTGGTTTTGGTGGTCAGCTCCCAAAAAAAAAACTCGGCGGTTCAGACTTCTGGTCTGGCCTGTAACCGCCGCCTTGTTTGGACTTCACTTCCGGCTCCTCTTTAGCTTTCATTAGTGGCTGTGGCGGCTACCAAGTAATTTCCTCCAAAATGTAGCGCCTCACTAACACTGAAATTAATTACACTCTTTACCATCTTGCTTCATTTCTTTTCTATCAAGGAAACCTACACTTTTTACTTTACTTTTCCCAATTTAAACACTTCTACCCCTTTTTTTCCTTATGAGGGTTTCTTTTTTCTGTCTTTTCTGTCTTTCTTCTTAATTTTTCCTTTTATCCTTTTTTTTTCACATAATTTACACGGCGTTTTTCGCACTTTAAGTGGTATAATTCGCGCTGCGATTTAAACAAAAACTTTCAAATATTTAAAATAATGCTCGGCGCGATTCACTTCCGATTTTTTCCTTTTTTTCCGTCTTTATCGCGACGTTACTTATCTTTGGCGAGGTTAAATGTTCGATTTTTTTTTATTATACTCGAAGTTGACTTTTCGTCACCGATGCTGAGGATTATTTGACGATCCTCATCGATCAGCTGGCACTCATCACCTCTGTCTAATCTGTTTTTCCGTTAATCGATGAGCCCACTCGATCCCCGTTGTAGTTCAATCAACCTGATCACGCAATTTTGCCGTATTCCTCCTTATCCGTTTTTCCTTATTTTCTCTCTTCCCATTGGCTATCCCTCTTCCAGTTCCCCGACCGCTTCACTTGGCGTTTCCCCCGCTTCTACCTTACCCCTTAATGGCCTAGCACCCTTGTCCCAAATTTTAAAAACCTACCCTACCGACCAACTGGTTATTCATCTGTCAGTAGCTAATTTCTTCTTGAAGTTTGTTTTTTTCTGAGATCACCACCGGTTTGTGTCTTTACTATTCAAATTTTCGGTTGGGGTAACGTCGTGCTATGTAACAGCCGTAACAACCTATTCAGTCGCTATACTACCTAAATCGGCGTTCAGGATATTCCACCTCTATGTTACGTTCAAAAAGTTTTATAAATAGGTTTTTGTGTTCAGAGGTATTATATGAGGAACATAGCGCTATTTGCTCCCTATTATGGGTTTATAAATAAGGCTGTAAGAATTTAAATCTAGCACTTTAATGGGTTTGTAGCCAACAAAATGAAATTTACTTTTAAATATAAAATTGCCAATCGCAACACGAAAACACTAAGCAGTATGCTTTAAATCTGATCTACCACTGATCAACAATGCAGTAACAAATTTTTCTTAGGTCCCGAATTGTTGACCTACATTCGGTTACCAAAGAGTTGGTGACTTACGGTTGCATAAGCCGACCGCAAGTTTTGGTGGTAACCGTTCCTCAACTCTTTGGTTCAATAACCCTCGATGGCCATGAAACAATAATCTAAACAACACATTTAAATCCAAAGTATAACACAAATTTAAACTTTACATGTACACGAACCCTTTGAAAACCTCCACCAGATGTCTTTCGCAAACTCTACCTTACCCTCATTTTCTACAATCAGCTGTTTGCTACTTGACATTTGTCAAAAAAAATTTTCGAAATTTAAAATTTTCAACTTTTAAAGTCCGCGTGTTCGTCTCGTTCAATAAAAAGGCAATAAAAAACATATAATAAATAAAGAATTGCGGTTGGCTCCATGCGCAAACAAAAATAAAACATCAGGACGGAAAATACCAAAAGAAAACATCAACACATTCCCCACAGGGCAGCTTCCACCCACAGGAAACCTCTGTGGTCCCGCCAGGTAAGTATTACATGCATTTACGTACATTAGGCAGCGCTGAGAGTAGGTCTCCCTTACGACGAGTCACTCTCGATGATTCGGCGAAGAGATTTCTACTCCCAGCCTCCCCCTCAACCTTGGCAACCACTGCGTTGTACCTTGCATGTCTGTTTATAAGACCATGCAAGAAAAGCCAGTGTTCCGGTTGTATTTCCCTTTAAATCTTCTCTGACTCACTTCTTTTCTTCCAGGAATTTCCTCAGCTCTTGCAGCGACCATATCATACTACAAGAAGCAACCCTCAACCTACCAGCTAACATCTCCTGTAAGAAGTTACTCTATTTTATTTATTTGCGTATATGTATTGTAACGTGCGCTTAGTTCGCAAAATAAAACTTCACTTTTCAATTTATTTCAACCACTTTTATACTTTATTCGATCTCAACTCGACTTTTGGACTATCACTTGTAGACAATTTACTCTTCACTTTATCACTCTATAATCAAAAACTGCCCTCTGGGTGTCTCGGGCGGGCTATTTATATCGAATGACATTTCATCTAGAACTCTCCAGTAACTTCCACATGGTCTGCAACTCTACACTATTTTTGGCTGTCAAACATTTTCTCTCCTACAATATTCTACACTTACACTAGTGCTCCCAGATGTGTTTTTCGGTTCAACGTTTTCGATTAGGAAATTGGTATTAAATGTTGGGTTCACGTTACACTGCCCCCTCCTTAAGATTGTTCGTCCCGAATAATTCCATCTGCAGCCTCGCCACTATATCGATGCAGCCGGTCACAATGAACTACTTTTAACTTGCCTCTTAGTCCTCTTTGGATGCGGTAAACCACGTCGTTAATTTTCGTGACAACAGTATAAGGACCTTCCCAGTTTTGCTGAAGTTTCAGTGACAATCCCTTTTGACGATGAGGATTATAAAGCCACACACGATCTCCTGCTTGGAATCCTGACGTTGTCGCTTTTGTGTTGTACCGCGTCTTCATCCGGTCGCTGTTGGTTTTCATCCGTTCCCTTGTTCTTTTATGGATGTCAGCGAGTCTCTCCTTGAGGTCGTCCACATACTCGTTCGTGTCCTGTGGCTCCTCTGTGGGGCATCCAAATTTAAGTTCGCTGGGCAGCCGCATGGTTTTCCCGAACAGGATATCAGATGGTGTTTGTCCTGTCGAGCTATGTACTGCACTTCTATATGCCATCAGGAATAGCGGTACGTGCCTATCCCAGTCTCTTTGGTAGTCGCCTACGACCTTGGTGAGGTGTTCTTTCAAGGTCCGGTTGAATCTTTCAACCATCCCATCAGACTGTGGATGAAGCGGTGTGGTTCTAGTCTTCTTAATGCCTAGTAGTCCGCACACTCCTTGGAAGATGTTTGACTCAAAGTTCCTCCCTTGGTCGGAATGGAGTTCCATAGGCACGCCAAACCTACTCACCCAGTTAAACACAATCTGGTCGACCACCGTTTTGGCCTCTTGATTTGAGATGGCATACGCCTCAGGCCACTTGCTAAAATAGTCCATTACAACCAGAATGTACTTGTTTCCAGCGTTGGTCTCTGGAAAAGGCCCAGCCACATCTACTGCAATCCTCTCAAAAGGCGATCCAACGTTGTACTGATGCATCTTACCTTGAATCTTCCTACCAGGTCCTTTGGTTGCAGCACACTTGTCACATGTTCGGCACCACTTCTCCACGTCATCTCTAGCATGTAACCAGTAGAGCCGATGTCGCACCTTCTCCAGTGTTTTGTTTACTCCGAGGTGGCCTCCAGAAGGTCCGTCGTGCATCTCCCGAAGAACTTCACTGACTTTCGATTGCGGTACGATCAGCTGCATCACATGTGACTTACCGTCAGCGGATTCCCATCTTCGCCTGAGGACACCTTCTTGCACATATAGTGAGTCCCACTGTGCCCAATAGGCTTTGAGAACTGGGCTCCTGTCAGAAATGTCTCCCCATTCCGGTTTCTCTTCATTTTCTTTCCATGCGAGAATGGGTTCGATATCTGGATCTTCCTGTTGAGCAGTCCTCACTTCCTCATTGCTCCATCCGCTTATTGGATCAGCTCTTAGTCGCTGAGCGGTAATGATTTCTTTGTCTTCTTGCCGCCTGCAATGCTTGCAATCCACTTTGCAAGGTCTTCGGGATAATGCATCGGCGTTTGAGTGCAGCTTTCCTCTGCGGTGTTGGATCTGGTAGTCATAGATATGCAATCTTTCTATCCACATTGCGACTTGACCTTCTGGATTTTTGAAGTTCAACAGCCAGTTCAGAGCACCATGGTCTGTCCGCAGAAGGAATTTCTGTCCATAGATGTACTTATGGAAGTGCTTTGTTGCCAAGATAAGAGCTAGCAGTTCCCTTCTGGTCACACAGTAGTTTTTTTCGGGCTTCGAGAGGACCTTGCTGTAATATGCCACCACTTTCTCTTCGCCATCATGCACTTGGGATAGTACCGCCCCGATTCCAACGTTGCTTGCATCTGCGTCGATGATGAATGTTTTGCCAGGTGTTGGATGTGCCAGCACTGGAGCATTACAGAGGCGGTATTTGAGTTCCTGGAAAGATTTCTCACACTCACCTGACCATTTAAACTGCTTCCCTTTTTCGGTGAGCTGATGCAAACTCTTTGCAACTCCAGCAAAGTTCTTAACAAAACGTCGGTAATATGTGGCAAGTCCAAGAAATCTTCGGAGTTGATGTTTGTCCTGTGGTTTTGGCCAATTTTTGACGGAGTCAACTTTTTCAGGATCGGTCTTTACTCCTTGGGATGAGATGATGTGTCCCAAATACTTAACTTCGGTTTTGAAAAGTGCACATTTTTCCGGATTCAGTTTAAGGTTAGCCTCTCGAAGTCTCTGAAACACGGCTTTTAGGTTCTTGCAATGTTGGTCAAATGTCTTCCCGTAAACAATCACATCGTCCACGTAGACTAGGCAAGCTTTCCACGTCAGTCCTTGAAGAACGCACTCCATCAAACGCTCGAATGTTGCCGGAGCGTTGCATAGCCCAAACGGCATAACTTTAAACTGCCAGAGCCCATTACCTGTAGAAAACGCCGTCTTTTCCTGATCAGTTGGGTGGATGTCAACTTGCCAATATCCACTCTTCAAGTCCAGCGTCGAAAACCACTGGGTTCCCTCCATAACATCCGGGGTATCACTGATCCTCGGCAGGGGATAGCTGTCCTTCTTAGTCACATCGTTCAGCCTTCGGTAGTCCACACAAAAACGAGTGCTTCCGTCTTTCTTTTTCACTAGCACCACTGGTGACGCCCAAGGACTTTTGGAATTTTCGATAAGACCGTCCTTCTTCATTGCTGTTATCATTTCTTCAACCTCACCTTGTTTGGCCAGTGGAAGGCGTCTTGCGGGTTGACGAATCGGTCTTGCATCACCTGTGTTGATGCGATGCTGCACCAACTGTGTCCTACCATATTGTCCCTTTTGCGATGCGAAGATGTCAGTGTACTCTTGTAGGAGATTTTCAGCCATCCTTGTTTGTTGGTGATCAAGGTTGGATGAATTCAGTATTTTAGCTCTGATGGTTTTGAGCTCCTCCGGAGTTATAGTTTTTCTTGGGGCTTCGTCTGTGATCTTCGTAATTGCTGCAACCGATTCGCAACGTCCAACGACTTCTCCTTTCTTCAACCTTACATCGTACGGTCTGGTATTTAGTAATCGTACGGGGACCATTTTGTTTTTCGGTGCTACTAGTGTTTTCCCAATGATGACGCTTTGGGAGGAACACTCTGGGCCTGGTTCCACCATGAGGTATCGAAGGCTTCCAAACTCACCCTCCAGTTTCGTCCAAACGAACACTTCAGAAGAAGGAGGCAGAATCAGATCTTCTCTGATGACAGTCCTCAGTGTCGACGTACTTTCGTTCGAATAGGTCATTGGAAGTTCCTTATTTTGGTACTTCAAAACCTGATTACCGATGTCCAAAATAACTCCGTGCTGTTTCATAAAGTCGATTCCAATGATGCACTCGTCACATATATCTGCCACCAGGAATTGATGAGTAAACACTAGATCGGCCAATCGGATCTTAAGACACACTTCTCCATATACTCTTGCTGCTTCTCCCGTTGCGGTTCTTAGACGGTAGCTGTTGGTGTTATGAAGCCACGTCGTCTTTACCAGGTCTCGGCGTACTATGGAGGCTGTGGCACCGGTGTCGATGGTAGCCACATGTTTGTTCCCGTTAATCGTAGTCCCCACATTCAGACTTTTGCTGTCTCGTTTGGTCTGAGAGACCTGGATGGTGGTTCTGGGGCCATCGATACAAGAAACCAGCCTCTGCCCCTCGAAGTTGGTTCTTACTCGTTTCCCTGATGGGAAACGGGCTGATAGGCAACGCTGGTGTTGTTGTTACCTTGCTCTGGGTTGGATCTCTTGCTTCCACAATGTTGACAACCTGCTTTATTTGGTGGTAGTTGGCATTGACGCTGTAAGTGCCCGGTCTTGTTGCAGTTCCAACATCTTGCTAGTCCGCCCCGCTGGTTCTTTTGTATTTCAGCCCTTTGACACGAGCATTCTTCGACTATGGCTTCTCTAAGTCGATGTACTCCATGAGAAGCCTGTTCTGCTGCTTCAATTGTCAATGCGAATGCTAAAGTTTCAGAAAGAGTGCGTGTTCTAGCAGTTCGCACAGACCTCTGAAGATGTATATCGGAAATGGCACGAACGAAGGACTCAACAGCAAGCTGGCTGATGATTTCTTCTCTAGCATCCGGGTATGCCAGGTGAACAAGTCTTTCGACGTCTGCTTGGAGCTGCTGTAGACTTTCACCCCTTTTCTGGACTCTGTTATTGAGTTGGACTCGGAAGACTTCTTTCAAGTGGCTATCTCCAAAGCGTTTATCTATAGCTGCTACGAGAGATCTGAAATCGCCGCTCTTACCAGCTGGAACTGTTTGAAGTAATTCAGCTGCTGGTCCTCTAAGAGCAAGAGTCAGTGCAATGTACTTGTCTTCGTCATCCCAGCCATTTGTTGTCGCGGCTGCCTCAAATTGTCTCTTGTAGACTGGCCAAGAAGACTGTCCATCAAATGTTGGGGGTTTCATCTCCTTTTTCTTTACAAATTCTCCAGCAGATTCTCGAATTTTGATTTTCCGGATCTGGTCCAATTCCTTGGTCAGAACAGAGAACTGTTTATCACATCGGCTTTCTACGATTTCGAAACGATTCTCTACAACAGAAAGCTGTTTCTCCACACCTTCAACGCGTTCGTCTAGGGCACATACATTTTTCTCAATGTTACCCAATTTACCTTCTAGAATATTTTTCTGACCTTCCAAAACATTCTGTTGCGCCTCAAGTCTTTCGAGAACATTCTGCTGTTCCTTCTTTTGCTCGTTTCGTTGTGCTTCAAGTTGTTCGAGAACATTCTGCTGTTCCTTCTTTTGCTCATTTCGTTGCTCTTCCAGCTTCTTTTGTTGTACTTCGAGTCGTTCGAGAACATTTTGCTGTTCTTTCTTTTGCTCGTTTCGTTGTGCTTCAAGTTGTTCGAGAACATTTTGCTGTTCCTTCTTTTGCTCATTTCGTTGCTCTTCCAGCTTCTTTTGTTGTACTTCGAGTCGTTCGAGAACATTCTGCTGTTCTTTCTTTTGCCCGTTTCGTTGTTCTAACAAAAGTTTCATCATACTAGAAAAATCTACATTTTCACTTACTTCCTCTTCTTCCACTTCTATTTCAAAAACAAAAGTGTTTACGTCTTCCCCTTGCTGTTCCAAATAGTTACGAAAGCGCAGGACGAGCTCATTTTTCGATCCCGCTCTAGAAAGATTTCGCTTACCTAACTCACTTTTAAGCTCAATGCAGTTGAGCTCTTCTAACAACTTACCCATTTTCACTGTATATAATTATTATTTTTCTTTTTACTTTTTTTTCTACACTTTACTAGTCAAATAAGTTTTATTTACACTTCTGACACCAATGTAACGTGCGCATAGTTCGCAAAATAAAACTTCACTTTTTAATTTATTTCAACCACTTTTATACTTTATTCGATCTCAACTCGACTTTTGGACTATCACTTGTAGACAATTTACTCTTCACTTTATCACTCTATAATCAAAAACTGCCCTCTGGTTGTCTCGGGCGGGCTATTTATATCGAATGACATTTCATCTAGAACTCTCCAGTAACTTCCACATGGTCTGCAACTCTACACTATTTTTGGCTGTCAAACATTTTCTCTCCTACAATATTCTACACTTACACTAGTGCTCCCAGATGTGTTTTTCGGTTGAACGTTTTCGATTAGGAAATTGGTATTAAATGTTGGGTTCACGTTACAGTATGTTGATATGTCCTAATTTCATTTGTTTTCTTTCCTCCAGGTGACCGTAACAAAACACACGGTTTTTCGATTCCTGATAGGATCACAAAAAGGGGTGAAACTGGTAACCTGGATGCCAGTGGGGAAGAACCCACGATCATCAGCCGGGCAAAATCATCCCATCTACTATTTTCATCTTTAACCTTTGCTAATTCGAGATAACACGAAAGCCAACGCGGTAGTTACTCCGGTTCTTCTCTTTGGGTGAGTTGTAGATATACCCCTTTTTTTTCTTAATAGTTTTAAGTACGCGTTACTTAGCCTTAGACACAAAAAAAATTTGAACGAAAATAAAGAAACCTTCATCAGTAATTACTGCTTTCTATTCCAACTCTCTATCTATGTACTGTATAAAAGGGTTGATTTTCTTTATTAAGGAAGTATTGTATTAGATATATATGTCAATTGAAATCTGGACGGACTAGTTCAATAAATTAACATATTGTAATGTGCACCCAACATTTCATGCTAATTTCCTAATTGAAAATTTAAACCGAAAACACAAGTGCTGGCAACGCTATAATGGAGTGCTATAATGGAAGACGTTGTTTGTGAGTGAGTGTGTGTGTGTGCAGAAAAATACCGGGAGGGGAACTTGTCCAGACATCATGGTTCATAGAAAAACTACTAGAAATCTCTCGATGTTTCACACTTCTATATAAAGAGGGAGCTGACGCAACCAGAAGTCAGTTTTATTTAGAAAGTGATAGGTGAATATTGAAAACGTAATTGAGTTGAGTTCCAATAAAGTGTATATCGAAGGTAGATACTGAATAAAGTGGTAGAATTAAATTGAAAGGTAGAGTTTTATTTTTGCGAACTAAGCACACGTTACATTGGTGTCAGAAGTGTAAATAAAACTTATTTGATTAGTAAAGTGTAAAAAAAAAAAAAAGTAAAAAGAAAAATAAAAACAATATACAGTGAAAATTGGTAAGTTGTTAGAAGAGCTCAACTGCATTGAGCTTAAAAGTGAGTTAGGTAAGCGAAATCTTTCTAGAGCGGGATCGAAAAATGAGCTCGTCCTGCACTTGCGCAACTATTTGGAACAGCAAGGGGAAGACGTAAACACTTTTGTTTTTGAAGTGGAGGAAGAGGAAATAAGTGAAAGTGTTGATTTTTATAGCACGATGAAACTTTTGTTAGAACAGCGAAACGAGCAAAAGAAGGAACAGCAGAATGCTCTCGAAAGACTCGAAGTACAACAAAAGAAGCTGATTGAAGAGCAACAGCAGAATATTCTCGGACGTCTGGAAGAACAACGAAACGATCAAAAGAAGGAACAGCAGAATGTTCTCGAACAACTTGAAGCACAACGAAATGAATAAAAGAAGCTGATTGAAGAGCAACGAAACGAGCAAAAGAAGGAACAGCAGAATGTTCTTGAACAACTGGAAGCACAACGAAACGAACAAAAGAAAGAACAACAGAATATTTTCGAAAGACTTGAGGCGCAACAGAATGTTTTGGAAGGTCAGAAAAACATTCTAGAAGGCAAATTGGGCAACATTGAGAAAAATGTATGTGCCCTTGACGAACGCGTTGAAGGTATGGAAAAACAGCTTTCTGTTGTAGAGAATCGTTTCGAAATCGTAGAAAGCCGATTTGAGGCAGCCGCGACAGCAAATAGCTGGGATGACGAAGACAAGTACATAGCACTGACTCTTGCTCTTAGAGGACCAGCAGCTGAATTACTTCAAACAGTTCCAGCTGGTAAGAGCGGCGATTTCAGTTCTCTCGTGGCAGCTTTAGATAAACGCTTTGGAGATAGCCACTTGAAAGAAGTCTTCCGAGTCCAACTCAATAACAGAGTCCAGAAAAGGGGTGAAAGTCTACAGCAGCTCCAAGCAGACGTCAAAATACTGGTTCACCTGGCATACCCGGACGCTGGAGAAGAAATCATCAACCAGCTTGCTGTTGAGTCCTTCGTTCGTGCCATTTCCGATATACATCTTCAGAGGTCTGTGCGAACTGCTAGAACACGTACTCTTTCTGAAACCTTAGCATTCGCATTGACAATTGAAGCAGCAGAACAGGCTTCTCATGGAGTACATCGACTTAGAGAAGCCATAGTCGAAGAATGCTCGTGCCAAAGAGCTGAAATACAAAAGAACCAGCGGAGTGGACTAGCAAGATGTTGGAACTGCAACAAGACCGGGCACTTACAGCGTCAATGCCGACTACCATCAAATAAAGCAGGTTGTCAACATTGTGAAAGCAAGAGATCCAACCCAGAGCAAGGTAACAACAACACCAGCGTTGCATATCAGCCCGTTTCCCATCAGAGGCTGGTTTCTTGTATCGATGGCCCCAGAACCACCATCCAGGTCTCTCAGACCAAACGAGACAACAAAAGTCTGACTGTGGAGACTACTATTAACGGAAACAAACATGTGGCTACCATCGACACCGGTGCCACAGCCTCCATAGTACGTCGAGACCTGGTAAAGATGACGTGGCTTGATAACACCAATAGCTACCGTCTAAGAACCGCAACGGGAGAAGCAGCAAGAGTATATGGAGAAGTGTGTCTTAAGATCCGACTGGCCGATCTAGTGTTTACTCATCAATTCCTGGTGGCAGATATATGTGACGAGTGCATCATTGGAATCGACTTTATGAAACAGCACGGAGTTATTTTGGACATCGGTAATCAGGTTTTGAAGTACCAAAATAAGGAACTTCCAATGACCTATTCGAACGAAAGTACGTCGACACTGAGAACTGTCATCAGGGAAGATCTGATTCTGCCGTAACGTGCGCTTAGTTCGCAAAAATAAAACTCTACTTTTCAATTTAATTCTACCACTTTATTTACTTTCGATATACACTTTATTGAACTCAACTCGACTTTTGGACTATCACTTGTATTTACTCTTAACTTTATCACTCTATAAACGAAACTGACTCCTGGTTGCCTCGGGCGGGCTATTTATATCGAATGACACGCCATCTAGAACTCTCCAGTAACTTCTACATTGTCCCCACATTTGCTGTCTACTCTCTGTCTGTCTGTCTCTCTACACTCACACACACTGGCTTACAAGCAGCGCCTGTCATTTATACTATTCCATTAAAGTGTTGCCAGTTGTGTTTTCGGTTGAACGTTTTTCGATTAGGAAATTGGTATAAAATGTTGGGTTCACGTTACACTGCCCCCTCCTTAGGATTGTTCGTCCCGAATAATTCCATCTGCAGCCTCGCCACTATATCGATGCAGCCTGTCACAATGAACTACTTTTAACTTGCCTCTTAGTCCTCTTTGGATGCGGTAAACCACGTCGTTAATCCTCGTGACTACAGTATAAGGACCTTCCCAGTTTTGCTGAAGTTTCGGTGACAATCCCTTTTGACGATGAGGATTATAAAGCCACACACGATCTCCTGCTTGGAATCCTGACGTTGTCGCTTTTGTGTCGTACCGTGTCTTCATCCGGTCGCTGTAGGCTTTCATCCGTTCCCTTGTTCTTTTATGGATGTCAGCGAGTCTCTCCTTGAGGTCGTCCACATACTCGTTTGTGTCCTGTGGCTCCTCTGTGGGGCATCCAAATTTAAGTTCGCTGGGCAGCCGCATGGTTTTCCCGAACAGGATGTCAGATGGTGTTTGTCCTGTCGAGCTATGTACTGCACTTCTATAGGCCATCAGGAATAGCGGTACGTGCCTATCCCAGTCTCTTTGGTAGTCGCCTACGACCTTGGTGAGGTGTTCTTTCAAGGTCCGGTTGAATCTTTCAACCATCCCATCAGATTGTGGATGAAGTGGTGTGGTTCTCGTCTTCTTAATGCCAAGTAGTCCGCACACTCCTTGGAAGATGTTTGACTCAAAGTTCCTCCCTTGGTCGGAATGGAGTTCCATAGGCACGCCAAACCTACTAACCCAGTTAAACACAATCTGGTCGACCACCGTTTTGGCTTCTTGATTTGGGATGGCATACGCCTCAGGCCACTTGCTAAAATAGTCCATTACAACCAGAATGTATTTGTTTCCAGCGTTGGTCTCTGGAAAAGGCCCAGCCACATCTACTGCAATCCTCTCAAAAGGCGATCCAACGTTGTACTGATGCATCTTACCTTGAATCTTCCTACCAGGTCCTTTGGTTGCAGCACACTTGTCACATGTTCGGCACCACTTCTCCACGTCATCTCTAGCATGTAACCAGTAGAACCGATGTCGCACCTTCTCCAGTGTTTTGTTTACCCCCAGGTGGCCTCCAGAAGGTCCGTCGTGCATCTCCTGAAGAACTTCACTGACTTTCGATTGCGGTACGATCAGCTGCATCACATATGACTTACCGTCAGCGGATTCCCATCTTCGCCTGAGGACACCTTCTTGCACATATAGTGAGTCCCACTGTGCCCAATAGGCTTTGAGAACTGGACTCCTGTCAGAAATGTCTCCCCATTCCGGTTTCTCTTCATTTTCTTTCCATGCGAGAATGGGTTCGATATCTGGATCTTCCTGTTGAGCAGTCCTCACTTCCTCATTGCTCCATCCGCTTATGGGGTCAGCTCTTAGTCGCTGAGCGGTAATGATTTCTTTGTCTTCTTGCCGCTTGCAATGCTTGCAATCCACTTTGCAAGGTCTTCGTGATAATGCATCGGCGTTTGAGTGCAGCTTTCCTCTGCGGTGTTGGATCTGGTAGTCATAGGTCTGCAGTCTTTCTATCCACCTTGCGACTTGACCTTCTGGATTTTTGAAGTTCAACAGCCAGCTCAGAGCACCGTGGTCTGTCCGCAGAAGGAATTTCTGTCCATAGATGTACTTATGGAAGTGCTTTGTTGCCAAGATAAGAGCTAGCAGCTCCCTTCTGGTCACGCAGTAGTTCCTTTCGGGTTTCGATAGGACCTTGCTGTAGTATGCCACCACTTTCTCTTCGCCATCATGCACTTGGGATAGTACCGCCCCGATTCCAACGTTGCTTGCATCTGCGTCGACGATGAATGTTTTGCCAGGTGTTGGATGTGCCAGCACTGGAGCGTTACAGAGGCGGTATTTGAGTTCCTGGAAAGATTTCTCACACTCACCTGACCATTTAAACTGCTTCCCCTTTTCGGTGAGCTGATGCAAACTCTTTGCAACTCCAGCGAAGTTCTTAACGAAACGTCGGTAATATGTGGCAAGTCCCAGAAAGCTTCGGAGTTGATGTTTGTCCTGTGGTGTTGGCCAATTTTTGACGGAGTCAACTTTTTCAGGATCAGTCTTTACTCCTTGGGATGAGATGATGTGTCCCAAATACTTGACTTCGGTTTTGAAAAGTGCACATTTTTCTGGATTCAGTTTAAGGTTAGCCTCTCGAAGTCTCTGAAACACGGCTTTAAGGTTCTTACAATGTTGGTCAAATGTTTTCCCGTAAACAATGACATCGTCCAAGTAGACTAGGCAAGCTTTCCACGTCAGTCCTTGAAGAACACACTCCATCAAACGCTCGAATGTTGCCGGAGCGTTGCATAGCCCAAACGGCATAACATTAAACTGCCAGAGCCCATTACCTGTAGAAAATGCCGTCTTTTCCCGATCATCAGGGTGGATGTCAACTTGCCAATATCCACTCTTCAAGTCCAGCGTCGAGAACCACTGGGCTCCCTCCATGGCATCCAGGGTATCACTGATTCTGGGCAGGGGATAGCTGTCCTTTTTAGTCACATCATTCAGCCTTCGGTAGTCCACACAAAAACGAGTGCTTCCATCTTTCTTTTTCACTAGCACCACTGGTGACGCCCAAGGACTTTTGGAATTTTCGATAAGACCATCCTTCTTCATTGCTGTTATCATGTCCTCAACCTCACCTTGTTTGGCCAGTGGAAGGCGTCTTGCGGGTTGACGAATCGGTCTTGCATCTCCTGTGTTGATGCGATGCTGCACCAACTGTGTCCTACCATATTGTCCCTTTTTCGATGCGAAGATGTCAGTGTACTCTTGTAGGAGATTTTCAGCCATCCTTGTTTGTTGGTGATCAAGGTTGGATGAACTCAGTATCTTAGCTCTGATGGTTATGAGCTCCTCCGGAGTTAACGTTTTTCTCGGGGCCTCGTCCGTGATCTTCGTAATTGCTGCAACCGATTCGCAACGTCCAACGACTTCTCCTTTCTTCAACTTTACATCGTACGGTCTGGTGTTTAGTAATCGTACGGGGACCATTTTGTTTTTCGGTGCTACCAGTGTTTTCCCAATGATGACGCTTTGGGAGGAACACTCTGGGTCTGGTTCCACCATGAGGTATCGAAGGCTTCCAAACTCACCTTCCAGTTTTGTCCAAACGAACACTTCAGAAGAAGGAGGCAGAATCAGATCTTCCGTGATGACAGTTCTCAGTGTTGACGTATTTTCATTCGAATAGGTCATTGGAATTTCTTTATTTTGGTATTTCAAAACTTGATTACCGATATCCAAAATAACTCCGTGCTGTTTCATAAAGTCGATTCCAATGATGCACTCGTCACATATATCTGCCACCAGGAATTGATGAGTAAACACTAGATCGGCCAGTCGGATCTTGAGACACACTTCTCCATATACTCTTGCTGCTTCTCCCGTTGCGGTTCTTAGACGGTAGCTATTGGTGTTATGGAGCCACGTCATCTTTACCAGGTCTCGACGTACTATGGATGCTGTGGCACCGGTGTCAATGGTAGCCACATGTTTGTTCCCGTTAATAGTAGTCTCCACAGTCAGACTTTTGTTGTCGCGTTTGGTCTGGGAGACCTGGATGGTGGTTTTGGGGCCATCGATACAAGAAACCAGCCTCTGCCCCTCGAAGTTGGTTCTTATTCGTTTCCCTGATGGGAAATGGGCTGATAGGCAACGCTGGTGTTGTTGTTACCTTGCTCTGGGTTGGATCTCTTGCTTCCACAATGTTGACAACTGGCTTTGTTTGGTGGTAGTCGGCATTGACGCTGTAAGTGCCCGGTCTTGTTGCAGTTCCAACATCTTGCTAGTCCGCTCCGGTTCTTTTGTATTTCAGCTATTTGGCACGAGCATTCTTCGACTATGGCCTCTCTAAGTCGATGTACTCCCTGAGAAGCCTGTTCTGCTGCTTCAATTGTCAATGCGAATGCTAAAGTTTCGGAAAGAGTACGTGTTCTAGCAGTTCGCACAGACCTCTGAAGATGTATATCGGAAATGGCACGAACGAAGGACTCAACAGCTAGCTGGTTGATGATTTCTTCTCCAGCATCCGGGTATGCCAGGTGAACCAGTCTTTCGACGTCTGCTTGGAGCTGCTGTAGACTTTCACCCCTTTTCTGGACTCTGTTATTGAGTTGGACTCGGAAGACTTCTTTCAAGTGGCTATCTCCAAAGCGTTTATCTATAGCTGCCACGAGAGAACTGAAATCGCCGCTCTTACCAGCTGGAACTGTTTGAAGTAATTCAGCTGCTGGTCCTCTAAGAGCAAGAGTCAGTGCAATGTACTTGTCTTCGTCATCCCAGCCATTTGTTGTCGAGGCTGCCTCAAATTGTCTCTTGTAGACTGGCCAAGAAGACTGTCCTTCAAATGTTGGGGGTTTCATCTCCTTTTTCTTTACAAACTCCCCAGCAGACTCTCGAATTTTGATTTTCCGGATCTGGTCCAATTCCTTGGTCAGAACAGAAAACTGTTTATCACATCGGGTTTCTACGATTTCGAAACGATTCTCTACAACAGAAAGCTGTTTCTCCACACCTTCAACGCGTTCGTCTAGGGCACAAACATTTTTCTCAATGTTACCCAATTTACCTTCTAGAATGTTTTTCTGACCTTCCAAAACATTCTGTTGCGCCTCAAGCCTTTCGAGAATATTCTGTTGTTCCTTCTTTTGTTCGTTTCGTTGTGCTTCCAGTTGTTCCAGAACATTCTGCTGTTCCTTCTTTTGCTCATTTCGTTGCTCTTCCAGCTTCTTTTGTTGTACTTCGAGTCGTTCGAGAACATTCTGCTGTTCCTTCTTTTGATCGTTTCGTTGTTCTTCCAGACGTCCGAGAACCTTCTGCTGTTCTGTCTTTTGTTCTAATAAAAGCTTCATTATACTAGAAAAATCTACACTTTCACTTGCTACCTCTTCCTCCACTTCTGTTTCAAAAACAAAAGTGTTTACGTCTTCCCCTTGCTGTTCCAAGTGGTTGCGCAAGCGCAGGACGAGCTCATTTTTCGATCCCGCTCTAGAAAGATTTCGCTTACCTAACTCACTTTTAAGCTCAATGCAGTTGAGCTCTTCTAACAACTTACCCATTTTCACTGTATATAATTATTATTTTTCTTTTTTTTACTTTTTTTTTTTTTTTTTTTACACTTTACTAGTCAAATAAGTTTTATTTACACTTCTGACACCAATGTAACGTGCGCTTAGTTCGCAAAAATAAAACTCTACTTTTCAATTTAATTCTACCACTTTATTTACTTTCGATATACACTTTATTGAACTCAACTCGACTTTTGGACTATCACTTGTATTTACTCTTAACTTTATCACTCTATAAACGAAACTGACTCCTGGTTGCCTCGGGCGGGCTATTTATATCGAATGACACGCCATCTAGAACTCTCCAGTAACTTCTACATTGTCCCCACATTTGCTGTCTACTCTCTGTCTGTCTGTCTCTCTACACTCACACACACTGGCTTACAAGCAGCGCCTGTCATTTATACTATTCCATTAAAGTGTTGCCAGTTGTGTTTTCGGTTGAACGTTTTTCGATTAGGAAATTGGTATAAAATGTTGGGTTCACGTTACACTTTATTCGATCTCAACTCGACTTTTGGACTATCACTTGTAGACAATTTACTCTTCACTTTATCACTCTATAATCAAAAACTGCCCTCTGGTTGTCTCGGGCGGGCTATTTATATCGAATGACATTTCATCTAGAACTCTCCAGTAACTTCCACATGGTCTGCAACTCTACACTATTTTTGGCTGTCAAACATTTTCTCTCCTACAATATTCTACACTTACACTAGTGCTCCCAGATGTGTTTTTCGGTTGAACGTTTTCGATTAGGAAATTGGTATTAAATGTTGGGTTCACGTTACAGTATGTTGATATGTCCTAATTTCATTTGTTTTCTTTCCTCCAGGTGACCGTAACAAAACACACGGTTTTTCGATTCCTGATAGGATCACAAAAAGGGGTGAAACTGGTAACCTGGATGCCAGTGGGGAAGAACCCACGATCATCAGCCGGGCAAAATCATCCCATCTACTATTTTCATCTTTAACCTTTGCTAATTCGAGATAACACGAAAGCCAACGCGGTAGTTACTCCGGTTCTTCTCTTTGGGTGAGTTGTAGATATACCCCTTTTTTTTCTTAATAGTTTTAAGTACGCGTTACTTAGCCTTAGACACAAAAAAAATTTGAACGAAAATAAAGAAACCTTCATCAGTAATTACTGCTTTCTATTCCAACTCTCTATCTATGTACTGTATAAAAGGGTTGATTTTCTTTATTAAGGAAGTATTGTATTAGATATATATGTCAATTGAAATCTGGACGGACTAGTTCAATAAATTAACATATTGTAATGTGCACCCAACATTTCATGCTAATTTCCTAATTGAAAATTTAAACCGAAAACACAAGTGCTGGCAACGCTATAATGGAGTGCTATAATGGAAGACGTTGTTTGTGAGTGAGTGTGTGTGTGTGCAGAAAAATACCGGGAGGGGAACTTGTCCAGACATCATGGTTCATAGAAAAACTACTAGAAATCTCTCGATGTTTCACACTTCTATATAAAGAGGGAGCTGACGCAACCAGAAGTCAGTTTTATTTAGAAAGTGATAGGTGAATATTGAAAACGTAATTGAGTTGAGTTCCAATAAAGTGTATATCGAAGGTAGATACTGAATAAAGTGGTAGAATTAAATTGAAAGGTAGAGTTTTATTTTTGCGAACTAAGCACACGTTACATTGGTGTCAGAAGTGTAAATAAAACTTATTTGATTAGTAAAGTGTAAAAAAAAAAAAAGTAAAAAGAAAAATAAAAACAATATACAGTGAAAATTGGTAAGTTGTTAGAAGAGCTCAACTGCATTGAGCTTAAAAGTGAGTTAGGTAAGCGAAATCTTTCTAGAGCGGGATCGAAAAATGAGCTCGTCCTGCACTTGCGCAACTATTTGGAACAGCAAGGGGAAGACGTAAACACTTTTGTTTTTGAAGTGGAGGAAGAGGAAATAAGTGAAAGTGTTGATTTTTATAGCACGATGAAACTTTTGTTAGAACAGCGAAACGAGCAAAAGAAGGAACAGCAGAATGCTCTCGAAAGACTCGAAGTACAACAAAAGAAGCTGATTGAAGAGCAACAGCAGAATATTCTCGGACGTCTGGAAGAACAACGAAACGATCAAAAGAAGGAACAGCAGAATGTTCTCGAACAACTTGAAGCACAACGAAATGAATAAAAGAAGCTGATTGAAGAGCAACGAAACGAGCAAAAGAAGGAACAGCAGAATGTTCTTGAACAACTGGAAGCACAACGAAACGAACAAAAGAAAGAACAACAGAATATTTTCGAAAGACTTGAGGCGCAACAGAATGTTTTGGAAGGTCAGAAAAACATTCTAGAAGGCAAATTGGGCAACATTGAGAAAAATGTATGTGCCCTTGACGAACGCGTTGAAGGTATGGAAAAACAGCTTTCTGTTGTAGAGAATCGTTTCGAAATCGTAGAAAGCCGATTTGAGGCAGCCGCGACAGCAAATAGCTGGGATGACGAAGACAAGTACATAGCACTGACTCTTGCTCTTAGAGGACCAGCAGCTGAATTACTTCAAACAGTTCCAGCTGGTAAGAGCGGCGATTTCAGTTCTCTCGTGGCAGCTTTAGATAAACGCTTTGGAGATAGCCACTTGAAAGAAGTCTTCCGAGTCCAACTCAATAACAGAGTCCAGAAAAGGGGTGAAAGTCTACAGCAGCTCCAAGCAGACGTCAAAATACTGGTTCACCTGGCATACCCGGACGCTGGAGAAGAAATCATCAACCAGCTTGCTGTTGAGTCCTTCGTTCGTGCCATTTCCGATATACATCTTCAGAGGTCTGTGCGAACTGCTAGAACACGTACTCTTTCTGAAACCTTAGCATTCGCATTGACAATTGAAGCAGCAGAACAGGCTTCTCATGGAGTACATCGACTTAGAGAAGCCATAGTCGAAGAATGCTCGTGCCAAAGAGCTGAAATACAAAAGAACCAGCGGAGTGGACTAGCAAGATGTTGGAACTGCAACAAGACCGGGCACTTACAGCGTCAATGCCGACTACCATCAAATAAAGCAGGTTGTCAACATTGTGAAAGCAAGAGATCCAACCCAGAGCAAGGTAACAACAACACCAGCGTTGCATATCAGCCCGTTTCCCATCAGAGGCTGGTTTCTTGTATCGATGGCCCCAGAACCACCATCCAGGTCTCTCAGACCAAACGAGACAACAAAAGTCTGACTGTGGAGACTACTATTAACGGAAACAAACATGTGGCTACCATCGACACCGGTGCCACAGCCTCCATAGTACGTCGAGACCTGGTAAAGATGACGTGGCTTGATAACACCAATAGCTACCGTCTAAGAACCGCAACGGGAGAAGCAGCAAGAGTATATGGAGAAGTGTGTCTTAAGATCCGACTGGCCGATCTAGTGTTTACTCATCAATTCCTGGTGGCAGATATATGTGACGAGTGCATCATTGGAATCGACTTTATGAAACAGCACGGAGTTATTTTGGACATCGGTAATCAGGTTTTGAAGTACCAAAATAAGGAACTTCCAATGACCTATTCGAACGAAAGTACGTCAACATTGAGAACTGTCATCACGGAAGATCTGATTCTGCCTCCTTCTTCTGAAGTGTTCGTTTGGACAAAACTGGAAGGTGAGTTTGGAAGCCTTCGATACCTCATGGTGGAACCAGACCCAGAGTGTTCCTCCCAAAGCGTCATCATTGGGAAAACACTGGTAGCACCGAAAAACAAAATGGTCCCCGTACGATTACTAAACACCAGACCGTACGATGTAAGGTTATTACACTTTTTTCCTCTAATCAAACTATTATTTATGATGTAACGAAACTTATAGACCGCGGAACTATGGATATACGTATCCAAATAATGCAAAATAAAATAGATTAAACGAAGTAAATAAAAAAAAGCACAACCGGTGCCGCGAAAAATGAAATCGAGAATGACAACTGTCAAACTCGTAGGGGTAAGCAAAAAAGTGCAATAAGCTGCAATAAAAAATGAAATGCGGCTATTCCACGGCTACTCAGCTGGGCTGGGTTCACAATAGCTAAAAAAAAATTATCGCGTATAAAAAAAAATGCGTGTGGTAAAAAAGTATATGATTAAAAAAGAGATTGAATTATTTTATTGATTCAATATAAATCAGAACAGGGTGTTCTAGATTTGAATGGGCGCCAGGAAATTTTTAGAAAGAAGGAATTTCCAAACCTTGGCTGAAAAATGTTAAATAAAAAGGGGATATGAAAAAGAAAAGAAAGAAAAGTGATTTTAAATGATTTTATTGCTGGGAAAACCTTGGTAAACCTGGATTAAAAACCCAGATCTTTTAAAGAAAATATAGTTGGTTTTACAGAGTTAAAAAAAAGTGAACAGAAATTAATAGAGACAGTGTATATGTATGTAAAAGTTGAGAAGACCTTCAAATGTCTTTCAAAGAACAAAAGTACAAGGTACAGAAGATTGGACCGTTAAAATTCGGTCCCGAAAAACTCCAAAATGGGGTTGGAATTAAAGGGGCGCGTGCCAGACAATCTTCTGGTAAATTCGAAATAAAAAAAAAAGATCCACACAGAAAAATGTTTAAAAAGAAATCTTTAAACTACGCAATAAAGGATTATGTATTTATATCTAACAAACTCTACTTATCTTTTCCAAGATGTCCTCCTCCTATCTTTTTCCTCGTATTTTCCAAACTATCGTCCCGTTCTGACGATTCTGTTAACCTGGTTCCTTTTTCCTTCCTAAACTCACTTTTCAAAGATTTTAAAAAAAGAACTTGTTAAAAAAACTCGCTAAAAAAAACTCAAAGAATAAAAAAACTTGTTTTCAATTTCTTTCAATTTCTGAACTTTTCTCACAGTATTAAAACCTCTAATTCGCTTGTCAGCTAGCCAAGAAGTGTCTACCACTTCAAGCCTAGCTTCTTGTCTGGTCTCAACCCCGCTCTCATGCACGCATACATTCATATGCTCATCCAATCACTTTTGTGGATTCAGTGTCTCGACATCAGCCACCGTTGGCGTGCTGAGCCATCGCTGTCGAATACCAACAAAAGTGTACACACACATTCAAAGAGTTCGACAAGTTGTTGGTGTCGTCCAAAACTTGACGTTCTCTTGCCAATCACCAAGTTCGAAAGTTTGACAAGTGGTTGGTGTCATCCAACACTTGCCAAACTTGATGGGTGAGTCCAGACCACCTAAAACCCTATATCAAAACCTTTTTGAGAAAACATCGAAATTGACAAAATTGAAAACAAGTTGAATCTGAGCATTCTCTCAGTTACTCTACTACGCGTGAAAAGTGAATCTAAGAAGACTAAAGATCAATTTACTATTTTTTCTGAATAACAAATTTTCTGAGGAAACCTATAGGAGAAGGAAATCTTTTATATCGCGAGCCCTAACCTGACACTGGTGGACCTTTTTTGCAGATTTAAGGATGAGGGGATGAACACTTATCGTTCCAACCTTTTTATACCTTGTTGTAGATAATATAGGGTGGGCTTAAGGCCATACTACTTTAGATCGTTTTAAATGATGAAGTTGTCTCCTTCGCAATTTCGAGCTCAATATGCCTGTGTATTCAGTGTGATGTTGTGTAAAGTGAATTTTTGTGTGGTGTGTGTATGGTGTATCTTATGTTGACGATTTGTGTTGTTGTTTTTGTATGTGACTCTCCAGAGTCCTTCTGGCTCGACATACCGATCAATGTTTCAGCTCATCCGCTGATTTGGGCTACCTGCTTTTGTTATTTGCTCAAAGCGATGTTACATTCACACTGCTAAGAGCAAACAACGGAGTAATGGTGGGGTCAAAAAAGGATGGGGAGGTTTAGGTGGAGAAGAGAGGATAAAAGAATGAAAATAAAGCCATAGCAAGAATGGTTTTTGTTCCGGGAAATTTTACCGTAACAAGGTTGAAGAAAGGAGAAGTCGTTGGACGTTGCGAACCGGTTGCAGCAATTACGAAGATCACAGACGAAGCCCCAAGAAAAACTATAACTCCGGAGGAGCTCAAAACCATCAGATCTAAAATACTGAATTCATCCAACCTTGATCACCAACAAACAAGGATAGCTGAAAATCTCCTACAAGAGTACACTGACATCTTCGCATCGCAAAAGGGATGTTACGGTAAATTTTCCCGCAACAAAAACCATTCTTACATTTAGTTATTTACATTTCGATATCCCTCTCTTTTCCTCAAACCCTTCCCTATCATTTCTTCGTCCCATCATTTCTCCGTTGTTTGCTCTTAGCAATGTGATCGAAACATAGCTTTGAGCAAATGACAAAATAGGTGCATGTCGTAATCAGCGGATGAGCTGAACTGATGTCGGCGTTTGGTGTGTCGAGCCAGAAGCCTCTGGAGACTCGCACACCATTTATTTAATCGAATGTCATGTCATACTTCGTAACTCACAAACATCATCATACTCATTCATCGACACTCACATCATAATCATCATTTACACATACTTACATCCATGTACTTATAACATCATCCACCCATTATCGTCATGCACATATATCATCTTTAAGCTCATCATCACACATACACTTCATAACACACACTACACAAGCAGGATATTACACACACAACACTATACACATACATACACATATCATAGATGAGAATAATAGAAATGGCACGTTTGAACGCCATACTTCGCTAGAAGACACACTGTGCAGCGTAGTGCTGCAAGTGTTAACATCCTAAAATTAACTTTATTTTTGTAAAACCGATTCATAAGAATGAAACGTTAATAGTTCTCCCTTTTCCCCAAATCTGCGCAAAGATCCACCGAATAGGGTAAAGTAGTTCATTTTGGTTTTATTAGCTTTTCCTCCCTTCTTCAATTTTCGAAAAGTTGTAACATAGAGAATTTTATCCTTTCCCTGACTCAGTAGAATATATTATAGTAGAGTAACTGGGAAAATGCCCAGAAGTATTATTTTCAACTTTCAGAAACTTTCATTTTTCTCGACATGTTTTATGGGAGGGGTCTGATCTCGACTAATGAGCTGGATAAGTTTTGGGAACAAACCCCCAACAACTTTTTCAGTTCAATGTGCTTGGAAAATTGTGCGAGTGAAAGGTTTCGCTGGAATTCGACAACGGAGGTGCTTGTCAGCTATAAGGCTGCATGTGCTAGAAAGCCGTGACAGAAAACCTCGAGACACGATTGGCCGATTGTATGAATGTGTGTGTAAGTTTGAGGGTCGAGAAAGGACAAACTGACAAGATCAACCACTTCTTGGTTGACTTAGTTCACGTCAAGTGGTTTTTTTTGGCGAATTTGAAATTGTTAAAAGAGAAAAAGAAAGTTTAAGAGTGAAATTTGAAGATAGTTTGAAAAAATAGTTTTGTTGATTAGTCAGTTTTAAAATTGTTAGAAAAGCTTTGAAAATTAGAGTCAGTGGAAGGAGAAATTTCAAGGAGAAGCAGATATCGTCAGACGGACGAAAATTTAGAAAATAGAAGGAGGAAGGAATAGCTACAAATAGAAAAGATAAGTAGAGCGTTCTAGTTTTTTTTAGTGTTGTCAATTAAGATTCGGCTGATCTTTGCCAACGATATTCTCAAAATTGTGAGACACGCGACCCTTATAAATTCATATTAATTGTTCTTTTCGGGAAAGAACAATTAACGTTTCATTCTCCGGTTACTTTCATTTGTTTACCTTTAAAACGGTTCACCTAACCGTCTACCATTGTAACATTTGATTGTCGAAAAGATTTGGGTTTTTAATCCAACTTCTTGTACGGTTTTCCCAACAGTTAAACAAAATAAATAGCTTTAAATCCCTTCTGGGAATTTAATTGCATTGTTTTTATTCAGTTCTTAACATTTCAGTCTTTATTTTTGGTTTGGAAGTTTCACCTCAAAATTTCCTGGCGCCCACTTTTCTTAGTACACCCTGTACTGAGAAATAATACATTTTAATTCGTCTTGTAATAATTATTTAATCGGTCATTTTATTCGCGATCGTCTTTAATCGCGCTACGCTTACCTTTTTTTGTTTACGAACCCAGCCCAGCTGAGTTTAGCCGTGGTGTCAGCAGCCTACCTGCTGAGTGTTACACTTTTTAGTTTATCAGCGCGTTTGACATTTCAATTGTTTACCTCGCGGCACACCGGTTGTGCATTTCTTTCAATCGATCTAAATTTCGTTTATTTTATTTTATTAATTGGATTCGGATAATCCAAACGCGTTAATAGTTTCGTATTCATCGTAAAGTTAATTTACCGCGAAAAAAAAGTGTAACAAATTGGCGCCCAACGTGGGGCATCTTAGTGGAAAACACACAGTGATTTGCATACAATTTATTGTAGGTACACAACGCATCGTGCATTTTGTGCATACCTACATAACCTGTTGGTACTTGGTACCTACCTGTGATTTAATAATCTAATTTTTAGGGAAGTGAATCGTGTTGTGTGCTTTTGATTTTCCCTTTTGAGTGAATATTTTACTTTTGGTTTTTTTTTATTATTCCCTAGCTGAGGTGTACATTGTGTGGAATAAGTGCGATAAGAAATAAGATTGATTGGCTGCAGAATCCCATACTTAATTGATTGGGCAACGTGTGGAAAATTTGAAGGAACGAGTTGTTGTTATTGTTATTGGTCTGTATATCACAGAACCAGACAAGTGAGTTTTTTTTCAATTTTTATTTTTACATTAGGATATTAAATATTGTCTGCTGTGTCTGGGTGGCACTTGATTGAGTTTTTTGTTTTGGTGTGATATTTGTTGCACACGGAAGTGCACATTTAATTTTGTACAGTAGTTATTATTGTTTTGTGTGGTTTACTTGGCCACAGAATAAATAGTTTTATAACTCGCACGGTTGGCGAGAAGGAAATTTGACAGGGTGTTTTCGGTTGTCACAACGACACGCTTTAAAGTTTTATTTTTTTCTGTTTTTGATTATTATTACATATATTTTTTTGATTTTTACTATCAATACACGTACTGTTTTGATTTTCAATTTTTTTTTGGTATATACATATACATTACTCTTGGTGTCAATTGACATTGATTGTATTTGTTTCAATTTTGTTCCAAGGTTCAAGCATCCAATTGGAGCTTGACAGTGCTTTTTGAGTGTTCTAAGATTGAGTTTAATTTTTTTTTTGGGAGTTTTTATTTTTTATTTTTTTGAGAATACTTTTTAGTTTTGTTGTTTTGAAAATGGATATTTATAGATTAGCGCAAGATGAGCTTGCATACGAGATGGAGAGTAGGGGATTAGAGGTAGGCACCGTAGATGAGATGAGAAAATCTCTAAGAGGAGCTAGGTTGCTTGAGCGTAGGGGTTCGTTAGGTACTCCCGCACAGTATCCGTTCAGTTTTGAACAGGATTACGAAGCGGTTGAGAATAAGTTAGGAGAGATAGAAAAAATTTTAGAAGGGAAACCAAAGTCTAGGAAGAGTAAGGAATATTTAAAGGTTCTAGCTAAGGTAGAGTGGGGTATCGCTAGGTTAGATAGGTCGCAGCCAGAAGATGGCGAACAAGAAAAATTGAAGTTAGGGTTAAAAAGTAAATTGATAATGGCACTAGCGGACTTGGAGGAAGTCCTAGATAATGAAGAAGCAGGAGGTGTAATCGAAGATGGTAGTCAGATATCAACCGATAGTCTGACAGCTTCAGCGGCAGGACCAGCGCCATCAACAGCATCAACATCAACAGCAGCAGCAGCATCAACATTAGCAACAACATCGAGATCATCATCAGCAGCAACAGCAGCGTCAACTTTAACACCAGTCGAATTAGAGACTGGAAATAGGGAAGAAAACATAGCTAGGGAAATTAATGTTAATAGGATAGATGAGAATAGGGAATTTAGTAGGGAAAGAGTATATGTTAGTGAAAGGTTTGAAAACTTAGCTAAGTGGGATGTCAAGTTCACCGGAGAGCGTTGTGGTGCTTCCGTGAACGCATTCCTGGAGAGGGTTGAGGAGATCCGTCAGGCTCGTGGAGTGACGGAAGCAAAGCTGTTGCGGTCGGCAGCAGATTTGTTTGTAGGTAGGGCGCTGATATGGTTTAGGGCAGTTAGGGTATCTATAGGTTCTTGGCAAGAGCTCGTCAGTGAGTTGAAACTGGAGTTCTTGCCACCAAATTACGACGATTTACTATTGGAGGAGATTAGGCGTCGCACACAGGGACGGGACGAATCCATCGGGGTATATGTGGCGACGATGCAGAACATGTTTGGAAGGCTTTCCAAACCCATCTTGGAGGGTAGAAAGTTAGGAATGATTCAAAAGAATCTGACCCCTTTCTACCAGACGCAGCTTGGATTGGCTAATCCGACTAGCGTTTCCGAGTTGGTTAGATTAGGGCGCAATTTGGAATTCGTCAGGGCTAACGTGGAATCATACGTTCCACCGCCCAACAGTAGAAGTAGGAACCTACTTGAGCCGGATCTGGCTTATGTAGGAGTTGAACCCCCCAGAGTTTCGGTTGTTGAAGGAAACAATCGAACTCGACAGGTCGTGCAGGAGTCGAGTCCTAACTCGAATTTCGTTTCTGCGAGGCCGGCAGTAAGGAGAGTTGCGGTTGTTGAGGACAACACCCAATCTCGTCCGCCCGTCAACTCATCAAGGTCGTTTAGGTGTTTTATTTGCAATGGAGAAGGCCATCTTGCAAATAGGTGTTCTGCTCCTAGGAGATGTTTTGGGTGTGGGAAACAGGGAGTTACAAAGAGTAACTGCCCGCAGTGTTCGGGAAACGGCAGACGCACTCTCGGGTCAGTAGGACGAGAGCGCCGTTAAATGCGTCGGGGTTGCCTACTGGTAACCAGTCGGCGGAAGTTAATTTGAGTTTCGCGCTTGAGCACGTAGGTAGGGACAAGAGACCATATATAGGTGTTAGCATTTATGGGATTAGGTTAGTAGGGCTTTTGGATTCGGGCGCTTCTCGCACAATCATATGTAGGGATGGATGGAAGATTTTACAGGGCTTAGGTATAAAGTCAGGCACTAGCAAAGTAGGTAGTGTTAGTTTATCTGATGGTGCAGGAGTGCAGGTGGAAGGTGAAGTTTCACTTCCAATTATAATTAAAGGCAAGGTAGTTTTAGTAGGGTGTTTAGTTATACCTCATCTTCCTCACAGTCTGATTTTAGGAGCCGATTTTTGGGCTTTAGCGGGAATAGTCCCGGATTTACAATCAGGGGAATGGGAATTCTCGAATCAGAATTCGCTGAATTCGATTTCCTATTCTGAGCATTTGACTGAGGTAGGAGAGGTAGAAAAACAACAGTTAGAAAAATTTTTAGACAGGACATTTAAAGAAATGCCTGAAGGATTAGGGTGCACACAGATGGTGGAGCACAAGATTAGGACGAAAGCTGAACCCATTAAGCAGAGATATTATCCGGTATCTCCTGCCATTCAGTCTTTCATAGATAAGGAATTAGAAGAAATGTTAGCAGAGGGGGTTATAGAAAAATCTGACAGTCCATGGGCTTCACCCATTGTCATGATTAAGAAGAAGGATGGTACGTATAGGTTTTGTGTAGATTTTAGGAAGTTGAATGCGGCTACAGACAGGGATGCGTACCCCCTCCCCTACATAACAGCTATACTTGATAAGCTGAACAACGCCAAATTCTTGTCTTCTTTGGACATCAAGTCAGCCTATTGGCAGATTCCGATGGAAAAAGAGTCAAGAAAATATACTGCCTTTACGGTACCTGGCCGCGGTCTGTTTCAGTTTTTGAGAATGCCGTTCGGGTTGCACAATGCTCCCGCAACTTGGCAAAGATTTATTGATAACGTTTTAGGACCCGAGTTAGAACCATATGTCTTCGTGTATCTGGATGATATCATTATCGTCACAGATACATTTGAGAAGCATATGGAGATTTTAGAAGAAGTCTTCAGAAGACTTATTAAGGCAGGTTTAAAGGTTGGTAGGGAAAAATGTCATTTTTGTAGGCCATCTCTGAAGTTTTTAGGCTATGTTGTAGACCGCAATGGTTTACACATGGATCCAGAGAAAATAGAAAGTATGTTAGGGATTCCATCGCCAAAGAATATTAAAGAGGTTAGGAGTTTTATCGGCACGGTGTCCTGGTACAGGCGATTTATACCAAACTTTGCGAGTTTGGTGAAGCCGTTGTCCGACTTACTTAGGAAAAATAAGAAGTTTGAGTGGAGTAGCACTTGTGAAGTAAGTTTTAGGAAAGCTAAAGAGTGTTTAGTGGCAGCACCCATTTTGACGTGTCCTGATTTTTCGAAGCCGTTTGTCGTTCAAACGGATGCTTCTGATTTCGGGATCGGGGCTGTTTTGAGTCAGACCTTCGAGGAAGGTGAGAAGGTGATTTGCTATTTGAGCAGATCACTTAATAGGTGTGAGCGGAATTATTCCACCACAGAGAAAGAGTGCCTGGCAGTTTTGTGGGCGATAGAAAAGTTGCGGCCTTATCTGGAGGGAGTAAAGTTTTCGGTAATTACCGATCACTACTCCTTGATTTGGCTTAGCAAGTTGAAGGATCCAGCGGGAAGGCTGGCGAGGTGGGCTGTACGTATGCAGCAGTTTGACTTCGATATCATCCATCGTAAAGGGAAGGATCATGTAGTGCCGGACATGCTCTCTAGGAGTGTGCCAGTTGTTTCTGGGATTTCCGAGCCAACAACCGACCCTTGGATTGGAAAAATGATATCGGAGGTGGAAAAGAAACCGTTGTCTTTTCCAGCGTGGAGAGTAGAAGACGGGAAATTATATAAGTTTGTTAGGTCAAGTCATGTGTTAGTCCATGACAGTAGTAGCGAGTGGAAACTAGTAGTAGGTAGGGAAGATAGGAAAAAGATTTTAGTTGAGAATCATGACCATCCATTAGCAGGGCATATGGGGGTAAAGAAAACATTTGCTAGGATAGGAGAAAAGTATTACTGGCCTAAGATGAGGTCAGATATTACTAAATATGTTAGGTTTTGTAAAGTGTGCCAAAGCGTGAAGCCGATTAATGAGAAACCGGCTGGGTTGATGACGGAGAGGAAAGGGGTTACCGACCCTTGGGAAATGGTGTGTGTGGACTTAGTTGGTCCATTACCAAAGTCGAGTAGGGGTTTTATTTATATTTTAACTGTTGTAGATTATTTTACTAAGTTCCCCCTTTTGTTCCCTTTAAGGTCAGCTACTGCAAAATCTGTTTGCAAGGAGCTGGAAGACAATGTCTTCTTGTTGTTCGGCGTACCTAAGTTTGTTGTCTGCGACAACGGTCCCCAGTTCAAGAGTAAGGAACTGAAAGCGTTGTGTGATGCCTACGGTTCGTCGATTCGGTTTACCGCGCATTATCACCCGCAAGCGAATCCCGCGGAACGTATTAATCAAATTTTAAAGACTACACTTAGGGCTTATGTGTCAGATAATCATTGGGTCTGGGACTCGCAGCTTGCGAAAGTAGCGTGCAGTATTCGCACGGCCCAGCATGAAGTTTTAGGAGTTTCACCGTATTACGCGAATTTCGGTAGGGGAATGGTGACGTTTGCTGGTTCCTCCACCGCACCGGCCATTCAAAATAGTAGGGATAGTGATAGGGACCAGAGTAGGAATAGCGATAGGGATTTCAGTAGGGAACAGTTTAGGAAGCTTAGGGAGCAGATAGCTATGAGGTTAGAGTCGGCGTCTAAAAAGGCGGCGAAAACATATAACCTTCGACGCAGGGACGTTCAGTTCCTTCCAAACGAGTTGGTTTGGCGACGGAACTTCGCGCTTTCCGATGCAGCGAATTATTACGCTGCAAAGTTAGCTCCGAAGTTTGTGGGCCCGTTTCGGGTGAAGAAAAGAGTGTCGGCTTGGACATACGTTCTCGAAGATGCCAATGGTGTCTCTCGAGGAACGTGGAATGTCAAGGACCTCAAACCTTATTCCGACGACCCTGAAGAGAGGGCGTAAGGTAGTCGCGTAGCAAGGATGTGCTCGCAAAGATATACTGAGAGCAGTAAACGCTCTGTGATGTACTCATACTCTCGCCAGGAGCGATTGAGTTCTGGTTGTGTTGTCTGCTAGTGTGTGCTCCATTTTGTTGTGTTGTCTTACCTTTTCTTTCCTGTTACTTCGGCTTTTCTTTCAAAAAGCCCAGTTTCTCTCTTTGGTAGGTAAGGGTGGAATTTGTTACGGTAAATTTTCCCGCAACAAAAACCATTCTTACATTTAGTTATTTACATTTCGATATCCCTCTCTTTTCCTCAAACCCTTCCCTATCATTTCTTCGTCCCATCATTTCTCCGTTGTTTGCTCTTAGCAATGTGATCGAAACATAGCTTTGAGCAAATGACAAAATAGGTGCATGTCGTAATCAGCGGATGAGCTGAACTGATGTCGGCGTTTGGTGTGTCGAGCCAGAAGCCTCTGGAGACTCGCACACCATTTATTTAATCGAATGTCATGTCATACTTCGTAACTCACAAACATCATCATACTCATTCATCGACACTCACATCATAATCATCATTTACACATACTTACATCCATGTACTTATAACATCATCCACCCATTATCGTCATGCACATATATCATCTTTAAGCTCATCATCACACATACACTTCATAACACACACTACACAAGCAGGATATTACACACACAACACTATACACATACATACACATATCATAGATGAGAATAATAGAAATGGCACGTTTGAACGCCATACTTCGCTAGAAGACACACTGTGCAGCGTAGTGCTGCAAGTGTTAACATCCTAAAATTAACTTTATTTTTGTAAAACCGATTCATAAGAATGAAACGTTAATAGTTCTCCCTTTTCCCCAAATCTGCGCAAAGATCCACCGAATAGGGTAAAGTAGTTCATTTTGGTTTTATTAGCTTTTCCTCCCTTCTTCAATTTTCGAAAAGTTGTAACATAGAGAATTTTATCCTTTCCCTGACTCAGTAGAATATATTATAGTAGAGTAACTGGGAAAATGCCCAGAAGTATTATTTTCAACTTTCAGAAACTTTCATTTTTCTCGACATGTTTTATGGGAGGGGTCTGATCTCGACTAATGAGCTGGATAAGTTTTGGGAACAAACCCCCAACAACTTTTTCAGTTCAATGTGCTTGGAAAATTGTGCGAGTGAAAGGTTTCGCTGGAATTCGACAACGGAGGTGCTTGTCAGCTATAAGGCTGCATGTGCTAGAAAGCCGTGACAGAAAACCTCGAGACACGATTGGCCGATTGTATGAATGTGTGTGTAAGTTTGAGGGTCGAGAAAGGACAAACTGACAAGATCAACCACTTCTTGGTTGACTTAGTTCACGTCAAGTGGTTTTTTTTGGCGAATTTGAAATTGTTAAAAGAGAAAAAGAAAGTTTAAGAGTGAAATTTGAAGATAGTTTGAAAAAATAGTTTTGTTGATTAGTCAGTTTTAAAATTGTTAGAAAAGCTTTGAAAATTAGAGTCAGTGGAAGGAGAAATTTCAAGGAGAAGCAGATATCGTCAGACGGACGAAAATTTAGAAAATAGAAGGAGGAAGGAATAGCTTCAAATAGAAAAGATAAGTAGAGCGTTCTAGTTTTTTTTAGTGTTGTCAATTAAGATTCGGCTGATCTTTGCCAACGATATTCTCAAAATTGTGAGACACGCGACCCTTATAAATTCATATTAATTGTTCTTTTCGGGAAAGAACAATTAACGTTTCATTCTCCGGTTACTTTCATTTGTTTACCTTTAAAACGGTTCACCTAACCGTCTACCATTGTAACATTTGATTGTCGAAAAGATTTGGGTTTTTAATCCAACTTCTTGTACGGTTTTCCCAACAGTTAAACAAAATAAATAGCTTTAAATCCCTTCTGGGAATTTAATTGCATTGTTTTTATTCAGTTCTTAACATTTCAGTCTTTATTTTTGGTTTGGAAGTTTCACCTCAAAATTTCCTGGCGCCCACTTTTCTTAGTACACCCTGTACTGAGAAATAATACATTTTAATTCGTCTTGTAATAATTATTTAATCGGTCATTTTATTCGCGATCGTCTTTAATCGCGCTACGCTTACCTTTTTTTGTTTACGAACCCAGCCCAGCTGAGTTTAGCCGTGGTGTCAGCAGCCTACCTGCTGAGTGTTACACTTTTTAGTTTATCAGCGCGTTTGACATTTCAATTGTTTACCTCGCGGCACACCGGTTGTGCATTTCTTTCAATCGATCTAAATTTCGTTTATTTTATTTTATTAATTGGATTCGGATAATCCAAACGCGTTAATAGTTTCGTATTCATCGTAAAGTTAATTTACCGCGAAAAAAAAGTGTAACAGGGACAATATGGTAGGACACAGTTGGTGCAGCATCGCATCAACACAGGAGATGCAAGACCGATTCGTCAACCCGCAAGACGTCTTCCACTGGCCAAACAAGGTGAGGTTGAGGAAATGATAACAGCAATGAAGAAGGACGGTCTTATCGAAAATTCCAAAAGTCCTTGGGCGTCACCAGTGGTGCTAGTGAAAAAGAAAGACGGAAGCACTAGCTTTTGTGTAGACTACCGAAGGCTGAATGATGTGACTAAGAAGGACAGCTATCCCCTGCCCAGAATCAGTGATACCCTGGATGCCATGGAGGGAGCCCAGTGGTTTTCGACGCTGGACTTGAAGAGTGGATATTGGCAAGTTGACATCCACCCAACTGATCAGGAAAAGACGGCGTTTTCTACAGGTAATGGGCTCTGGCAGTTCAAAGTTATGCCGTTTGGGCTATGCAACGCTCCGGCAACATTCGAGCGTTTGATGGAGTGCGTTCTTCAAGGACTGACGTGGAAAGCTTGCCTAGTCTACTTGGACGATGTCATTGTTTACGGGAAAACATTTGACCAACATTGCAAGAACCTAAAAGCCGTGTTTCAGAGACTTCAAGAGGCCAACCTTAAACTGAATCCGGAAAAATGTCCACTTTTCAAAACCGAAGTCAAGTATTTGGGACACATCATCTCATCCCAAGGAGTAAAGACTGATCCTGAAAAAGTTGACTCCGTCAAAAATTGGCCAACACCACAGGACAAACATCAACTCCGAAGCTTTCTTGGTCTTGCCACATATTACCGACGTTTTGTTAAGAACTTTGCTGGAGTTGCAAAGAGTTTGCATCAGCTCACCGAAAAGGGGAAGCAGTTTAAATGGTCAGGTGAGTGTGAGAAATCTTTCCAGGAACTCAAATACCGCCTCTGTAATGCTCCAGTGCTGGCACATCCAACACCTGGCAAAACATTCATCATCGACGCAGATGCAAGCAACGTTGGAATCGGGGCTGTACTATCTCAAGTGCATGATGGCGAAGAGAAAGTGGTGGCATATTACAGCAAGGTCCTCTCGAAACCCGAAAGAAACTACTGCGTGACTAGAAGGGAACTGCTAGCTCTCATCTTGGCAACAAAGCACTTCCATAAGTACATCTATGGACAGAAATTCCTTCTGCGGACAGACCATGGTGCTCTGAACTGGCTGTTGAACTTCAAAAATCCAGATGGTCAAGTCGCAAGGTGGATAGAAAGACTGCAGACTTATGATTACCAGATTCAACACCGCAGAGGAAAGTTGCACTCAAACGCCGACGCATTATCCCGAAGACCTTGCAAAGTGGATTGCAAGCATTGTAGGTGGCAAGAAGACAAAGAAAATATTACCGCTCAGCGACTAAGAGCTGACCCAATAAGCGGATGGAGCAATGAGGAAGTGAGGACTACTCAACAGGAAGATCCAGATATCGAACCCATTCTCGCATGGAAAGAAAATGAAGAGAAACCTGAATGGGGAGACATTTCTGACAGGAGTCCAGTTCTCAAAGCCTATTGGGCACAGTGGGACTCACTATATGTGCAAGAAGGTGTCCTCAGGCGAAGATGAGAGTCCGCTGACGGTAAGTCATATGTGATGCAGCTGATCGTACCGCAATCGAAAGTCAGTGAAGTTCTTCGGGAGATGCACGACGGACCTTCTGGAGGCCACCTGGGAGTAAACAAAACACTGGAGAAGGTGCGACATCGGTTCTACTGGTTACATGCTAGAGATGACGTGGAGAAGTGGTGCCGAACACGTGACAAGTGTGCTGCAACCTAAGGACCTGGTAGGAAGATTCAAGGTAAGATGCATCAGTACAACGTTGGATCGCCTTTTGAGAGGATTGCAGTAGATGTGGCTGGGCCTTTTCCAGAGACCAACGCTGGAAACAAGTACATTCTGGTTGTAATGGACTATTTTAGCAAGTGGCCTGAGGCGTATGCCATCCCAAATCAAGAGGCCAAAACGGTGGTCGACCAAATTGTGTTTAACTGGGTGAGTAGGTTTGGCGTGCCTATGGAACTCCATTCCGACCAAGGGAGGAACTTTGAGTCAAACATCTTCCAAGGAGTGTGTGGACTACTAGGCATTAAGAAGACGAGAACCACACCGCTTCATCCACAATCTGATGGGATGGTTGAAAGATTCAACCGGACCTTGAAAGAACACCTCACCAAGGTCGTAGGCGACTACCAAAGAGACTGGGATAGGCACGTACCGCTATTCCTGATGGCCTATAGAAGTGCAGTACATAGCTCGACCGGACAAACACCATCTGACATCCTGTTCGGGAAAACCATGCGGCTGCCCAGCGAACTTAAATTTGGATGCCCCACAGAGGAGCCACAGGACACAAACGAGTATGTGGACGACCTCAAGGAGAGACTCGCTGACATCCATAAAAGAACAAGGGAACGGATGAAAACCTACAGCGACCGGATGAAGACACGGTACGACACAAAAGCGACAACGGCAGGATTCCAAGCAGGAGATCTTGTGTGGCTTTATAATCCTCATCGTCAAAAGGGATTGTCACCGAAACTTCAGCAGAACCGGGAAGGTCCTTATACTGTTGTCACGAAAATTAACGACGTGGTCTACCGCATCCAAAGAGGACTAAGAGGCAAGTTAAAAGTAGTGCATTGTGACCGGCTGCATCGATATAGTGGCGAGGCTGCAAATGGAATTATTCGGGACGAACAATCTTAAGGAGGGGGCAGTGTAATGTGCACCCAACATTTCATGCTAATTTCCTAATTGAAAATTTAAACCGAAAACACAAGTGCTGGCAACGCTATAATGGAGTGCTATAATGGAAGACGTTGTTTGTGAGTGAGTGTGTGTGTGTGCAGAAAAATACCGGGAGGGGAACTTGTCTAGACATCATGGTTCATAGAAAAACTTCTAGAAATCTCTCGATGTTTCACACTTCTATATAAAGAGGGAGCTGACGCAACCAGAAGTCAGCTTTATTTAGAAAGTGATAGGTGAATATTTTAAACGTAATTGAGTTGAGTTCCAATAAAGTGTATATCGAAGGTAGATACTGAATAAAGTGGTAGAATTAAATTGAAAGGTAGAGTTTTATTTTTGCGAACTAAGCGCACGTTACAATATACTTAACAGACAGACACATTTGGGTGTGATTGCACAATTGCACATGCTTACCTGCTAGAGTTCATTGCACATAAGAGCTCGAGCAGAGTTTTGTATTGCACTATTCCTATATCACAGATTTCACACTCATTGCGATAGGGTTTTGTATCACAGATGTTTTTGCTATTGGGGTATTGTTTCAGGGTTAACTGCAATTGTGATTGGGTATTATATCACAGAGTTTTTTTATCACAGTTTGTCTTGTTAATCACAGGTCGGTATCGATGTATGTACATACTTATATTATTCGTGTAAATATCACAGGTTTACTTTACTAAGGGAGTGAGTGTTGTATCACTGTGTCTCTAGTTTGTATCACAGGTTGTTTTTCTCTATAGTCTAATATCACAGATCTTACTATCATTGTGGTTCGGTGTTATACCACAGTGTCTACATTTTTAATATCACAGTTTGTTCCTTTCATGTAAATAAAAAAAAAAAAATCACAGATTCGCTATAAAAAAATATGGTCATATTTTGTCGTTAAGACAGCTACCTTTCGATAATTTAAAATCAGGTACATAGTGAATCGATGTTACATAAAGGCGATTAACGATAACCCACAAACACTGATATCATAGTTGGAAACTTGTTTAAAGTCTTATTCAGACTTAATAAGTTATACGTGCACAAACAATGATATCACAGGTAGAATATTGCTTAAAGTTTTAACTGAATTACGCAGTTATACATAAACAAACAGTGATTTCACAGATCGAATATTGCTAAGAGCTTTACTCCACTCGTTAAGTTATACGTGAATCAGGTACCTGGTGAATAAATAGTTAGACTATTACACGTAATGTTGACGATTAACAAGGAGTTCTTGGGAATTTATTGTTTCAAGTCTTTCGCATGAAAGATTCCAATAATTTTACCTTTAAGGTCCTCCAGCTCATACATACTTTTCCCTACGGGTCTTACAATTCGGCATTTTGTAAATTTGGTACATAGTTTTGCATTGAGGTACTTTGATGCATCACTCAAAATAAAATTTCGGCGGTAAGCCTCCTGTCCAACCTGGTACCTTACTTGACGAGACCTTGTATTATACGACTTGGCGCTTTTTTCATTTGCTTTTAATATAGACTCTCTAATTTTCTTTCGAATGCACTGCAACTTGCTTTGACGGGAGAGAGTTGTTACCTCACCGTCTTCCAGTGCACAAAATTTACTAGCTAGGTCGTAACTACTGCCGTGCGTCATCATATTCATCCCGAATAAGGCGAAATATGGTGTCACGCCGGTTGCTGAGTGAACGGAACTTCTGATCGCTACTGCTATCTCGTCGAGCGGAGCATCCCACTCACGTTGATCATCCTTGAGGTATGACCTAATCGCCGCGAGTAGTGTTCGGTTTACTCTTTCCGAGGCGTTTGACTGGGGTGAATAAACAGCTGTTTTAAAATGCCTGACTCCGTACTTTTGAAGAAAACTTTGGAACTCTTTTCCTACAAATTGTTTTCCGTTGTCGGAATGAATAATTTGTGGAACTCCAAAGGTGTCGAAGACTTCCGTTTGTAAAAACTTAATAACGTTTATTGCGTTAGCCACCCTAAGGGCTTTTAAAAATACAAATTTAGAAAAGTGGTCAAGTACTACAAATATATGAGCGTTACCATTTTTGGTTCTTGGGTAAGGTCCCATGAAGTCGATATACAATTTTTGAAAAGGACGTTCTGTGACGAAACTGTTAGATATAATTGGACGTAGAACTTGGTTTGATGATTTACACTGTTTACAAATAGAGCAGTTAAACACATATTGACGAGCTTGTACGGTCATATTTGGCCAATAAAAATATTGCCGTATTCTGTGTAAAGTTTTTGCCGTTCCCCCGTGAGCCGATTGTGGTGGTTCATGGGCTATGGCAATGATGTCATTGGTTAACCCAGAAGGTATCCACAATTTCCAGGAATGTTCTGAAGGAATTTCATCACTGTTGACAGGCAATGCTCGTTTATAAACGCAATTTTCCTCCACTTTTAAATCTGGTAACTAGTCCTGATTTTCTTTGATTGTTTTTATTAATGCCGTGTACTCTTCGGATAGGAATTGTTCAGAGTCGAGATCTACTAAAGGATCGACCTGTTCCATCTCCAAACTTTCCAGGTGCACCCGAGAAAGAGTGTCTGGTACTACATTCTGTGATCCTTTTCTATGCTCTATATCAAAATTATATGATTGTAGCGCCAGGCTCCACCTTGCTAGCCGACCATTTAAGTCCTTCATATTCATTAACCATTTCAAACTGGAATGGTCGGTGATAACAGTGAAGTCCATCCCTTCTACTTAGGGCCTAAATCTTTTTATAGCCATGCCTTTTATAGCTGCCATGCACTCTTGCTCTGTTACGCTAAAGTTTCTTTGGCATGAATTAAGTTTTTGTGAAAAGTACGAAATAGGACTCTCTTGGTTTTCCTCATTTCGTTGAAACAAGACTGCACCAATGCCGGAATTTGAAGCGTCACATTGTATGTAGAAACGTTTGGAAAAATCTGGGTGCGTCAAGACCGGAGCTGTCGTTAAAGCTGTTTTTAAGTTTTCAAAAGCAACTATCGCTTCTTTGGACATTTCAAATTTAGTATTTTTCTTTTTAAGCATATCTGTCAAGGGCGCTGTCAAGGTCGAAAAATCTTTTATAAAACTCCTATACCACCCTGCTAGACCAAGTAGCCGACGTACATGCCTCGGGTTTTTAGGTAATGGGAAGTTAACCACTGCTTCAACCTTGGCCGGGTCAGTTTTCAATTTGCCTCCTCCAACAATAAATCCTAAGTATTTCAACTCTTTGAAACGAAACTTTGACTTAGCCAAATTTATTGTCAGGTTCGCCTTCCTTAGGCATTCGGCCACTTGTTCTAGCATTGTAATATGAGTTTCGAAATCTGGGGCAATGATAAGGAGATCGTCAAGATACACGAAAACGCGATCTCTGAGTCGTGCAGGAATAACTTTGTCCATTAAACGGCACATCCTTTGAGCTGCATTACACAACCCAAAGGGCATGACCGTGAACTGGTACAAAGGTCTCCCCGGAACCGCAAATGCAGTCTTTTCCCTACTCTGCATCTCCAACGGTATCTGCCAAAAAGCTTCTTTCAAATCGACACTACTTATAAAGTAAGTGTTCACGCTATCTACGGTTCACTAGTATGTACCACTCCTCCTTGCACATCTCTGGTGCTGGAGTGAGTGATACATACTCAACCGCACCCAACTTCACGATGGTGTGAACACTGCCGTCCTGCCAAGAAACGTCAGCTATGACATGTGGTTTTTCTTTCACTTACTTATTGGTTTTCAATCTCGACATTTTGTAAAATTTTGATCTCTACGAATTTTTTCTTTGGCGGCTTCCCCGCGTATATATATTTTTTATTCTTCAAGTACATGTATAATTGTATAATTAAAACTTAAAGAAAAGAAGAAAAATAACTAAATAAAGGAAAACTTAAAGCAACAAGGACAGTCTCGACATTCATTGATGGATTTTGGGAATTCTCGTCTGCCATAAAGACATTTGGTCCATCAAGCCGCATGATTGCAACATTCAGCGAGTTTCTTTTTGCTCCATCGTCGTCGTCTTGACGATCTACGTCGTCATCGTCGTTGGAAAAGGCGTGCCCAAGTTTTCTTTTGGCCGCTGAAAAGAAAATACATTCGACATACCGTCGTCATCGTCGCCATCGTCGCCATCGTCGCGTCGTCCCATTGACGACCGCCATTTTGGACGAGTTTTTTTTTGGCTCCATCGTCGTCGTCTTGACGATCTACGTCGTCATCGTCGGTGGCCGCTAAAAGGAAATACTTTCGACATACCGTCGTCATCGTCGCCATTTTGGACGAGTTTTTTTGGCTCCATCGTCGTCGTCTTGACGATCTACGTCGTCATCGTCGGTGGCCGCTAAAAGGAAATACTTTCGACATACCGTCGTCATCGTCGCCATTTTGGACGAGTTTTTTTTGGCTCCATCGTCGTCGTCTTGACGATCTACGTCGTCATCGTCGGTGGCCGCTAAAAGGAAATACCTTCGACATACCGTCGTCATCGTCGCCATCGTCGCGTCGTCCCATTGACGACCGCCATTTTGGACAATTGCGTTGTTCACATCGAGCAAAATAATCATCGAGTTTTTTTTTTTTTTGCTCCATCGTCGTCGTCTTGACGATCTACGTCGTCATCGTCGTTGGAAAGTGCGTGCCCAAGTTCTTTTGGCCGCTAAAAGGAAAATATTTTCGACATACCGTCGTCATCGTCGCCATCGTCGCGTCGTCCCATTGACGACCGCCATTTTGGACAACTGTGTTGCCCACATCGAGCCACAAATAATCATCGATTTTTTGGCTCCATCATCATCGTCACAGTCCTCCACCAGTTCCGTCGTCATCGTCACCATAGACAACGAGTTTACAGCGGTTCTACGATCGCTAGAGGAAACCACTGTCATCGCCGCCATCGTCGTCGTCATTATCAAATCTTCATCATCATCGTCACAATCCTCCAACATTTTGCGTCGTCATCTGAACCCATAGACGACGAGTCTACAGCGGTTCTTCTTCGACTAGAGAGATTGGTATTTACATACCGCAGTTCTACGACTGCAACATCGTCACATTCATCGCCGCCATCACATTGTCGTCATCACAGACATACATCCATCGATCAACACTCACAGTTCCAGCAACCAGCAGCACATCACCATCACATACCAACATAGCCTTTTGGAAAAGAACAAGAAACGACAAATTTGTATTGGGGTAAGAATTTTGATCTCTTTTCATTGATTTCGTTTGTAACCATTTTATACATTAGAGTATTTAAAAAAAAAATAAAAAAAAAATACATATATATTTATCCCTATCTCATATTCTATTTTTTTTTTTTTTTTTTTTTTTTTTTTTTTTAATCCATTTTTTATTCATTTTCGCTTACAACTACTTACATGCTAACAAAAATGTATAAAACTAGCTTATTTAATATCTTGACTAACTTACTGACCCTAATCAGGTACTCTAAATTAAACAATATCTTAATTCTAATGCCTTTCGGCCTAAGGATAACTTATTAATTTACAACTTATAGATATGGTTAAGACTAAGAAAAATTGAAAAACTTAGTTTTCTAGATCATTTTTTGTATGTTCTTAAAAATTACTTAAATCTAATTAAAACTACTTAAAACTACTTAAAACTAGAGCAGCCACAGCAGCTTTTTTTTTTTTTTGAGTTTTTATGTTTTGTAATTTTTTTTTTTTTTTTGTTTTTTATGATTTTTTTTTTGGTTTAAAATTTTTTATATATTTTTTTTTTTTTTGTATTTTTTTTTTTTTTTTTTTGTATTTTGTTTTTTATTTTTTCATTTTTTTTTTTTGCCACTGTGTCTACCCCCTTCCCTAAGACTTACACGCTAAACCTTTGTAAGTCAGCCATTGGCGACTGACTATCATCATCAATAACAATTTGTTGCTCGGACAACCACCAGAACATATCTGGCATTTTAACAACGTCACGACGATCGCGATCTGAGACCGCCCTACTAAACCGGAGGAGCTCTTCAACTTCTCCGCCTACTGCGGCGACGTCACGGTTGTAAAGGAGCCGTCGTTCTACGGACTTACGGCAGACGTGGTAGATTAACGGAACCGCCAATCTGTCCTGAATCAAACCTATCATGTCAAAATAGAGGAAAGCCTCCGGTGGGACAAATCCACTGAAACGGTACTCTCCAAATATTCTATGTTGGGGTAGTAGGCCCCAAATATCAGGCCATTGTTCGAAGACATCGCCCTTGCAGTGTGACCCCGAGTCAGTTTTATCATGAAGTTGTCGATTCTGTTTATTTGAGCCCCGTTGTAAAGGACCCCATTAGGATAATATCTTCTGTACTCCGACTCTGGTGTGCAATCCAAGACAGGTACGCAGACACTGTCTCTCAAACACCCTAATCTTTTCCATCTGAGACGCTGTAACATTGAACCACACAGGGCACCCATAGACAATCATTGGCCTTATGAGGGCCATGTAGCAAATCACCTTCACTCTGCTATCAAGTTGACTGCTGTGAAACAGTCGCCTCGTCAGAGCAAAAGCTCCTCTAGCCCTGGCCAGAGCCGCATCCATATGTTTGTTAAAATATAGATACTGATCTAGCCAGATGCCGAGATACTTGACTACTACTTTGTTTGGCAGTGGGTGGCCATGTAGATCAACGATCACCAGCTTTCGCCAGTTCTTTCTCGTATCCCATGAGGCTCGAGCCAACGGTTTTTTTGGAAATTAATTTGAAATAATTATTTCAATTTACTGCCTTCGCAGAACGCATTTTCAAATTAGATCCTTTAGAAATAATTTATAACTTCGCTCTAAAATGTCTTTATTAGACGATTTTATTCATTCCGCTGACCAGCTGGTTAAATATTTTTCTAATGCGAAAGAGATCCCAGTAAAAAACCATACCCTAGCAACAATTGAAGCTCGTAAAGAGGAGCTAAAAAGTTTGTGGTGTGAGACAAAGTTAAACTATACCAAGTGCCTTCGCTCTCCATCAGAGGATAGAGCAGATATAGAAACGCTTGAAAGGAAATACTCAAGCTCTAATGAAACGTATATAGCGTGCTTAGGTCTGTTTTTAGAAATCCAAGTAAATCTACAGAATGAAGAGTTCAAAGCACCTTTGACATCTTCGAGTAATTCTAATGCTTCACTAGTGAAAAGGTCGTCCTTTTCGCACTATTTAAAGTTACCTCCCTGTGATACACAGGTATTCAAAGGAGGTTATGTTTCATGGCCGTCGTTCCGTGACATGTTTAAAGCCGTATACTATGATCACCCAAAGTTGAGTGCTGTCGAAAAATTATTCCATTTGAGAGCGAAGACAAGTGATGAAGCTCATGACATCGTTAGTAAATTTCCCTTAACCAATGCAAGTTTTGAGCTAGCTTGGGAAGCACATCGGACACAGTACGAAAACAAGAGAATTTTGGTTAATAACCAAATAAAAATTTTATTCAACCTTCCTAGTTTTAAGGATGAAGTTTCTTCTGCCATTAAGACTCTTCAAAGAAGCATAAATGATTGTAGGTCAGAACTTCATGCACAAGATGTGTGCACTAAAAATTGGGATCCAATTCTTAGCTTTGCTTGCGCTAATCGATTGCCCCCCACCACACTCGCTTTATGGGAACAGTCACTTTCCAATCCTACAGAAATTCCTAAATGGGAAGAAATGGATAAGTTTTTGAGCAACCGTTTTCAAGTTTTGGAATCTATTTCTGATACCACCTCATCGCAAACTTCATCCAACAAATCTAGAATGGCATCCAGACAACATAGTCATGCACCAACTAAGTCCTATTCTCAAAATCCGAAACATGTTAATCTTTTTCACACAAAGGCACAAGAATCTGTATGCAAAGCGTGCTCTGGGAAGCATTATATCCGTCAATGTCCACAATTCTTAAAATTGCCAGTGCTAGAGAGAATTGAACTTATAAGAAAAAACAAAATGTGTATCAACTGCCTGTCATTAAATCATGTTCTCAATCATTGTGCTAGCAAATATACCTGCAATACATGTAATCGACGACACCACTCCTTACTTCACATAACAAACAATTCTCAGGCCAATTCAAGTAATTTGAATAAAAATTCGCAACCTTTTATACCTCACAATGACTCATCAAGTACCTCGCACTCTCATTTCCTTAATTTGGATCGCAATGCTGACGTCGCAAATACCTCCCATCATAATTCAACTTCACAAATACAGTCCATTTCATCTTCCGATACCCAACAAGAAAAACAACAAAATTTTTTTGTCAAAGCTCATCGAAGAGTTTTACTTGCGACGGCTTTAGTTGATGTCCGCGGTCAAGATGGTATTTATCGCATAAGAGCCTTAATTGACCCCGGTTCTGAGTCTTCTATTATCTCGGAAGCAACTCAACAGCGTCTAAACTTGCCAACTAAAGATTCGGACATTTCGATTTTAGGAGTTAGTGGTGCTCAAACAGCCAAATCTAGTAAAAAATGCCTCATTTCAATTATCAATAGTGAAGATCCAAGCGAACTAATAACAACAAATGCACTTATTCTTAAAAAACTTACAAATAACTTACCCAGTACATCATTTTCTTTAATTGATTCTCATGATTTAGAAGGAATTTGTTTAGCAGATCCCAACTTCAATTATTCTTCTCAAGTTAATTTGCTTATCGGAGCAGATCTTTATCCAAGCATTATACGCGATGGTGTTAAACAGATTTCGAAGTCACTTTTAGCTCAAAAAACCGTTTTCGGTTGGATCCTTTCCGGACCAATTCCTACCACAGTCCAAAGTTTTTCTGCGAGTATAAAGGAGAATGAATCCCTTACTGAAAGCATCAAAAAGTTTTTTGAGGGGGAAGAGCTTTCTGAACGAAAACATTTTGCTTCGGAATCCGATAAATACTGTGAACACCTTTATGAAAACACTACGTTTAGACTTCCCGATGGAAGATATGTGGTCAGCTTACCTTTTAAGCCTGATTTCGAACCGTCACAACTAGGAAACTCGAGAAATATTGCATTTCAACAATTCTGTCGCACAGAACGCAATCTTCAAAATAAACCTGATCTTCAAAATAAATATTCTCAGGTGCTTACCGATAACCTAACGCTCAATCATATGCGCAAATTAACGTTTCATGAAAAGCATAATAGCAGTAATGCACACCCCTATTATCTGCCACACCACGCAGTGCTCAAGCCCGAGAGCCACTCTACCAAGGTAAGAGTAGTGTTTAACGCTTCTAGCTCCACGTCTACTGGTAGGAGTCTCAATGACTGTCTTTATGCAGGACCTACGCTCCAAAGTGATTTACCTTCACTAATACTCAAATGGAGATTTTTCAAATATGCCTTCAACGCCGACATCGAAAAGATGTACCGGCAGATTTTGGTACACCCCGATCAAACAAAATTTCAACGAATTTTATATAGAGCTTCACCAGTAGAAAATATTGTAGATTACGAGCTTCTTACGGTAACCTTTGGGGTGAATTGTGCTCCATACTTAGCTATCAGAACACTCAAGCAACTTTCAAAGGATGTTCAGCTTAAATATCCACTTGCAGCAAAAGTCATTGAATCCGACTTTTACGTTGATGATCTGCTTTCCGGTGCGCATGATCTTCAAACGGCGAAAAGTACCCAACTCGAAGTTATTGAAGCACTCAACTCTGCTGGCTTCCCACTTCGTAAGTGGACTTCGAATTCATCCTTTCTATTAGATCATCTCCCTTCTGATCACGTTTTAAACGAAAACTTTTTAAAAATTGATTCTGACAGCACCACGAAAACCTTAGGGATTCGTTGGAACGCTAAAGACGATTTTTTCTACTTCACCACTCAGCCTATCAGATTTTCTACGACTCCTACCAAACGTGAAGTTTTTTCCGAAATTTCCAAGCTTTTTGATCCTGCGGGCTGGTTAGCCCCGATTATAGTCACCGCAAAAATTCTTATGCAGCAAATCTGGATCGAAGAAACTGAATGGGATGAGCTCCTAAAGTCCAACACTTTTCTCAAGTGGAAAGCCTTTGTAGAGTCGTTCAGTGAAATCCAGTTGATTCAAATACCAAGATGGACGGAATACACTCCTTCTGGAGATGTTCAGTTCCATGGGTTTTGCGATTCATTGGAACAAGCATATGCTGCTTGTCTTTACGTACGAGTTCAGCACAATGATGGAAGCACACGTTCACATCTAGTTTGCGCAAAGTCCAAAGTCGCGCCAATAAAAGCTATTTCACTACCCAGATTAGAACTCTGTGGGGCTCTTCTTCTTTCGAGACTTGTTAAAACCTATCTTCCGCAAATACCAGTCGAATCTTATCAAATATTTCTCTGGTCCGACTCTTCTGTGGTCCTAGCATGGCTCAGAAAACATCCAGGGACTTGGAAAACTTTCATCGCAAATCGAACAAGCGAAATCATCGAAAATGTTGGCAACAGGAACTGGAATCATGTTAGATCTGGCGATAATCCTGCAGATCTCGCTACTCGGGGTCTCACTCCATCGGTTTTAAAAGATAGTGATCTATGGTGGAAAGGCCTTTCCTGGATAAGCGAGCCTCAATCGCAATGGCCGTCAAGCCTTCCCCTTGAACCGAAAAGCGAGGTCTTGGAGGCGAAACCAGTCCTAACGTTTGCTACTTTAATCACTTCTAACGATATTTTTTCCAGGATTCCGTGTTTACCACGTACCTTAAGAATCCTATCTTATGTTTATCGCTTTCTTCGTAAAAGGTTTCCAAAGAAATTTGAACCAATTTCTTATAATTCATGCCGTATCACACTTCCTGAAATTCAATTCGTTCAGCATCGCCTCATCTCTCTTCCTCCTCAAACAATTTTGACGTTTACTGCTTTTAGTGATATCGATATCTTGTCGAGATTTTCGTCGTTACCACGAGCATTGAGAGTTCTCTCATATGTTTATCGTTACATTCGCATAAAATTTCCGAAGAAATTCAAACCAATTTCGTTTGATTCCATTCGTATCACTCAACCAGAAATTCAATTCGTTCAACAACGTCTAATAGGTCAATGTCAGCAATCCTTTTTCTTCGAAGAATTCAAAGCTCTGTCTACAAACCGCAGTATCAGTTCAAAAAGCCCAATTTTATCTTTGAATCCTACTTTGGATTCCAACCAAATTCTACGAGTTCACGGACGATTATCAAATGCAAATCTATCTTACAGTGAACGCCATCCTATCATCTTGCCTTACGGAGCAAAATTTACCCAACTCTTAGTTGCTTTCATTCATGAACTTACACTTCATGGTGGAAACGCCTTAATGATACGGATGATTCGTCAAGCTTATTGGATACCGAAAGTAAAAATTCTTGTAAAATCTCATATTTATAAGTGCAAAACCTGTGCGATCCACAGAAAACAGTTAGGTCAACAACTGATGGCAGCTCTTCCTGATGAACGTTGTAACTACTCTCCTCCATTTACTCATACCGGAATAGATTTCGCGGGACCTTTCACAATCAAAAGCTTCACGGGTAGAAATTGTCGTTTGACAAAGGGCTATGCATGCCTCTTCGTATGCCTTTCAACGAAAGCCATACATCTAGAAGCCGTCAGCGATTTGTCATCGGCAGTTTTCCTAGCTGCCTTTGCTCGGTTTGTTGCAAGATGGGGTCTTCCGCATTCTGTATATTCAGATCATGGAACCAATTTCGTTGGTGCCGACACGGCGTTAAAAAATGAGTTTAAAAAGCTTCATTCATCATTTCCAGAATTGACTTTAGCCAAATATGGGATTCAAGGCTTGAACTGGAATTTCATTCCCCCAGGTGCTCCCCATATGGGTGGGCTCTGGGAAGCCGGGGTAAAGAGTTTCAAAACTCACTTTCGTAAAATCGGACTTCATACTCATTTTTCTTTCGAAGAATTCGCTACACTATTAGCTCGCATAGAGGCGTGCTTAAACTCGCGACCTTTATGTCCTATGTCGAATGCACCTACCGACCTAGTAGCGTTAACGCCAGGTCATTTCCTGACCGGAACTCCACTTTTAACTTTTCCTGAACTGTTGCCTGAAGAAAAATCTCTTTCACTCATAAACCGCTGGGAAAAGCTCAAATCAATTCAGCATGAATTTAGCAAACGTTGGAAGGAAGAATATATCAAAGAGCTTCACAAACGATCAAAATGGCATCACTCTACTGAAGATTTTAAAATCGGTGACTTTGTTTTGATTAAAAAGGAAAACCTCCCATCCACTGATTGGTGTATGGGTCGTATCATTAAAGTATTTCCTGGTCCAGATGGTAGAGTGCGGGTGGCAACAATAAAAACGCGATTTGGTGAATTTACTCGCCCAATAGTCAAACTTTGTCGTTTGCCTATAAATGATTGAACCAAGGAACAAATGAATTGTCGTAATTCAATACAGTCATATTTTAGATGAAGTATCTATAAACTTATACATTTTAGATGAAGTATCTATAAACTCAATTTAACCTTTGTTTTTTTTTACCTCTAACACCGCACACACATCTGAGTACACAACTGAGAACATAATAAGAAATCAAATGAAATCAGATCATTGTTCTACAACCATTTTGTATTTTATAACCATTGAATTGATTAATTAATTATTATCATATTGTAACGTGAACCCAACATTTTATACCAATTTCCTAATCGAAAAACGTTCAACCGAAAACACAACTGGCAACACTTTAATGGAATGGTATAAATGACAGGCGTTGCTTGTAACCCAGTGTGTGTGAGTGTAGAGAGACAGACAGACAGAGAGTAGACAGCAAATGTGGCGACAATGTAGAAGTTACTGGAGAGTTCTAGATGGCGTGTCATTCGATATAAATAGCCCGCCCGAGGCAACCAGAAGTCAGTTTTGTTTATAGAGTGATGAAGTTAAGAGTAAATACAAGTGTTAGTCCAAAAGTCGAGTTGAGTTCAAATAAAGTGTATATCGAAAGTAAATACTGAATAAAGTGGTAAAATTAAATTGAAAGGTAGAGTTTTATTTTTGCGAACTAAGCGCACGTTACATTGGTGTCAGAAGTGGGATAAAACTTATTTGACTAGTAAAGTGTAAGAAAAAAAAAAAAAAAAAAAAAAAAAAAAAAAAAAAAAAAAAAAAAAGTAAAAAGAAAATAATAATTATATACAGTGAAAATGGGTAAGTTGTTAGAAGAGCTCACTTGCATTGAGCTTAAAAGTGAGTTAGGTAAGCGAAATCTTTCTAGAGCGGGATCGAAAAATGAGCTCGTCCTGCGCTTGCGTAACTATTTGGAACAGCAAGGGGAAGACGTAAACACTTTTGTTTTTGAAACAGAAGTGGAAGAAGAGGAAGTAAGTGAAAGTATAGATTTTTCTAGCATGATGAAACTTTTGTTAGAACAGCGAAACGAGCAAAAGAAGGAACAGCAGAATGTTCTCGAAAGACTCGAAGTACAACAAAAGAAGCTGATTGAAGAGCAACAGCAGAATATTCTCGGACGTCTGGAAGAGCAACGAAACGATCAAAAGAAGGAACAACAGAATGTTCTCGAACAACTTGAAGCACAACGAAACGAGCAAAAGAAGCTGATTGAAGAACAACGAAACGAACAAAAGAAGCTGATTGAAGAACAACGAAACGAACAAAAGAAAGAACAACAGAATATTCTCGAAAGACTTGAGGCGCAACAGAATGTTTTGGAAGGTCAGAAAAACATTCTAGAAGGAAAATTGGGTAATATTGAGAAAAATGTATGTGCCCTTGACGAACGAGTTGAAGGTGTGGAAAAACAGCTTTCTGTTGTAGAGAATCGTTTCGAAGGCGTAGAAAGTCGATGTGATGTTCTCACCAAGGAATTAGACCAGATCCGAAAAATAAAAATTCGAGAATCTGCTGGAGAGTTTGCAAGGAAAAAGGAGATGAAACCCCCAACATTTGATGGACAGTCTTCTTGGCCAGTCTATAAGAGACAATTTGAGGCAGCCGCGACAACAAATGGCTGGGATGACGAAGACAAGTACATTGCACTGACTCTTGCTCTTAGAGGATCAGCAGCTGAATTACTTCAAACAGTTCCAGCTGGTAAGAGCGGCGATTTCAGTTCTCTCGTGGCAGCTATAGATAAACGCTTTGGAGATAGCCACTTGAAAGAAGTCTTCCGAGTCCAACTCAATAACAGAGTCCAGAAAAGGGGTGAAAGTCTACAGCAGCTCCAAGCAGACGTCGAAAGACTGGTTCACCTGGCATACCCGGATGCTGGAGAAGAAATCATCAACCAGCTCGCTGTTGAGTCCTTCGTTCGTGCCATTTCCGATATACATCTTCAGAGGTCTGTGCGAACTGCTAGAACACGTACTCTTTCCGAAACTTTAGCATTCGCATTGACAATTGAAGCAGCAGAACAGGCTTCTCAGGGAGTACATCGACTTAGAGAGGCCATAGTCGAAGAATGCTCGTGCCAAAGAGCTGAAATACAAAAGAACCGGAGCGGACTAGCAAGATGTTGGAACTGCAACAAGACCGGGCACTTACAGCGTCAATGCCAACTACCACCAAACAAAGCAGGTTGTCAACATTGTGGAAGCAAGAGATCCAACCCAGAGCAAGGTAACAACAACACCAGCGTTGCCTATCAGCCCGTTTCCCATCAGGGAAACGAGTAAGAACCAACTTCGAGGGGCAGAGGCTGGTTTCTTGTATCGATGGCCCCAGAACCACCATCCAGGTCTCTCAGACCAAACGAGACAACAAAAGTCTGACTGTGGAGACTACTATTAACGGGAACAAACATGTGGCTACCATCGACACCGGTGCCACAGCCTCCATAGTACGTCGAGACCTGGTAAAGACGACGTGGCTTCATAACACCAATAGCTACCGTCTAAGAACCGCAACGGGAGAAGCAGCAAGAGTATATGGAGAAGTGTGTCTTAAGATCCGACTGGCCGACCTAGTGTTTACTCATCAATTCCTGGTGGCAGATATATGTGACGAGTGCATCATTGGAATCGACTTTATGAAACAGCACGGAGTTATTTTGGACATCGGTAATCAGGTTTTGAAGTACCAAAATAAGGAACTTCCAATGACTTATTCGAACGAAAGTACGTCGACACTGAGAACTGTCATCAGGGAAGATCTTATTCTGCCTCCTTCTTCTGAAGTGTTCGTTTGGACAAAACTGGAAGGTGAGTTTGGAAGCCTTCGATACCTCATGGTGGAACCAGACCCAGAGTGTTCCTCCCAAAGCGTCATCATTGGGAAAGCACTGGTAGCACCGAAGAACAAAATGGTCCCCGTACGATTACTAAACACCAGACCGTACGATGTAAAGTTGAAGAAAGGAGAAGTCGTTGGACGTTGCGAATCGGTTGCAGCAATTACGAAGATCACAGACGAAGCTCCGAGAAAACCTATAACTCCGGATGAGCTCGAAACCATCAGAGCAAAAATACTGAATTCATCCAACCTTGATCACCAACAAACAAGGATGGCTGAAAGTCTCCTACAAGAGTACACTGATATCTTCGCATCGCAAAAGGGGCAATATGGTAGGACACAGTTGGTGCAGCATCGCATCAACACAGGAGATGCAAGACCGATTCGTCAACCTGCAAGACGTCTTCCACTGGCCAAACAAGGTGAGGTTGAGGAAATGATAACAGCAATGAAAAAGGAAGGTCTTATCGAAAATTCCAAAAGTCCTTGGGCGTCACCAGTGGTGCTAGTGAAAAAGAAAGACGGAAGCACTCGTTTTTGTGTGGACTACCGAAGGCTGAATGATGTAACTAAGAAGGACAGCTATCCCCTGCCCAGAATCAGTGATACCCTGGATGCCATGGAGGGAGCGCAGTGGTTCTCGACGCTGGACTTGAAGAGCGGATATTGGCAAGTTGACATCCACCCTGATGATCGGGAAAAGACGGCGTTTTCTACAGGTAATGGGCTCTGGCAGTTTAAAGTTATGCCGTTTGGGTTATGTAACGCTCCGGCAACATTCGAGCGTTTGATGGAGTGCGTTCTTCAAGGACTGACGTGGAAAGCGTGCCTAGTCTACTTGGACGATGTCATTGTTTACGGGAAAACATTTGACCAACATTGCAAGAACCTTAAAGCCGTGTTTCAGAGACTTCGAGAGGCTAACCTTAAACTGAATCCAGAAAAATGCGCACTTTTCAAAACCGAAGTCAAGTATTTGGGACACATCATCTCATCCCAAGGAGTAAAGACTGATCCTGAAAAAGTTGACTCCGTCAAAAATTGGCCAACACCACAGGACAAACATCAACTCCGAAGTTTTCTGGGACTTGCCACATATTACCGACGTTTTGTTAAGAACTTTGCTGGAGTTGCAAAGAGTTTGCATCAGCTCACCGAAAAGGGGAAGCAGTTTAAATGGTCAGGTGAGTGTGAGAAATCTTTCCAGGAACTCAAATACCGCCTCTGTAACGCTCCAGTGCTGGCACATCCAACACCTGGCAAAACATTCATCGTCGACGCAGATGCAAGCAACGTTGGAATCGGGGCGGTACTATCCCAAGTGCATGATGGCGAAGAGAAAGTGGTGGCATACTACAGCAAGGTCCTATCGAAACCCGAAAGAAACTACTGCGTGACCAGAAGGGAACTACTAGCTCTTATCTTGGCAACAAAGCACTTCCATAAGTACATCTATGGACAGAAATTCCTTCTGCGGACAGACCACGGTGCTCTGAGCTGGCTTTTGAACTTCAAAAATCCAGAAGGTCAAGTCGCAAGGTGGATAGAAAGATTGCAGACCTATGACTACCAGATCCAACACCGCAGAGGAAAGCTGCACTCAAACGCCGATGCATTATCCCGAAGACCTTGCAAAGTGGATTGCAAGCATTGCAGGCGGCAAGAAGACAAAGAAATCATGACCGCTCAGCGACTAAGAGCAGACCCCATAAGCGGATGGAGCAATGAGGAAGTGAGGACTGCTCAACAGGAAGATCCAGATATCGAACCCATTCTCGCATGGAAAGAAAATGAAGAGGAACCGGAATGGGGAGACATTTCTGACAGGAGTCCAGTTCTCAAAGCCTATTGGGCACAGTGGGACTCACTATATGTGCAAGAAGGTGTCCTCAGGCGAAGATGGGAATCCGCTGACGGTAAGTCATATGTGATGCAGCTGATCGTACCGCAATCGAAAGTCAGTGAAGTTCTTCAGGAGATGCACGACGGACCTTCTGGAGGCCACCTGGGGGTAAACAAAACACTGGAGAAGGTGCGACATCGGTTCTACTGGTTACATGCTAGAGATGACGTGGAGAAGTGGTGCCGAACATGTGACAAGTGTGCTGCAACCAAAGGACCTGGTAGGAAGATTCAAGGTAAGATGCATCAGTACAACGTTGGATCGCCTTTTGAGAGGATTGCAGTAGATGTGGCTGGGCCTTTTCCAGAGACCAACGCTGGAAACAAATACATTCTGGTTGTAATGGACTATTTTAGCAAGTGGCCTGAGGCGTATGCCATCCCAAATCAAGAAGCCAAAACGGTGGTCGACCAGATTGTGTTTAACTGGGTTAGTAGGTTTGGCGTGCCTATGGAACTCCATTCCGACCAAGGAAGGAACTTTGAGTCAAACATCTTCCAAGGAGTGTGCGGACTACTTGGCATTAAGAAGACGAGAACCACACCACTTCATCCACAATCTGATGGGATGGTTGAAAGATTCAACCGGACCTTGAAAGAACACCTCACCAAGGTCGTAGGCGACTACCAAAGAGACTGGGATAGGCACGTACCGCTATTCCTGATGGCCTATAGAAGTGCAGTACATAGCTCGACAGGACAAACACCATCTGACATCCTGTTCGGGAAAACCATGCGGCTGCCCAGCGAACTTAAATTTGGATGCCCCACAGAGGAGCCACAGGACACAAACGAGTATGTGGACGACCTCAAGGAGAGACTCGCTGACATCCATAAAAGAACAAGGGAACGGATGAAAGCCTACAGCGACCGGATGAAGACACGGTACGACACAAAAGCGACAACGTCAGGATTCCAAGCAGGAGATCGTGTGTGGCTTTATAATCCTCATCGTCAAAAGGGATTGTCACCGAAACTTCAGCAAAACTGGGAAGGTCCTTATACTGTAGTCACGAGGATTAACGACGTGGTTTACCGCATCCAAAGAGGACTAAGAGGCAAGTTAAAAGTAGTTCATTGTGACAGGCTGCATCGATATAGTGGCGAGGCTGCAGATGGAATTATTCGGGACGAACAATCCTAAGGAGGGGGCAGTGTAACGTGAACCCAACATTTTATACCAATTTCCTAATCGAAAAACGTTCAACCGAAAACACAACTGGCAACACTTTAATGGAATGGTATAAATGACAGGCGTTGCTTGTAACCCAGTGTGTGTGAGTGTAGAGAGACAGACAGACAGAGAGTAGACAGCAAATGTGGCGACAATGTAGAAGTTACTGGAGAGTTCTAGATGGCGTGTCATTCGATATAAATAGCCCGCCCGAGGCAACCAGAAGTCAGTTTTGTTTATAGAGTGATGAAGTTAAGAGTAAATACAAGTGTTAGTCCAAAAGTCGAGTTGAGTTCAAATAAAGTGTATATCGAAAGTAAATACTGAATAAAGTGGTAAAATTAAATTGAAAGGTAGAGTTTTATTTTTGCGAACTAAGCGCACGTTACAATATCTTAAAATTGTATAATTATTAGAAGTACATATAAATTTCTTTTGGCACTATATGCCAAGGGGGCCGGTAATGTTCACGCCATCTACGGTTCACTAGTATGTACCACTCCTCCTTGCACATCTCTGGTGCTGGAGTGAGTGATACATACTCAACCGCACCCAACTTCACGATGGTGTGAACACTGCCGTCCTGCCAAGAAACGTCAGCCATGACATGTGGTTTTTCTTTCACTTACTTATTGGTTTTCAATCTCGACATTTTGTAAAATTTTGATCTCTACGAATTTTTTCTTTGGCGGCTTCCCCGCGTATATATATTTTTTATTCTTCAAGTACATGTATAATTGTATAATTAAAACTTAAAGAAAAGAAGAAAAATAACTAAATAAAGGAAAACTTAAAGCAACAAGGACAGTCTCGACATTCATTGATGGATTTTGGGAATTCTGGCAATCGACTAAGGAGTCCTTCGATGTGGGGGAGAGGGGGGAGAGGATTCGCATCCTTTTTGGTCAACGCATTCACTTTTCTAGCATCCAAACAAAATCTATGTTTAACTACATTATTTGCAGCTACTTTCTTAATGAGCGTGACGGGTGAGCACCTAGGGCTTTCACTTTCCTCAATCACTCCCAACTCCAACATTCGATCGATTTCTTTATAAAGCAAAGCTTGTACCGCTGGAGACACTTGGTATCGACGCTGCTTGACAGGGTCCGCGTTCCCGGTGTCTATCACGTGCTCCATAATCGAGGTTTTACCCAAACCATGTCGTTCGTGATCTAAAAATTTCTGCTTGACAGCCTCTAATTTTGCTCGATTTTCGAGTGATAGCTGGTGAGCACACGCCAAATCGGCTTCTTCTTCTAAAATAGAAATTGAACTAACCACACTTGGAGCAATATGGAATGCCTTCCAAAAATCCACCCCTAAGTATAGTTCTTGGTCTAAATTGGGAACTAGATAGAAAGTCAACCTTTCTTCCTGACCTCTATAAATAACTCGCACTTTTATTTTGCCAACGATAGCTTGAGCGTTACCATCTGCCGTTTTTACTTTTGAATCATGCGGTAAAATAGGGATATTTTGATCCGCTACAAACTTTAAACAATTTTTACCCATGATGCTAACGCTAGCACCACTGTCTAGAAGACCCAAAATTTCCTTTTCCCCAATAATAATACTGGCATAAGGCCTGGGATCGACTTTGGTTCCGACTATGGTTGACACAATGTTCTTTCTTATTTCTTTCCTTTGTTTATATCTTGTTCTTGTTTTTATAATTCTTTTTGAAACTTCTTTAGTAGTATTTCCGAAGATCCTTTCTCTCGCTTTATTGTACTCCCTCACCCTTATGTGCAATGGTTTTAACTCTACTCTTTTTACTGCTTCAGGTGGGTCAAGCACCCAATTCCTACTTAATATTTTTATTTGTGGGGACCTGTCATCAGGACGGGATTCTATTGGGTCTGTGTTGAACGCGACTCTCCCGAAAATGTCGCGTTCCTGCGCCGGTTTTCCGGGTTGCATTTCGGACAGTTCGGAGTTATGACTTTTTCTAGCCCGCATTTGTAGCAGAAAATGTTTCGCGGAGCCGCGCAATTCTGATACATATGTCCCTGCAATCTACAATTCCAACACACTAACATTCTTTGGTCGCTATCGACCCTATTGCCTTTTGGACGAGCCCCTAACTGATGAAACGCTGCTAATTGTTCATCCATGTGCAGCATCTCTTCAGGATCCATGTCTATTTCATGGACAGCATACCTAGGCGTTGCTCTTACCGGTTTGATGTTCTCTCGTTCTCTGTAAGGAAATGCTGTCTCAGCGTCCTTAGACGCCATTCTCAACTGGTCCAATGTACCAATCGACTGCGGGTATACCAACCTTCCAACTCGTTCATTCAAATTTTTTTTCAAAATTTTGACTAATTCCAGCTCCGAAATCGGTATTCTGAGCTGATACCGCATTTTGTCTATCGAGGCAAAGAATTCCTCGCTCGATTCCCGAGTGCCGTGCCTGCGATCCATTATTTCCCGTATTATGTCCAGGTCTGACAGCGAGTTGCGAAATTGCTGCATTAATGCAACTTTCAAGGTTGACCAGTCTGGACGTCCATAAGATCGTTGGTATTGCCAAAACCATTCGTAGGCGGCACCCGAGAGAAGGAGGTGGAAATCTCTTAAGACCTCGGCCCAGCTACAATCGTACTGTGCCTGTAACGTTTCTAATCTGAATATAAAGTCCTCCACTGAAATGGTCTCTAAATTCCCATCGAACCTTAATCCCCATTTATCTACCTTGATAGGAGTGTATCTAGGTCTATTTTGCGGATTCGACCAAGTAGATGGGCTACGATGGTACTGGTGTTGTTGCTGGTTATAATATAGTGCCTGGTACATTTCTGGCTCCGAGTCTGGTACAAATGGTCTGGACTGTGGATCCAGTTGAGAATGCCTACTCTGAAATTGATGACCTACTCGCTGGTGACTAACATCTGGGATCGGTTCAATTGGCTGAGCTGGCAACGAATTAGGTGTTAGCTTACTCAGGAAACTATTGAGCTTTTCGTCCAGCGACCTATTTATTTCCTCTTTAAGATAGCTAGCGTAGCTACCTTGCGCTGTAACTACTGCAGCGTTAATAGCTAACATCAGTTCCGCTGAAATACTCTCTCTCCCTGTTCGACATTCTTGCGCTCCCTGACTCTCCCGGTTCGATCTGTCCCGTACATCCACTACTTCTCCTAACTGGTTCATATTCTTAGCTTGTTTTTGTACATTACCCGCGTTTAAAAGATCATCTCTACCTATACCACTCAGTATACTATACGGTGGTCCTTGCGGAGATGTTTCACTATGAATATGGCTAGCTGAACTTATTGGACTTGGAATGTTTGGAGGGGGATGGGACAGATCGACTAAGTCACGGTTCCCTTCTGAACCGCCGCAGAACTTTTGTTGATGGGAGAATGTCCAGCAAACGGCATTGCACTTGCTCTAGCAGCGGATCGGGTAAGTATTGAACTTTTTTCAACGTTGCTAATTTTGTTATTTTTCTTTATAGGGCTCATCTCCCCCAAAGCAGCTGATTAGAAGCAATCTGTTCTTTCGCAGCGATCAGGAATGATAAATTTTTCAAAATGAATGCAAGTAAACAAGAATTATATAATTTATAACAATCTATTCTAAACTAATCTATGATCTATAACAAAATATAAGTATTCTAATCTTAAGCTACCTATACTTTAAACTAAAATTAATTTAAGATCCTACACTAACTATTCTAAAATCCTACTCTTCTTGGGTTTAAATTCTAAGATTGGGTAAGGTAAATTTAGCTGTAAGACTAAAAAAAATAAAAAAAAAATAAATAAACATAGAAAAAAAATACAATATTGATAAGCTAACTAAAAAAAAACAAAAACGAATAGTAATATAAGAAACAAAAACAGAAAACAGAAACAATTAATAAACAATATCGATGCTTTTATTCAAATTCAAAATTTATTTTTAATTCTATATGTTGTACTTTGTATGTGTATGTTTGTATGTATGTATGTTTAAGGGGGTTATTTAGCGGTGGCTTTTCGTGACTTGCGACGACTTCTATTCTTCGTTGCGGTAAACACCTGATGGCTTAAGAATTTTATTTTGTAACTCGACGTATCTATTTTGATGTGAAACATGACATTTAGACAACATAAATACAATTTACTAGGATGTAGGATTTTGTTGTCGTCATCAGTCGCAACATCTTCGTCGCAGATGATTTGGCTTGCTAAGAAGCTATCCAATTCATGACATACGAAGTGCTGGCCTGAGACGACAACATTATAAGGAAAGATTGGGATGGGAAATTGTCTATGTTAATGAGTTTCGAATTCAAATCGCGATTTGAATGGTTCGTCAAGGACCTTCCGAAACGCACCGTCGCAAATGTTCTGGCTTGCTGAAGAGCTCTCCAGAACATGACTTACGGGTTGTAACGTTGTTGTTAGGGAATGGAAATTACGCAATGACAGGAATGTACGTTTGAACACTACCGAACGATAGTGTGTTTCATTCGTACGTTGGACATCACGTTGGGACTACACGCTTGGACAACACGTCTGGACAACACGTCTGGGCGCCATTTGATACGAAGCAATGGGAGGGGAATTTGGGAGTATTGGGTATAGGAAATGGAAGGATGAAGGAAACGGAAGTGCCTATGGAAGGAAAGGAAAAATGAAAATACTAGGTATTGACAAAAGTAATGGATAAAAAAAACAACATGAGGATATCCACACCGTAGGTATAAGGTAGAGTAGGAGGTTAGCTATGGTAGCCAGGAAGGAATGGTAGGAAAGGAAAACAACAGAAGGACTGGAAGAGGAACAGGAAAGACACTTAACCGTAGGAGAGGAAAGGGAAGACTGCACAGAATGAAGACATGGCACACTCGCGTTGCTCGACTAAGCTCGCCGGAAATAGGGGGGAGTCTTGTCTTCAAACCGTACCTCCTGAAATCTTGTTGACCGTCTTTGCCAAGATTTCCCTATTCTGATTAGGCCATCAGGGACCTAGTCATCGCCGTCGACTCACCTTCCGCTTTTCACCCCCTATAAATAAGATATACTCCTCCATTGGGCAATTTTCGTCACCCATCAAAAGACTGAATTTCTCATTTAAAAAGCGCGATGAACATTTTTTATTGAAATTAATTTCAAAGCATACAATCAAACAAAACCATATGACGATATATAAAAAAAACTAAGAAAAACAATAATAAAAAAATCTATATTGCGTTGGTTAAAGTTTTCAACAAAAAAAAACTTAAAAACAACAATAAAACCAACTATTATCCTCATAAAAATTACTTTCTACTTCTTATATTAAAAATTTTGGTTCAGATACTCTTCGGGACGTTTTTACACCCAAAAATGGTCACGGACCTTGAGCCGTGGGTATATAGTGGCACTTGCTTTCTTTTCCGCCACGATTTACTCTACCTCCTGCCTATCTAGAGCTCTAAAAAGGGGATCGTCCAATAGGACGGCAAAAAGGCAAACCTGCACAGATCAGGGTACAAGTGAACCACCTTTGTTTGTTTTTCCCCACCCCTCGAATTACCTAACCAACGAACTCAAAATTTGAAGAAATCAACAAAAAAAAACTAATGAAAATAAAAAAAAATATATGTATTGTAACGTGCGCTTAGTTCGCAAAAATAAAACTCTACTTTTCAATTTAATTCTACCACTTTATTTACTTTCGATATACACTTTATTGAACTCAACTCGACTTTTGGACTATCACTTGTATTTACTCTTAACTTTATCACTCTATAAACAAAACTGACTTCTGGTTGCCTCGGGCGGGCTATTTATATCGAATGACACGCCATCTAGAACTCTCCAGTAACTTCTACATTGTCGCCACATTTGCTGTCTACTCTCTGTCTGTCTGTCTCTCTACACTCACACACACTGGCTTACAAGCAACGCCTGTCATTTATACCATTCCATTAAAGTGTTGCCAGTTGTGTTTTCGGTTGAACGTTTTTCGATTAGGAAATTGGTATAAAATGTTGGGTTCACGTTACACTGCCCCCTCCTTAGGATTGTTCGTCCCGAATAATTCCATCTGCAGCCTCGCCACTATATCGATGCAGCCTGTCACAATGAACTACTTTTAACTTGCCTCTTAGTCCTCTTTGGATGCGGTAAACCACGTCGTTAATCCTCGTGACTACAGTATAAGGACCTTCCCAGTTTTGCTGAAGTTTCGGTGACAATCCCTTTTGACGATGAGGATTATAAAGCCACACACGATCTCCTGCTTGGAATCCTGACGTTGTCGCTTTTGTGTCGTACCGTGTCTTCATCCGGTCGCTGTAGGCTTTCATCCGTTCCCTTGTTCTTTTATGGATGTCAGCGAGTCTCTCCTTGAGGTCGTCCACATACTCGTTTGTGTCCTGTGGCTCCTCTGTGGGGCATCCAAATTTAAGTTCGCTGGGCAGCCGCATGGTTTTCCCGAACAGGATGTCAGATGGTGTTTGTCCTGTCGAGCTATGTACTGCACTTCTATAGGCCATCAGGAATAGCGGTACGTGCCTATCCCAGTCTCTTTGGTAGTCGCCTACGACCTTGGTGAGGTGTTCTTTCAAGGTCCGGTTGAATCTTTCAACCATCCCATCAGATTGTGGATGAAGTGGTGTGGTTCTCGTCTTCTTAATGCCAAGTAGTCCGCACACTCCTTGGAAGATGTTTGACTCAAAGTTCCTCCCTTGGTCGGAATGGAGTTCCATAGGCACGCCAAACCTACTTACCCAGTTAAACACAATCTGGTCGACCACCGTTTTGGCTTCTTGATTTGGGATGGCATACGCCTCAGGCCACTTACTAAAATAGTCCATCACGACCAGAATGTACTTGTTTCCAGCGTTGGTCTCTGGAAAAGGCCCAGCCACATCTACTGCAATCCTCTCAAAAGGCGATCCAACGTTGTACTGATGCATCTTACCTTGAATCTTCCTACCAGGTCCTTTGGTTGCAGCACACTTGTCACATGTTCGGCACCACTTCTCCACGTCATCTCTAGCATGTAACCAGTAGAACCGATGTCGCACCTTCTCCAGTGTTTTGTTTACTCCCAGGTGGCCTCCAGAAGGTCCGTCGTGCATCTCCCGAAGAACTTCACCGACTTTCGATTGCGGTACGATCAGCTGCATCACATGTGACTTACCGTCAGCGGATTCCCATCTTCGCCTGAGGACACCTTCTTGCACATATAGTGAGTCCCACTGTGCCCAATAGGCTTTGAGAACTGGACTCCTGTCAGAAATGTCTCCCCATTCCGGTTTCTCTTCATTTTCTTTCCATGCGAGAATGGGTTCGATATCTGGATCTTCCTGTTGAGCAGTCCTCACTTCCTCATTGCTCCATCCGCTTATTGGATCAGCTCTTAGTCGCTGAGCGGTAATGATTTCTTTGTCTTCTTGCCGCCTGCAATGCTTGCAATCCACTTTGCAAGGTCTTCGGGATAATGCATCGGCGTTTGAGTGCAGCTTTCCTCTGCGGTGTTGGATCTGGTAGTCATAGGTCTGCAATCTTTCTATCCACCTTGCGACTTGACCTTCTGGATTTTTGAAGTTCAACAGCCAGCTCAGAGCACCGTGGTCTGTCCGCAGAAGGAATTTCTGTCCATAGATGTACTTATGGAAGTGCTTTGTTGCCAAGATAAGAGCTAGCAGTTCCCTTCTGGTCACGCAGTAGTTTCTTTCGGGTTTCGATAGGACCTTGCTGTAGTATGCCACCACTTTCTCCTCGCCATCATGCACTTGGGATAATACCGCCCCGATTCCAACGTTGCTTGCATCTGCGTCGACGATGAATGTTTTGCCAGGTGTTGGATGTGCCAGCACTGGAGCGTTACAGAGGCGGTATTTGAGTTCCTGGAAAGATTTCTCACACTCACCTGACCATTTAAACTGCTTCCCCTTTTCGGTGAGCTGATGCAAACTCTTTGCAACTCCAGCGAAGTTCTTAACGAAACGTCGGTAATATGTGGCAAGTCCCAGAAAGCTTCGGAGTTGATGTTTGTCCTGTGGTGTTGGCCAATTTTTGACGGAGTCAACTTTTTCAGGATCAGTCTTTACTCCTTGGGATGAGATGATGTGTCCCAAATACTTGACTTCGGTTTTGAAAAGTGCGCATTTTTCTGGATTCAGTTTAAGGTTAGCCTCTCGAAGTCTCTGAAACACGGCTTTTAGGTTCTTGCAATGTTGGTCAAATGTTTTCCCGTAAACAATGACATCGTCCAAGTAGACTAGGCACGCTTTCCACGTCAGTCCTTGAAGAACGCACTCCATCAAACGCTCGAATGTTGCCGGAGCGTTACATAACCCAAACGGCATAACCTTAAACTGCCAGAGCCCATTACCTGTAGAAAACGCCGTCTTTTCCCGATCATCAGGGTGGATGTCAACTTGCCAATATCCGCTCTTCAAGTCCAGCGTCGAGAACCACTGCGCTCCCTCCATGGCATCCAGGGTATCACTGATTCTCGGCAGGGGATAGCTGTCCTTCTTAGTTACATCATTCAGCCTTCGGTAGTCCACACAAAAGCGAGTGCTTCCGTCTTTCTTTTTCACTAGCACCACTGGTGACGCCCAAGGACTTTTGGAATTTTCGATAAGACCGTCCTTTTTCATTGTTGTTATCATTTCCTCAACCTCACCTTGCTTGGCCAGTGGAAGACGTCTTGCGGGTTGACGAATCGGTCTTGCATCTCCTGTGTTGATGCGATGCTGCACCAACTGTGTCCTACCATATTGCCCCTTTTGCGATGCGAAGATATCAGTGTACTCTTGTAGGAGACTTTCAGCCATCCTTGTTTGATGGTGATCAAGGTTGGATGAATTCAGTATTTTAGCTCTGATGGTTTCGAGCTCCTCCGGAGTTATAGTTTTTCTCGGAGCTTCGTCTGTGATCTTTGTAATTGCTGCAACCGATTCGCAACGTCCAACGACTTCTCCTTTCTTCAACTTTACATCGTACGGTCTGGTGTTTAGTAATCGTACGGGGACCATTTTGTTTTTCGGTGCTACCAGTGTTTTCCCAATGATGACGCTTTGGGAGGAACACTCTGGGTCTGGTTCCACCATGAGGTATCGAAGGCTTCCAAACTCACCCTCCAGTTTTGTCCAAACGAACACTTCAGAAGAAGGAGGCAGAATAAGATCTTCCCTGATGACAGTTCTCAGTGTCGACGTACTTTCGTTTGAATAAGTCATTGGAAGTTCCTTATTTTGGTACTTCAAAACCTGATTACCGATGTCCAAAATAACTCCGTGCTGTTTCATAAAGTCGATTCCAATGATGCACTCGTCACATATATCTGCCACCAGGAATTGATGAGTAAACACTAGGTCGGCCAATCGGATCTTAAGACACACTTCTCCATATACTCTTGCTGCTTCTCCCGTTGCGGTTCTTAGACGGTAGCTATTGGTGTTATGAAGCCACGTCATCTTTACCAGGTCTCGACGTACTATGGAGGCTGTGGCACCGGTGTCGATGGTAGCCACATGTTTGTTCCCGTTAATAGTAGTCTCCACAGTCAGACTTTTGTTGTCTCGTTTGGTCTGAGAGACCTGGATGGTAGTTCTGGGGCCATCGATACAAGAAACCAGCCTCTGCCCCTCGAAGTTGGTTCTTACTCGTTTCCCTGATGGGAAACGGGCTGATAGGCAACGCTGGTATTGTTGTTACCTTGCTCTGGGTTGGATCTCTTGCTTCCACAATGTTGACAACTGGCTTTGTTTGGTGGTAGTCGGCATTGACGCTGTAAGTGCCCGGTCTTGTTGCAGTTCCAACATCTTGCTAGTCCGCTCCGGTTCTTTTGTATTTCAGCTCTTTGGCACGAGCATTCTTCGACTATGGCCTCTCTAAGTCGATGTACTCCCTGAGAAGCCTGTTCTGCTGCTTCAATTGTCAATGCGAATGCTAAAGTTTCGGAAAGAGTACGTGTTCTAGCAGTTCGCACAGACCTCTGAAGATGTATATCGGAAATGGCACGAACGAAGGACTCAACAGCTAGCTGGTTGATGATTTCTTCTCCAGCATCCGGGTATGCAAGGTGAACCAGTCTTTCGACGTCTGCCTGGAGCTGCTGTAGACTTTCACCCCTTTTCTGGACTCTGTTATTGAGTTGGACTCGGAAGACTTCTTTCAAGTGGCTATCTCCAAAGCGTTTATCTATAGCTGCCACGAGAGAACTGAAATCGCCGCTCTTACCAGCTGGAACTGTTTGAAGTAATTCAGCTGCTGGTCCTCTAAGAGCAAGAGTCAGTGCAATGTACTTGTCTTCGTCATCCCAGCCATTTGTTGTCGCGGCTGCCTCAAATTGTCTCTTGTAGACTGGCCAAGAAGACTGTCCATCAAATGTTGGGGGTTTCATCTCCTTTTTCCTTGCAAACTCTCCAGCAGATTCTCGAATTTTTATTTTCCGGATCTGGTCTAATTCCTTGGTCAGAACAGAAAACTGTTTATCACATCGGGTTTCTACGATTTCGAAACGATTCTCAACAACAGAAAGCTGTTTCTCCACACCTTCAACGCGTTCGTCTAGGGCACAAACATTTTTCTCAATGTTACCCAATTTACCTTCTAGAATGTTTTTCTGACCTTCCAAAACATTCTGTTGCGCCTCAAGTCTTTCGAGAATATTCTGTTGTTCCTTCTTTTGCTCGTTTCGTTGTGCTTCCAGTTGTTCGAGAACATTCTGCTGTTCCTTCTTTTGCTCATTTCGTTGCTCTTCCAGCTTCTTTTGTTGTACTTCTAGTCGTTCGAGAACATTCTGCTGTTCTTTCTTTTGCTCGTTTCGTTGTTCTAACAAAAGTTTCATCATACTAGAAAAATCTACACTTTCACTTACTTCCTCTTCTTCCACTTCTGTTTCAAAAACAAAAGTGTTTACGTCTTCCCCTTGCTGTTCCAAATAGTTACGCAAGCGCAGGACGAGCTCATTTTTCGATCCCGCTCTAGAAAGATTTCGCTTACCTAACTCACTTTTAAGCTCAATGCAGTTGAGCTCTTCTAACAACTTACCCATTTTCACTGTAGGTATATAATTATTATTATTTTTTTTCTTTTTTTTACTTTTTTTTTACACTTTACTAGTCAAATAAGTTTTATTTACACTTCTGACACCAATGTAACGTTCGCTTAGTTCGCAAAAATAAAACTCTACTTTTCAATTTAATTCTACCACTTTATTTACTTTCGATATACACTTTATTGAACTCAACTCGACTTTTGGACTATCACTTGTATTTACTCTTAACTTTATCACTCTATAAACAAAACTGACTTCTGGTTGCCTCGGGCGGGCTATTTATATCGAATGACACGCCATCTAGAACTCTCCAGTAACTTCTACATTGTCGCCACATTTGCTGTCTACTCTCTGTCTGTCTGTCTCTCTACACTCACACACACTGGCTTACAAGCAACGCCTGTCATTTATACCATTCCATTAAAGTGTTGCCAGTTGTGTTTTCGGTTGAACGTTTTTCGATTAGGAAATTGGTATAAAATGTTGGGTTCACGTTACAGTATGAAGAAAAGTATGAAGAAGGAATATAAATAAAATGAAATTTGAAACTAGAACTACATAAAAAAAAAACAAAAATAATAAATAACAAAAAAAATCACGCTTTTGCTTAATCATAATTTCGTATCATTTGCAGCCAGTGCTCGGTTTTTGATTGTTTGCCCGACTTAGGGCTCCGCCCCCTCTTAGGCTTCCTCTTGCTGGTTGTCTATGATCTCGGGCACCTTTTTTTTTTATTGCGTCTCGTCCGACACCAGACACTTTATTAAGAACCCCTTTTAATTTCCACGGTTGCGGACTGATTTTCTTTTTGGCTTGTGCAAATATTTCACCCCCAGACTACCCTTATGCGCCTTATTTTTATTTATGTGTTTAACCAATTTACTTGGTGGGCCGGAGATTCCCACGAACCCGTGTTAAATTCTTCCTGTATTTTCACTTTTTGGAACTGGCGTGGTATTTGGTTTTGGATTCGAATTTCTCAGCTATCGGTAGCTGCACCTGCACTATTCCTGCAACCGTGGAACAAGGTTTTCACTTATTAAGTGCCTTCCACTATTCATCAAGTGTCTGTATTTTATTTTTTTTTTTCCTTTTCCTTTTGCACTAAGAATTTAAATCTAGCACTTTAATGGGTTTGTAGCCAAAAAAATGAAATTTACTTTTAAATATAAAATTGCCAATCGCAACACGAAAACACTAAGCAGTATGCTTTAAATCTGATCTACCACTGATCAACAATGCAGTAACAAATTTTTCTTAGGTCCCGAATTGTTGACCTACATTCGGTTACCAAAGAGTTGGTGACTTACGGTTGCATAAGCCGACCGCAAGTTTTGGTGGTAACCGTTCCTCAACTCTTTGGTTCAATAACCCTCGATGGCCATGAAACAATAATCTAAACAACACATTTAAATCCAACGTATAACACAAATTTAAACTTTACATGTACACGAACCCTTTGAAAACCTCCACCAGATGTCTTTCGCAAACTCTACCTTACCCTCATTTTCTACAATCAGCTGTTTGCTACTTGACATTTGTCAAAAAATTTTTTCGAAATTTAAAATTTTCAACTTTTAAAGTCCGCGTGTTCGTCTCGTTCAATAAAAAGGCAATAAAAAACATATAATAAATAAAGAATTGCGGTTGGCTCCATGCGCAAACAAAAATAAAACATCAGGACGGAAAATACCAAAAGAAAACATCAACACATCCCCCACAGGGCAGCTTCCACCCACAGGAAACCTCTGTGGTCCCGCCAGGTAAGTATTACATGCATTTACGTACATTAGGCAGCGCTGAGAGTAGGTCTCCCTTACGACGAGTCACTCTCGATGATTCGGCGAAGAGATTTCTACTCCCAGCCTCCCCCTCAACCTTGGCAACCACTGCGCTGTACCTTGCATGTCTGTTTATAAGACCATGCAAGAAAAGCCAGTGTTCCGGTTGTATTTCCCTTTAAATCTTCTCTGACTCACTTCTTTTCTTCCAGGAATTTCCTCAGCTCTTGCAGCGACCATATCATACTACAAGAAGCAACCCTCAACCTACCAACTAACATCTCCTGTAAGAAGTTACTCTATTTTATTTATTTGCGTATATGTATGTTGATATGTCCTAATTTCATTTGTTTTCTTTCCTCCAGGTGACCGTAACAGTATCTAAACTTTATTCGATCTCAACTCGACTTTTGGACTATCACTTGTAGACAATTTACTCTTCACTTTATCACTCTATAATCAAAACAGCCATCTGGTTGCATCGGGCGGTCTATTTATATCGAATGACATTTCATCTAGAACTCTCCAGTAGTTTCCACATTGTCTCCACTCTCCACTGTCAAACACACTTCCTTCTGGTATATTTCTACACTTACACTAGTGTTGCCACTTGTGTTTTCATTTGAACGTTTTCGATTGGGAAATTGGTATTAAATGTTGGGTTCACGTTACACTGCCCCCTCCTTAAGATTGTTGGCCCCGGATAATTCCATCTGTCGCCTCGCCACTATATCGATGCAGCCGGTCACTATGAACTACTTTTAACTTGCCTCTTAGTCCTCTTTGGATGCGGTAAGCCACGTCGTTAATCCTCGTGACAACAGTATAAGGACCTTCCCAGTTTTGCTGAAGTTTCGGTGACAATCCCTTTTGACGATGAGGATTATAAAGCCACACACGATCTCCTACTTGGAATCCTGACGTTGTCGCTTTCGTGTCATACCGTGTCTTCATCCGGTCGCCATACACTGTGGCCCATGTCCCTGTTCTATTAAATCTATCTGTAAGCCTACCTACCGCTATGTTTGAATCACAGACATAACAATTTCGGAACCACTTCTCCACGTCACCTCTAACATGCAGCCAGTAAAAGCGTTTTCGAACGTTCTCCAGCGTCTTGTTGACTCCCAGGTGGCTTCCTGTGGGGCTCCTATGCATCTTTTGTAAAACCTCTTTGATTTTCGATTGAGGAACAATAAGCTGCATTACAAAAGATTTACCGTCAGGAGATTCCCATTTGCGCTGGAGTACGCCTTCTTGCACGCGAAGCGAGTCCCACTGTGTCCAATAGGCTTTAACAACAGGGCTTTGGTCAGAAATGTCGTTCCAGTCAGGTTTCGTGTTGTTCTCTTTCCATTTCAGAATCGGTCCGATGTCTGGATCCTTCTTTTGAGCAGACCTCAATTCTTCCTTGTTCCATCCGAATATGGGTTCCATTCTCATCCGCTGAGACTTGGTCTCTACTTTCCGCCAGCAATTCCATTGGGGGTTTTCTACCTGATGTCCAATTCGGTATTGATAAGTCTGCGGTCTTACTCTACAGCTTGCGGATTGATTTTCTTGGACTTCACAACGTCGACAAGCAGTTTCAGTTTTAATTGGTGGCAACCGGCATTGTCGCTGTAAGTGCCCCGTCTTATTACAATTCCAACATCTGGCAAGTCCGTTCCGCTGGTTCCTTTGTAGCTTAACTCCTGGGCATGATCCAGCCTCGAATATGGCTTCTCTTCGACAATGTACCATTTGAGAAGCTTGCTCAGATGCTTCCATCATTAATGCAAACTCTAGAGTTTCAGAAAGAGTTCGTGTTCTAGCAGTTCGCACAGATCTCTGAAGATGTTTGTCAGAAATGGCACGAACGAAGGACTCAACAGCAAGCTGGTTGATGATTTCTTCTCCAGCATCCGGGTATGCCAGGTGAACCAGTCTTTTGACGTCTGCTTGGAGCTGCTGTAGACTTTCACCCCATTTCTGGAATCTGTTATTGAGTTGGACTCGGAAGACTTCTTTCAAGTGGCTATCACCAAAGCGTTTATCTATAGCTGCCACGAGAGAACTGAAATCGTAGCTCTTACCAGCTGGAACAGTTTGAAGTAATTCAGCTGCTGGTCCTCTAAGAGCAAGAGTCAGTGCTATGTATTTGTCTTCGTCATCCCAGCCATTTGCTGTCGCAGCTGCCTCGAATTGTCTCCTGTAAACTGACCAAGACGACTGTCCGTCGAATGTTGGTGGTTGTACTTCTCTTTGCTTTAGACAATCTCCACAAGTTTTCCGTAGCTCCATTTTCCGCATCTCGTCTAGTTCCTTAGCCATGTTTTCGATTCGTTTCTCCAAAGTGGCAAGCTGACTTTCGCATTGACTCTCAAGCTTGGAAAATCGTTTCTCAACACATTCAATGCGTTTTTCTAGGCCACAAACATTTTTCTCAATGTTACCCAATTTGCTTTCTAGAATGTTTTTCTGGCCTTCCAAAACATTCTGTTGCGCCTCAAGTCTTTCCAGAATATTCTGTTGTTTTTTTTTTGTTCGTTTCGTTGTTCTTCAATCAGCTTCTTTTGTTCGTTTCGTTGTTCTTCAATCAGCTTCTTTTGCTCATTTCGTTGCTCTTCCAGCTTCTTTTGTTGTACTTCGAGTCGTTCGAGAACATTCTGCTGTTCTTTCTTTTGCTCGTTTCGTTGTTCTAACAAAAGTTTCATCATACTAGAAAAATCTACACTTTCACTTACTTCCTCATCTTCCACTTCTGTCTCAAAAACAAAAGTGTTTACGTCTTCCCCTTGCTGTTCCAAATAGTCCCCTATTACATGATGTCTCACGAGCCCAGTCTCACATGAGTGCGAAAAAGAAAGGAGATGTGAGGAAATGAGATGCACAAAAAAATTCCCGATGAGTACCGTGCCGATTTTTAGCAGTCTCATATTGACGTTTCTCTTTTCCCATATTCGTTTTTGCTGTGTTGCTTTAATGTATTTTTTGTGTTGGTCAAATGAGCGTCATCTGAATGTTTTTCCATTTTCGTTGTGGTCTTGTTTTTTATTTTTCAAATCAAAAGTTGTAAAACCAATTTGTTATTTTTGTAATTTTATAAAGCAACTTACTTTATTTAGAGAAAAATAAAACTTTGAAATTTATAAAGTGACAACAAGAAAAGGATTGAAAGAGAAATGAAGAATTGTCAATTTTGAGACGTGAGCCTTCAAAATTGAACATGTAATAGTGATTGTCTCACGGGATGGAAATTTAAAAGGAACGTCAAAAATGAGACATGTCTCGTGAGACATCGTATAATAGGGGACATAGTTACGTAAGCGCAGGATGAGCTCATTTTTCGATCCCGCTCTAGAAAGATTTCGCTTACCTAACTCACTTTTAAGCTCAATGCAGTTGAGCTCTTCTAACAACTTACCCATTTTCACTGTATATAATTATTATTTTTCCTTTCACTTTTTTTTACACTTTACTAGTCAAATAAGTTTTATTTCCACTTCTGACACCAATGTAACGTGCGCTTAGTTCGAAAAATAAAACTTCACTTTTCAATTTATTTGGACTATCACTTGTAGACAATTTACTCTTCACTTTATCACTCTATAATCAAAACTGCCATCTGGTTGCCTCGGGCGGCCTATTTATATCGAATGACATTTCATCTAGAACTCTCCAGTAGTTTCCACATTGTCTCCACTCTCCACTGTCAAACACACTTCCTTCTGGTATATTTCTACACTTACACTAGTGTTGCCACTTGTTTTTTCATTTGAACGTTTTCGATTGGGAAATTGGTGTTAAGTGTTGTGTTCACGTTACAGTATTTATGTAGGTATTTATTATTATGTTTTAAGTTTATATGCGTACATTCTGTAGTATTTAGTGATTATTTTAGGAATTGAAAATGAAAAATAGATCAAAATCTTGAACGCCCCCACATCATGCCCACCAGCGATGCTACGCCACTGTGAGTCGGCCTGGCATCTTTTCAAAGAGGCTGGTGATAGTGGATGATGTGGATGGCAAAATGGAACCGTTCGACTTTGAAGAGGCAAAGAAAGTCATGTTCAAACCAAAGTCAAAAGTCGATGGACAAGTGGAAAAAAAATCAAGTGATAGTTAAAATCTTAATAAAGTAATTTTATGTAAGTAAGTTTATTTTTTTTTAGGTATAAATGTGTCATTAATTTATTTAAAATATAAAAATGGTTTAGTGAAGCGCAGGTAATCAGAGAGAAAAAAAAAACAAAACATGGAAAAAGATACTGACGGCCAATTGTGCAGCACATATATATGTGCAGTGTTAAAAAAAAAAATTCCACGGGTGAGTTTCGAATCAAATTTCTAAGCGAAATACTTAAGTTGATTTTTGGTAGCTCTGGGGGTCGAGCCTATTCAGCAAAGTGCAAAACAGCAAAATCTGCCCAAAGAAAGTAGTTTCAGAGACGAAGTGAAAAGAAGTCTCAACAGCTGGATATTAGCCTGTGGGTAACTAGGCCGACAAGTAAAGTTAAATAAGACCCCAGAGCCGTGGATAAATTGCTTATATTTGATTATACATTTAAATTGAATACATTCGTGCGAAGAGATGTATGTCATATGACCATATGAGAGGCCAAAAAAGCTACACATTGCACCAGTGGCCGAATGCAAGGCCAGGGTAAAAAGCGCCCGCAGGGCCCCAACATAAATTTTGTTCCGGTGTTGCTTTTTTTTTGTATTAAGTGTTCGGCGTGATTTTTTTTTTTTTTTTTGTTATTTATTTATTTATTTCATTTTTTAGTAATTTTTTTTTATATTTATTTTGCTTGTTTTTTATTATTTTTATACCATTTTTACTCTTTAGTAGGATTAAGGTTAGTTTTAGGATTTTTTGTTATTTACTATTTTTTTGTTAGCTCATTTATTTCTTTATAGTTGATGTTTTGAGTTTAGTTCATTTTTGCTTACGTCAGTTTAAATTTCAATTTAATTTTGGTCATCTTTTTTGATTGAGTTGTTTTGATTCATTTTGTTTAAATTTCAATTTCTGTCTGTTAGTTTTTTGTTTAAAATAAAATGTGCATCACGCCGATGTGTTGAAATAGACGTTATTTTTGTTCTGAGCTCGTGATGGCGTGCTAAGCACGATTTCAGGGGGATGAGGAGGTTGGCGGTGCATCGGTGGTAATTGGTTTCGCCTGACAGCAGTGATCGTGTTCGGGGAACTCGAAAACATGGCCGGCCGAGTTTCATGGTTAGGTGGGCTACAGGCCTCACTGCGACTTCACCATGCAGTGCCTGAAGTCTGGTAAGGTTTTTGTGGTGGTGGTTTTTTGGCACGATTTATGTTTTGTAATGTGGTTTCCGTCTGTCGAGGGGACAAGATCCCCCCCTAATCCGGCGAGCTGAGCCGCGCCTCGCAAGCGTGCCAGGTCCCTTCGGCACGACACTTCCCTTTCCCTTCCTTTTCCAATATCCGTTTCCGTCTTTTTCTTTTCATTTTTCCTTTATCATTTCCTTTCCTTTTCAATATTCCTTTCCAATCCTATCCTACTTCCTCTACCTATACTTTCCCACTACCTATCCCAATCCTCTACCTTTCCCAATCCTATTCCTTCATTCAAACTACCTTTCCTAACCTTCAACCCCTACCGTATTACACCACAGCGTGGAAGCCCAATTTTCAGGAAGACCAACCAACCTGACTCACTAGCAAGCAAGAGTACCGAGTTCTTGCAGGGTATGGGTATGGTATGGCCGGGTATATTGCTCCTACTTCTAACAAGCACATCGGCAAGGCACCTGGAGTGTCATACTCGTCCATACGTGCAATCAGAGAGACGCGAATTCACACGCAATCGTGGTCGCAGAAGTAGATGTGGTTACAAAAAATACAAATTTTATGTTTTATACTTAAAGACAACTAAAGGGGCGGCCGTGGTGCAGTGGTGGAAGGTTAGTTGGTTAGTTGCCTATCAAGTGTGGACGCCGATAGCTCCAAGCACTTTCTTCTATTTTGTCGATGTATTAGACGATTTTGTCCGGTTGAGACATTTATACTACGTTTTCACTTGGGCCATAATAACGTAATTTTGAAAATTCAATAGGAAGTGTTTTCATTAGTTCTTCCTTATTTTGTTTGACATCTGGCAGCACTTTGACAGCAACTTCGTTTTGACAATGACAACTAAACTAAAGTCAAATATATTCTTCAGAATTGCTGTTCGACACAATTAATTTGCAAAAATTTATACATTCTTTGTGCAAATTGGTAAGATCAAGCTCAATAAGAAAACAAAAAGTAAATTAATTATTACTATTATTTCTATTTACTTGCAGGTTACCATCTGAACTGGTAATCGTTCCTGCCCAAGGAAGCAAACAAACAGTTGTTGGATTTGGAGATAAATTCAAACCGAAATTAGGTTCGTGAACTGAGTGCTATGTGTCCAACAACGGTGATAAGTTGTATTGTAAGGCCTGTAACGCTTCAAAAGACGCAACAGTACGCAAAAAAGAATCTGTCGAATGTGTTGGTTTCAAAAACTCCATCACAAAAGTTTTCCTTTGGCTTCCAGCAGCTGGAAACGCAACAGCAACATCAATAGCATTCAAACCCGAAGGAGTTTCGTTTTTAGGAAGAGAGGCATTTACAGTGTTGTACTACGTTTTCACTTGGGCCGTAATTACGTTGTTTTGAAATATCAAGAAATAGCGTTTTCATTATAGGTTGGTAATTTTGTTTGACATCTGGCAGCACTATGACAGGAACCTTGTTTTGACAACTAAAACTCAAGTCATTTTTTTTTTTTCATTTCTTTCCGGCACGGGGTCTTCTCGAATAAAATTATTTATTTAATTTATTTACCGCGTAGTACAGATACCTTTACTCCGACTTGCAGTCAGGAAAAATTACAGTGCGAATTTTTCAACACAATCTTTCCAAAAGTGTTCACCTACAAACTAGATAGGACAATTCAAATAACCAGTTGGTAGAAAGTGAAGAGGGTTTCTGTGAAGTCCTGACGAGGGATAATTTTGCAACCGAGGGAAAGGACTTGCGAGGTCAGACGAAGACGCTCAGGTAAGAACACAAAGTGCTCGAGGCAGAATCAAACTTATTCCTATTTTTTGCTAGCTTCTTGGACTACCTTATATCGTAACGCAACCCGAAGAATCTCGAAGAGCTTCTAACTTTGATTAAAAGAACTCTCCTTGGACATCAGCTGTTAACTCTATACTGACGACAAACTGCCGTCAGATCGGCTGCTCCGAGAAAAGAACATCGTGCAAAAGTTACTGAATATACGGAGAAAATCCAAGAGATTGGCCAGGTTTTGGTGTTAACATAAGGTACATACAATTCTAGTGAAAGATTTCGACAATCAACAAAGTCTTCAGGTAGTACACCACCAGATGATGATATTCCCATTATTCCTGACTCGGATAATGTCAAAGAAGAAATTTAAAGGAACCAAAACGTTGAACCACCATCGTAAGTAACAAAAATACCTACTTACAGACCTCCATGTTAAGAGTAACAATTTTTATTTTGCTAAAATAAATTTCTAGAGTCAATGTCAATAGAGTTGTTACTCTGAAAGAACTTAATTGGGATCTAGTATCGCAGAATGCATTTTCTGCTATTGAAGATGTTGACTTGACTATATTAACAAGATGCTTACAAACACAGGATAACTTAGACGAAGCCGATGAAGTATAGCAGTGGGACAAACTTTTTACCGATGTCACAGCTGAAATTCATTTGGATAAAGGAACAGAAAAAAATGGAACACAAATCGTCGGGTCTGCAGCCCTGTCACTTTTTAGGCATCTTCCAATTCGAGAAAACTAGATTGTACGCTGGGCAGAAGCTGTTCTTCTTCCTCTTTCTCTTCAGTAGGCAAATAGTTCTCCATAATACTATTTCTGGTCGAATTTCGTTATCATGTTCGAGTTCCACTGTCTCATTAAGTTGTATGCCAACCGGAGGACCTCTGAAATTACAATTATTTTTATTGCAATAAAAATTTTAGTAGAACTTTAAACTTTTAAGACTTACTTTTTTAAATGCTTTTTGGAATGTCTTACAAGGGCTGAAGATTGGTTAAAACTTGAAGAACAATCTTTGCATTGGTATGGTTTCTCGCCAGTGTATTCTAACAACAACAAAAAAATTAGATAAACTATTTAACGCAATGTCGCAATCCTTCTGTGTCACTTACCTCATGTGGCAAACCAAATTGGACTTGTTTGCGAAAATCTTATTGCAACCATTTATGATTCTTAATTCCCTTATGCACTGCCTTGATATGCACATTAAGATAAGAGATTTCAAGAAAAGTCTTTTTACATATATCACAGACAATATCCTTTGTTTCACGGTGTATCGGCTCATGTTTTACTCACAGAATAAGGAATATACAGAAGGTCATCTTCATCCAAAAAGTTCATTTTGCCTACAAGCTAAAACTTAGCGGAAGCCCCCGGGCCGGAAGCCCCCGGGCAGGAAACTGAGGTCAGTGGAAAAAGACGGTTGAGGTGAGATCAATTCCGAAAATTTAACGTTTTTTATTTTGTTGCAAAAAAGTTGGTATTTTTAAGCTTTCTTACAGTCTAGAATGTAGAAAAACTCATTTAAGTATCAGATATAAACTTTGTTTTCAATTTTTCCCAATATTTCACTCAAAAATTGAAAAAAATTTACAAAAATTGCATACTGATGCAGACACTTCCTCAACTTAACAGTGCACACATGGCCTTAAGCTCACCACTCGAAAAAAAACTGTGGTGAAGTAAGAAAATGACATTTCGACATAACCTATTTCGTTGCCAAAGTTAAAATAATATTTTTCCATCCTTCTTGCCTTTGCTGCTCCAACTTTACTTACTTAAAAATATCAACTGCATTTGTATATTATGAAGGAGGATTGGATTGGCCGAGCTGTTTCTATAAAATGCGAAGGTGAGTGTTTTTATTATTGAATTTTGTTTTTGCAATTTTTATGTCTTGCAAAACGCCAACTTCAGATGGGTTTCCCAAAGCTCCCGCCGTCTCCTCAAATAATATAAATGCCTTGCATCTTTTGCATACTCAGCGTCAATGGGAACTGCTGCCAACGGCAACAAATCACCACCAACAAGCAATAGTGTAGCAGAATTCTTTGGCAACTTAGTACCACCGAAAGTAGAAGTACGCATGGGTGCATCTTTCGCTACTACTCCAGAGACCTCAAAAAATTTACATACGGAGTGTGATTGCATTCTAATTGCTATACTGCTATGCTATGCTCAACATAAATTGGACTCAGTTGCACATTGCTTTACTGCACAAAACTGCAGAACTCTTGCCGGGAAGTCCAAGCTGTTCTTCATTCAAACTTGTCAAGGGGACCGGTTTGACTCTGGTTTTACACTTGAAAAGACTAAGACAGAGGGGGAATCATCGATGAGCTACATAATTCCAGTACAAGCTGACTTTTTGATTGCTTATTCAACAATTCCAGGTAAAAACATTACAAACAATTCATTTCAATAGTTTTAATGTATAAATTTTTATTAGGTTTTCTATTCTTGGCGCAACACCACTAAAGAATCTTGGTTCATGCAATCGTTACGCAAGGAACTTGACGACAATAGCAAAACCTACGATATCTTGACTTGACTTACCTTTGTTTGCAAGCGAGTGGCATTTGATTTCGAATCATGCACTCCAGACATGCCAATAATGCACCAGCAAAAACAAATTCCTTGTACAACCACCATGTTGAGGCGGATACTACGTTTTGCTGATAAGAAATAATGGACGAAGATAACTTCTATCATTGTATAGCTTTTGTCAAAAATATTAACGTTGAGTCTTCTTACTGGTAGCATTTTTGATACTTTAATAAATTAGAGAAAAATGAATTTGAAAGTAATTGCGTTTTCGTGTTTTGCCATTTTATCAGGTACCCTAGTGAAAAATACTTTTGATTGGGATTTTTTTGAAGTTTTTTTTTTATTCAAAATCTAATGATGCAGGTTTGTTGTCAATACAATGACTGATCAGAAAATATATATTTTGTAGCTGTATGTCTATTTTTGTAGAAGTGACACCAATAAATGTGATAAGAATTTCTTACAAAATCAAAAACTGAAAAATTCTTGGTGTATTTAGTGGAGTCACTTCTATATGAACAGACATACAGCTATGTTATATAATTTACTGATTATTAATTGCATTTACAACAAAGCTGCATCAATACATTTTCAATCAAACCAAAATTTGAAAAAATTCACAGTCAAAAGTGATTTCACTTGCCATATAATAAGGTAGCATAGTAAAAATCACTTTTGACTTTGTTTTCGTAAACCTAGTTTGAAACATTTTGGGGAAAAGAGGAGCCGTCTTGAGCAATTTTTTCAATTGAATTTTATTTTATAAATAAATTATTACTGAGGCAGTGAAATTATTAAAAGAAAAATAGATAATTTGTTGTGTTGTAGAAGAAATTTCTTCTACAGAAACCATGCAATCGGTCGATGCTTGGGATTTATTTTCACTGGATTCCGTTGGGTCGGCTGCGTGGTTGGGGCTGATTGTTATCAGGACAATGCTGCTGTTGCACTTCATAGTATCCTTTTGATTTCTCGACGTCCGTCAGTTCGATTTTTTCCTCAAAGCTTTCCTGCTCCTCTATTCAATTTAATGAAAATGTTTGCGGATTCTGTGAAAAAAAAAAAAATTGTATGCTTGTACAATTACAGAGTTATGATAAACTTACCATATGATTCATCGTATTGAATAACATCACCTTCACTGCTCTTCACCAACTTCAATAGTTTGATCCTCGTCATCGTCATATTGGCATTCCGAATGCGATTGTTGTGAATCTCTTTTGCTCCGAGAGTTTGTCTACTTTTGGTGGTGTATCTGGAATTTCAGTTCATTTGGTCAGGTCAATTGTTTCTGTGGGCTTGAGAGACTGAGGGCCTATACTGTCAACGTCCACAATGATCGGAGTTGTAATAATGTCCACCGGGGTGTCTTCAGTGATCATATTACTTCGGTTGTTAAATCCTTGTATATATCTTTTGGCAAAGTCTGTGGCATGCTTGGAACCGTGTCAATAACTATTACATTGTTCTTCGGAGTCGTTGAGGTAGTTTTTTTAAGCTATCTTCGTTGGAATTACTGTAGGCAACTTGCTGGTTCTTACAATAGGCATCCCCTTAACTGAACGCGTTGGCATAAAAATCCTGTTTGACTTCGAGATTGATATCGGCTTAGGTTAGGTGTAACCTTTGTATATGAAATGTATAGTACTCTCACCGGATAGCTTTTTTTGTGAACATTGTTCGTCACTAGGGTGCGCCAACATCAGCGGAGAAGTTTGCGAAAAAAAGAATGCTCATGGTGGAATGTATGATGTTAGGCGCACATTTCTTATGGGTTAGAAAGAAAAGCATATAATGATGAAATTATTTATTTACTTATGCTTCCTGCTCTTACATATATGCACTCTTGTGGAATACATTCGAACTTTTGTGGACTACTTTCGAATTCAAGTTCGACAGTGCAAAAGGGGAAAGTGATAGTACTATACATTTCATATACAAAGGTGTAACCTTTTTGTACAGTCCACGAAATCCTTCTTGACAAAATGAAACTATTCAAAGCAGCACCTGAAAAAGCTGTTTATTAAATTATAAATTACAATTAAGTAAGATATTATAAGCATTCTAACAACGAATAAAAAATACTTGCCTTTTGGTTCTTGCGATGTCCTCAGTAAATTTATTTACTTTTTGCTGTCTGTCAAATGTCAAACTCTTATTTTTTTTTCTGAGAGTTTCACCTCAGCAATGAACTTTTCAAATGAACTATTTCCTGTTCACTCAAGTTCATTTTTGTGAAATTTGCGGGTTTTGCGGGTGGAGATGGTGGAAGATGACCTTCTGTATATTCCCTATTCTGTGGTTTTACTATGACCCGTTGTAATGCAAACATTCGTACACACGCTCTTCGGGACGGGTTTGCTTGTGCGCTTTTAAATTGCTTGTAGTAGTAGTAAAAGAGGCTACATATTTCGCACTGATAGCGGCTTTTCCCAGATTGTACCCGTGCATGCAGCAAAAGACTACATTATTGTGCAAAGCGTTTATGACAAATCTGAAATGAAACTCTTACAGTGAAGAGCTTTTTCAAGCCTTATGTTCAACTTACGCCACACTGAAACGGTTTTTCAATCTTATTTATTCTCATATGGAACTCCAAGTAGCGAGGATATTCAAAAAATTTTTACCGCACTCATTGCATTGCTCCGGAACTTTAAGCGGTTTGTTTTCATCTTTTTCATTCTCTCTCTAAAAAGTTAAAACGTGCATAAAAAAGAAAAATATTCATGTCATTGGCATACCAGTATCGTCGGCAGTCGACACCACGCTTGTAGGTTCATCAACGTAGATCAACGTAGGTTCTTCGATGTTGACTTCCTGTTTGAAATCCCCACTTAATATGATGGTGTGTTGTTTTGTGTTCTAAGAAAAAATTAAATGTAAGTAATTGCTTCACATTGTGCGACCTTCTTTTGTGTTTCAACATTTCTTTGTTGCTCACCTTGAACAGATTTAAAGCCAAAACACAATAGAGCGTTGCGCCGCGTCGACCTCACGTAGGCTTCACGTTACATGAGAAATCCTCAAAACGCCCTACTGTCATTCATTCGTCTAAGCTTGTGCAAAATTAAGAATATATATCGATTGAAGTATCGAACGACCATTGTCGTTATCAGTAAGTATCGGTAACAAAAATCTATTTTTTCTTTTGTATTAAATACATTGAAAACTAGATCGATTGCTAATTTGTAAGTTACTTCTGATAAAGGGATGAATGAGGAGCTTAGTAAAATGTGTAGTGTAATCAATTGAGCTAAGTATAATGTGCGTTGTTGCATTTCTATACTGTGTTATCACATATTTGTGATAACATTTGCTGTTTAAAATGAAAAACTTGTCGATTTTTTCAACATAATCGATATATTCATACAGATATCAAAAATGTTATCGCAATATACGGTATGAAATTATCGCTTAAGTTATTGGTCGAGCACCTTTACAAAAATAAAATGATTTAAATCCTTCAATATCGCCCATATTGATTGACTTTATATTAACTCATGCGGCCATGCATCGAAAATCAATCGAAATCTCGATTTTTAAGAACATCTTTTCAGAATTATAGAAGTTTAAGTGATTAAACATCACCTTCGTCTGGCAAAAGTCGAGTTTAATACAGGTTTAACAACGATAGCTGAAATATCTATATACTAGTTACATCGACAAAGTTCTGCTAAAACACTCTAAAATTCAGCTTAAGTACACTTCACGCACAAATATGAAGTACAATTTGATTGATTTGTTTGCCACAAATCGACTTTATACTCGCTCATGTATCGAAAATTCATCGAAATCATCGATAAGAAAAATATAACATAAAGTAGAAGTCGATTTTTCAAAACACCATTGCAAATTCAAAGTAGTCTAAATGCTTCAACAACACCTACATTGAATAATCCAACAAAAATTAAATTTAGTACAGCTGTAATAACGAGAAGTTAAATATTTGTCTAGTATTAACATCGATAAATTTCAGCTGAAACACACTTCGACATCGATACCGACGTATCGATAATTTGTTTCGTAAATCGATGGTTTGCTTACATCGATTTTATTACTCTTCCCTATTGCAAAACTGAAAAGGAGGGATATGTCAGAAAGCGAGCAAAAGTTCAACATAGCTGAACTTTTGGTCGCTTCGTTACGTTTGCTTACGTTTGTCAAACGACGCGTCTGAGGACAAAGCGTGATTGTGTGAGACTCTACAGATTTCGTATAGTTGAACTTTTGATTGTTCTGTCAAATGAGGTCGACGCGAGGCAAACGCGCTATTGTGTGATGGCTTTTAACTTTTCCACCATATCATTTGGTCGTACATAAAGTTGGACTGAAGATGGATACCAAAAGATTAACCCATTGGTGCAGGTATTTGCACTTGCAGCGTCTTCTGGTCTCTTCTGTTCTTCAATCTGACCTTTCATATCCACTATCCACAGAGCGCAACTATAATAATTAGCTAGGTATTTTAATACTAAACGAAAACACAAAAAATTAGGAAAAACTTTCCAAAATTCTAAAAAACCGACCGACCGAAAAACAAAAGCTAAGAAAAAAAGACTTTTGTTGTGACGGTTGTGACAGCGTATTCTGTCAAGTTGGCACTTTTTTCCCGGTTAGTTCACAATAGGTTGTGTTTTAGTACTGTTTGGTTAATTTTCTCCAATTTTCCCACGTTGTTAGCGCATAATTTCCGCCCAATCACCTCAAGTTGAGGTAATTTTGATGAAAGATTTTGTATGGGTAACGAAGTCAATTATGACCTAATTTTGAAAATTTGGTCACAATCATCTCATTTGCCCAAGTGAAAACGTAGTATTATCATTAAAGCCAGCGCTCGGTAAATGTTGGAAAGGTGTGTCCACAATTTGTCTAACCATAGAAAATCCATACTACGAAGCTATGATAAGTGAAGTGTCTAACACAAATCGCGCTAATGACACTCAAAATCCAACGAAAGGAACCATAAAGCACCAACGCATCATCAGAGTGACGAAAAGTTGTTTCGGTCCAACGGGATCCGAGTGTACAATTGCAGTGGCCGACACGGGCATGCACTAGGTAAGTTTTCTTTGATTATGATTTATAATGTTTTGTTTCTGATGAGAATATGCTTTCAGAACCCGTTTGCTTGGCACAATGTTCTGGGAGAGACCTGGACGATTGCGTTTCTTGGAGGAAAATGATGTTAATTAATCTTTGATTCAAAAATCTCTGCCTTGACATCAGCTGTTTACTCTGCTGACGACGAACTGGCGTCAAATTGACTGCTCCGAGAAAAAAAAAACTTCCCCCAAATTTAACACCCGATCAAAGAAAATTGTAGGTTAAATAAAGCCGAAAAGCTGTCGTTGTGTATTGTTAATTTTGATTAAAAATAAACATTCAACAGACATTGGATTTAAAATTTAATTTGTCTTAATTTGTTGGTTGGCTGCTTGACCACTCCCGTCAGGACTTAAGATGTCTTGCAGCATCAGTTTTTGATCTGCTTACTGACGCTGCACCATGTCTCGGCTCGGCAGCCACACCGATCCAGTGCTTTCTTTTGTTGTTCTTTGGTGCCGTGTATCAATTCCAATTTATAAAAGGAAAGGATAGGGTAATTCATACCTCATACATATTCAGTCATTTTTACTTCAACCAACTGTTCGATTAAACCAATCTCTACATTCGTAGTTAGCCAACAACAGGTACGTTTTTTTTCTCAAGCCTATACGGCTTAAAAAAATTCACGTGCTAAATACAACAAAAATTTAGCTATCTGGGCTTCCCTTAGCCTCATAATTTATTCAGTCTTATTTCCTTAGCCCGATAACAAAAATGTGCTACCAAACTATTTTTTGGAAATGTTATCGAAAATGGCGAAGGCTGTCATTGGGTGCGTTTGGTGTAGCTACAAATTCATACATTTGCTAACAATTGTCAACAAATTTATGTTACTTGACAAAATTTTAGTTAACAATTTGTAAGCTCACCGAACGCACCCATTGTACCAAATGACATTTCTCATTTCTCAATTCAAGAAATGACATGGACATCCCTCGCAATATTTGTGTGCTTTTTTCATAAAAATTAAAATTAGACCTTGCCAAATGTGCTCTAGACCATTATGTGATAGAAAAGCAAATATCCTACTGAAAAATCACAAAGGACTATTTAAAATTCATTCAATTAAAAATCAAGGTTAAGAACTCAAAATTAGAAACATAAAAGACTTCTCCGTTTTGTTGGCAATATACTAATTGGAATCTCCAAATAGAACTTGAATAAGAGCTGGCTAGTAGTGTATTGGACTTCAAATCAGTACGATTTTTGCAGACTTCGATTAATAGCTTGATAGAAAATCCGGTTTCTTGGCAATATCACTCATTGAGTTCCTATTTCTGGGGGATGCGTGGCGATGAAACACAAGCTTATGAGTGTGCCAAACGCGGAGTAATGCTCGCGCCACGTAAAGTAAAAGACATCCTTCTACTGGCTATGATTCTGTAAAGACGAAAGAAATTGCTTGACGCGAATTTGTTTTGTCTGTGGTCGTTGATCATGCCCCTGAGGTGGCAGAAAACCATTTTGCGCTGGGAACTACATACATTAAAAATGATTCACGAATGCAACCATTCCCTGACTCACTTTTACATGATCGAGAAATTAGATCAAAAATGTATAGGTGAGTTGTAAATAAACTTCATAAATAAAATTATAAAATCGGTACATATATGCACTCTTCCAGTTACGCTGGCTGAAAAAAACTGAAGAAACAAAAAGCTGATCAATCCGTGATAAATGGCCCTAATGGCAATGTGGTTGGAGCTCGCGAAACACCAGAAACGATTTCAGATGATGATTATTCAAGAAAAAGAAATGGCAAATCAAAGACGAAACAAAACGTATATGAAGTAAAAATTCGAGTCGGACGAGACTACCAAGCTAAGGAAGTTCCAGACCTAAAAATGGAAAAGTACAAATCAATTTGCCAAAGAAAAATATGTATACAATGGAGAACAAGCATTGGGAATGCTCTTTTGGTACAAACACGACCTAGAACGTGCTGTTTTCGATTTAGCGAATTTCACACCTCGATAAGTGGACCGTAGAGGATAAGGTTCCCTTTGAACAAGCTTTCCAGTTTCACGGAAAGAGTGAAGCAAATGAACTGAAAGCATGAAAATACCTCATAACAGAGCCAGACAGGTAAATTTTTTCTGTTCAAGTTTTTAAAGCAAATTTAAAATAAAATGATCGCTTTTGCTTTGTTTTGTATTTATAGGTTCCCCTTGGAGCAATATTTTTGGATGCAAAAACACCAAACGATGAACTATTGCATCGTGGGCAGTATTGCAACACTCGTACTCTTTGCTGGCACAGATGAGCATGTGTTGTTTGGATAATTTTTCTCTATAAGAATAAAATGTTATATTTGTGTGACTGGGTAAGAAGGATGAATGGAACGAAAATAAAGAATTAAATATTGGTGGTAAAGTATATTGTGAGCTAAGCAGATTAAAAATGAAAAAAAAAAAACAGCAGTTTTAATCAAAGGTAGTACAACAAATAATGCATATGGTTCCTGCGTAGTTGAATTTGGAAATGTTTTGAGATGTTAACGCAATATCGATATTTTAAATTCGAAAGTACGAGAAGTACATAATTCGAGCATCAGCAGCATCATCTTCATTAAAACTGGGATATGTACATAATTATTGATAAGCTCAATCTTCAGTTGGGTTTTATATTCACAATCCGTCTGTACTCCTTAGGTATTATCTTCTCGTTAAGGTTTCTATAGCCTTTTCCTTGCTTTTGCACGAGGTGCACGATAACATCTCCGATTCAATGCAAGACAGATCCAGAATGATGGTCAAGATATAATCACATGTCTAAGATTCAACGCCTTTCGGACCAAATGTATTTATTTATATATATTGCTGCACATATCGTCCTTTGAACGACGATCCAATTTATGTCCCTCTAAAGTCTAAACAGTGTGCCAAAGACAATGGCAATCGTAAAACTCTTGGACCTACGCTCTGATGGATTCATGTTATCTGTCTAGTCTGAGTAGCGAAGTCTTGAATTCTGTGAAGGGCAGCAATATATATTTTGTTTCGTTATTGTTATTTTTTAGCGATATGTTGTGTGTTTATAAAAGAACACAAAATTCAAAAACATGGCCGTTTTAATTTTTATTTATTGTTTATTTATTTTGAAGCTTGCACCCAAAAGTCATATACGTCAAACGTCATATGACAAATACGTAGTGCTACCAAATTTCTAAATCGTGTTTTTTTTCTCTTTTTGATCAAGTCTGTATAGGCTTGAGAAAAAAAAACACACCTAACAATAACAACAAATAACCATAGGATCCAGACTAAAGAATCTGGATTCCAACGTCACGCCCTAGAATGACAACTTAAATTGCTCAACACAATCAGAAAATTTTGTTTTTATACCCAAAGATAAAATACAGTTTTGTTTCAGGAACTGACTTTCCTGCAGCGTTACATATATGTGTGTATATACATATTTTTTTATTAAAAAGTCTCTAAACCTATAAGCACATAAACTTTTGAAACATAAAATCTACTTTACAGCAACTTTAACTTTTTCCTGCGGCTGGTTTTATTGTTTATTTTGCCGGACTGTTTGTTTGGCGGTGGATTTGGTTTTTTCGGTGAGATCTTTTTGCTTTTGACTCCTTACTTTTGTTGCTTTTGATTCAGTTCGCTAATGAGCAGCTGTTTCTTCTACATCTGATTCAGCTTCAACTTCATCATCTGAATCATTTGCTGCGATGTCACCGTCCACTGATTCAACGTCTTCATCGGAGCATCCTCCTCGATTTTACATCTTCACATTCAGATGAAGACATACTAAATAAAGAAGAACCTAAGTTGTAAGTTTTCTCAAATTTACGTAACATAAAGTTCAATTTGTACCTGTTCTAGTTAATATATTCTTTGATAAAAAGAATTCATTTTGAACCATGGGTGTATGTATTTGCAGCGTCTTTTGGTCGCTTTCCCTGCTCTTAAATCTGACCATTCATCATCCATCATGACAGAACCAATTGTTTTTGCTTCCCCGGTTGTAGTTGGCACCATAGACAATTCGCAAGCCCTTGTTCTACGCAAATCTTTATGATTGAAATCAAGAAAATTTTGATCATTCTTGTAGGCATGTATGGTAGTCATAAAACATGAAGTGCAGGACTTTCACAATCGGACCAAGGCAATTTGTAGTGCAAGAACCTGCTGATATCACTGTATGCCCTTTTTCGAGCATATAGTTGTTCACACCATTAAACTATAGTGATATCAGCACCTGGAACTAAAGCAGAGGCAATTACTTTCTCTAAATTGTGCCTTATTGCTTCTTCATGTTTGTTGAATGTACATCCAAGTATTACATTAACATTCCGAAGAATATTTTCAGCGCTCCGTTCTCTATAAAAAATTTTTTTTACAATTTATAGAAATCCAATTTTGAGACTCATTAAATCAATATCACCACTGAATTTGCCATGAATAGAATCTTATTTAATAAAATGTGCATGCTGCCTTGCACTGAGCGATCCATTTATAGCTACAACTTCTATTTGCTATAGGCCTCTGCCTATTCTACTGCCCAGACTCTATTAGTTCATACACGAATCGTCATCTCTTCATTCAAAAAAATTCATTTTAGAGGATATCACTTGATATTTCTTTTTATTCTTTTGTTATATCAATATGTACATTATAGCAAGGAGAGCTTAAGAGGGCTTAAAAAAACTAAAAACTTTCCAAAAACCGACCGTCCGAAGAAAAAAGTAAAAAAAAAAGTAAAAAAAAAAGACTATTGTTGTTACGGTTGTGACAGCAAATTCTGTCAAGTTGGCACTTTTTCAAGGCTAGTTCACAATAGGTGGTGTTTTAGTACTGTTTGGTTAATTTTCTCCAATTTTCCCACGTTGTTAGCACATAATTGCCGCACAATTACCTCAAGTTGAGGTAATTTTGATGACAGATTTTGTATGGGTAACGAAGTCAATTATGACCTAATTTTGAAAATTTGGTCAAAATCATCTCATTTGCCCAAGTGAAAACGTAGTATTAACCACAGAATAGGGAATATACAGAAGGTCATCTTCCACCATCTCCACCCGCAAAACCCGCAAATTTCACAAAAATGAACTTGAGTGAACAGGAAATAGTTCATTTGAAAAGTTCATTGCTGAGGTGAAACTCTCAGAAAAAAAAAATAAGAGTTTGACATTTGACAGACAGCAAAAAGTAAATAAATTTACTGAGGACATCGCAAGAACCAAAAGGCAAGTCTTTTTTATTCGTTTTTAGAATGCTTATAATATCTTACTTAATTGTAATTTATAATTTAATAAACAGCTTTTTCAGGTGCTGCTTTGAATAGTTTCATTTTGTCAAGAAGGATTTCGTGGACTGTACAAAAAGGTTACACCTAGCCTAAGCCGATATCAATCTCGAAGTCAAACAGGATTTTTATGCCAACGCGTTCAGTTAAGGGGATGCCTATTGTAAGAACCAGCAAGTTGCCTACAATAATTCCAACGAAGATAGCTAATACCGGTTTCACACTGCGCCGAAATCCGGATTTCGAGCCAAAAAAGTAGTAAAAAGCCGAAATCTCAAAAAAATCGACTAGTTTCTCCATACAAACTTTATAATTTTTCTGGTCCATTTTTTCAGATTTCCACAAAATCTTCTCCAAAATGTAGTAAAACTAAATAATGGTGAAATGGAACAAGCCTGAGAACAGCGAACGAAAATGAACTATCAGAAAAAACAACAACAATGCTTAAGAAACCTGACACTTGTCATCGAAATTTTTTATTTTACTATAGAAATCGAACAGTTTAGTCTTTAGTTGCTGACGTGTTGTTGTGTCAGAAAAGTATAAATATTTTTGAAAAATTGTTTCTGAACTAAATAAATCGTTCAATATTTGTTTAATTAACCATTTTATTTTGCTTTATCACTGGTAGAGCCTTTGCCAGCGGCCATGATGTGTCTTCACCAACACTTCGAGGAAAGTCCTAAACATTGCACTCGATCTCCAGCGCTTTGAAGGCTGTCGAGGTTAATGGAATGCATTGCTTTCCAGCGATTATCGGGAAGAGACCAGTTCAAGAGGTACCTGGACAGATTTTAAGCTTCAGAAACAACACCAACTTTGCGTATTCTACTTCTAAATCCCAAAAGGTAAGAAAAGACCATTGAAAAAAATATCGCAATTCAGTTTTTTTTATTCTCAATAGGGTTCGTTCAACTTTTCCATTGGAACATTGTCTTCAGTACGAGGAGAGTCGAATAAAAGTGCCGCCGCCGCAGTCCATTCAAATGTTCTCATTAACAGAGTTAATGTTCCCGGAATAGGTATCGCGACTGAAGTAAGTCCAAATGACAGACCCTTTCTTGTTCGTGCATAATATAAATTTTCATTTCTTAGCTATCCCATGGAATTGTCCAGATTCAATACCACGACGGATCGCACATCTCAGTGATACCTCCTGCACAAGGTGGTGGCATCACATTTACCCAATCCAGTGGAACATCTACACATTTCACCCACCATGACGACCTACCACATTTGGTTAGAGATAATCTAGGTGATTTGCCTTTGGTGAAAAAACACCTGAAGAATGCTTCACAAAACCACCGTATTCAGAGAGACTTCTATCCTTCGACACCCACAGCAAAATTGCCTGAACCAGCGAGCCATCAAATAAAATATTAGAACAGAAACGTACTTGGCTGCACATTAAATAAATTTTAACCTGATGTTTTTAGTTATGTAAATTGAAATATTAAAAGTTTTGTTGGAAAGATTTTTGTTCTCTTTATTATTTTTTGATATTTTTGTTACAGAATTTTAAGTTACAAGAAGCACGTAATAACAAAGTATTGAGAAATGCTTTAATGATTGTTTAACAATGTTTATATGAAATATTAAATACAGAACATTTTATTTGTTTTGCAACAAAATTTTACCGTTTTCTTTGTTTTTTATTTGAAGTTTTAGCAACTACCTACACTTTTTTCTATTTGATTTATATAAATAATTCAAATATTTGTTAAGGTTTAGAATTACTGCTGTGAAGTAGGTGTTGCTGGACGTCCTTGTGGGTGCAATGGCGCCTACCTACTGACTTGGATGTGACACTAATAACAGCAGCATCGGCAACATTAAATGTGCCAATTAGACCGGGCAGTGTTTTGAGATGTTGGTTCCAGTTTTTCCTTATGATGTTGCTACCTGCCGTGTCAATTGAACGCAATATAGCATTAACAGGAACTTGGACCTTCTTGCAAGCTGTCATAGATGCAGTTGAAGACGAGTTGATGGATCAATGCAGTGTTTCATCGAGCTTTTACAAACAACTTCCCTCCAGCCGTATTCGGCTCGTTTTGTAGCTTTAGCATACCAAGGGCAATCTAAATAGAGATTTATCAATGAATCAACTTGACTTACTGACAAACAAAAAATACAAACCAAATTCCTTGCAACATTTTCGTCGTCCACTGTTTCTTGACTATCGGGACTGATGTACACTTGGCTATCAACCAACGTTGTAAATGCAGCAGCTGCTTTGCGTTGATATTTATTAAGTTAAGTGTGCTTAAGCCAGTAGTCTATAGATTTCTTAGCCATATATTCCACTTCTGGCGTGCTTTCTCTTGTTGAGGCTGCAGTATAGTTTCGTTTGAAAGTGTGTTGTTGTATTGGTTCCTAAAAAAATTACTTTAAATCAAAGCAATATGAAAATTGCAAAGTGAAACTCACAGTAGCAAGTTTGGATTTATTGCGAAGAGTTTCTTGCTGCTTGTACCAACAGTAAGCTTGCATTCAGTGTTTTGAATGTTTTCCAGGACGTCTGATTCCATTTCTTGAAGTTCCTTTTCTACATTTCTGAAAACAAAAAAATTCATTTGAAACTAACTTTCAGGCGTTTGTTGTATTTTTACTACTTACTTGATAGTAAAGTTGACAAAAGTTGGTTTCTTTTCCAGGAAAAAAGTGTATTCTTTGTAGATCTTTTAATAAACTTAACAAGTAAACAACGAATAGCACTAACAGAATACGAAGACATTGATGTTGTTGCAAGCGATGCTGAATATGATCAGGATCAACAGGTTCTCCATCAAGTCGAAAATGAGGCATTCAACCATACCCAAAGTCGCTCAAGCAGCAATAGCCACAATTAATACGGCGGCAGCGACAAGATAATAAATTCATCGCTATTCAATTCAACACATGAAATAAGACACTCTTTAAGTTTTTAAAACTTCACTTTTCACTTTTTTCACGTTTTTCTTAATTTATTATTTTTATTTCTTGAGAAAAACAGCAATTTTATTTTGATTTTTAAGAAGAACGAAGAATCACAAAACTCACAAAAAAATTTCAAGTGTGAAGTTAGTGTCAGTGTCAAACGTCAAACAAAATCTACTCTAGTACTTCGCTGCAGTGTGAATGGGTTGAATCCAGTACCACCCAAATCAAAATCAAAATCCGGATTTGCGTGCTGTGTGAAAAGGGTATAAAAAAACTACCTCAACGACTCCGAAGAACAATGTAATAGTTATTGACACGGTTCCAAGCATGCCACAGACTTTGCCAAAAGATATATACAAGGATTTAACAACCGAAGTAATATGATCACTGAAGACACCCCGGTGGACATTATTACAACTCCGATCATTGTGGACGTTGACAGTATAGGCCCTCAGTCTCTCAAGCCCACAGAAACAATTGACCTGACCAAATGAACTGAAATTCCAGATACACCACCAAAAGTAGACAAACTCTCGGAGCAAAAGAGATTCACAACAATCGCATTCGGAATGCCAATATGACGATGACGAGGATCAAACTATTGAAGTTGGTGAAGAGCAGTGAAGGTGATGTTATTCAATACGATGAATCATATGGTAAGTTTATCATAACTCTGTAATTGTACAAGCATACAATTTTTTTTTTTTTTCAAAGAATCCGCAAACATTTTCATTAAATTGAATAGAGGAGCAGGAAAGCTTTGAGGAAAAAATCGAACTGACGGACGTCGAGAAATCAAAAGGATACTATGAAGTGCAACAGCAGCATTGTCCTGATAACAATCAGCCCCAACCACGCAGCTGACCCAACGGATTCCAGTGAAAATAAATCCCAAGCATCGACCGATTGCATGGTTTCTGTGGAAGAAATTTCTTCTACAACACAACAAATTATCTATTTTTCTTTTAATAATTTCACTGCCTCAGTAATAATTTATTTATAAAATAAAATTCAATTGAAAAAATTGCTCAAGACGGCTCCTCTTTTCCCCAAAATGTTTCAAACTTTAGGTTTACGAAAACAAAGTCAAAAGTGATTTTTACTATGCTACCTTATTATATGGCAAGTGAAATCACTTTTGACTGTGAATTTTTTCAAATTTTGGTTTGATTGAAAATGTAATGATGCAGCTTTGTTGTAAATGCAATTACTAATCAGTAAATAATATAACATAGCTGTATGTCTGTTCATATAGAAGTGAATCCACTAAATACACCAAGAATTTTTCAGTTTTTGATTTTGTAAGAAATTCTTATCACATTTATTGGTGTCACTTCTACACAAATAGACATACAGCTACAAAATATATATTTTCTGATCAGTCATTGTATTGACAACAAACCTGCATCATTAGATTTTGAATAAAAAAAAAACTTCAAAAAAATCCCAATCAAAAGTATTTTTCACTAGGGTACCTGATAAAATGGCAAAACACGAAAACGCAATTACTTTCAAATTCATTTTTCTCTAATTTACTAAAGTATCAAAAATGCTACCAGTAAGTAGACTCAACGTTAATATTTTTGACAAAAGCTATACAATGATAGAAGTTATCTTCGTCCATTATTTCTTATCAGCAAAAAATAGTATCCGCCTCAACATGGTGGTTGTACAAGGAATTTGTTTTTGCTGGTGCATTATTGGCAAGTCTGGAGTGCATGATTCGAAATCAAATGCCACTCGCTTGCAAACAAAGGTAAGTCAAGTCAAGATATCGTAGGTTTTGCTATTGTCGTCAAGTTCCTTGCGTAACGATTGCATGAACCAAGATTCTTTAGTGGTGTTGCGCCAAGAATAGAAAACCTAATAAAAATTTATATATTATAACTATTGAAATGAATTGTTTGTAATGTTTTTACCTGGAATTGTTGAATAGGCAATCAAAAAGTCAGCTTGTACTGGAATTATGTAGCTCATCGATGATTCCCCCTCTGTCTTTGTCTTTTCAAGTGTAAAACCCGAGTCAAGCCGGTCCCCTTGACAAGTTTGAATGAAGAACAGCTTGGGCTTCCCGGCAAGAGTTCTGCAGTTTTGTGCAGTAAAGCAATGTGCAACTGAGTCCAATTTATGTTGAGCATAGCATAGCAGTATAGCAATTAGAATGCAATCACACTCCGTATGTAAATTTTTTGAGGTCTCTGGAGTAGTAGCGAAAGATGCACCCATGCGTACTTCTACTTTCGGTGGTACTAAGTTGCCAAAGAATTCTGCTACACTATTGCTTGTTGGTGGTGATTTGTTGCCGGTGGCAGCAGTTCCCATTGACGCTGAGTATGCAAAAGATGCAAGGCATTTATATTATTTGAGGAGACGGCGGGAGCCTTGGGAAACCCATCTGAAGTTGGCGTTTTGCAAGACATAAAAATTGCAAAAACAAAATTCAATAATAAAAACACTCACCTTCGCATTTTATAGAAACAGCTCGGCCAATCCAATCCTCCTTCACAATATACAAATGCAGTTGATATTTTTAAGTAAGTAAAGTTGGAGCAGCAAAGGCAAGAAGGATGGAAAAATATTATTTTAACTTTGGCAACGAAATAGGTTATGTCGAAATGTCATTTTCTTACTTCACCACAGTTTTTTTCGAGTGGTGAGCTTAACGCCATGTGTGCACTGTTAAGTTTAAGAAGTGTCTGCATCAGTATGCAATTTTTGTAAATTTTTTTCAATTTTTGAGTGAAATATTGGAAAAAATTGAAAACAAAGTTTATATCTGATACTTAAATGAGTTTTTCTACATTCTAGACTGTAAGAAAGCTTAAAAATACCAACTTTTTTGCAACAAAATAAAAAACGTTAAATTTTCGGAATTGATCTCACCTCAACCGTCTTTTTCCACTGACCTCAGTTTCCTGCCCGGGGGCTTCCGGCCCGGGGGCTTCCGCTTAGTTTTAGCTTGTAGGCAAAATGAACTTTTTGGATGAAGATGACCTTCTGTATATTCCTTATTCTGTGGTATTAACTCTGCTGAAATGACGCAGAAAACATGAATGGGCCTTCTAAGTGCGATTGGCTTTCCTTTTCCACTCCTCGACAAGATCTATGGTTTGTTTATTTGAAACAAAGTCGATGAAACTTTCCTTGTAAACTACTTAATTGAATTTCGTCAACAAATCTGGACCTGGAATCAAATTATCGTAATTTATAAGTCGTTCAAATTTACTGAAAAGAACGTACATTTACTTGGCTTATCTCCGGCCATTTAACCGGCCATAAATCTTACTATTTACAATCTTATAACAGCGGAGTATGCAAACCAGATAGATACTTGAAATCAGTTTCTCCAGAAACATAAGAATTAGCTTTCTAAATAAATATTTCAATGTCTTTTGTCAATAAGGAGCAAAAAATAAATTTCCCAAAGGGAAATTCCTGGTAAAAATCACTTTACAATTCCAGGAACAATTTATTTTTATTAATGAGAAAATTTAACCAATGGATTAACTCTTACAGCCGTATTAATAAACGTGGAGTAGCGAGGGGTTAAGCCTTATTCCATGGACTAAGTGGAAATCACTATTAATAAAGGAATTTTTTTGTTAACTGACGTCTACTAAGTTATTCCATCGATGAGGGTAGTTTAGCGACGGAATAACCAAGAAATATCTCAAATTACAAAATAATAGAATTTTTTTTAGTTAAAAAAATATGTGCCTGCAAATAGGACTTTGGTGGTGGACCGCGCTAGTTCTATTTTTTTATATTTTTTTATGTAAATTCAGTGACTAGTACTAGTAGAAATTTAACAGAATTGTTCTAAAACATTTGTTTATGAGCAAAATCAATCGGCCCCAATGTCTTTCCAGCGTATCAGCCGACTCAACCGTGGTTTTTTGGCACGGTCACCAATGACTTGTGTCTTTTGACTGTGTGCATTGCACGAAACCGAAAAGGCCCGTGAGTGCATCCTGAAGGCTAATCAGTTGGCCCTCAAATCGCCAACCAGCAATGAGGTTCAGCTCTTGCAGGCTATGCGTACTGCCCGCAATACTAACAAGCACATCGGCAAAGTCACCTGGAGTACCCTACTCGCATACACTCGTCCATACGTGCAATCAAAGAGACGGAAATCCGAATGCAATCGTGCTCGCAGCGCGCAGGAGAATCTTTGGTTGCAAGAAATAAAATTTATGTTTTATACTTAAATATAACCAAATTAATAAGAAGTGAGAGTAATAAAGAAAACTTTGTAGTGGTTGAAAATTACAAAACAAACGTTTGTTTATTATCTAGTAAACATAGAGAAGGTAAGTGGTTTCGATTCTTGCTTGTTGTCTGGTTAGTTGAATTGCAAGTGTTGATTCCAATAGTTGACAAGTTGTTGACTGTGCTCCGATCACTTTCTTCAATTTCGACGATCCACTAGAAGATTTTGCGCGTTTGAGGAATATCACTTTGCTGAAACGACCCAAAAGTTATCAAAACAAAAACATAAATGGGTCTTTTTCAGTGCGTAAGTCTTACTTTTTCCACTCCTCTCCAAAACCAAATCGAGGAAACTATCCTTGTTTACTGCTTTAATCTGGCACTCCGATCAATTTATCATAGTGTGCTGGGTCGTCCAAATTTAATGCAAAAAACTAACATTTGCTTGGCATCTTTCCGGGCCATTTAATCGGCCTTGAAACACGCTATTTTACATGTGGTGATAGCATCTAATCTAAAAAGCGAAATATGCAAACCAGACACAAGTTAAATTTGTTTCTCTAGAAACAAAAGAATTATCAACTTTATAAATAAATATTTCACGTTGCTTGTCAATTAGCAGCAAAAATAAATTTCCCTAGGGGAAATCTCTGGTAAACGTCACTTTACTATTCCGGGAACAATTTATTTTTATTAATGAGAAATTTTAACCCATGGACTAACTCTTATTCTGTGGTTTAGTGAGTCTGTAGAATAAGAGTGGAATAAGCATTTTTTATTAATATGGCTGTTATTCTATGGTTTTAGTGAGTCCGTAGAATAAGAGCGGAATAACCATTTTTTATTAACATGGCTGTACGAGTTTATAACGCTGTGTGTCCACTTGCTTTAAATTCATAGCAGAAAGCAGGAAAATGACAGACACAAGAAAGCAGAGCAACTGACAAATTTTGTGTTGTGGGCATTTTGTATACAAAGCATTAACAGCGAAGTAACAAAATGGCATAAAAACTTATGCAGTTGACAATTCCCTCTGCTTTAAAAGCTGCGTTAGATAACCTGCGATAAAAGTATGCTATCTATCGCAGGCTTTGAAAATAAAGCTGCTATAATGGAGACCATTTCGATGTTCAAAGGCTGCAGGAATAGCTGCGATAGATTTAAAGCATGTGCAGACCAGGGGTAAAGAAGTACATCGTTTCCACTTTGAATCGGGTAATCGAATCGGATTATGATTCAGATTTCGACGCGGGTATCTACTTACCTACTGAATCGAGTAATCTAGGTATAAAACACACTCTTTTGAATCGATCCAGCTAAAAGAGCTGTATCGGATCGGGTAATCCTATTTCAATTCGATGTAGGTATACACTGGCTCTATTTCCTTTTTTCATCTACACTTTCTGGTGCATGTTAATCCACCATTACAATACAAAATATCAATATTACTGAACCGCATTCTGTGTGTTGAACGAACACAGCCAGTTAGAAATTAGGAGAAGTATTGGCCTTCATGCATAGATGTCACTGTACTCATTAAATTCTAACGAAAATTAATTTTTAGTTCAATGTGAATTGCTAAATTTCCGGTCTTTTATATTCAGGTAGTCGAGTAAGATGCAGCAAAAAGTAATTTTTCTCCTTAAATAATTTTTGTTAGTTATTGGCGGGGAGTTTTCTAACAAGTTTTACAATTCTTATTTCTAGAGACGTGAACCGATTCACGCTGTTCAGGTTTTTGGACGCAAAGTAAGTTGATATCAATAGTTCTCGTATTTGCATACATAATGTACACGTGCGGCACTTAATTTAATTGAACTTACAGAAAACTGCAACCGCCGTCGCTTATTGTAAACGGGGCCGCGGACTTCTGCGTGTTAATGGACGTCCTTTGGATAATATTGAACCAAAGGTGTTGCAATATAAATTGCAAGAACCTCTACTACTGCTTGGCAAGGTAATTAAAGTACATAATATACACACAGTATGCATTGATTGATGATGACAATAATCTTATCCCGAAATTGAAGATAATGAAAAATTAAGAAAATCCTGAGTTGTAAATTTACGCATTTGTTCCGTGTGTTGAGATAAAATAAACTAAAATGTGTTTCTCCTTTTTTTTTTAAGGAAAAATTCGCTGGAGTAGATATCCGCGTTCGTGTGAGCGGTGGTGGTCATGTTGCGCAAATTTATGCAATCCGTCAAGCTATATCAAAGGCTTTGATAGCATTTTATCAAAAATGTAAGTAAAAATTAATCTAATATCACTGGAGAGACTATTTTTTGAATGAGAGTAATCTATGATTCTGTTGATCATAAACTGTAATTTATTTTAACAAGTTTTGAGGAGTCATTTATATTTTGGTGGATTTGTGAACCTACTTGGATGGCGAACACAAGAGCAAATTGTAGCCACTGCTTGTTCTTCGCGAAGAAATCAACATTTTTTCTTTCAGCGCCTACCTTGGAGCATTCTACCATATTACCATGAGTAGATGCATTTCTTTAGTATATTTGCCAAAATCCAATGGTGAACATAACTTAAAAATTTTCGTGCAGGTACTGGTCCTTCTCTAAAAGGAACCAATAAAAGAACTATTCTACTCTTGTCTTATATTTCAAGAAACATTTAAAAACATTTCTTAAATGTGCACACCCAATCTGTCTGTTTGCTCTCTGACATACGTTTATTTTAATGTAAAATTTTAAAGCGCGTTTTTTTTTTTTATTCAACCAGCATAAATGGGCGGCCATTAGACTCAATATTATTGTACAATATTTGAAATTTTACCATATTGACCGTCGAGCGCTCATATTGTGGGGTTGTGCAATATAGGTACATACTGTATAAAATCCAAGCCTTTTTGATATTTATTGTACAATGAAAAATATTCGGCCCCTTAAGCTAAAGCTAAGTGTACACGATTGGTAGGTCTGACAATCATTGTCAGATCTGCAAACGTCTGACAATGTGTGCAAATGAGCTGACATTAAGGGTGAAAATTGAATTTGTGTGTACACGTTTTGCAGAAATCTACAAATATCTGCAAGTTTATTGCCAGCTATTTGGCTGGCAATAGATTTGCAGATATTTGTAGATTTCTACAAACCGTGTACACACAACTTCATTTGTGGATCTACAAATTCATTTATTCTGCTTCTGTCAAAAAATTTTAAAGCTAAAAGTGACAATAGAAATTAACACATTTTCTATAAAAAAACAAAAATCACCTTTAAATTTTCGACGTGTTTTGTAGTTGACTCCAATTGTAGAGACAATCCACGTGTTTTCTTTTCGTTGTAATCCTTGCCAAAATTGTCTGCCAATGAATGAATTTGCAAATGTTCTTCAAACTGGGTCTGCAAATTTATTTATTGCCAGACATTTGCAGAAACGTCAGAAAATTAACAAAATTTGTGTACACACCAAGAGTGTTCAATGACCTGTTCTAGAACAGTTTCAGACAGAAAAGATCAGACTTTTGGTGTTCAATGAGAAATTTTCTGTTCTTTTCTGATCTTTTTTGTGTTCAATGAGCTGTTCTAGAACAGTTTAGCACAGCATTTTCTGCACCTCCTTTTGAGCAAGTGCAAGTTTGGTGAAAACTGTCAAAGGCAGCTGTTGACTTTTTGCTCGTAGTTTTTTAAGCGAATTGTAATTTTAATTTGTTGTGAAAAATTCAGAAAAAATTTAAAAAATCAGGAAAATAACACCTAGCCTTGTGCTGAAAATAAAATTACTTATTCGTGACGCAAATACGCTAAATTAAATTGATATCAGAAAAAGGAAAATTGGTGGTTGTTTTTTTTTTCGTTTTTGTTGTTGCTTATTTTGACAAGTTTGCTTGTTCTAACTTGCCTGACGTTTTTCACTGCTTCTGTGCTGTGCTGTGCTGTTCTGATCTAAAAAAAAGCCATTGAACACATCTACCATTGCCACATCTGCAAATTAATTTGTCTTCAAAATGATTGATGAACAAGTTTTTCTGCAAATTAATTTGGTGTGTACACGGTTGTCAGCTTGCGTGTACACTGTACATAGGGATTGCAATCCCGGGAGGTTTTTTCAATCCCGGGATTTCGGGATTCAGATATGTCAATCCCGGGATCCCGGGACTAGTCCCGGGATTAGCTTAATATCTTAGACAGTTAAAAAAAATTACTTGGTTGATGGCTGATTTATATTTAAATCTATTTTTTGTAGTGTTTTGATGACAAATTGGTGCGAAAACCTTTTGTTTCTTTTCTCTAATGATTGTAACTCTTTTGTGCAGAGCTTGCATTGAGTTTTTGTAGTTATTTAACTAGCTTCAAACTGTTTTTTAACTCGTCATTTTATGAAAAATTCTTATAGTTAAAAAACGTAAAACATTATGAAGGAAATGCACATAAACTAAGTGGTTTTTTGTTTTGAAATTAAGTTTAAATTTAGACCATCCTTGAAAACAGCGATACTAGCACTCAAAAATACAAAAGAAAAAATAATGTACAAAGGGATTTAGAAAAAGAGAAAGGATACCCAACAACTAGTTTACTAATTTTTTTATTTTAAGAATAGTCAAATAGATCAAAAACAATGAAAAGAATGGAAGTCTCGAAAAACATACGACGAAACATACGAACTAGTTTGAAAGTTCTCAAAACACAATCTAGTTTTCAACCATTTTTAAGCCAATGATAAAGGTCTAGTAGATACTCAAAATATGTTCTTGCAAATTGCAATTAGGATGCTTTAGTCTTTTATAAATCGAAAATCTGCTCTCACAAATAAAAACAAGATATTTATTCACAAAGCTATTTTTATACAATATGGATGTCCAATATGGGCTAAAGTAGCTTTTTGGAATAAAAAGAAATTCCAATTATCACAAAATAAAGTTTTGAAAAAAAAAAATGCTAAATCTCCCTTGGTACAATTTAACCCTAGACCACAGAAAAGTGAATGTTGAGTCGATTTTTCAAAGAATTGCAAACTTTCGCTTATTTTTTAATTAATCTATTCATTTTGAATACTTCTCCTTAACTGATTGTGTGTTTCTCTTTTCCTTTAAATATTCACCCCTATCATGAAATCCATTCGGAGAAATCCCCGAGTGAAAAATCACGATACGAATCCCGACAAAAAGCAATCACAAATTCCGAACGAATTCGAAAAAAGCATTGCCTGATAGAAAAAATGGTGTCCATTTTCGAAGTCAGCTGTCCTATGTCAAAATAAGTACTCGAAGCAATAGAAACAAAAATCCCTAAACTTAAAAAAATCCCTTAACTTTTCCCAAACACATTTCTTTACCGATTTTTATTTTCTAGTAAAAATTCATTTATTTGCACTTTTTGTGACTAAAATAAGCTAAAATAGATCTGCATCATTGATCAAATCTTAAATATTATATGAAATAAACAATTTAACTGTCGAATATAATCAAATATTTTCTTCATCAAGTTATAAGTTCCCAAAAGAGGATTTTTGTGAAGTGGTCCCAGAGTACTTTCCAATCTGTCAAATACAAATTCATTCGCTTAACAAACCATAAAATAATTTGTGAAATCCAAGTTTTAGTTTGTTTACAGATAAAATTCAAGTGTTGTTTTGAGTGGTAATAGATAAAAAAGTAATTTAACAATCTTTAGACTACTACGAGTATTTACACTCCAAATCTGTCAATTTCGCTTAATTTGGACACGGGCATAACAAAGACAGTCATTTGAAAAAATGTAATTTCTTTCGGAAAAAATTTTATTCATTGATATGAGTTTATATAACCGATATTCTTTAAAGGTGAAAACAACAAACAAGCAACAGGCTGTATGAAATGTTATCCTGTAATCTAGACATAGCAAAGGATACGCTAAACGTCCAAAAGTTAACCTCTGGGAGGAAATAAAAACAGAGTTGAATCTACTTGGATTTCAATCAAAAGATGCAGGAATTTAGAGAAAACTTAGTTGGTAAACTGGAGTTATTTGTTGTTTTTTCTTAAGTAGAATTATATTTTGTAAATTTGTTTTATACAAATGTGTTTTTTTTTTTTTTAAATGGATTTTGCCTATGGCTCTACGCTCTACGACAGAAGAAACTTGTCGTAGAAAAGGACGTCATTTTTCCGTTTCATTCGGAATTAGTGATACCAGATTCACGAATTTCGAAATTCCTCCCACTCCGAATGGATTATGTGATAGCAACATCGGGAAACGGAGACTTTTTTCGATTACGATGGAAACTGTGATAGGGGTGATTATTTTCATTTTGAATATTTGAATACTTTCTTCATGTGTTCTATTCATTTATTCACATACAGAGCTTTGCACACAGGAACGGCAAACTTTTAAACTTTGTTTTGGAATACACCCAAACAGTGATTTACAGTGAAAAAAATTGTTATGAATTATTATTACTAATTCAAAACTAAGTTGAATCCAATTTAAAATTTTTCTATCGGAAAAGTTTGCCAAAATAATCAACAAATCAATCCCGAAAATCCCGGGATTCTACGATTCTAATCCCGGGATTTTCGGGACCGAAAAAAGACTCGGGATCCCGGGATCCCGGGATCCCGAATCCCGGGATTGCAATCCCTAACTGTACACCATTGCCAGATATCTGCAAATTAATTAGCAGATATTTGTCTACAAATTAGCAGCCAAATAGTTTTTCTGCAAATTAATTTGGTGTGTATACACGATTGTCAGCCATTCGAGACAAATTTTTCACTGACAGATCGGGCAATCGTGTACACTTAGGCCCCGATTGCGGTTGTCGATTGACTAATCGATACTCGACTTTTGTCGATTTCGATCGACATTCTTCGATTTGACGGTCGACATCTTTCGTTCATAATTTTCTGGTCGACTGTTGCGTTAGGAAATCATTTTGTGGGAAAATGTAAGTATTTTATTGAACAAATTCATATTCTGATCTAATGCTCGTATTATATACTCGTATTTTATTGAACAAATTCATATTTTGATGTAATATACTCGTATTATATACTCTTATTATATCAAAATATGAATTTGTTCAATAAAATACTTACATTTTCCCACAAAATGATTTCCTAACGCAACAGTCGACCAGAAAATTATGAACGAAAGATGTCGACCGTCAAATCGAAGAATGTCGATCGAAATCGACAAAAGTCGAGTATCGATTAGTCAATCGACAACCGCAATCGGGGCCTTAGACTCAATTTTTTGAAGAAATAACAGCCTTTAAGATTGTATTAAGTTAAGCTCTTATAGGCTTAGGGTTGCCAGATTTTCAATTTTAAGTGGTGTTCATATTTTCTTCCCAATACAAAGTTTTGACTTTGAGATCATTTTTTTGCAGAAAATACCTGATAAAAATTAAAAAAAAAAATACCTGAGTTTCTTTATTTTTTGCAGATGTACAAAACAATAATAAAAAAAAAAACTCAATAATAAGTACACTCAAAAACTCGTACATTTTATGATACTTGGAAAAAACTAAAACAGGTAAGAAATCTACATAATTGTGGATTTTATACGGATTTTTATTGCAACAACTTCACGACCATAGTGGGCGGGGGCACCATCTTGTTGAAAATATGATGAAACTCGTTGATGCAATGGAACATCCTCCAATAGACCTGGTAGATCATTTTGTAAAAACTCCAGGTAATGTAGAATTAAGTCGGGGTGGTAACTTGAAAGGTCCGATCAACTTATTTCCAATAACACCTGCCCACATATTGACACAAAATCTGCGCTGAAACAATCTTTGCCGTCTTGAATGTGGATTGCTTGAAGCCCATGTATGGAGGTTATGAAAATTAGTGATACCATCTCTTGTGAACTGGGATTCGTCTGTCCAAAGAATTCTGTTTATAAAGTGGTTGTCATCCAAGCTTCTCTAAGCAACCAGTTACAAAATTCGACTCTCATCACAAAACCATTCGGAAGTAGTTCCTGTACAGGTGTATGGTGATATGGATGCATATTTTTGCCATGCAGTATTCTGGAGATTCTTTGTCTGGAAACATTATACTGTAGAGCCAAGCGTCTTATGCTAATGGCAGGATCGGTTTCAACAGCTGCCAGTATTCTTTCATCGACGGTAACGGTAACTCTTCTTCTTTTTGCAGCTCCTGCGTTAGGTCTTTCGGATAATACTGATCCAGTTTCTCGAAGCCTTCGAAAGGTTTTTCCATAAACATTTTCAGAAGGAAGTCGTCTGTTGGGATAAAGTTCCTGGTATCTTCATTGTGCTCTTCTTGAATTTCCATTGCAAAACCCATATACGAATAAAATGTCTGCGTATTCTTCTTTCGTAAATGAAGGCATTTCAAAAAGCTCTCTGATCAAACTGCAGTCGTGACTTATTTTGATAAGCTGATGAACAAAGTTGTTTTCCTATTCTTTTATACTACTTATTTACCCATTGAACATTCATACCTCAAATTTAAATCTCCCTGTGAAGAGGTAAGTCAATTAGGATTTTGGTAGCAGGTCGAATACACTTTCAACCCTTTTCATCAGTGCAAAGTCATAAAAACTACTTAAAACAATCAATTCTTGGAAAACTACTCCTTTTGCGAGTTGTTGCAATAAAAATCCGTAAAAATCCCACAATTAGATTTTTTACCTGTTTTAGTTTTTTTCCAAGTATGGTTTTTGAGTGAACTTATTAATAAGTTTTTATTTTATTATTGTTTTGTTCATCTTCTGTAAAAAATAAAGAAACTCTATGTTTATCAGGTATTTTCTGCAAAAAAATGACCTCAAAGTCAAAACTTTGTTTTGGGAAAAAAATATGAACACCTGGCAACCCTAAGCCTATAAGAGCTCAACAAATACAATCTTAAAGGCTGTTATTTCTTCAAAAAATTGAGTCTAAGATTAGGTCTCTATCATCAGTATTGACAGAGATATCGAATTTAACACAGGTCAGGGTACACCAAAGTTATGCCCTTATTGCGAGTGTCGTTTGGCTGTCGATACGCGACGGTTGTCGATAGTCGAACATCGAAAATGAGATTTGGTATTGCGTAATCTTATTGTTCGATACTTTCAATTTTGAATTCGGTCGTTATCGTCTGTATTTTTGCGTTCGACTATCACTGAAACTAACACAAATGTGCAATTATAGGATTTATTCACAATGACTGCTTTCATTATTCACAGTAACAGAAATCCTTGTCGATAAAGATACGCAATACCAAACGGAAAGTTTATCGAAGCTTTCGACCCTTGTCGGATCGAATGTGAGACGACACTCGCAATAAGGGCTTAGCCTTTTTTAAATTGTCAAAAAGTGATGTCAAAGTTGAGAATCGAGCGAATCAAAAGTAAAAATAGAACTGACACATTTTCGGCAACACAAATCCTGCATTCTCAATAAATTGATTTATTTCTCTAATACTATTTATAAATATGTATACAAAGAGCTGTTCTAGAACAGTTTCAGACAGGAAAGATCAGGCTTTTGGTGTTCAATGAGAAATTTTCTGTTCTTTTCTGATCTTTACTGATCTTTTTTGTGTTCAATGAGCAAGTTTGGTGAAAACTGTCAAAAGCAGTTTGCTCGTAGTTTTTTTAGCGCAATGTAATTTTAATTCGTTGCGAAAAGTTAAAAAAAATATACAAAATCAGGAAAATAACACGCATGCTGAACATGCTGAAAATAAAATTACTTATTCGTGACGAAAATTCACCACATTTCAATATGATTTCCAAATTTCACCAAAATTTAGGATGTTATGTAACTACTAAATTTTTATTTTACTCTTATAGCTATTGTGAATAGATTTATATCTTGACCAATTTTCAGCTGTGCTACTAAAAGTAGCAGCGCTATAAGCTTAATTTCTCTTTTTTAATCTTTGCCAAAAGCTCTAACTTTTTTTTTTTTTTAATCTTTGCGAACGGGAATTGAATCGTACATTATTATCATTTAGTTTTTCCATTGTTTCTATTGTCTTATTGTTTCATGGTCTGATATTTTATCATTTGTGTCTATATTCACTTTGACTTGAGACTTTAAATGTTTGTAATAATATAGGTTATTCATTAATTGCGATTCACTAATTGTGTAAGCCCCTGATCCGCAAGGACGACGTCTAAAATTTTTTCTGAATTACGATCCTTTGTCAGTAAATTTAAATTAAAGTCACCAGTCATTAAAATATTGTCTTCGTTTTCCAGTGAATAAACACACCATTTCAAAAAAAAACTCCGCTACTGAGGAGCTAGGAGATCTATAAAGCACTGCCAATGTCCACTTTTCTTTATTCAACCATACATACATTTTGATAACCATACTGAATTCAAAAAATTTAAATTGTCTATCACTTGAAATCGTATGCCTTTTTTTTAATAAATTACCACTCCTCCAGTGTGTCTAGAGTGAGAAATACCAGTAATATTTTGTGTAACCATCAATACTGATTTCTACTTCATCTATATTGCTACCAGCCTCATTAAGTGCAAAAAGAGTTTTGAACAGATTTGACCAGATGAGTTACTCCAAGCTTTATTAGATTCCTCCAGTAGGATGTTCTTGGCAGTATGTTTGAAGGTGCTTTAGCTAAGATGTCTGCCTTCTCATTGCCATTATAGCCTTTGTGTGCTGGGATCCAGTGAAGGCTTTTTTAATTTCGTTATTGTATTTGGTGAGAGCAGTAGAGTAAGTTTGCCAGTCATTATTGCGTTTTGCTTTGTTGAAAAGTTTCCTTACTTTCCTTACCAAGGGGTTTGCCTTTTAGTTGATCTTGTTTTCAGAGGGCAGTTGTCCTCAAAGGCAGTTATGATAGAGTTTTTTGCGTAGTCCGCAAAGAAATCTAATTTAGCTTTGCTATTAATATTTGGGATATTGTCTTTTAGAGAGTTTTCCAGATCTGTTTTATACGAGACCCAATCTGTTTTTCTCTTTTGACGATATGTTAGACAAGATATTATGTTTGTGTCTAGTTCAAAGCGTATGTGTCTATGATCAGAGCAGGATGGTTCGGAGGACACCCTCCAGTCTTATACAAGATTTTTAGAGAGAGATGAAGACAATGTAATGTCTGGGACCTCTCTTCTAGTTTTGGTGACAAAGGTGGGTTCATTGCCAATATTTCATATGTTTAAATTTTCTTTAATAATACAATCAATTAGGGACTCACCTCTTTTGTTTATGTCCTTACTTCCCCACAGGGTGTGATGAGCATTTGCGTCGCATCCCAGAATAAGCTCCAATTTGTTTTTCTGCGCGTGCGCTCATAAAGTTTTATTACTTGTGCAGGTGGGCAAGGTGTAAGGTCTCCAGGGAAGTATACTGAGGCAACAATGATCTCCTTGGAGTGACCGATCCTCACTATTGCTGCCGTCAGATCAGCGGATACAAATGCTGTCAGTGGGAAGAAGGGCAGGTTATTCGGCCCTATCGTGGTAACCGTCGGAGCGGAATTCTCTCCGATCGGAGACATTTTGCTTCGTGGTAGTTCTCCGATCGGACGTTCCGACGTTCTCCGATAAGTTTTTGTTGCGGAGATTCTAGTTTTGGGAATGCAATGCATTGCCGCATTTGTAAAAAATTTCTTACGACGACAACTACTTCGAAGCAAAATTGCGTTGATGCGTTGCGGAGAAATCTCCGCTCCGACGGTTACCACGATAGGGCCGATTATTAAAAATAATGCAAGTTCTAGGTCTACTGGCTGAGGTTGAATATAATATTTTATCTGTAGGTGTAGTGAGACCGAGAATTTTACCACTCGAGCTGATCCATTTTTCCTGCACGAGGGCAATGTCAAGCCTCGTTTTACTCAGCGAGTGAGTTAAGACCGCCGAGGCAGCCTTGACATGTTGGAGGTTGATTTGGACAACCTCCATGTTAGTTCTTGTGGATTGGGGCTCTGGAGTAGGAGCCCCCTCTGTTTTCACGCCGTTTCCCGGCTTAGGGAGACCTCCGAAAACTTCTCGCGTTCGTAAATGCCGGTCTTGGGGCTCTACGAATTTGCGACGTGTCTTGGTGGTGGGTGGATTTTGATGTGCCGGGATTGGTTAGCTTGCTGGGATGAAGGAATGATTTTACCTGTCCAGGAGTTGTCCTTGCGGTCTCCTGAACAGGTTTTGTAGGATTGGGAGTGAGAGAGGGGTTAGAGGGTGAGGGTTGAGTGTGGGACGTTGGTGGTATTTCTGACTTTTCATCGTTTTTAGCCTCGGAGGCGGATTCCGGCCTCAGGCTGAGATTCTTTTTGATACGGAATTGAACCCTATTGAAATTAAAGAACGGTTGGCAGTTCAGATCTTCCAGTAGGGATATCGATCTTTCATCCATTAATATCGTCAGGAGAAGTATGCGGTTGCCACACATGGTTTCGGAAAGTCTTCACCCTCCACCATTCGCAGCTTGGCATTTTCAAATGGTGAAATTAGCTTGACTGTTTTTGCCAACCAGTCTCTACTAATCGCCTCTGCGCACTTCATTGTGAGCCATCCTGGTTTGTGCGAGCAGCCCAGAAATCTTATCTGTGGACCCTCCTCAGTGATCTTATGCAGCTCAGTAAGGATGGCATTTTCCACTGCTGTGATTTGCACATTTTCCATATGGCTATTTGGGTAATCCTCGGCGATTATCCCAACCACAATCATTCCTGCAACCTCATTAAACAAGTTAGCGTTGGTTTTCGCTTTTTTGCTCGGTTCTTCTTCCTTCTTCTTTTGTTAGAAGGGTCTGAGGTGTCTTTCGACGGACTTGAGAGTACTGTCTCTAGCACTGCGTCGTATGGCAGTTTTTGCGCTAGCAGTCTTTTCAGGTGCTTTTTTTTTAGACGTGGTTAGGCGTCTCCGCTTGATGTTAAGCTTGTCAAGCTCTAGGGTCTTTTCTGTGTCATCTCCGAGAGCTTCACAGCTCCCGTACGATTCCACTGTCAGGACAGAGCTTTGATATCCGACAGATTCATGTCGCTGTCGGATGTTACCATTGCGGATCGGTCTATCCGTCGCGCAAGGCTTGGAAGTTCAGCCAGTGGCTGAGAGACAGAGAGGCAGTTGCTTGCTTCTTCTCCATCACAGGGTTTGGTCTTCAAATTATCTATTTTGGATGCCACCACGAGTAGCCAGGGAAATAATGGGGTACGTCCACACAGAGCCCCGCACGCGTGTATATGACTGAAATAAAACTGCAATTCGTCGCAAAACCAGAGTACACCGTTAGTGACTGAGCTATTTGAGATGGGCCCTCAGCCTAGTAGATCATCGGCACGGTACGGTTGACACCTCGATGCCGGCCCATGGGAAAGGAAAGAATTGGGGTGGGGTAGAAGAAGCGGATAGAGGAGTGGAGGGTAGAGGGATTGAATCGTCTCTTAGTTTCGTTGTTTCTCCCCTTCGACCTTTCTGGCATGGGTGATCCTGCTGAAACCAACTCTAGTCATAAACCTAAGTTGAAACCGCCGGTATAGCTCGTTAGTTCTCAGATTCAACTACTTAAGCCCTCCCACCACGGCAAATGAACGATCGTCGATAGGACTTTAAGCCATAAACTCCATTTACCAGCCATGCCTGTAGTTGCTCACTTCTGAAAGAGAATTATTTTTGTTCATTTATCGTTGTTCACTAATCGTTCTTGTTTTCCCATGTGCGATGTTTAGCTAAAGTTTTCTTCGGCTACTATAAAAGAACTGCGTCAGACTTAGACATTAATAGTATTGGTATAATTGTATACCAATTCTATATTTTATGGTAATCGTTTGTTATACCAGAGGTATTGCTAAAGTTTTGAAGATCCTTCGTGATGGACATATTGGAATTGTTCATATGAAAATCCTTGCTCGTTTCTAGTTTTGGTGGCCAGGCATAGACGCTGATTAAGAAAATTATGTCCTGGACTGTGAAATTTGTGTAACGTCACAGAAACATGCTATTTGAAATATTCATAAGCCATGGCCAGAGGCTTATTTCCAAAGTAATAATTATTTGATAGTGGTTGATAGTTTTAGTAAATGGTCATGAAAAATACTTAGGTTGAAAATGTCAGGACAATTTTCTCTTACTTCTAGTTACCGAAGGTACTCGTTTCAGATATTGGCCCTCCTTTTATTACAGAAGATTTTCAAATTTTTTGCAAGGATAATCAAGTAAGGTACGTGAAAAGCCCTCCGTATCACCACAATCCAATGGGGCAGCAGAAGCTGTCCAGACTGTAAAGTCGGGGGTCAATTAAAATTTTCGCTAAAACAAGAAGACACAGGGTATTGTATTGTATCAATCAAAGAACAAATTTTATATGAATGGATTCCTGGAATTGAAAGGTAAAGTGGGTAGTATTATGTATCTCATAAACATTGATGGATTGCGGCGAACTGCACATATTTCGCATTTAAAAAAAGGGCTTGAGGCTATGTCCTAATTGGAGTTGCATCGCGCGATTGAACGATGAACTTCGGTTGGTCGCGTAGCTTGTTGGTAGTGCTACCACAATGAGTGTCCTAATACCAGTCGGAAGATGCTCATAAGATCGCGCGACCGACTGCATAATTGGCATCGCGACACTATCTTCTCAATTATAAAAAAAAGAAAAACGTCGAATAAATAACAAGATATTTTTTACCAATACACATACCTACATAAATAAAGATCGAAATGAAAAGTTCAAGTGACCTTCACTCCTTATGCGTTTCGCCCAGGTACAAACAATGGGCTCATCAGTTAGATGTTGTTTGTACCTTTCTAAGACGTAATGTTTGGTCGATGTTTGTCGACACATATTATAAAGTTTACAGTGCAAACACACTGTAAACTTTATATTTCTAGGGGAATAGGATTGCATTCTTGCACCTAGAGAAGGTTTGCCCGTGGTCTAGCCGATGTTTATTGAAAAAAAAAGAAGAAAAATAAAAGAATTTATTATTTTCTTATGGAGTGTTTATTTTAAAAATCAAAATCTTTTATTTTTGTTTTTTCAATAAACATCGGCCAGACCACGGGCCGATTATTGCAAAATAAAAAACTCTTTGAAAATTAGTCGGACATATTCTTAAAAAACGACTTATTCGACTTAAACGTTTATTGAATAATTATTAAATGTTGTCCCTAGAATCCAAACAAACATAAGCGGTTATTGAAAATTTCAGTTGGGTCGGCAAAGGAGACTATGTAGGCTACGCTGTTCTTAAAATATATCAATTCCAGGAACCGAGTTCTTATGTTGAGTTAGTTTGTTTCTTCGAAGTCAAATAAGAAAAATCAGTTGACTTAAGTGCACCAGCAAGTGAAGTACTTCAGAAACTTTTCTTTGTTTTGAAATTAAATTTGTGCTTTAAACCAAACCAAATGAGTTCTCGAGTCTTACAAATTCTTGAACTGGTAAGGAAAGCGGCACAGAGGAGAATCATACACTCGGAAATCTGGAGTAGTTGCTGCACGAAAGTGTACACCTCTTATTAGCGGTCGACAAAATTGCAAAGAAAAAATAAATTTTGAAAGTCAAAAAGAAATTTTTAAGTCCTACTAGTCGTAGGTATCATTTATTGAAAGAGTTCTTTTTAGTGGAGGTTTGATGGAAATTGAAGATAAACGTTCACAGACGTTAAAAAAAGGTGAAACTCGACCACGAAACCGACAGCATCATATAAAATATTTTATAAACCTTAATAAAGAAAGAGTTCGTGTTTGCAGAATAGTGTTTCAAGCAATGCTTCAACGAAACTAAAAGCTTTTTGAAATCAGTTGCAAAAAAAAAAAAATTGGGGCAACCCAACATACCTTTTAAGGATTATCATGGTTCCGGTGGAGGGAGCAACAAACTGTCTGAACAAGTGGTTGAACTTATTAAAACCCATATTATCAGCTTCCCAGCATATGAAAGCCATTATACAAGGCGTGACTCATCTTGTAAGTATTTTCATGCGGATTTTGACTTTGGATAGTATGAACAAGCTGTTAAGGGAAAAATACCCATCGATTTCCGTTAGCATGAGCAAGTTTTCAAGTATTTTCGAAGGTGGGTTTGGTTAATAAGAAACTAGTCATACTTCTATAATATTTTATATTTAAATAGAGATGACACTCTTTTAGGGATTTAGGTCTGTCTTAAATTGTTTTCCTTAGACACTTAAAAGTGTATTTTACAAAATAAGTTCTATTTCTCAAAATTTAATAATGTGAACGAATTTCGTGAAAGATATTATTCATGAACATAAGTATTTATATCTAAAAATAATCATAGTCACGCTAAAAGCGCCATTTTTTTTTTTTTTTTTTTTGAAAAACACTTAGCAACTAACTGACCAATCGCCCTCAAAGAAAGTGTTATCCTTGAAATAAATTATTTTTACGCATTCAAACTTTTTTAATTTAATTTAAAAAGCCGAACATTGACACGTGCAATAGATGTGACAAATTGAAAGCCAAATTGGAAATCGCAAAACGTGAACATGCTGAGGAATTTGCAACCCTTAAAGAGGAATTGGATCATTATCATAACATGACGGAACTAGCATACGACTCAAAACGGGAAGATAAAATACTTGCGAAAGAAAATTCTGAAATTGAGGCTTTTACATTATACCTTCAGCAATGCCTTTAGACACCCTATCTTCGGAATTCTTCAAGCTTTTATAAACGACAACTGGACTTACAATCTTACTATACATAGCTTTTCCACAAATACCCCGTTTTGCTGGCACAAAGGTATTGCTAAGCGAGGAGGCAATGAAATTGCGTCATGTTTAAAGAAGCATGCAAAATACAATCGCCCACAATCAATTAAGTCATTTGGTTTTTTACAGTGACTCTTGCAGCGGACAAAATAAGAACTCATATGTAAACATGTTTCTAACATTTTTGAATAACAACAAATCTAGATCACAAGCATTTAATGTGATAGAAATGCAGAGTGGAGACTTTTTTGACTTCAGTTCTGTTGATAAGTCAAAATTCCTCTAGAGGACCCGAAATGAAGAAGCCAACCAATTTGTTTGGAATAAAATGCGTTGGTTAAGTATAATAAGGTACAATAAAAATATGTTTGGTAAGATTCAATACAAAACAACACTTGACAAAAGTCAACCATTACTTACTTACTTAGGTGGGCATTACAGTTCGGGGTGAACCTGGGCCTCAACCAACATCCTTCTATAACGACTTCGATTTCGGGCGAGCTCTCTCCAGTTTCGCACTCCAAGTCGGTTGAGGTCTTCATCCACTTGATTGCTCCACCTAAGACGAGGTCTTCCCCTTCCGCGATTTCCCTGCAATGTGCTTTCGAACACCCGACGAGCCGGAGCGTTTGGGTCCATCCGCTCTACATGACCCAACCATCGTAGCCTCGCGATGCGTACTCTTCTGGCTATGCCCATGTCGCGGTACAGCTCATACAGCTCGTTGTTGTATCTTCTTCTCCACACATTGTCTTCGCATACGGGACCAAAGATCATTCGGAGAATTTTTCTTTCGAAACGACCAAGGGTTTCCTCATCCGCTTTCGATAAGGTCCATGCTTCCGCGCCGTAAAGCAGGACTGGGATGATTAAGGTCTTATATAAGGTTACCTTGGTTTTTCTGGAGAGGATTTTGTTTCTCAATTGCCTTCTTAACCCAAAGAAGCAACGGTTGGCAAGAGTTATTCTCCGTTTGATTTGATTTGATTTTAATTGTACAGATTTTTGAAAGATTGTTCCTCTGGTGTTGACGTTTGAGTTTCTTACAATCTGTTCAAGTATGATGTTGAAGAAATCGAATGACAGTTTGTCGCCTTGTCTAAAACCTTTTTCGACATCAAAGGTCTCGGTGAGTTCTTTACCGACCTTGACGGAGCAGCGTGAATTCTCCAAAGTCATCCTGCATAGTTGTACTAGTTTTGCAGGGATGCCGAAACTAGACATGGCTCTGTACAGCTCGTCTCTGTAGATACTGTCATACGCGGCCTTGAAATCGATAAATCAACCATTAATGACTTTAAATATTACAAAACGGGGGATCAACTCAATTAAATTGAGTCATATCCTCAACGCACAACTGAAAAATTTGATAAGTATAAAGAAAAAAAAAATGATCTGAAAAGCTTGTTTCCGTTTATCGAAACTGCATTTCACGATTTTTATAATAATTTAGAAGCGGAAAATGCATGTGGTATTCATCCTGATCTGGTTGATGAGGATGCAGAAGACTAAATTTTTTATGACTTTGTCTTTTAACTCTACCTCATTTGTTATATTTCTTAATTTATTAATTTTGTATACATTTTATGAATTGACTATTTTTTTTTATTAAGTTTTATTTACTTTTTGTTACTGTGTATTCTTTTTTAAAATATCTTTATTTATTTTCTGAATAAAAATAACTTCAAATGATTGAAGACAATTTTTGTGACCTTCACTCCATTTATGCGTTTCGCCCAGGTACAACAGTGGGCTCATCAGTTAGATGCTGTTGTACCCTTCTAATACGCAATGTTTTGGTCGATGTTTACCGACACCTATATAAAGTTTACAGTGCAAACACACTAAACACATTAAACAAATTTAAAAATGTTTTCTCTTAATAAGTTGTGATTAAGGACTATTAGAACCACAGAAAGCAAGGCAAGTAATCGTAGTTAAAGCCTCTTGCTGGAATCAGAAAAACAATTGGGGTTTTAATGCACCAATTTTTTCCATATTCAAAAACTAATTTCAAAATTCTATATCCACAAAACAGTTTTTTGGACTTAAGCGGTTTTTGGCTGTGGCCACTGATATATTTGTGAGCAATAAAGATTTCTTAAGGCGATCAAAAAGATGAAAGATTATATTGTTAACTATAAAGAATAACAATTTTGGATTGACTTATTATATGTACATATAAGGTCTGTATCTTTACTCACCCGCGGGATCCCGAAACGTGTATCTTTACTTTTTTTTTTTGACGTAAAAGTGGCAGAGCTTTTGCTTTTTTGTCACTTCCCCTCCAGCAAGAATTTACCCGAACAATTTGCTCGTGCACTTTCTTGCTTGTCAAATCGGCTGTTTGTGAAATCAGCTGATCGAAACATTTCGATTGAATTCAAATTTATATTTGAAATTAAATGAAAAATGGAAAGCATAATCTCTCTTTGTTGGTTTGAAAATTCAAAATAATGTTAAATATGCATTGTAACATTGCTTTGAGCTAATTTTGACACGTTTCTGAAACAAAATTGTTTGTATGTTTTTTACATCTCTACGGAGAGTACATGGTAAATGTCATTCAGCAAGAAACATCCCAAAAGGTGTATCTTTACTTTTCATTTTCGGATGGAGATTACAAAAACAACATTAAAAAGCTCGAGCCCAATCTTTTTCCCGGGCTTTTTCCCAAACTTTACACGAAAAGTAAAGAAACAGACCTATAATATATTTATAAAAAAAAACCATTGTAACATTGAAATAACTGAATTAATAATTATTTGGTAATTTGTTTTTGATATTATTTCTTTAGAAGCTTACGGCCGATTTCTTCACATTAGTACTAAGACGGTCTAGTACCCGGTCCAGCTAGACCAGGTACTAGCTCTAATACCTGGTCCTACATAAAACTTCGTACTTCTCCATTTCTTCACATCATTGATATTAGATCTAAATTCATACTGCAGTAATAGTGACTTGATAAGTCTAAAACTGGTCGAATCCTTTTTACATTTGATTGACAATTAAAACTATAAATTTGAATTGAACTTCAAATTTCTCAGTTTTTTTTTTTTTTTTTGAAAATTTTGTCGTTACAGTTGGTTTGAATTTTTAAATTGGTTTTTGAGTTGATTAGATACGTACATATGTGAATGATCTGGTAAGTACCGTGCGTCGTATTTATGTATGTAGTTTGTTTTTTATAAGGAATAGTACGTATAATTGTATATACATAAAGTTTATTTTAAATATACCTACATATAGAGCCCTGGGGTGGAAGAAAATAATAAAAATCCCGGAAGAATCAAGTCAAGTCACAGAATTGATAGAAGATACCTTAACCATGCCCAACTACGTCGTTGGATCCTCTTTTAATTATGGTTAGGCACTTTTTTTATATAAGTAGTATTTTTTTATTTTTTTTTTTTATTTTAAATAAAACAACTAAAAAATTTGAGTTTCAGTTTAATTATTGCAATTGTAGGATGATAATTTTTCTGGCAGCACAATTTCTGTTGTTTAGATTTATTCCGATTGAGGCGGAATCGCTTTCAATTGATCTACTTAAAATAGCTCGACGTAAACGATCTTCATGTTGAGTTGACTCTTCAGGTGGCTGCGGGTCGTTAGCATTGATAATATTGCACAGGAAATCTGCGTTTCCATACACCATACTGTCTCTCAACAACATTTGTGATACGAATCTCTGGTTATTTTGCATTTGTTGGTTTTAACTCATATCCGGATTGTTAATGGTGTATGTTGTTGCCAAATAATTCGTATTTGCATTACTAAACTCACCCAAAAAATATACATACATATACAGTGGACCCCCGGTAATCCGGCCCCTGTCTAATCCGGCGCCCCCTGTAATCCGACATGACAGAATTATGTTTGACAATCTTTGCTAATATAGATCACGCAAGTTTGAACAGGTCACAACTCGTACGCGCCACCGTTTTTGTGCTCGACGCGTATGCATTGTTTTACTTAGTTTGAATTTGACTACTAGTGATAGCGGTACGGCCTACCGTACGTTCATTGTTTACTTCATACATTGTGTATTTGTTCATTGTTCATTGTGTATTTATTCATTGTGTATTAGGTATATGTAGTACCTAGTTATGTCGTCACAAACCCAGAAGCGAAAGCACAAAACGTTGACAATTAAAGAAAAATGTGATATTTTAGATCGCTTAAATCGCAATGAAACTTTCAGTAGTGTAGCAAGTGAATACGGCGTAGGCCGATCTACAAGGGGTCTTAGGCAGTGCTCTATAATCCGACAAATTCGATAGTCCGACACTGCCCTGCATAATGTTTGCCGGATTACCGGGGGTCCACTGTATGTAGTTTTCAGATTTACCTGCTTCAAATTTGGCTTGTACTTCCGTACGTGTCAAAAAATGGTTTGATCATGCACAGATCTAGCCCAACGAGCAACAACATTCAATATCTTTGAATCGGCCGACGATATTGTTTGCACATTCAAAGAAAACCAACATTTGCGGCTACGAAACCCTTCACTCTGTTTAAAATAGCTCAGCCGTATTGTAAAATTCAAATTGATTCAAACTAGTTCAAATGTCATATTAATGCCATACACGACGGTTGTCGACAGTCGAACATCGAAAATGAAATTTGGTATTGCGTATTCTTATTGTTCGATACTTTCAATTTTGAATTCGGTCGTTATCGTCTGTATTTTTGCGTTCGACTATTACTGAAACTAACTCAAATATCAAATTAAAATTTATTCACAAATGACTACTTTGGGGCTGTCCATAAAATACGTTCGCATACAGGGGGGAGGGAGGGGTCTCGCTGAGTGTGACAAGATGTGACAAGGGGGGAGGGGGGGGTTTACGGCAACGTAACGTTCGCCGTTCATCAAAAAATGTTACTACAGTATTTCTCTCGACTAGCTCTTTTTTAAATCGTTGTCAAGATAAAAGAAATTCATTTCGTATTAGTAAATATACAGACATTTAAATGTATATATTTTAAATACAATAAATTGTCACTCAATATATTAACATGAGCGCTAGCTCTTTGGCGCGACTCTAGCGTTTTGTTAATTTTGTATTTGTATTTTGTATTTATTCAATTACATAATTTAACTCAGTAAGATACAATATCTTATAAACTAGAGTAAATTTCAGTACAAGGTACTATATTTTAAAAAAATGTGCTATACAACAATATGTATAATAAATCATTAATGAGAAAGACTGCTGATTAGAAACAAATTAAAAATAAAAATAAGAAATCAGATTTTAAGAACAACATCACCGTTTTCATCATCATCATCAACACAACCAACAACTTCACCGTCAAAAATGTGTTTTTATAGATCGTGGTAGGGAATTCCATAAACGAATAGAATACGGATAAAACTGACGTTCGGACACCAAAAAAGAACAACGTACTGGAACAAGGTTGCAAGATCTTTCTGATTGTGAAAAAGTAAGCTTGTTAAACAAATATTCAGGATGATGAGATTGCATTATATTGTGAAGCAAGGTTAATGTTCTGAGTTTAAATAAGTTATCAAGAGAAATGCCATGTATTGATTTTGAAAAATTTGAAATGTGATCATATTTTTCAACCCATATATATATCGAGCAATACTGTTGTATGCAACATTAAGCTTTCTCTTGTGTTATGAGTCACAATTACTTAAGATTTCACAACAGAGGAGCATAAGAGGAACCAATAATGTTTTAGCCAATATTAGATGTGTTGCTAAAGGAGTAATATGGAAGGTTGTCCAAAGCATTCGAAGTCCACCATAAATTCTTCTAAGCATTGATCGTATATGGTTATTCCAACTAAGTGTTTTATTAAACGTCAGCCCAAGGTTTTTAGCAGAATGAACGAACTCAATAACTGTGTTATTCAAATATATCGGTGGAAAATAGGAGGTATCAGTTAAAGTTCGGGATATGACCAAGCATTTCGATTTGTTTGGATTCAAGTAAAGATCATTTAGGCGCGACCAGATGACGATTTGTTCCAAATCCTCATTGACTTCACAAATACTATTTTCAAGCATTCCTAAAGTAAAGCTGTAGCATAATTGAACGTCGCTAATTGTCTAAATAAAAGTAGAGGTTATTTAATATTAAAATTTCTGGAATGGAGACTTCAAGTTCTGGTGTTTGTTAAGCTATTTAAGAGTTTTTGTTGTGAGAAAGTGCTTTTAATTATGAAAAACGGTAATTATCATTAAATACTTTAAAGTCTCATGTTTTTTTTGCTTCTTTCTGCAAACATTGATCAGTTTAATTGTGTTCCCAGTTAGTCCCAAACTTAATTTTTGTTGTTTTTGGTAGCTGGTGCTATCTTTTTCTTGGAACTGCAAAAAAATTTTGCGGATTTTTGCGGTTTTCATCAAAAAGTATTTTAAGAAAATTTGCTTTCCGACAAAAAAAAAATTGAGGATTTCTAAGATTTTTTTTAACCTTTAGGTACAAGTTCGAATACGATTTTTATAACTCGAAGGGAGCTTGTAAATATAATTCGGTCATCAGAAAATATTAATTTTCAAAATCAATTTGAATTTCTGGAAGAAAAGTTTATATAAAACGAACACGAAACTTCGATAATATAGGTGTAACAAATTGCCTCTTAAGAAATGGCTAGCTCGATGGGATGACAAGATAGTTGTTGCAGAAAACAAAAAAGGATACAAAAAGAGTTGTGGATTAATAATAGACAAACCAAAGCCCGGATTCGGGAATTCTAATGTGGCGATACGGCCAGGCGTTTTTTTCAAAATGCTGAGATTTCTGCAGAAATTACAAAGATTGATGTTCAACTCATAAAAAGATGCACACTATTATGATTGTAATGGCTAGCGGCCATGAAATTAATGTCGAAAAGTTTAAAGGTTTCGCAATTGATACTGCAAGATTTTATGTGGAAAAGTATCCTTTATTACATGTCACCCCCCCTTCATAGATATTTAATTCGTGTACCACAAATAATTGCCGATTCTCTTTTACCAATTGGTCAACTGACTGAGGAAGCCCAAGAGTCAAGAAACAAGGACTTCAAAAATTATGGAGAACATAATTCTCGGGAATCAAGCAGAGAAAATAATAACCGAGATATTTTTAACTCTTTTTTACTAAGTTCTGATCCCATAATAACAAGCATGAAGAAACTATCGGAAAAAAAGGAGCAACCCCTCCCAATTCAAGCAATGGGTTAGCTGAAAGCCCTTCCTGTTTATAATAATTATTCTGAGGCTGAAGAAGATAGCAGTGGTGAAAACAGCGATGATTTTGTTTTAAATTAATAAAAATCAATTTGTTGTATTATTTAATTGAATTAAAATTTGTTTTGCTTCGGTTTTTACAAAAAAATATGTTTACTCATTTTATTTTTAATAAGACATAAGGAGAAAGCATATATTTTGTTGTTAAGCGTATTTATGGCCCATTTGAAAACCCTACATTTTTAAATTTTTTCTTAAAATACAAAAAGTGGGCGTTTTGGTGGGCGTGGTCAATATTGGGTTTATAAATATCAATAGATTGATTATATAAACATTGCCAGAAATTTTCAGGTCCCTAGGTCCTTGGGCTGATTTATTGCCACCAATACGGTCGTTCTGCCCCAGTGTGCGTCGCGTCGTCTGCGTACATATGCACTGAACTATTCTGCGGATGTGATGGAAGATCATTAATGTAAAGTGAAAATAATAAAGGCCCTAAAATTGACCCTTGGGGAACACCTCGCTGTAGAGGAAGAAAAGAAGACAAAGAATTGTTCACAAAAACAGCTTGGGACCTTTCAGTTAAGTAGGAATGGATGAGTTTTGTTGATGTTAGAGAGAAGTTGAACTGACTTTTAAGTTTATAGCACAGTATTTCATGATTTACAGAGTCAAACGCTTTTGAGAAGTCTAAAAGTGTTAAAATAGTTATTTTGTCGTTATCTAATTGCTTCCTGATGTTTTCCACAACATCAATCAAAGCAGTAGTGAAGCTGTGCTTAGGCCTAAAGCCAGATTGATTGAGACATATTAACTTATTGTAACTTTAAAAGTTCCTGATTTGAAGATTTATTTATTATAAAAAAAATTAAAACTTACAACTGTGCAAGGGGGGGGGGGGGTATACGCTCTTGTGACGTAATATTCGTAGGGGGGTCACAGAAAGTGTGACACAGTGTGACACGGGGGGAGGGGGGGTTCGAAAAAACCTAATTTTAGTGTGACGTATTTTATGGACGGCCCCTTTCATTATTCACAGCGAACAGAAATCCCTGTCGATAGAGATACGCAATACCAAAAGGAAAATTTATCGAAGCTTTCGATCCTTGTCGCATCGAATGTTAGACGACACTCGCAATAAGGGCCCGACATGTGCATGAAATCAGCAACTGGCAACTGCTAACTGCATTGATCCACATGTCATGAAACTAGGGATTGCAATCCCGAAAGGTTTTTTCAATCCCGGGATTTTGGGATTCACATATTTCAATCCCGGGATCCCGGGACTAGTCCCGGGATTGGCTCAATATTTTAGACATTTAAAAAAAATACTTGGTTGATGGCTGATTTATATTTAAATCTATTTTTTGTGGTGTTTCGATGACAAATGGTGTGAAAACCTTTTGCTTCTTCTCTCTAATGATTTTTAATCTTTTGTGCAGAACTTGTATTGGGTTTTTTGAAGTTATTTAACTAGCTTCAAACTGTTTTTTATCTCGTCGTTTTATGAGGTCTTCTTATAATTAAGAAACGTATAACATGAAGGAAATGCACATCAACTAAGTGGTTTTTTGTTTTGAAATTAAGTTTAAATTTAGACCATCCTTGAAAACAGCGATATTAGCACTCAAATACAAAAGAAAAAACAATGTACAGAAGGGTTTAGAAAAAGAGTAAGGATACCCAAAAACTAGTTTAGTCAAATAGATAAAAACAATGAAAAGAATGGAAGTCTCGAAAAACATACGACGAAACATACGAACTAGTTTGAAAGTTCTCAAAACACAATCTAGCTTTCAACCATTCTTAAGCCAATGATAAAGGTCTAGTAGATACTTAAAATATGTTCTTGCAATTAGGATGCTTTAGCCTTTTATAAATCGAAAATCTGCTCTCACAAATGAAAACAAGATATTTATTCACAAAGCTATTTTTATGCAATATGGATGTCAAATATGGACTAAAGTAGCTTTTTGGAATAAAAAGAAATTACAATTATCACAAAATAAAGTTTTGAAAAAAATGATAAATCTCCCTTGGTACATGTTAACCCTAGATCTCACTGAAAAGTGAATGTCGAGTCGATTTTTGAAAGAATTGCAAAATTTCGCTTATTTTTTATTTAATCTTTTCATTTTGATTACTTCGCCCTATACTGACTGTGTATTTCTCTTTTCATTTAAATATTATTTTCATTTTGAATATTTGAATGCTACGCACATGAAGATTCTTTTCATAATGTATTGCCATCATTATTATTACTTCTCTTATTATTTTTATTTACTTGAGAACATTATTACGATATAAAGAGCTATTCACACAGGAACGACAAACTTTTTAACTTTGTTTTGGAATACATCCAAAGGATGTATTGACAGTGAAAAAAATTGTTATTAATTATTATTATTAATTCAAAACCAAGTGGAATCCAATTAAATTTTTTTTTATCGGAAAAGTTTCAAGTAGATAAAAATAATATGCCAAAATAATCAACAAATAAATCCCGGGATTTTACGATTCTAATCCCGGGATTTTCGGGACCGAAAAAAGACTCGGGATCCCGGGATCCCGAATCCCGGGATTGCAATCCCTAATACAAAACGTAAAGTGACGAAGTTGCTGTTCCGCTGATATCAAACGAGATCTGTGTAAAATCCAGTTCAAAATTAGCTTTAATGCTAATGCTCTACATAATAATATTTACAATACCGTTTTTGCATGTTAATTCTTCTGTAGTTAATTGAAGAACAAATTGAAATATTGGTTTTGTTAATCTAAAAAACCACAAAAAGTACAATACTAAAAGTATAAATTAGTTCCAATAAAAGGAAACATATTCAAAAAATTATACCCAATCGATTCAAAGCAAAAAACTTAAAATTTTTCTTTAACGATACGACTTGATTTTGTATGCTAGACCCCCAACTTTTTGGTTCTAATTTTGGTCGGGTACTATTTAACTTATCGTATCAATTTGACAGAACTAGTGTGTTTATGTTTTGTCAAGAAATGAGTTGATACTCATTTGAGTACTAATGACTGGTATAATAATATATTTTTTGTTGTTTTTGAAGAGCTAAAACCGGGTCCTAAGTAGTACTTGGTTTCAAACTGACAGAATTTATTTTAATTTTTGATGTGAAGAAATGAGTTGATACCGATTTGTTTGTTATTTTTAGGACTAGTACCAGATCTGTCGTTAGTTCTGTGTGAAGAAATTGGCCTTCAAAGTAATTTCTGAATATTGGGATTTTAGTATTTTTGGTTACACCATCGTTTATTGTATTATTATTCATTATAATCATCTTAATGTATGGAAGTAAACAGTCATTTATTAAGTTTATATAACCTTTACTCTAAGTGGAGAGGGGTGATATGTATGTTGTATATGTATACTTTTAGGTTACACTGTAACACATACTAATAGTATAAAAGTACTTGATATATTAATTCCATTAAATAAAGTCAGTCGTTAACTGAGTGTCAAGCCTCTCTCCATCTACAAGATATATAGAAGAAAGGACTTAGGGCGACTTGTAGATCAGTGGGTAAAAGCGGGACCTCTTTTTAGGTAATATCTAAGTAACAAGAAAATAATTTTTAAGTTTGGGTTCGGATATCATCCAGATCTCTAAACAATGCGGATATCAGAACTATCCGGATATCCGAATGTCAGCTGTCTCAAAACATTCCTGTTCGGATATCTGGATATCCGGATAGTTTGAAAATCCGGATATGAACTGAAGCACTACTTAGTAAGTTAGTTAAATTATTATATAAGCTAATTTTTGTACATTTTGTTAGCTCCTAAGTAGATTTAAGAAAATGAGATATTCGCATTTCTCACAACCATTCCTTGTGAGGAAATGGAACTACAATTTTCTGGCTGCTCCGATCTGCTAGCCGTAAAGCTCTTTTCATGGCAATGAATTTATTTTCGCATTACTTGCTTGTTCCTTTTGAAGGTGATAACCTTTCAAAAACATTGTCTGCTTTCTGGAGCGTTACCTATTACGCTGCGGGCAGTTTCTACGAGGTCTCTCGTTTTTGTCTCAGTTTGACTTGCGACTCTCAAGCCAAAACAAAGGATCTTCTGTCGGTTGAGCATTTAGAGTATACGTTTTACGTTTGTGTGTTTGTGAATGTTGATGAGCAATAATAATTTTCTGTAACTTGGCGTACATTCACACAATTTTCTATACAAACCTTTTCTATTTACATGTCGTAACAGTATGTTTGATCTCGGCTGTCATATATTTTATACCTAGACTTATGTGTTTTTGAAAAAAAAAAAAAAAAAAAAGAACCAACCCCAATATTAATAAATAACTATCATTACAGTTGAGAATTTAGTTTTTGCTAATTTTTTAATTTATATGTTTTACAGATGTTGACGAAGCTTCCAAAAAGGAAATTAAAGACATTCTAATTCAATACGATAGGACGCTTTTGGTTGGAGATCCACGTCGTTGTGAACCTAAGAAATTCGGCGGCCCAGGTGCACGTGCTCGTTACCAAAAATCATACCGTTAATACGTCCGGAATTGTTTTTGAAGGGATGACATTGGATGTCTGCATTATTTTTATTACTATTCCGATTAATAATAAAAAAAATTAAATCAAGAGGGTTCTTTCATTTATGTCACAACAGCCTAGTTTTATTGGGCATTTTTATATTCACTTCACTTACGGCCGATTTCTTCACATTAGTACTAAGGCGGTCTAGTACCCGGTCCAGCTAGAACAGATACTAGCTCTAATACCTGGTCCTACATAAAACTCCATTTCTTCACATCATTGATACGAGATCTAAATTCATACTGCAGTACTAGTGACTTGATAAGTCTAAAACTGGTCGAATCCTTTTTACGACATTTGATTGACAATTAAAACTATAAATTTGAATTGAACCTCAAATTTCTCAGTTTTTTTTTTTTTTTGAAAATTTTGTCGTTACAGTTGTTTTGACTCTTTGAATTGGTTTTTGAGTTGATTAGATATTTTCATATGTGAATGATCTGGTAAGTACCGTGCATCGTATTTATGTATGTAGTTTGTTTTTTACAAGGAATAGAACGTATAATTGCATATACAGCTATGGACAAAGAAATAGCACACTCATTCATTTTCTTATGAAAACTGCATTTATTTTATCCTTTTGAACTTAAAAAGTTTTTTTTCCTATTTTATGACATGAAGTGACTTCTAAGGATTAATAATAATTAGTAATAGGGAATTATTTCTTTACAATTCAATTTTTAAAAATATATTTTGCAGTGATGATCAAATTTCTTGTGGACAAGAAAATAGCACACCTACCTATAATCGTAAAAAAAAATTATTTTTAGTGAAAATATTAATTATTTCATAAATTTTGGTATTACCAAGTTACAGCCCTATTATGGCTATCAAATATCAATTATTTGATACTCGATATTATCTATCAATTCATCGGTGATTTGGTATTATGGCTATCGGTTGATGAATTTTTCCCCATTGTGAATACAACTGAAAATTTCACTGTGAATGAACTATTTTTGACGTTTGACATTTGAGGTTATACGATTTTTAGTTGGTGTTTTTGTTTTACTCTGTGCAGATGAAAATATTTGAAGAAAAATGTAAGTAGTTTTTATAAGAAACAAATGACAATATTTTCAGAAATACTTTTTTATTTAGGAATAGAATCGTTAGCAATAGAAAACAGCTCGAAAGATTGCTTGAGTTGATGGAGGAATCCCCAGAATGGATGGCTTGGACACAAAACTGAAAACCATTGCAAAAAGCCTAAAAAACATGGAATATTATTCGAGGAAAACTTACAATTTAAAAAAAAGAAAAAAGAAGTGAAGTGCTGAAAATAAAAAAAGAAAAGCTGCTTCTTTACAAAGAAAATATAAGAAACAAAGAAAGCGACAGAAAAATTAAATTAAAACTTAAAAACACAACTTTTGGAGATCGAGCAAAGAAAACAAGACCTCCTTACCCCTTATGAGTCAACATGATGTTAGATCTTTTGAAAGTGTACCTATTTTTGTGAGTTAATACGTTTTTTAAGACTGAAAATGAATGTGCTATGATTAATTTTAAGTTTTTTTTTATTGTTTGTAAGTAAAGAAAGACATGAAGTACAAAATACATATATGCAGTGATTTGTTTGACAAGGTTTTTTTCATTTATTTCTTTTTCATTCGTTCAAATGTTCGTATGCTTATACTAGTCAACCACGTACCTGTGTTTTGGCTACACATTTGCAGTAAAATAAACCAAAAAAATGTTCATCAACGACGAATTTGCGATTGACTGAAAAATTGATAGCTATCAATAAAGTTGATAACCATAATACCGAATAAGCAACCAGAGACGTTCACAATGGATCGCAAAAAAGCATTTCATTCACAACTGATCAAAAGTTTTGATGGTTGTTATCCGTAATACCACTTAACCAATTTTATTGATAAACGAACAAATTTATCAAGTATCGTGTTGATAGTTGATAGCCATAATAGGGCTGTTAGTTCTTAGTTGGTTGACCACGATTTTTTAAAGTTGCTTGGCACCTCCTTGGTAAGCTTTCAACTAACGCCCGGCATCTACTTTGCGGGATAGAGTACCAAGCTTTTTTGATTCCGGCCCAAAGATCGTTTGAATTTTTAAATTTTGTCTGCCCAATTTTGACTTTAACATCATTCCATAGGTGTTCTATGGGATTAAAATCGGGACTTTGAGCTGGCCAGGTTAGGACATCGATTTGTTCATCCACGAGCCAAGCTTTTACTATATTTGATGCGTGTTTGGGGTCATTGTCATGCATGAATATCCACTTAATTGGCATGAACTCAAAGGAATATGGTTCCATTGTATTCTTCAGTATTGCAAGCTAAGCGAATTTATCCATTTTGACATCAATCCTCACCAATGCAATGGTCCCACCCCATGCCAGGAAAACCACCCAGACCATTAAATTTTCCACTCCATGTTTCACCGTCTTTAAAGTATACTTAGGATTGTACGCTTCGCACTTAGGACGATTCAAAAATTGCGGTACTTTTTAGGCTTGATAGACTGCATTTGTTTATCAAATCTACATACCCGAAGAAAAAGAAACATCACAACCATTGCACATAACGGAAATTTTGAATTTATGATTTTTCTTAATAGTGTGCTATTTCTTTGTCCATAGCTGTATATAAAGTTTATTTTAAATATACCTACATATAGAGCCCTGGGGTGGAAGAAAAGAATAAAAATCCCGCAAGAAACAAGTTGAATGACAGAATTGGTAGAAGATACCTTAAACCATGCCCAACTACGTCGTTGGATCCTCTTTCTTTAGCTATGGTTAGGCACTTTTATATAACAAGTATTTTTTTATTTTTTTTTTTTTTATTTTAAATAAAACAACTAAAAAATTTGAGTTTCAGTTTAATTATTGCAATGTAGGATGATACTTTCTCTGGCAGCACAATTTCTGTTGTTTAGACCGGAATCGCTTTCAATTGATCTACTTAAAATAGCTCGACGTAAACGATCTTCATGTTGAGTTGACTCTTCAGGTGGCTGCAGGTCGTTGGCATTAATGCATATATTATGCAATATTGCACAGGAAACCTGCATTTCCATACACCATACTGTCTCTCAAAAACATTTCTGGTACGAATGATTCGCCTCTGGTTATTTTGCATTTGTTGGTTTTGACTCATCCGGATTGTTAATGGTGTATGTTGTTGCCAAATAATTCGTATTTGCATTACTAGAGTCACCAATAAATATACATAATGTTTTCAGATTTACCTGCTCCGAATTTGGCTCGCACTTCCGTATGTCAAAAAATGGTTTGATCATGCACAGATCTAGCCCAACGAGCAACAACATTCAATCACCCCTTTTCTGATTTTCGTTTCGATACCATATCCTCCCGTTTTAGAATTCTTGCGGTTCTCAATTCCGAATCCGTACGTTTTCAATTCGCTTATCATTTTGTTAGCGGAATTGAATCCGGTTAATGAATTTTGTAGAGCATTATTTATTGCTAGAAATGAAAAATAATAAACTATATTAGCACTAACATGCAATAAAGCTGTAAATAGTTCCAATAAACACAAAAATTTAATTTCCAACACGTTTTTGTGACAAAAAATCAGTAGTGAATCCGTTCGGAAATAAGAACACACTTTTTAAATCCGTACGGATTCAATTTCGGTTTCCGTTTTGAATCCGTACGAAAATCAGAACAGCCATGTATGTGTCGAAATCAACTATCGAACAAAAAATCACCTGGGTACGATCTAATAACTGCTCGGGTTATGAAAGAAATGCCATCAAAAGCCTTCATAAAACTCCAATTCATAATCAATGCATGCCTAAAGACCCAATATGTCCCACATCATTGGAAAATTGCTGAAGTAATTGTTATACCAAAGCAAGGTAAGCCACCAACAGAAGTGACGTCTTACAGACCAATATCGCTTATACCAATAATGGCAAAAGTCTTTGAAAAATTGCTACTGAAAAGACTGAGCAAAGTCATAGAAGAAAGAAATCTAATCCCAAATCATCAGTTTGGATTTAGAAATAAACATTCCACGATAGACCAAGTTCATAGAATAACGGATGCAGTTGAAAAAGCATTAGAAGAAAAACAAGTATGTTCGGCTATATTTTTAGATGTTGATCAAGCATTCGACAAGGTATGGCATGAGGGGCTAGAGTACAAACTGCAAAGGGACCTACCCAGGCAGTACTACGAAATACTAAAATCTTATCGGCCCTAGCGAGGTATCCGTTCGGAGCGGAAAATTGTCCGCAACGTCGGACGAAATCTGAAAAACTATTGCAATAAGCTGTCAAGAAATTTCACAAATAAAGTAATTGATCGCACTTCAACGCAGTTCGCCTTGTGTGTTGAAATTATATTGGATAAAAATTCCTAAAAACTGTTCGGAAGAATTCTTCAAAGCAAAAACCTCCGAATCGTACAAATCGGAGAATTTTCCTCTCCGAACGGATACCTCGCTAGGGCAGTATATCTCAAACCGGCTCTTCAGAGTACGGTATGATCAAGAATATTCAAAGCTATGTAATATACAAGCCGGTGTTCCACAAGGAAGCGTCCTAGGACCTACCCTGTATTTGCTATATACAAGGGATATTCCAGTGGATAACAAAACCATTATGGCTACTTTTGCAGATGATACCGCAATTTTAGCATCCAGTAAGTGCGTCGTCAAGGCTGCTGAGAAATTGCAAAATGCCGTCGACACCTTTAGTGATTGGACTAAAAAATGGCGTATCAAGCTCAATGAAGCTAAATCTGCACATATAAACTTTACAAATAAAAAGTTAAGCTACGTTCAATATTCATCAACAATCAAGTTGTACCTTACGCCAATACGGCCAAATACCTTGGGATGAATTTGGATGCAAAGCTAAAATGGAAAGAGCATATCAAAAAGAAAAGGGAAGAGCTCAACTTGAAATATAGAAAAATGTACTGGTTACTCGGTAGAAATTCGGACTTATCTGTCGAAAATAAAATAATGCTTTATAAACAAGTACTTAAGGACTATTCACATGAGCACGACCAACGAACGACGAATAAATAAAGAAATGAGATTTTAAGTACCTTACTAGCATAAATTCCTCACGAATTTTTTTGGAAACGATGGAAAAATAGTTCATCTTTATGCATAAACTTTTATTTTTGTGCCTAAAATTAAAAAAACTGAGAAAAAAAGTTTATTCGTTACGAATAAACATCTAGTAGGTACGAACTGTCATACTTTATTCTCGTTCCACATACAATCCACACTCCAACGAATAAATTTTTCGCGCGTGCTTAACCTCAAAATCATTCCCCATTTTTGTTTTGCATGAAAATTGTGTTCGTTGTTCGTGACGAATGTAAAACACTCATGTGAATGAAATGTCAAAATTAACGAATATTCGTTCATTCGTCGTTCGTTGTTCGTTCTCATGTGAATAATACTTTAGACCTGTTTGGACCTATGGAATCCAATTATGGGGCTGTACAAAGAAAACAAATACTGAAATCATCCAAAAGTTCCAAAACAAAGTCCTTCGTGGAATAGTAAATGTATATAAGAAATAGCGATTTACATCGTGACCTACAAATAGAAACGGTTACAGAAGTTGTAAGAAAACATGCTGTATCACACAATCAGCGACTGCATAGTCATATCAACTCTGAAATGGAGTCCGTATTAAATACGAGAGGCAATGTTCGGAGATTAAGAAGAACCAAGCCACACGAGCTAATGGCCTAAAAGTCATGGGAAGCATTAAAAGTTTAAGCTTCCCTTAAAGCGATAATATTATTGAGAAAGAAAAATCTGTTGTCGATCGTTCATAGATTGGTTCTGATTACGAGGAGTTTTTAGTGGGTAAGAATCCCACACTACTTGGTATCGAATACTACTAAGTGTCTTTTGAAGATTTACTCCTGACAAAAAAAAAAAAAAGACTTGAAGCCATCCAATACAACTTGTATTGAACGGTCGGAATGGTAATTTCTAATCCAACGAAGAAGAGACTCATCGATACCAAAAGCACGCATTTTCGATAAAAGAGCCTGATGCCAAACTCTATCAAATGCTTTAGAGATATCAAGCGCAATAATCTTACTTTCTTCAAAACAATGTAAAGATTGGTTCCACTCTTCGGTGAGATAAGCCATCAAATCACCAGTGGACCGTTTGCTACGAAAGCCATACTGACGGTCATTAAGAAGCTTTCGTTCTTTTAGATATTTCATAAGTTGCCATGACCTTGGAAAGAAGGGACGTGAGTGCAATTGGACGGTAATTGAAAGGAGAGCCTTTTTAGGGAATGGCTGGACAAAATCCGTTTTCCATCTGCTCGGGAAAATCCCAGCAGAATAGGATAGATGGAAAAGTTTGTTTTGTCAGCGTAGAAGAACACCTCTTCAGAATAACGACGGGGATATCATCTGGACCAGCGGATTTATGTAGGTTGAGATCTTTAAGGACTCTCGCAACCGAGCGAGTTCGAAAAAATTTCTGCTTCGTCAAAGAATTTGCAGACTCGAGCTCAGGTGGAGCCAATATGCTATAAGGAAGTATCGAAATTGGCTTTGTCGATGGAGCTGACATTCAGAGAGTCATTGAAGACGAGCGTTGGGACCGATGGCGTGGTCGAGTTCTTAATGTTTTTGACAAAAAACCAAAAGTTTTTACTTCCTTTTGTACACAACAGTATTTTTTGCCTTACTTTTTGGTCATGTAAAAACTTAGCCTTTTGTATTTGAGCATTACAGATATTTCTGGCCCGTTTGAACAAATTTCGGTTTTCTACAGTAGGGTTTTCGAAAACTACTATCTCGATCCCTAATCGCCTCTTTACATCTTGAATCAAACAAAATGAGGAACAAAATTTCTCATGCCGTTGAGAATTACGTTAGATATCATATCAGCTGAAGCATCAACGTTTCCTACGAGAAAGCACAATGACCAATGACTTTATCTTTTTTTACCGTGACGGAAAGCGAAAAATCTACCGATATGACACAATGGTCCCATTTGCCTAAAGAAGATGATACTACAACCCTGAAGAGATCTTGGCATTTGTCTACCTTCCCCCAACTCGGATCAGTTTTGTTCTTTCATCAAAATATGGAGCAAGAGAATTGAATTGTTAGCTGGCCTGTGTTTCTTAGTTCATTTGGTTTTCTGCAATTATAGTAAAATCTGAAACAGAATGCAAATATTGTTCTCAATGTAAAAAATGAACTCCTATAATTGATATTTTCGATTAAGCTTAGATCGTTTTGAATTGTTGCCGACAGCACCGATTTTTTTCTACGTCGTTCTGGGATTACGTCAAGATATTCGCATTCCTCAAGTTGAGCGATTTCTCGATTTCGAAGAAACTCTAGACCTTTGAACCATACTGATGATTTGCCCTTGATGAATTGCCAGTGATGAAACTCTGAGAGTGATTGAATTTTTGCAACTCTATTTGCTGCAAAAGTTTCCCAAGTGTAGGATGGTTATTTAAGCCAGGCCAGCACCGTGGTAGAATCTGTATAAGAACATACCTTGTCAATTTTCTTTGGAAGTAGATTTTTTTTTTATAGTTTTTTCGTTATCTATCTGAGATTGTTAACTCTAATTGATATTAATAAATAAATAAATTATCCTATCCACCAGCTCCACCATCCACCATAAGTACTGCTGCTTGTAGTTCCAGGCGGGCTATGCTGACAATTTTCAGTGGAACAACTCTTCATTTTGAACAAAGCAGTTGGCACAATGTTTGATTTCTTTCATCGATTGAACGTAAGTAAACGCATGATCCAAAGGCACTTAAACTGCTATCGGAGAAAGCATGAAGTTCAATTGTCTTGGCAGTAGGAAGAAGAACGTATCATGGAATGCTTATATTGCTCATTAGGGAGAACTGTCCAATTTATTGAATCCACTTTTGAGCCTTTTCATTTGAAAGATTGTCATCCCAAGACAATTTTAATTTCCATAATTCTTGTAAGAATAGCTTTCCAATGACAATTATAGGTCCGAGTAGGCCAAGAGGATCAAAAAGTCTGGCAAGATCGGCCAAAACTGTTCGTTTTGTTATTTGTGTGGATATTTTGTTTACTTTTTTGTCATTGAAGCTGAAATCAAAGACATCTTGAGAAGGATCCCATATTAGTCCTAATGTTTTAACTATCTCAGATTGATGAAGTGTTACTAGTTTCTCTTTATCTTCTTCAGGAATTCCCTTTAAAATCATACGATGATTGGAACAAAATTTTTTCAATTCAAAATTGCCTGCCTTGAGTAGACAAATTACCTCATTAAGCAACTCATAAGTGTCATCAATAGTCTCTGAACCAGCCAGGCAATCGTTCACGTATACAATGTTTTTAACGGCTTGTGATGCTCTAAAGAATGAATCTTGATTATCTTCTGCTAATTTAACTAGACATCTAGTTGCTAGGTAGGAAGCCGATGCGGTCCCATACGTGACGGTGTTTAATTTGTGCAGCTGTAATGGCTCATCATTTCTTGATCTCCAGAAAATAAGTTGTAATGCTCGATCATCCTTGTGCATTAAGACCTGGCGATACATATTTGTTATATCTGCTGTAAAAACATACCTGTGCATCCTGAATTTTAGAACTATTGAAAATAGATCTGGTTAAACAGTTGGGCCTACCATGAGTATATCATTTAGTGAGTGACCAGAAGTTGTCTTGGCTGATGCATCAAAAACTACTCTAAGTTTCGTCGACGAGCTTTCGGGTTTCATGACGCAGTGATGAGGTATGACGTAGTGCCTCTTTGGAATATTGTCCTTGTTAATTGGCGTCATGTGATCCAATGTCTTATATTCCTCCATGAAGTTGATGTAAGATATTTTTAACCTTTCATCCTTGCTCAACTTGTTTTCTAATGAAAGAAACCTTTTTCTTGCTACTTGAAGAGAGTCACCTAATGCTATGGTAGGATCGTCTTTAAATGGTAATTTAACAACAAATTTACCTTCAGAATTTTGCACTGTGTATTTCTGGAAGTGTTCTTCGCACTGATGTTCTTCTTCGCTCTGGGTGTTAGTTGGAGTGTCATGGCTTTCTGTTTCCCAGAAAGAGCGAACGAGTTTATCCAACGATGTTAACGATGGCTTTGTTACTATGTGACAATGAGCACATGAATTTGAAGCTGGAGCACTTCCGGCTACTATCCATCCTAGAACTGTGACCACTGCCGTTGCTAAATAGATATGACGTTTCTTAATTTTGGTGGGGCTACCGCCCCATTAGCTTAATACAAGCTTAAAATAACTTAAACATACTAAACTTAAACTAATTAAAACTAATTAAAGCTAAATTAAACTACAGGGATGAGAAATGGTTTAAGAGGAGGACTTTCAGACAAGAACTTGAAAGATCAAGGTCGAAAAGAAAAGGAAAAGAGTTAATCTTACTCATCATGCGGGTTAGGGGTTCGTTGAGACCATAGGATGTACGATGAGCAGGAAGGAAAAAAAATCGGGATGATCTTACGTTTCGGGGATTAGTGTTGAAGGAGATAAGATCTAAAAGGCGGGAGCAGTCAGTGTTGCCAGTAAGTAGTCGGTGAATGAATATGATGTCAAAGACATTCCTTCTGTTTTCTAGGGAGTGGAGATTAAGGATTGCGAGACGTTCGCGGTAAGGAGGCAGGGTGAGAAAGTTTCTAACATCGTAGAGATCCCGAAGGGCAAACAGCAGAAAACGACGTTGAACACTTTCGATCCTAGAGATATGAACCGCTTGATATGGAGCCCACACTTGCGATGCATACTCTAGGAGAGGGCGAACATAGGCAATATAGAGGGATTTCGTTACAAGGGGGTTGTGGAACTCTTTGGACCATCTCTTGATAAAACCAAGGGTGGAATTAGCTCTTGATATTACCTCGTCAATATGAGAACGAAAATTTAATTCGCTGTCGCAGAGAACTCCTAAATCTCGGATAAGCTGCACACGGTTTATGGAAATGTTCTGAAGATAATAGGATCTGGGGGGAGGTTTATTACTTTTACGAGAAAAAGTTATTGCTTCGCATTTGGCAATGTTTAACTCAAGAAAGTTTTTAGAACACCAAAAGACGAATGAATCGAGGTCATTTTGAAGCTGGAGAGAGTCTCGATCGGAGGTGATGACTTTGAAAATTTTAGCGTCATCCGCGTAAAGTGAGATAGAAGAATATTGGATGATCTGTTCGACATCATTATTGGCAAGAATGAAAAAAAGGGGTCCAAGATGGCTGCCTTGGGGCACACCAGAGGTTGCCACAAAAGGAACTGAAAGAGTAGAACGGAAACGAACTCTATATTGGCGGTTATCCAAATATGAAGATATCCATTTGAGTAGGATAGGGCTGAATCCGAGGAAGGAAAGTTTAAAGAGGATTAAAGTGTGAGAGATTTTGTCGAAAGCTTTGCTGAAATCTGTGGTAATGACGTCTACTTCGTTTCCTTTTTTTCATCGCAGAACGAGAGAAGGAAACAAACTCAACTAGATTAGTGGTTGTAGACCTTCCCTTACAGAAACCATGCTGCTTGGAGGATATCATTGATTTGCACTGGAAAGAAAGTATTTCATACAGAATGCTTTCGAAAAGCTTAGGGATATGAGAGAGTTTGGCTATGGGTCTATAGTTAGAAATTAGGTTTTTGGGGCCTTTTTTATGGATAGGTGAAATAACAGATATTTTCCCTAAGTCCGGAAAAATACCACTTGAAAGGGAAAGTTCGAAAAGGTTAGTGATAGGAAGGGCTAAACACGAACAACATTTTTTAAGCAAAATAGCAGGAATGCCATCTGGACCTGGATTATACTCGTCTTTGAGTTTGAGGAGACCATTAAGAACAGTTGACTGATTAAAGCTTAGATTAGAAGGCCCAGTAGAGAAATGGCGAAGATAGGAAAAGTAAGTCTGGTCTGGTAATCTGGGGTTTTTTGGGCAAAAGACAGTTTAAAGTAACTTGCAAAAAAATTTGCGATTATTGTTGGAAGATTGGCTTTCGTAGTGAAGAGAAGGAAGGAAACCATCATTTTTTTTTATAATTGATAAACTTATAAAACGCTCCGATATTAGATTAGCTTGGGTGGTGGATGTAAAGTCATTGTAAAGAGCTTCATTGAGGTTTTTGAGGATCGAATGTTGGTGGGGAATCGAGCGGAGAGCGGGATGGGCTTGGGTTTAAAATATGTGAACTAATAAAGTTTGGATATTTGGCGCCTGAGGTGAGGTCGAAACTAGGGACAGAAGGAGATTTTATTGGATTCAAAAAATTTAAGGGAGGGGTCTGTGGATCCGGGTTAATATTGAAGGATACGCGTTGTTTAGGATGTTTCTGTGGGAGTGCGGATTGTTGTTCGTTGATTCTACTAAGAGGAACTCTTTGCTGAGAAATAGATGGGCCATGGTTATTTTTCGGATTAGGATAGGGACTGTTTGGAATCGACTTTAAAGCTGCTGGAGGTTTTACGAGCAAGTTTGTCTTTGGACCGGAGAAATTTGGGAAGATTTTTGTTTGGAAAGTCCAATTGGGATTAGAACTTTTTTTAGGTTTAGAAGCATAGTTAGGATTTGGTGATATTTTCGGATTAAGGGGTTTAATTGACATATTAGATATACTTAATTCTATACCAGAAGGGTGAAGGAATAGCCATTCGTATTTGGTAGGGATATTTATTACAAAGGATTGGGATTTACTACGTTTCTTAGATTTACAAACAACATTCAATAAATTAATACCATAAAGATTTTTAAAATAATTGCGGATCCACTTCGAGTCGGCATGGGACGAAACGTTCTTGATAATTAAGGGGTTGGTTAGATCCGTTGGGTTGTTATCCTTGATTTTATTTAGTCTGCTGTTCCATTCCGATTGCTTCCATATGGCGCCAAAACGATTAATAGTAGGATCATTGGATGAAGAGGAAACAAGATCTTGAGGCGGAGGAACATCTGGGGTATCTGCAGCGTCATCGCAGGCGTCCAAAATTTCCTCTAAAATAGATGTGTTGTATTGAGGCCTTGGGAGTGGTTCGGGGTCTTTGGAGGTGGCAATGTACAGGTCTTCGAAAGTTCGCTTGATGACCGTCGGGGTTTCCTTTATATGCTCCTTAAGGTCTTCCAATTGGGACGCAATATCAAGGAGAATATTATCGTTGATTACCGGTGGGGGAGTAGGTGTTGTAGATAAGGTTTGAGACTTGCTTTCGATTGTGGAACGTATCGAACTCAAGGAAGAATTGAAAACGGACATATTGGTTTTAAAGTTTTTTTCCACTATTCTTTATTTTTATTTCGTTTATTAAATCATATCCATTATCTGGCGATTTTGCATTGTTCAACGAATTAATCTGATTTTCAAGACACTTCATTCGGTTTTTGAGGTAGGTCGCGGATTGTTGACAATTATTACTTAGTTCATCGAATGCTTTGATGAGCTCATCGAATTTTTCGAACTGTGTCATACACTGCTTGTGGTAAGGTTTGTTTTTTTTCTGCAGTCGTTGAAATTGAGTCGCTCAAGTATTTAATCGCAAGCATTATATGCGAGAGTTAAATATTTTTGCATTCGTCACAGTTGAAAACAAAATTATTGCAGTCTTTAAGGAAAACAAATGTTCTTTTACTTATGCCAACACAAGTCGTATGGAAACGCTTACCGCACAGACCACTACATACAACCCACTCAGCAAGATTTTCTTTGTTGACACAGTTTGGATTCGCGCATCGATGAGACATTTTGTTATGAATTGAGAATAAATTTATTTGTGACACAGAATAAAGTTATTGGCAGCGAAATTGATGTTGAAATTTGGGAGTTTTAAAAGACGGGAAAATAGCGCAAAGGTAAAAAACACGTCCGAATGGTATGAAAGCCAAGAAAGAACTGAAGTGTGTTCCTGCTGCTGCATTGACAGCTTGAAGTGTTGGCTGTGAACCCAACTGATGCGTACTTGGTGAGTTTTGCTGCTGCTTCTGCAAGTGAAGTAATGTGTTGTGTGGCATGTTGCATTTTTGGCGCTTTCGAGATGAGCATGATTGGGAGTAGTGGCCCTTCTTCAAACAGTTTCTGCACAACATCAGCCTGTGAACAGCTTTTCCTCGGTCTGAACCTGAAAGTGACAAGAATTTAATACAATTGTAAGTCCCATGCTTACCAGAATTGCAAAATTGGCAATTCAGTGTCTTATCCAGATCCATCTTGGGGGCTATTGACTTCCGCCATTGTGGCTGCTAGTGGTGACCTCTAGGCTCTGGAACTTTCTTTTTTCGTCTCGGGAGTTGATTGCTTTGAGTGTTTGGAATCGGGACTCAACAAACGTCAGGAACTCTTGGATGGTGGGACTGCTTCTCGGATCTTGTAACACGAACTCAAACTTTTCTCTGCTCTCCCTGTCGAGTTTTTGCAGCAGAAGATGTACCACTATTGGGTCCCAGCTTGCGATATCATAATTCATATTTGTTATAACTTGTAAACACTCCTTTGTAATGTCGTGAAGCCTTCTTAAGCTTGAACTCGTCGATGTTGTAATTGACTGTGTTAGCAGCTTACTTAGTTGAGCAGTCAATAGCAATCTTTTGTTGTTGAAGCGTTCAACTAGTAATCCCCAAGCTACCTCGTAGTTACACCCTGTTGGCTTGAAGTTTTGTATCAAATCCAGGGCCTTTCCAGTCACATTAGCCTTCAAAAAATATAATTTTTGTGCCGGCGGTATTGGCTGATCATGGATCATTTGTTTGAATAGGTCATGAAACTGCAACCAATTCAAATATTCACCGTCAAATTTAGGCAGCTTCATCATTACATTCGACGGCTTTGGACCACCTCCACTTTCTTGCATTGCTGGAATATCCATGAAAAGCTTAAGTAACGTCTCCTCAACGCTCTCTTGCAGATTGAAGTATTCTTCTACTTCCACCGTAGTCAACTCCTGGTCCAACTTACGATATAGATTTGCAATCTCCTCCCAATTCTGCTCCAAACTTCTTGCCTTTATTTGGGAGAATTGTTGAGTATTATTCATGGCTGACTGCCCATGAATCTTGATAATTAACTTTTTTATTTTTTTTTTGTCAACAACATATATCGTGCCTTGGAGTTCATTTGCACGCCAGGAAAAGTTGACTCTTAATTAGAATTTGTATCAATCCCCTTCTTGGGTTTGGGAATTGCACCTTGTTGCTCACCAACTGTAGAAACTTCATCTGCAGGGGTGGAATCGCGTAAGGTGATAGTTGACTGTCATTTTTTCTTACTATCAAATTGATAGTTATAGCTTTTCTGTCTGTGTAAGATGATCAATTTGAAATCAATTTTTTTTCTACTTATTTGGTATCACTTAAAGAGAAAATGTTTGAATTCTGTCAAATTTGGGTTTCTTTCTATTAAACGTTTACAAATACATGTCACAACGAAAAGGAAGCCACCAGAAGAAACACGAGTCACGAGGTCCAGCACAAATTAAATAAAATATAGCAAAAAGAGATCTCTAAAAACAAAAATAATGTAAGTAAATTACATCTTAAACCAAAATAATAATGATCCTACTATTTTTTTATGCAAAGGGGTCAGGCTAATAAAAGCCAGATAAGAATATTGACCACGTATATGGAAGAAAATGTGGAATTAGCAAAATCTTACAGCGCTTGAAGCAATGGAAAAGAAACCCACAAAATTCTTTCGGAAAAGCTTTCAAAGTCCCTCAATGAAAATGGGCCACCAACGAAAACAAAACGAGAGTGGAAAAGAGTAGGTATTTTTTGTAATTTAGTTTAAAAAGGTGTATTTTGATTTTTTGTTCACTTCCATATATTTGGACAACGCGCAAATATGCTGCCAAAAAAAAAATTGACGGCAAATAAAAATATTTTGAAAAAAACTGGAGGAGGGCCTTTTACAGAGTTGGCGTTAGATGCAGATGAGGAGGCCATCGTAAAAGTCTGTGGGATGGAGGCGGCAGTTGCAGGAATAAGCGGAGCTTGTAGCTATGGCGATATTGTGATTGCTGTGAAATAATTTCGTATTCTGAGACCAAGTTACGCCCTGCTCAAACCAACGCGATAAGTATGTACGATGCGATTGCATTGTTACATTTTAACAGAAATCGCATCGCACGGATTTATCGCGAGGGTTTGCGCAGGGCTTTAACATTTATTATTATTATTTATTTAATTTAGTTCCTTATGTGATTCCGATTGCTGTGAAATAAACAATTTTGAGTTATTTTTATTTTTTTTTTTGTTTTATTAAACAATGAATATAAAAGTGGTTTGTATGGTTAATGTCTAGGTGGGTTCGTCCAAAGAGCATCCCTGATCCTGTTTCGGATTCGAGCTCCTTCATTTGCGTTGTTTTGTGTTATTGTTTCAGCAATTCCACTACCACCAACAGAAGCTCCACCTGTAATACCTTCTGGAACAGGTTCTCTATTTTCCACGCAAATGTTGTGCAAAGCAGCGCAAAGGTTTATTATTTGCGCTGCTCTTTTTGGTGAATATCTTAGCTTTCTTTCTTCGAGAACACATCTCCATCGGGCTGAAAATTATTTGGAAATATAATGCAAGAATTAGTTTGAGAAAGAATGATTAACAAGTTGTTTTTCATTTTGTTACTTTTTATTACGCCAATGCAACGCGCAACGATACTTCTTGCCTGAGAGTGTATACTGTTAAATCGAGATTCTGGGGAATGTTCGGTCAGACTTCTGTAAGGCGTTATCAGGAATGGTTCTAATGGATAGCCACTGTCACCTATAATATAAAAAAGTTATGCTGAAATTGATTGTGTGTCCTTATGCATTCGTGAAATACCAAGAAGCCATTATGATGATGATGTTCCAGCGCAATATTCGGTATTTAGCTTTTCTCTTTGGGCACATTGCCTCCAAACAAAGCTGTCATGAGCGCTTCCACCATATTTCGCATTTATAGCTAAGACTCTCATCTTATGATCACATATCTACAATGAAATATATGTGGTTTAGTCAAATTATTTACACTATGGATATGTCGGGGCAATGAATTTTTCATTTTATCTTCGACATACACATTGTTTTATAATCAATCTTAGGTAAAATTTACATACAATCATGGTATTAATACATTGGGGCGTAAAATCATTATATGTGTGCCATCTATGCATCCGATTACTGTGAAATGGAAATAATTCAACTTCGTGGAACTTATCAGTTAGAGAAAAAAGTACCTACCTCCAGGTATACAATATTTTTCATAAAAAAACGATTTGGTGCTTTCTGAAGTTGCAGGATTAAACTTAATCTTTAGGGGACATATTTTGCGCTCCATCAAATTGAGTGTTGAAGTTATCACCTCACAAACTGTACTTTGGCCTATAGGAGCTACCCAGTCCGCACCAACTTGTCGTTGGTACCCACCACCTCCAAGAAAATTTAACGTTACTGCTAGCTGGAGGACTGGGTGAAGACGTGTTGAACGAATTCCAACTGGCAAATCCAAAAGTTGTAGTAAACTTTTAAAAGTATCTTTTGATACTCGAAAATTTTGAATGAATCTATTGAAAACAGAGATTGAAGGCAACATATTGTTAATAATTTTCAATAAGCTATAGGTCTGAACTTACTTAGCTGTAGGGAGATCAAATATATTTAATTTTCTCCTCAAATTAATACGAGTGAGCCTGACCATCCTATTTTCTCTTTCGTTTCGATTTTCATTATTTTGTGGGATTGAAAATTGTACAGGCACAAAAATATTCATTTCATCTATCAAATTTAATCAATTAGCATTTCAATTAGTCACAAAAATATGACGTGTCAAATTTGATTATCAGCTTACGCAGACCGATTTTCCTGATTTTGACTGTCAACTATCAAATATCACCTTACGCGATTCCACCCGGGGTTTCTCGCTGAGTGGTTTTACTTCTCCTGAACCTTGTATCCGCATCTGAAGATCACCTTGGTTTGGAGTCTCATGTTGTTAAAATTCTTCTATTCTCGAATAAATATCGGCAGTCAAGACTTCTGCTGCCCTTCGTACCATTTCGAAATGTACCATTTCGAAATAATCCTTTTCGAAATAGGGATGATCCATGTGATCTGAGAACCTCTCTCGCAGAATCGAATCATTTTGGTCGAATTGTTCCCAGAGAGGTTCTAGTTAAGCTTTTTTCTTATTTAGATACTCTAGCGTCTTCCTGGTTGAACTGTCCTTGTTATAGTTGCGGACTATGGTGCAGATAGATTCGCCCACTTGCTCTTGCTGAGCGGCGATCTCTTCGATGGTGTGGTTTTCATTCCAATAAGCCATTTTCTTATTTTGGTTTTCAATGTTTTGCACTTGCACTTAGTTCACTATAAGCTGCGGATCACAAATTATTATTATTTCTTATTACGCGGATTATTACTTGCTTGCACTTTCCTTTTTATTGAAATAACAAACAAACTGATACAGGCTACTAAAACTTTTTTTAGCAAGTCCTGTCACGGTCGCCAATGTTTAAATGTTTTAAACGAAAGAAAAAAAATTACAAACTCGAAAATAGGAACACGACAATTTCAACTCAAACCACACAAGAGAAACACGACTGTTGTATTTTAACGTTAGACAGGTAATAATTTTATTCTTAACTAGCTACAGGTACAGAAAATATTTTGGGAGACCTACTGTGTGAACCATGTTGATTATAAGTTCCCGTTAATACGTGGGAATCGCAAACTAAACAAAACGTGCCAACAAAAATACGCAAGTTTCTTATTGCGTCTGGCAAGTTGTAGGAGCAATGGTTTACACAGTGGCTCTCGTTACTAGGTGAACAAACAAAAGTATTGAATTCTTGCACATGCAAGTTGCAAGATGAAATAATGAATGAAAAATAAAAGTATTAAATTATTGGACGTACAAGTTGTTGAAATAAAATAATAAATAAAGCAAACAAAAGTATTGAATTCTTGCACACGCAAGTTGTTGATATGAAACAATAAATGAAACTTAAACAGACATCTTTTTCAGCAAACCACCATCCGAAACCCTATAAGTGAAGAGATCGGAACTAGGATGCCAATATAAACCCGGAATCTTGGTTACATGGCTTTCACATTGGTTCGGGTCTACGCTGATTAATTTGACGTTGACATTGCTTTCAGGAATCTGCTTCTAAAGATCCAGACTATTTGATTGAACATTCAGCAAATCAAAACTCATCGTCCTACAAATTTCAATGGTGTCCTTTGTTACTGACAAGGCTAGGGTTGCAAACGATACATCGATGTTTTCAAAAAATCGATGTTTTGGTCATAGACATCGATGTTAACATCGATGTTTTGAAAAACGATACATCGCCGATACATCGAAGGCAAAACTGAAAACATCGGCAAAAACATCGGCATCGCACATTCATTTCCTTGAACATTCCCTAAACGTTCAAAGTGTAATTCTTAAACAAAAGTTTTTTGATCACTGAATTGCAGCAACAATCTACCTACAAACGAAAAATAGCATAATCAAGAGCCTGTAGATCTTTTGTTAGTTAGTAGGTATGAAAACTAATTCTAAGAAAAGGGCAACCCGTTCAGTGAAAAATATTTTTGTAAGAATCGGCTCAAGGATTTATTCACACAGACATAAGACGTAACTGGTGATAATTGTAGTTTAATTATTATTAAATGAGTGCACTATTCCTTTTCAATTGTCGGCAGAAATAGAGAAATGCAAAGTACTTCATTCATGTTTTGTTTGAGTTGCGAATTGCGAGTTGTCAAAGTTACGTTACGCTTTTCATGATTCTGAGGAGTGACAGCCGCTTCTCGATTTGAAGTGAGAATCAACTCAAGAAGCACCAACACATGTTACTCAAATGTCAAAAAGAAAATTTTCTTCAAGGAATATTTTTTAAGAGCCATATTTTCACATATTCACTCACACAAAAGAAATTACGTTAAACTGAATAGACACAATTTTGGGTGTTCCATTGGTTTTTAAAATGAGTGCTTCCCCGAGTGAAATCAATGGAAAGCGACAAAAGTGTATTCAAAGAACATCATATGAAATTTGTTTTTAAAAAGCATGTAAAAATTGTAATGCTTTATCTTCCCATCGTTGCCACGTCTGTCTCAAGCGAGCGTTTGTTCTCGGGAGTTGGGGCAAGAATTACTCAGGACAGAAATAAACTTCTGGGGACAAGACTATCAGAGCTTCTTTTGATTCGATATCAAAATTATTGGATTTGGTTAAATAATTTGAATATTTGTAATATTAATTACGCTCAAATAAATGTTTTGTATCGCAATTTGCAAATTAATTCTGTCGATTTGAATTTGGAACTGGTAAGAATATTAAATTTCCATATTTAGCTACAGTGCACGTAAATAAAGCCAATTTTTTTCATTATTGATAAGATAATTAAAAAATCGGCAAAACATCGGAAAAACATCGATGTATCGTTGTTGACATCGATGTTTTTTTGACATCGATATTAGCCGGAGACCATCAATGTTTTACAACATCGATGTTTCTTACAACGATGTTGCAACCCTAGACAAGGCCTTTTCTACGGTGTCATGGCTTTTGAAATAGTCATCTACGTAAGTCCTGTTGACTAAGCCATCAACAGCATCTGGAAACACGTCTTTATATTTATTCGCATGAAAATTTTTTACATATTGCGCACATGTTGGAGAACACCTCGGCCCGAACATCATTACCTCCATTATATTGTAACGTGCGCTTAGTTCGCAAAAATAAAACTCTACCTTTCAATTTAATTCTACCACTTTATTCAGTATCTACTTTCGATATACACTTTATCGAACTCAACTCAATTACGTTTATCCAATATTCACACTATCACTTTCTAAATAAAACTGACCTCTGGTTGCGTCAGCTCCCTCTTTATATAGGAAAGTGAACCATCGAGAGATTTCTAGTAGTTTTTCTTTGAACCATGATGTCTAGACAAGTTCCCCTCCCGGTATTTCTGCACACATACACACTCACTCACAAAAGACGTCTTCTTTTAAACCACTCCATTATAGTGCTCCCAGATGTGTTTTTCGGTGGAACGTTTTCGATTTGGAAATTGGTATTAAATGTTGGGTGTACATTACACTGCCCCCTCCTTAAGATTGTTCGTCCCGAATAATTCCATCTGCAGCCTCGCCACTATATCGATGCAGCCGGTCACAATGCACTACTTTTAACTTGCCTCTTAGTCCTCTTTGGATGCGGTAGACCACGTCGTTAATCCTCGTGACAACAGTATAAGGACCTTCCCAGTTCTGCTGAAGTTTCGGTGACAATCCCTTTTGACGATGAGGATTATAAAGCCACACACGATCTCCTGCTCGGAATCCTGCCGTTGTCGCTTTTGTGTCGTACCGTGTCTTCATTCGGTCGCCATACACTGTGGCCCATGTCCCTGTTCTATTAAATCTATCTGTAAGCCTACTCACCGCTATGTTTGAATCACAGACATAACAATTTCGGAACCACTTCTCCACGTCACCTCTAACATGCAGCCAGTAAAAGCGTTTTCGCACGTTCTCCAGCGTCTTGTTGACTCCCAGGTGGCCTCCTGTAGGGCTTCTATGCATCTTTTGTAAAACCTCTTTGATTTTCGATTGAGGAACAATTAGCTGCATTACAAAAGATTTACCGTCAGGAGATTCCCATTTGCGCTGGAGCACGCCTTCTTGCACGCGAAGCGAGTCCCACTGTGCCCAATAAGCTTTGACAACAGAGCTTTGGTCAGAAATGTCGTTCCAGTCAGGTTTCGTGTTGTTCTCTTTCCATTTGAGAATCGGTTCGATGTCTGGATCCTTCTTTTGAGCAGACCTCAATTCTTCCTTGTTCCATCCGAATATGGGTTCCACTCTCATCCGCTGAGTCTTGGTCTCTACTTTCCGCCAGCAATTCCATTGGGGGTTTTCTTCCTGATGTCCAATTCGGTATTGATAAGTCTGCGGTCTTACTTTACAGCTCGCGGATTGATTTTCTTGAACTTCACAACGTCGACAAGCAGTTTCAGTTTTAATTTGTAGCAACCGGCATTGTCGCTGTAAGTGCCCCGTCTTATTACAATTCCAACATCTGGCAAGTCCGTTCCACTTGTTCCTTTGTTGCTTAATTCCTGGGCATGACCCAGCCTCGAATATGGCTTCTCTTTGACAATGTACCATTTGAGAAGCTTGCTCAGATGCTTCCATCATTAATGCAAACTCTAGAGTTTCGGAAAGAGTTCGTGTTCTAGCAGTTCGCACAGATCTCTGAAGATGTTTGTCAGAAATGGCACGAACGAAGGACTCAACAGCCAGATGGTTGATGATTTCTTCTCCAGCATCCGGGTATGCCAGGTGAGCCAGTCTTTCGACGTCTGCTTGGAGCTGCTGTAGACTTTCACCCCTTTTCTGGACTCTGCTATTGAGTTGGACTCGGAAGACTTCTTTCAAGTGGCTATCACCAAAGCGTTTATCTATAGCTGCCACGAGAGAACTGAAATCGTAGCTCTTACCAGCTGGAACAGTTTGAAGTAATTCAGCTGCTGGTCCTCTAAGAGCAAGAGTCAGTGCTATGTATTTGTCTTCGTCAACCCAGCCATTTGCTGTCGCAGCTGCCTCGAATTGTCTCTTGTAAACTGACCAAGACGACTGTCCGTCGAATGTTGGTGGTTGTACTTCTCTTTGCTTTAGACAATCTCCACAAGTTTTCCGTAGCTCCATTTTCCGCATCTGGTCTAGTTCCTTAGCCATGTTTTCGATTCGTTTCTCCAAAGTGGCAAGCTGACTTTCGCATTGACTCTCAAGCTTGGAAAATCGTTTCTCAACACATTCAATGCGTTTTTCTAGGCCACAAACATTTTTCTCAATGTTACCCAATTTGCTTTCTAGAATGTTTTTCTGGCCTTCCAAAACATTCTGTTGCGCCTCAAGTCTTTCGAGAATATTTTGTTGTTCCTTCTTTTGTTCGCTTCGTTGTGTTTCAAGTTGTTCGAGAACATTCAGCTGTTCCTTCTTTTGATCGTTTCGTTGCTCTTCCAGACGTCCGAGAATATTCTGCTGTTGCTCTTCAATCAGCTTCTTTTGTTGTTCTAATAAAAGCTTCATCATACTAGAAAAATCTACACTTTCATTTACTTCCTCTTCTTCCACTTCTATTTCAAAAACAAAAGTGTTTACGTCTTCCCCTTGCTGTTCCAAATAGTAACGCAAGCGCAGGACGAGCTCATTTTTCGATCCCGCTCTAGAAAGATTTCGCTTACCTAACTCACTTTTAAGCTCAATGCAGTTGAGCTCTTCTAACAACTTACCCATTTTCACTGTATATAATTATTATTTCTCTTTTTACTTTTTTTTTTTTTTTTTACACTTTACTAGTCAACTCGTTTTTTTCTTTTCAAATAAGTTTTATTTACACTTCTGACACCAATGTAACGTGCGCTTAGTTCACAAAAATAAAACTCTACCTTTCAATTTAATTCTACCACTTTATTCAGTATCTACTTTCGATATACACTTTATCGAACTCAACTCAATTACGTTTATCCAATATTCACACTATCACTTTCTAAATAAAACTGACCTCTGGTTGCGTCAGCTCCCTCTTTATATAGGAAAGTGAACCATCGAGAGATTTCTAGTAGTTTTTCTTTGAACCATGATGTCTAGACAAGTTCCCCTCCCGGTATTTCTGCACACATACACACTCACTCACAAAAGACGTCTTCTTTTAAACCACTCCATTATAGTGCTCCCAGATGTGTTTTTCGGTGGAACGTTTTCGATTTGGAAATTGGTATTAAATGTTGGGTGTACATTACAATATATACAGTTGGTTCCTTGTTCGTTTCTCCATTCTTCCACAGAACGCGCTGACATTGTTGATCTTCCAATTTTATCCTTATCTGGTGAAACATCTCTCTCACGTCCGCATTCACTGCAATCTTTCGTTCTCGCAATTTAAAAATGCCAGCGTGCAAAGAAACGAGATTGTCAGGACCTTTCAATAAATATGAGTTCAAAATGTTCCCCGTACTTTGACCGCCAAGTCAGCAACATCCCTAGGCTTCGGTGGGATTTTGTTCGGATTTTCGATTACAAAGGTAGGTGGGTACCATACTCTAGGCCACTCTTTCTCAAGTTCTTCTGGAGATGCTATTCTAGCATAACCCTTGGATAAAAGGTAAGCCATATGGTTATTTTTCCAATCTAAAAGATGTGGTTTTTTCTTCAGTGACTTTTCGAGAGTAATTAGACGACTCAAGGCCATAGGATATGAGTCAGGCAACTCAACGTTGTCTGCCTTCCAGAGTAACCCAATTTCGTACCGATTGTCCACAGAAGTTAGTGTTCTTTCCATAATGCTCAAGGCCCGACTGACTTCCTTGCTGACCATATCACCTCTGGGAGCCAAGACACCAAACTCCTCCGTTGTAAAATGACACGCAAATGCGGATACATCTCCTTTAGTTCAGAAGAGTTAATAGACTGAGTTGGTAACTCTAATCCTTTTACCGTGTACACATTGTTCAACCAATGACGCTTTCGGCTAAGAACACTAGAAACAGCTAAACTCGTTCTAACTGACTCCTCACTTCTCGAAAAACCCTTCGTCCACTGAAGGGTAAGATTTTCTGACTCACCTTCAAGGCCCATTTCATCGAACAACTCCTTTTCCAACATGGTCAAACTAGACCCATCATCCAAAAAAGCATGTGTGTCGACGAATCTGCCACTTGTTCCATACAATCGTATAGGGACACCTTGAACATTACTGGCATTGTAGACCCTATATGGGAGGAATTAAATTTCGTATGTGGAACATGCGGAACAGCTGACACGTTTAACTCTTTAGGCCCCGGCCCATAGAACGCGTTGCGCGCGTGCGGCACCGCTTCCAACTGACAGCTCGATTAAATACACACGTTCTTATGAGAGGTGACCCATAAGCACCGCGCACAACGCGCCGAACGCGACGAGTAGCCCGACTTTCTACTTTGCCGCGGCTCTCACGCGGTGACATTTGCTGTCAAACCAATTTGAAGTTCTCTCTTGTTGCTAGAGATGAGATAGGACAAACTGATACCTCCGAGATGTGACTCAAATGTGGTTGCTACTGCTGGTAAAATAACAGTTTAAGTAGCATTTTCAATCAGATTTTATTGTCAAACTATTTTTAATGTTGAACATATGTTAGCTAAGCTGTAAAGACCAATTTTCTTTTTGAAAATAATGAAACAAAAGCATTTTAAAGTTTGACAACAGCAAGCGAGTTGACATCCACCCTGATGATCGGGAAAAGACGGCGTTTTCTACAGGTAATGGGCTCTGGCAGTTTAAAGTTATGCCGTTTGGGTTATGTAACGCTCCGGCAACATTCGAGCGTTTGATGGAGTGCGTTCTTCAAGGACTGACGTGGAAAGCGTGCCTAGTCTACTTGGACGATGTCATTGTTTACGGGAAAACATTTGACCAACATTGCAAGAACCTAAAAGCCGTGTTTCAGAGACTTCGAGAGGCTAACCTTAAACTGAATCCATAAAAATGTGCACTTTTCAAAACCGAAGTCAAGTATTTGGGACACATCATCTCATCCCAAGGAGTAAAGACTGATCCTGAAAAAGTTGACTCCGTCAAAAATTGGCCAACACCACAGGACAAACATCAACTCCGAAGTTTTCTGGGACTTGCCACATATTACCGACGTTTTGTTAAGAACTTTGCTGGAGTTGCAAAGAGTTTGCATCAGCTCACCGAAAAGGGGAAGCAGTTTAAATGGTCAGGTGAGTGTGAGAAATCTTTCCAGGAACTCAAATACCGCCTCTGTAACGCTCCAGTGCTGGCCATCCAACACCTGGCAAAACGTTCATCATCGACGCTGATGCAAGCAACGTTGGAATCGGGGCGGTACTATCCCAAGTGTCCTCAGGCGAAGATGGGAATCCGCTGACGGTAAGTCATATGTGACGCAGCTGATCGTACCGCAATCGAAAGTCAGTGAAGTTCTTCGGGAGATGCACGACGGACCTTCTGGAGGCCACCTGGGGGTAAACAAAACACTGGAGAAGGTGCGACATCGGTTCTACTGGTTACATGCTAGAGATGACGTAGAGAAGTGGTGCCGAACATGTGACAAGTGTGCTGCAACCAAAGGACCTGGTAGGAAGATTCAAGGTAAGATGCATCAGTACAACGTTGGATCGCCTTTTGAGAGGATTGCAGTAGATGTGGCTGGGCCTTTTCCAGAGACCAACGCTGGAAACAAGTACATTCTGGTTGTAATGGACTATTTTAGCAAGTGGCCTGAGGCGTATGCCATCCCAAATCAAGAGGCCAAAACGGTGGTCGACCAGATTGTGTTTAACTGGGTGAGTAGGTTTGGCGTGCCTATGGAACTCCATTCCGATCAAGGGAGGAACTTTGAGTCAAACATCTTCCAAGGAGTGTGCGGACTACTTGGCATTAAGAAAACGAGAACTACACCGCTTCATCCACAATCTGATGGGATGGTTGAAAGATTCAACCGGACCTTGAAAGAACACCTCACCAAGGTCGTAGGCGACTACCAAAGAGACTGGAATAGGCACGTACCGCTATTCCTGATGGCCTATAGAAGTGCAGTACATAGCTCGACAGGACAAACACCATCTGACATCCTGTTCGGGAAAACCATGCGGCTGCCCAGCGAACTTAAATTTGGATGCCCCACAGAGGAGCCACAGGACACGAACGAGTATGTGGACGACATAAAGGAGAGACTCGCTGACATCCATAAAAGAACAAGGGAACGGATGAAAACTTACAGCGACCGGATGAAGACACGGTACGACACAAAAGCGACAACGGCAGGATTCCAAGCAGGAGATCGTGTGTGGCTTTATAATCCTCATCGTCAAAAGGGATTATCACCGAAACTTCAGCAAAACTGGGAAGGTCCTTATACTGTTATCACGAGGATTAATGACGTGGTTTACCGCATCCAAAGAGGACTAAGAGGCAAGTTAAAAGTAGTTCATTGTGACCGGCTGCATCGATATAGTGGCGAGGCTGCAGATGGAATTATTCGGGACGAACAATCTTAAGGAGGGGGCAGTGTAACGCGAACCCAACATTTGATAACAATTTCCCGATCGAAAACGTTCAAATGAAAAACACAAGTGGCAGCACTAGTGTAAGTGTAGAAATATACCAGAAGGAAAAATGTTTGGCAGCACTAGTGTAAGTGTAGAGATATACGAGAAGGAAGTGTGTTTGACAGTGGAGAGTGGAGACAATGTAGAAGTTACTGGAGAGTTCTAGATGGCATGTCATTCGATATAAATAGCCCGCCCGAGGCAACCAGAGGGCAGTTTTGTTTATAGAGTGATAAAGTTAAGAGTAAATACAAGTGATAGTCCAAAAGTCGAGTTGAGTTCAAATAAAGTGTATATCGAAAGTAGATACTGAATAAAGTGATAGAATTAAATTGAAAGGTAGAGTTTTATTTTGGCGAACTAAGCGCACGTTACAGTACTAAGGAAAGTATTCGGAATCTACGTAGGGAAAACGCTGGTATCGCCACATGTATTCACAGTTTCACGAACAACTTTTTCGTAAGCAAGCTTACAACATATTTTGGTTATTAAAGTCGAAAACTTTGTTTGTTTTGTTTTTAGCGTATCAAAAAAATAAAACCTGACACTAATTCGATCTGAAACGGGATTCAATCCTAAGTGGAAATGAGGTATTTGAAGCATTCAAGAAAATATAATCCATGTACCAGTGAAAACCTCACTCACCTCTAGTTATCGACTCATCCCTAGTTCGTTTGACGTTTGTGTTGCTTATTTCAAAATAATTTTCGCAGATACACAGCCGTCAAGACACCGCGCCGTGTTCATTGGGTCACCCCCATCAGTTGCGTGCGGCAAAACCCACCGCATCAGTTGCCACGCCGCTCCTACCGCACGCAACGCGTTCTATGGGCCGGGGCCTTTTGTTCTGAAGCACGGATGGCTGATGTAATAGTGGGTGATGTCGACCAGGACACCTAGATATACCACATGTTTTTCGTCTCGAGCATCCTTTCCAATCGTGTTGCGCTATATCCAAACATCGAAAACAAATTTTGTGTTCTCGCGCAAAGCCTAATCTTGCATCGTGAGGCAGTAATTTAAACTGGTTCTTTTGTGTTTAGTTTGTGATCTAATCGCGTCTTATTTATTTTCATTTATCTTGTGTAGTCTTATAATTTTAATTATAAACTGCAAGTTAAATAAGTGTTTAGAGTTCGTATCTTTGTTTAAGTGTTAATTTTCTTGTAAAGTAATCTAAATTCTGTGTATTTACAAGTTTTCTTGCTTAGCTTAATTGTGTAGTGATTGGTAAGTCTGCTATTATACGGAGAAATTTGTTTCATGAAACTGTTCGAACACCATAAGTGCAAAAGAGAACGAAAATTCGAAAAAGAGAGATGGACAATGAGCTACCCTGTGTCGCATGGGTTATGGTTTGGTGAAACAGCTTTGACGTTTCTCTTTTAGTGATGTGCCAAACCGTAAAATTTACAAACCGAGTTAACCCGAGTTGGATTTTGATTAACCCGAGTTGTAACTCGAGTTAGCTAACTCGGTTTACAAAAATAAATTTGCGCTTTTTCCTTCAATACTATGTTTTGAAAAATAGAAACAAAGCAAAATTTTCAATCAAAATAAACGGATTTAATCAAAATGAATTAAAAAAAAAGTCACACAAGAAAGAAATTAACGCAATGCGCAGTCCAACTCGGTTTGACTTGACTCTGGATATTTTACAGACAATTAATTCCTAACTCGAGTAGCAATATGTACCCAAAACATTCAAACCTTCTACCTATTAACAGACGACAATCAAAAAAACAAAAAAACATCTAGTTTAACAGATGTGTGTGTTTCTGTATGCCTGCGCAAGTAACTCACTTGCTTTGATGCTTTATATACTACTACCGGTCGACTATGGACTTTATCAGCCTTATTTATAAACCCATAATAGGGAGCGAATAGCGCTATGTTCCTAGGGTTGCAAACGATACATCGATGTTTTCAAAAAATCGATGTTTTGGTCATGGACATCGATGTTGACATCGATGTTTTGAAAAACGATACATCGCCGATACATCGAAGGCAAAACTGAAAACATCGGCAAAAACATCGGCATCGCACATTCATCTCCTTGAACATTCCCTACACGTGTAAAGTGTAATTCTTAAACAAAAACGTTTTTTTATCACTGAATTGCAACAACAATCTACCTACAAACAAAAAATAACATAATCAAGAGCCTGTAAATGTTTTGTTAGTTAGTAGATATGAAAATTAATTCTAAGAAAAGGGCAACCCGTTCAGTGAAAAATATTTTTGTAAGAATCGGCTCAAGGATTTATTCACACAGACATAAGACGTAATTGGGGACAATTGTTGTTTAATTATTAAATGAGTGCACTATTACTTTTCAATTGTCGTCAGAAGTAGAGAAGTGCAAAGTACTTCATTCATGTTTCGTTTGAGTTGCGACTTGAGTTGTCAAAGTTACGTTACACTTCTCATGATTCTGAGGAGTGACAGCCGCTTCTCGATTTGAAGTGAGAATCGACTGAAGAAGCACCAACTCAAATGTCAAAAAGAAAATTTTCTTCAAGGAATATTTTTTAAGAGCCATAGGTGTTTTACTCACACAAAAGAAATTACGTTAAACTGAATAGACACAATTTTGGGTGTTCCATTGGTTTTTAAAATGAGTGGTTCCCCGAGTGAAACCAATGGAAAGTATATTCAAAGGAGATCATATGAAATCTGTTTTTAAAAAGTATGCAAAAATTTTAATGCTTTATCTTCCAATCGTTGCCACGTCTGTCTCAAGCGTGCGTTTGTTCTCGAGAGTTGGGGTAAGAATTACTCAGGACAGAAACTATCAGAGACATGGGGACAAGACTATCAGAGCTTCTTTTGATTCGAGCTCAAAATTCTTGGATTTGATCAAATAATTTGAATATTTGTAATATTAATTACGTTCAAATAAATGTTTTGTATCGCAATTTGCAAATCAATCCTGTGGATTTGAATTTGGAACTGGTAAGACTAGAAAATTTCCATATTTAGCTACAGTGCACGTAAATAAAGCCAATTTTTTTCATTATTGACAAGATAATTAAAAATCGGCAAAACATCGGAAAAACATCGATGTATCGTTGTTGACATCGATGCTTTTTTGACATCGATGTTAGTCGGAGACCATCGATGCTTTCCAACATCGATGTTTTTTACAACGATGTTGCAACCCTATATGTTCCTCTTATAATACCTCTGAACAGAAAAACCTATTTATAAAACTTTTTGAACGTAACATAGAGGTGGAATATCCTGAACGCCGATTTAGGTAGTATAGCGACTGAATAGGTTTATGTCATCGCTATTGTGAAATGACAAGGAAATTTTAGTACGCCGGCGGATACATAGATGGCTTTCAGAGACCGGTTTGTTTTCGATAGTGAAGTACACCTGTGTATTACCGCTCAATGCTATAAATTAGATTATAGATTATAGATAGGTAAGATATACTTACCATAACTATAATGGTTTATAAATAAGAATTTTTTTAACGTAGAATAGAGTGCTATTCACTACATAACTATTCGTCCGTTCAGAGCTATTTAGGGAAATCTAATAAATACGGCTGTATATGTATAAGTGCATTGTGTTTGGCACAGACCTCAACTAAAGGAGGGTAGTTTTGATTATGTTCAAGTTAACGCGGTCTGCTTGCATTCATTTCATTTCAATTATTTGGTTGACGGCTCGGTTTTTTCTTCGGTTTGCCAACTCGGTTTGAAAAAATGTAAACCGAGTCAACTCGGTTTGGGTTCAACTCGGTTTGACTCGGTTTATGATACCGACACATCACTATTCTCTTTATCTTTGTTCGTGTTTTTGTTTATTCTGTTTCATTTGGTTCAAAAATAAGTAATAATACTAATAATAATGACTTCTTTGTTTTTCAATTGCCAATAGAAGAGGTTTTGAAGCAACCAGGCACTACTAGATAACTATTTTTCCCCAAAAATAAAAACAGCGAATGAAAGATAAAGAGAAATGTGAAACTAGTTTCATGAAACTGGATTTCATCGTATAATAACACTTGCGACACGGAATGACAGAACAAAGAAGAATTCGAAGTTGTTTCATGAAACAAATTTCTCCGTATAATAGCAGACTAAGAAAAAGTTTTTTTTTACCCGTTCCCAATAATTGAGTGAAATTTGAGTTGTTTTCTTTTTAATATTTGTCTCTCCCTTTAACTTCTTTGAATTCCTAATCTATCCTTTCTCCTCAAACTATAATTTCCTTCCATAACCACATTTGAAATATATAACTTTGTATCTATAGCTCTTTATTATCGTCTGCTTGGTGCAGTTGGTAAAAGCGTAGATTTTTTTTCAGTCGTTCATCAACTGCGAAAGCAAGCAGACGTGTTGGCGACTTTGGCAGTGTTCAATTTAGTTCGGAGTGTTTGAATAAGAATTAGAAGCAGTGTTTTTTCATTAAAGGTAGTAGCAGTCGACTGCAGCGTGGAAGGACCCAGGATCGATCCCCACGCGAACCTAAAAGTACAACTTTTTTGGTTAAATAAAATTGCGGAGCAGAAGGAACGTGAACGTTTACTTAAAGAGATTAGGGAAAAAATTGATGTGATGGACCAATCAGGTCCATCACCATCTGGTGAGGCGAGGTTGGCAACAACAACAACCACAACAGCGACAACAACCGCAACAATAACAGCGGCAACAACCGCAACTAAGAGAAGGCGACGTATTCAAGCGAAGCCAAATCTTGTCCGTCGCAAGCAAAAGGCGGTGGAAGAGAAGGAGGTTGAAAATATGTCAACAAGTAGTGATAGCGAGGAATGCCTAAACTCTACGTATGATTATGAATCAAACGGTAGAGAGGGCCGCTATACAGGGAGCGTTAATTCTTTCGCTGCCCTTGCCGATGAAGAAGAAAAAAATAATGAAAACGAAGATAAGCGAGTACAATCACTTACTAAAATAATACAGCAGCTTAGTAAGGAGATAAATGAAATAAAGGCAAGGCAAGAGGCCCGCAGAAAAAATGAAAGTGAGGCAAGACAAAAACAGTCTGTGCCGAAAGAAAAAGCATTATCTGGAAACAAAACTGCAACCAAACAGAAGTCAACAGCAGCAAAACAGGCTGCTAATAAAGAAACTGCACCCGTGCAGCAACGCGGGACTTCAGCTAAAAAAGCTGAAACAAGTAAAAAAAAACTGCTACCGATGAGCAGCCACGAGGGACCGCGGCTATAAAAGCCGCGACAACGATCCCCAGACATCAGCAGGAGCAGCAATCAGAGCAGCAGAAGCAGCCAGCAGAGCAGCAGAAAGAGCCACAACAAAAGAAGACCGTAAAAAGCAGAGTGCCCCCCATAAATACCCTCAACATGGAGATGAAAGCCACCAAAAATCTATGTAAGTCCGCCATTGGCGACAAATTTAAAATTAAACGATTAGGTCAAGATCGACATGCGATCCAATGTGAAAACATTGGTGACCATAAGATCGTTCGGGAGTTGTTGAAAGAGACATCCACCGAACAATTTTAGTTTTACTCCTAAAGAGGAGAAACCGAAAACAATGCTACTGAAAGGGGTAGAGCCTACCTCTGACCCAGAAGAGCTCTTAGTTGAACTCCGCAGGTTGGCGGGCGACGATCTCGAGTTCATTGGGGTCAAGTTGTTCACCACGGCCAAGGCAAGACGGGAGAAGCGGCTATTGCCGATGTTCCTCGTCACCTTATCACCCAATAGCCGTCTGGAGAGTCTAAGGAAAATCTCCGTCCTAGACTACCAGATGGTAAGATGGGAAAAATTAAACAGGCACGGGGACATTTTACAATGTCTTCGTTGCCAACGGTTCGGGCACGCCGCATTCAACTGTCAAATGCAGTCGAGGTGCGTCAAGTGTGGAGAGAACCACAAACACAAAGAGTGCAAGCTCGGTGAGACAAGGGTCGAAGACAAGACCCTACTGAAGTGCATTCTCTGTGGTGGAGATGGGCACCCTGCTAATTATCGGGGTTGTCCTCGATACCAAATTATTAAAAAAATAAAAAAAAGCTGCTCCAACAGCAACTAAGGATGAGGGAAGGCAAACAGCCAGACCAATTCCAAGGGCCGTCGTTCCCGAAGTCTCTTACGCCCAAATGGCGTGGGGGGCTGGGAAAACGGTACAGCCTCCTCAGAAAGCGGCCACACAGCCATCTGTGTCTAAGGCTGCGACTGGGGAGTCAGAGGTGATGGTCGCTCTGCGTGTCATTCAGGCACAAATGAGTGAACTATCACGGCAAATAAGTGAGCAGGCGCGTAGGGTGGACTTGATCTACCGTGCAGTGCCTTCGCTTGCGCAATTTTTGGGTTAACGGGCGCGCTGCCGGAGAGGCCTTTCAAGATCCTAGCCGTGAATGTGAATTCGCTGGTTAGGGTAGAACGACGAGCCAACTTCTCTGAGTTGTTAAAAGACCAAAGTCCCGATGTATGTATATGGTTAGCGAAACTAAGCTAAACCAGCATCACAAATTGACGGATAACAATTACATTATCGTAAGGAGGGACCGACCCAACTCGACTTTCGCGGGTGGGGTTGCGATCTTCATACGTAAGTGCATTGCTCATAAGGTAATATATAGTGGTGAAGTACGCCGACTCCAATTGCTTGAAGCGTGTATTGTATGCATCCCTCTCCAACAGGGGAGGCGCTTGTATGTGGTCGCGATCTATGCGCCGGAGGCTTCTCAAAATTCATGTTTTATAACAGAGCTCGAATCACTTTTTCGAACTCTGAAACTGAACTCAGAAGAAAACTTTTTCCTTTTGGCCGGTGATTACAATGCTAAACACCAAGATTGGGGAAATCAATTAGCCAATCCAAGGGGGACCCAGCTATTCAATTGGCTGGGGCTCCACAGCATTGAGTGTAAAGTCGATCTGCTGGCTACTGACAGGCCTTCATATCCTCCAAGTGGCTCTTATTTGGATCTATTGCTTTTAGACTCAAGACTGAAACTGACCGACGACAGTCTTCGACGGACGAAAAATTGTTTGACGACGGTTGAGTACGACAGTGACCACTGTGGACTTGCCGCCGTCATACTGCTTCCGAACGACCTTGTGGAACTGGAGGAGTACGTGCCGACGCACTCTTACAACTACGGTAAGACACGTTGGCCGCGCTTTTCCGGTGCCGTCTCAAGGGAACTTCGTTCGAACGGTATTGCGCCGCCATGCAACAGGAATCTGTCGAACGTTGAGATCGATGGGTACCTGCAACGTATGGAGGATGCAATCCGTAGAACAATGGACAGGACAATTCCTAAATATAGGCAGCATGACTCTACGAACATGTACAGAAACGCGACAATAGACGCACTTTACAAACAAAAAAGTAGACTCCTGTCGAGACTCAGATTCTTGCACAGGAGGTTTACTGACCGACACGATTTGGAGATTAGAACTCTGAAGTCACAGATCAAAAATCTCCAACAGTTAATTAAAGAAAATTACAGAATCTCTATATCGCTTTTCTGGAACAACAAAATTCGGGCTGTACAATCCAACAACCCGAGTATGTTTCCGGAAATAAATAAAATTTTTAGGAGAAAAGATCAAAATGACCTTCAGGGTATTAAACTCCAAAGGACGACAGAGAACAAAAACTTACTTTTGACAATAGGGATAGATCCTGATGAGGCCATCTTGGATGATGACCACTTTATAGTGGAAGATGCTCAAGAGAAGGTAGAGACGGTGGGTGCTGTTTTCGAACGAGTATATAAGGTGAATGAGTGCATTCGCCCGAATTACGACCTTGAGAATAGAGCCTTCGTTGGACACTTCTATCTTAGAGACGAGATCTCGCATTGGCGATCCGAGAATCCTGGTTTCACTAGGTTCAATGACGACCGACTTGCAAATGCAGTCATCGCCCAACGAAACGGGGATAACACCCTGTTCGTTTCTAAGATGGACCTCGAGGACATCTTTCACAAAATAAAGAAAAAGAAGTCAGCAGGAGTCGACGGCATAACCAATGTTGTGCTGCGAAACCTCCCTGCGGAAGCGGTGGACATATACACCACGTTGTTCAACAATGCGCTGAATAATGCATATTATCCAGTGCGTTGGAAGACGGCAGTGGTCCATCCTCTCCTTAAAAAAGGTAAGGATGGTTCCAATCCAGCAAATCTCCGGTCAATTAGTCTTCTTCCGAGTATCAGCAAAGTATTCGAGAAAGTTCTCAATAGAGCTCTGTCCACATGGGCTGAGGACAAACATATTATTCCAGAAAATCAGTTCGGTTTTAAGGCGGGCCATGATACCACACATGCCGCGTCGAAACTAGTATCAGATATTCAATGGAACAACTAAAATCAGTGTACGGGTGCATGTCTGGTTTCGATACCGTTTGGTTAGACGGTCTTTTTTATAAGTTAATCAGATATGGCATGAGTAAACCACTACTATATATTCTGAATGACATGCTTCATGGTAGAACGTTTGTTGTGAAAAGTTGCAATAGAACTTCTACCAGAACTTTTAAAATATAGAACGGTCTGCAACAAGGAGCGGTGAATTTTCCTATTCTATTTAGCATTTTCACCGGCGATCTAATTGGTTCTCTTCACCATGCTATAGCGGACGCCGACGACCTTATTGCGTACAGAACAGGTCCAAAGATCGAAGTCATCAGAATACTTTTGCAGCGTGACTTCGATAAGATCCAGCAATATTGCGATGACTGGAAGTTGAAAATCAACTTCCAGAAATCGGAAACAATTGTGTTTAGAACCACGTTGGCTCGGGCCTCATGGGATACGAGAAAGAACTGGCGAAAGCTGGTGATCGTTGATCTACATGGCCACCCACTGCCAAACAAAGTAGTAGTCAAGTATCTCGGCATCTGGCTAGATCAGTATCTATATTTTAACAAACATATGGATGCAGCTCTGGCCAGGGCTAGAGGAGCTTTTGCTCTGACAAGGCGACTGTTTCACAGCAGTCAACTTGATAGCAGGGTGAAGGTGATTTGCTACATGGCCCTCATAAGACCAATGATTGTCTATGGGTGCCCCGTGTGGTTCAATGTTACAGCGTCTCAAATGGAAAAGATTCGGGTGTTTGAGAGACAGTGTCTGCGTACCTGTCTTGGATTGCACAGAACACCAGAGTCGGAGTACAGAAAATATTATCCGAATGAGGTTCTTTACAACGGGACTCAAATAAACAGGATCAACAACTTCATTATTAAACTGACTCGTGGTCACACTGCAAGAGCGATGACCTCGACCAATGGCCTGATTTTTGGGGCTGTTGTGTATTATTGTATAACACACGAAAATCCTAACCAACCCTAATTTCATTCCAGCTTCAAGGCCAAGGTCAGCACTAAAGCATTCGAATGAAATTAGGGTTGGTTAGGATTTTCGTGTGTGGTACCCGTGGCGTGATGGTTAGCATGTCCACCTGCTAATCCAGAGGTTCGAGGTTCGAATCCCAGCAGAGGCAAAAATGTTTTTCCACGGGTATCGCCTTTCGCGAGGAATTGGCAAGTCCTCCGTTAGAAAATTCATTGCCATGAAAAGCGCTTTCTCAAAAAGCCGTTCGGAACCGGCAAAAAATTGTAGGTCCCCTCCATTCCTTTACAAGGCATGGTTGTGAGAAATGCGCTAGGCCCAGGGGCTCCTCGCTCTGTTGCGCCACCCTATTTATTTTTTATTTATACAATAATACACAACAGCCCCAAAAACAACGTAACCATGAAGGTACAGAAACTCCACGACATGCTAAGTACAATAACTCTTCTCATCATGAATATACAAACAAGACAACAAACAATAATCGAAATATTGACATCTCTATCAAATAATAAATTGCATCCATTTTTATTCACTTCCGAAACACTTCTAGAAAAATATCTGGAAGCATGTCCTAACCCAACAGTAAAAAATAGAAAGGTACTACTATTACTTTTAAACAAGACAATGGAAATAAGAACCCATTATATGAATGGAGCAGTAGTCATTCGAATAATAGTGTCTACTTTCAATGTTGAAGCATTTGATCTCCAACAAATACATCTATTCCCAATTCAAAATAGTGATACAGTAACAACAATTTTAGATATACAAGAAGATTATTTAGCAACAAATTCATTATCAAAAGAATTTGTCCTCCTCACTAGACAAGATTACAACCTATTAAAAAAAGTACCGATGGAAATGAACAAAACATGGTACGTCGGTCCATTGATGTCAACAATAACTACTGGACCCAGCACCCAGAGTTGTCCGATTTCATTAATTTTTAATCCATACAATGAGGAAAATAACTGTAAATACTTAATTCAACCAAATCAAATGAATTATTTGATAAAATTGACTCATCAAAATTCATGGCTTTATTCCGTGAGAAATTCAACTAAGATTAAAATTCAAGGCCCTGGAATGGTAGATGGTACAATTCTGAGAGGAACTGGTATTATATCAATACTCCAACCCTGCTTGTTCCATATTGGAGAACAAACAATACTTTATGAAAAAACCGACCACATTAACTTAACATTTAAACAACCAGAAATAGAAATACCTAAAATTTTCTTTAACCACACAAGTGAATACACAGTAAATAAGATTATGGATAAGAAAATAATAATATTGAAAGGAGTAAACGCAAACAAATCCATTAAAGAAAATACATTGGACATTGAAACACTAGAGAAAAACATTGTAGACTTCGAGACAAGACGTAATGAAAGAAACAAACACAAAATTGTGGCAATAACATCAGTTTCATTAAGTACAGTCATTTTTCTTCTTACAACAGTAGTTTTAATAATATTATTCCTGTCAAGACGCAAAAGAAACAACAAACCAGACTACGAAATACCTAGACTAACGACACCTATTAGTATAATACACCACCCAAATGAATTGTCACTAAAAACATTAAAACCCCCCGTTACACCACCACCACCAAAACCAATTACCAATCCAAAGCACAACCAAAACCTCGACAAATTTAGATCAATGAAAAGATCTAAAAAATTACAACTATATTGATGAAATTTTCCTTACAGTTACAATGGCAAGTTTACAAAAACAATCCCGTCCATCATAATACAAAATGACCAATCAATTAACTCAGAGGGAAAACAACTTCGTCGACCAACAAAAAATGTACAACTTCATGAACAAATTAGAATACCAACCAGGAGACTCTGTTTTTAATTTACAATTTGTAACTAACCGTATTTTAAAAAGAGAGTTTAATGTACATCTAACGAGGTGGATCGGAGACAGAAACATTTTTCAATACAGACTTCTCTTTTTACCAATAGAACTACGGGGACTGCACTGGACCTTGATCGTAGTCAATAATGAAAATAGAACTATAAAAAGTTATAACGGTCTAGGAGTCTCGTGCTCTGGTGCAATGGTTGCAGTATATCAATTTTTAAACAAAGAATGGGAAAGAAAAAACAAAGATCAAGAGTTCCCGGATTATGTATTGAAAAATGTTAGAATCCCGGAAGAATTAAAAACTATCGATAAAGGGACCCTTTTATGTACAGTAGCCAAACATTTAAAAATAGAATAAACCTGCCATCGAAAGACGAACTCCTAGAGATAGAGACGATTCAAAATTTATAATTAATTATATTACAAAAAAAAAAAAAAAAAGAGAGAGAGAGCAAAAAAAATATAAAAGTAAATTTTCTGAAAAGAGGGAAATATCCCCACTGAAAAAAAAGGATAAATCCCCAACACAATAAAATAAATAAAACAAAACAAAAAACAAAAAACAAAGAGAGAGAGAAAAAATATAAAAGTTAATTTTCTGAAAAGAAGGAAATACCCCCACTTAACTAAAAAAAAAGAGGGATAAATCCCCACATCCTAATTATATTACTTTTTCAGGACAAACAAAAATTTAATTCGACTAGGACCCATGTTCCATGACACTCACCAAGGACGCACACCTATGACGAAATCCTGTAAACGATAAATACAAATCATTTTGGAAAACATTGAATTGCACAACTAAGGAGACACAAAAGATTACTACTGGAAACTCCAATGAACACTTAACAACAATATAAAAAAAAAAAAAAAAAAGAGATCTTAATTCTAAATTTATAAAAAAAAAAATTAAATACAACATGTATGACATGAAAAATTAAAATTAAATACAACATGTATCATAAAAAACAAATGATTTGCAAAAAAAAAAAAAAAAACAAAAAAAAAAAAACAAAAGAAAAAACGTTAAGAATAAAAATTTTATTTGTCCTTTATAAAATTGTACCTTATGATTTAATATTCAGTAAACTGGCATTTTTATTTTACACATATTGTTTTCAAGTACACAACATTATATAATTATTCTCTAGTTAATATTTTTCTTGTAAGTCATTAGAAAAGCTTTTTTCAATAAAATTCTTATTCCCCAATCAATTTTATAACAACCGATTTTTAATCTAAATGAAAGTTGATATCAATTCCTAAAAAAGTATATAAACATAACAATGTACTAAAAAAAAAAAAAAAAAAAACATTAGATATATCGCCACCTGAGAGTATAAGTGCCCCATAGACCACTTTTTCGGGAAACTGAGTTAATGATGCAGTTATACTAATTCGAATATTCTCTATCGTTTGGTCCTATTCCCATTGCTCTATCTCTATTATTAACAGAGTTACGAAAACCACTTTTGCTCTACAGACCACACATTTTTGGGTTCTCTTAGTGCTTATTTGCCTTATATCCAAAATTTGTACTACGTGGGGCAATTTTTGTAGAGAAGTTGAAATAACAAACACGTAGTGTTTAAATGCCCTATAGCAATGGGCAATGGATATAGAACAAATTCAACTAAAATATACTGTCAGTGCTTATTTGCCCCTTATCCAAAGGAGCTAGGATATAGAGCATTTAAGCTCACATAATATATTACAACTAAGTAAACATTTAAGTGCTTATTTGCTCTACATCCATGGACAAATGTGCAGTCAGCTTGAAAAGTATAAATAGAAGAGAGAGATAATCCAACAATTGAAGTCATAATACTCTGGAGTGACTAATGCGTTCCCCAGAATAGGAACCAGATAACCTCATTGGCGCTCCTTAAATTCCTGGAAGCAAATACAAAAATACGCACTATTTCACAAAGATTTTCTGTTCCTGGACATTCTCGAGTTCAAGAAGTAGACGCCGTACATAGCGTTATAGAAAAACAGTTGAAAAATATAAGCTACTACACACTACAGCCCAATTTCCATTCTTCGCAATTTAAAATCATTGAATTATGACAATGTCACACTTAAAATAATGCAAATGCAAAAAGAGGATTTCAAAAACTTTAACTCTGGAAGCCTATATTTAAATTTTGCTTGAAGTATAGTTCAGCAAAGGAAATAATTTACCGCCAAAATGATTTATCTACAGTTATTTATAAAGAGGATTATGGGGAAAATGCTAAAGAAAAAGTAGTCCCGGTCTTCTTAAATAGAGAAGCATTGCGTGGCAAAGCAAGCACATACACTGCTTCAACCTTCCAACTTCCAAAAATTTTGATTTGTTATAATGTACCAAGCACCTCAGCAGAAAAAATAAAAGACATTGTTTCAATGTTTCCCTACATTCCTCATAGTAGGGGAGCCCGAGCCGCTAAATTTGCAGTTACTAAAGCGTCATGGGGACTTATTGGATTGTGAAGTTTACGTTCTAAAACGAAAAAAAGTGTATGGCAGTTTTTCATTTTAGTGGGGCGATGGGCGTGTATGAGCTTTTAAAAATGTAAAAAAAAACAGTTAAATTGAAATACTCGAGCGCGTCAGATTTTCATAGAGTATACGCGCTTTGTCTTTCTGATAACGGATATATATTAATCTGACGATTGACTGGGGGCAAATGGGCGTAAAGAGAGGTTAAAAAAAAAAATAAAAAAAAAGTTATTCGAGCGTGTCAGATTTTCAAAGTGAATGTTAAGTGTACTCTAAAAAGTGTATATTTCAATAATCTGACAATTTGAGTGGGGCGATCAGTCATGGCTGATTTTTAAAAATGTAAAAAAAACACGTGACCTTGAAATACTCGAGCGCGTCAGATTTTTATACAGAGTGATCAACTTGATGTCTTCGTCCTCCAGGATGATAATCTGACAATTATATGGGGGCGTACTCTTAGTCTGACAATTTCAAAGTAACAATTCTTTGTTGTTTCTATTTTTTATTACTGGATGCAATCAAAAAATATGTACACATATTATTATGTATTTAAAAATTTTGTACTGAAATTTTGTTGAAAATACTTTTTAAAAAAATCCTGAAAGTTTGAGCCCTTAATATTAATTTTAAGTGCTCGATCAAGAGGTGTGAAGATTTTCCATTGAAAATACACGGAAACTCTGATTTTTTATTTTTAAATTTCTATAACTCAGCGGCATTTCATGGGATCGCTTTAACCGAAGATGTTTTTTTCTCAAAATTGAAAGCTCTACAAAAATGTTCTTTTTGGCAAAGTCGTTACTCATACCGGGAAGGTGGTACGGGCCACTTAACCAGATTTTTGCATAAAATTCACGTTTTGTCGCAGTTATCTCGTAAATAACAAAAGCTACAGAAAAATTGTAAATTACAAACTTGTAGAGAATTTAGTTTTCTACAAAAAAAGTGTTCTGGACCAATTGCTAATATCAATATTAACCGCGATATTAACCATCATATAATATACATTTCACTGACGATTTTACCTCAATCGCCCCAACCAAAATGTCAGATTATATGTTTTCCGTAATCCTGATAAAACTACCTTCAAAATAAAAAAAAATTAATCGCGCTCGAGTATTTCGAAACATCGATTTTTTTTTGCATCTTTGTGACTTGCCTACTTACGAAGGCCCCGCTCAAATTGTCAGCTTATTGAAATATACACTCTTCTCGACGTAATCAACCTACCATCTTTTAATCTGACGCGCTCGAGTATTTCCGATGATCGACTTTTTTTTACTAATCTGACGGGCTGCTCTCAGCGAACGCCCCAACATTTAGGTTTAATATATGGTAGGAGTACATTACATGGTGCAAGGTTTCTCCCCCTATGATTTTCTGACGCACTCGAGTAACGCGCGAAATCCCCTCTTGGGCTCCCCTACTATCATGAGGATGTCAACTTTTATAAAGTTATATTTTAGATAACTTAAAGATATAACTGTACCTTGTAAAAACTGTTTCCTTTAATTTAAGCAAAAATGAATTATAACAAAACGCTGTGAAGAAAATTTTATAAGACTTAAAGTTATTAATTAAATTATTTAACTTGAATCCTATAGCTATAAGCTAACTAATTAAATGTGATGATGACGTAAAGAAGAGTTTATAATATCAATTTTTTTTTTTTTTTTTAATTAGTATATTTTATTTTTATTTTATAACTTGAATAAAATAATGAAAAATAATTATATTTTCTTTTTATTTAATAAAATGTTTCATAAAAAACACAAAAAACAGTCTTTTTTTAAATCAATTTGTTGACTATACTTTGATATTTCAATTTTGGTGGGAATCTTCTTCAAGGATAAATTTGTAATCGTCTATTTCTGATTTTTTCAAAAAAGCAGCCATTAAAACCAATATGTTTTTAAAATATTGCAAAAAAATAGAAAACGAGGTAAACAACAGGAAACAAATTTATTTTATATAAGTAGAACTATATAGCTCCACGTTGTCATACTACATAACGGAGTTAAATGTAGTTTTTTCGAACTTTTTATTTTTTATATTAAAGCATTTTTTTTTTTTTTTACTAAACTGGACAAAAACAAAATTGGTAAAAAAAATAAAATAAAAAAAAATTATAAATAATCCCTTAATAAAACAAGCTTCTACGAATGTTGAAGTATTTTAGTGACCCATTCCAAATAAAATTAAATGTATTTTTCTAGAAAATTTAATGGACCAAAAGTAATTTTAGGTATTTTTCCTAATTTAGTGTTAAAATAATGTGTCATTTTGAAAGGTTTCTCATTGACATAAAAATAAGCTTATGTGATATAAAGAAGGACATACCCAAAGTATTTATATTAATGTTTATTTTATATTTCTATCACTAAAAATAAAATTTTAAAAATTAATATACCTAGAAATTTTGAATTTTTTTAGTATTTTTGTTTTCTTTAACATTCCAATGTTTAGTGCACAAATGTCCTATATCCCATGGAAAAATGGAGTTTGGTTTTCATTCATTCACCCATCGTATGGAACAGGGTCCTATATCCATTTCGGACTTTTTTCGAACTTTTTTTTTCTTTTTTTTACCGTAACAGTTTTTGACCCAAGGTTCGCAAATTACAAAAGAGAAATGTTCAATTAGTATGTATAAACATTCAAAAGTCATATTAGTTAAGTAGAAAGTAACGCAATTATTTTTCAAACCTTAAAATTCATTTTCTGAGGAATAATTTTAATGGATATGAGGCACTTAAACTCTCAGGTGGCGATATGTAAAATTAATTTTAGAAATCAATAAACAAATAATTAGAGTATATAAGGAATACAAATATATAATATATAAGAAATACTAAAAATGTATATAAACATAGCAACGTACTAAAATTAATGAAATAAAAAAAAAAAAAAAATATATATATATATAGGAAAAATTAATTAGAATACAAATTGAAAAACAATAACAATTGTATAAAATAATTACAAAAAATGTTCCTATAACCTATGACTGAGTCACCGACAGTTCCCAAACTTTAAACGCACAAAATAATAATTGATCACCGCACATATTTTCAATCCCACTTGAAAGACGGACTTAGCATTTTTTGTCTCTTCCAAACAAAAAATTATCTCTTTTAAAGGGGGGAGGTGTTGTGTATTATTGTATAACACCCGAAAATCCTAACCAACCCTAATTTCATTCCAGCTTCAAGGCCAAGGTCAGCACTAAAGCATTCGAATTGTAAACAAACATTCGATCGCTAAGTGTATGACGCAAAACAAAAAGCGCAATTATCTGGGTGACGATTCAGTTAATTCATATACTGAAGCGTCATCAGAAAAATGCAAACAAATTATTGCGGTCAAATAATGAACTGGAATGAACTCTCAGAAAACAGATAATGCTGACGAGTGGTAAAGAAAATGTGTGACGAATATTTTATAGGGCAAATTGTTTTGATGACTGAGGAATAATTATAGAAACATTTAAGAAATTCCGATGTCGAAATTTCATGATTTCGACATCAGGAATTTACCAACATTTCATGACATAGTGTAAGTTTATCTATGTAAGCTATTTTAAGGTATAAATAGTTAATGAAAAATCAATGATATGTCGAGTAATAAAATGAAATTCAGATATCACAGTAGTGAGATATACCAAGAGGACTTTTCTTTGCTGATTTTAACCGAATACAACAGTAGTAAACCAAAACAGGAAAACTTTTCCCCAGTAAAGGTGAGTATAATTAAATCTGGCTCTTTAGCCTAGAATTCCGGGATGGTGCGCCCTTAAAACCCACCAAACAAACTCCCTTTCCCAATCCCCAATTAAGAAAGACGACAAGACGCTACATTTGTAGTGTCCGTCTAAGTTAAGAACGAGAGTTCTTAAAGATTTTCTAAACTTTCTGTGTAACGCAACGTGAGCAGATGTGTTTCAAACAAGGGCTATCATTAAAACCCAACAAAATCTAAACGGGAAATAAAACCCCTACCTACCTTCTAAGAGCTCTTTGGAGGTGGATTGGGTAACGCGAAATGATCGTACCTCGAAATTGATAAACCTAACAACAGACCTCGCAGAATCAATCGTCTCACTTACACTTGATTTAGTTACAGTAATATTAAGATTTATAAAGAGCGAAAGGTAATAACGATAATATTAAGAATATTGAAAGAATTCACTTTATCTAAATAAAGACCACTAAATTGGATACTACTTAATAATTGAAATTGAATAGTTATTTCTTAGTAATTAAATTAAATTTGAAACTTTTTAGTAACTAAATCAATTCTGATACTTTTTATAAATTAAAATTAACTTCAGCGCCTCGTTTCGTTTTTTTTTTTGTTATTTGATAATATGTCAAAAGTGACTTAAATAGGAAATAAAAAGTTCGTTTAAAAAAACAAAAAGTTTTATCAATTGGGTGTGGAGGACCCCTTAGGAATTAGATTTATTTAACAACATTAGTCCCGAACTTTAGCTGTCTTTTACGGAGGGCCTCTACTATACCCTTTACTAACAAAAAAAAATTAGCGAAAGCGCTTTAGCGTGACTGACGTTTTATTGACTTAAAAAAAATCTAGAAAATTCTATCTCTTTTTTTTTTCTTGGTTTTTACAAAATCAAACTTGGTGCACCCATTACAAGGGTATTCTGGAGGGGGAGAGCCGTTCGTTTAGTTCGAGTTGCAGTTCGAGACCCCGGAATGCAGCCGCCGGACAATTAAACCAGCCTCCTCGTAGGTGACGTCCGACCCAATGACCTGCCCTACGGAGTGGTGTTTATTCTGAGACGTTAGGTCCACTTGCACCTCCGTTCAATAACCGGGAAACAAAATTTGTATGAGGCGACCCAGCGATCCCCTGCCGCGTGCAGGCAAGCTGGAACCGCCTGAGATACGGCCGATGTGGCGTAGGATAGCCTAAATCGTCCTGCGTTAGTATTTTCTTCAAACAAAATTTTGGTCTATCTTTCTTACCTGTACAGTCGTACTTCGACCCAAAAAAAATGTGCACGTCGTAGGCACTGTGCTCCTAGCACTTCTTTGCACTTCTTTATTTGCCCGACCTGCGCTTAATATCGTCCAGGCCGTAAATTAAATATTTTATTTCTTGTTTTTGCTTTTTTTTTTCTTTTTCACGTGAAGTTTAACTTGATAATAGAAATTTAATATTTCTTTTTCCACCAGATAATTATGAAGAATTAATTTCTTTTTTTTTTCAGCCAACCGCTCGTCTTCGTTTTTCGAGAAATAGTGATGTCTAACGTCTATCACTAGGCGTCTTATCCGTATTTCCAAATGCGCATATAGATTATTGTTTTTTCTACCAGCCATCTTTTTTTTTCACTCTCTCTCCACTATTTCGACGAAAAGAACACATCGCTTCTGCCATTTAAACCATTATTTTCGAAACTAGTTTATCTGGTCAATTCCTAACATATGGCATCCCAAAAAGAGGAGTTATCATCTGATTACATCGTTGGCGGTTTCTTTGAAACTTTTTTTTTTTCAATCAATTTTAGATTTCCAAACCTAATAGGCCCAGAGTCCGCAACAGCTCTATAGTAAAATCAAATTGCTGCAAGCGTTCTAACCACCGCGCCATCTGCCCCTCTGGATTACGAAAACTTATCAACCAGCGCACAGTGTGACAATTCGCATAATTAGCGGGATTTAATTCAAAAACCGACATGCGCCAATGTAAACAAAAAGAGGTTTTTCTTACATCTCATTCTCCCACTAAATAACTGTAAAAAATCAAATCATGATAAAGTCAATTACAACGGTAGAAAATGACCTCAAACTTCACATTAGCTGCAGTTGTTGATACGGAAGGTCAGTTCATAGAGCAAGTGTTTTTTTGATTATTAAAGTGGTTAGTGTGATTTGAAGTGGAAGTAAAATTTTTTTTAAATCGATATTATCTTATAAATTGTAAAGGTAAAAATATATATAAATATATATATATATACATGTCTTTGTTCAAACAAAGCTCGTTAGGTAAACTAAAACTTAAAAAAATGCATTTCAGTAGAAGAAAAGTATAGTTGTCAGTGTTGTTCAAGTTGAAGGCCTTACTTTTTTAAAAGCTTAGAAAACAAGGAACAAGACTGCGTTTCAACTTTTTGCGCACAGGTGCGACACCCATACTAAATTTTTCAATTTTTAGGATGATAACCAAACTTATAGTCTATTGATTATGTCGTAAAAAAGGGCATATAAAGGAACTCGACATTGAATGGACTTTTATTGCATGAATCGATTAATTTGTTAATTTAAGAGAAAAAAAACCGAAAGTGCTATTAAATTAGAGGGTGCGATTCGGAGATATGGGTTCTAAATCATTTTCATTCGTTTTTTCAATATATGTTGAGAACGAAGCAGAATTTTGATGGAATTCCGAGGACGTTTTTTTGTAGAAATCAAATTTTCCCATCGAAATGTATCTTTTAAAAAATTATAAAAAAATATTTTTTATCCAAAATAATAAAACTCCCGACAAAAAAAAAATCACAATTTTCTCCAATTTTTGAGTTTTGTCAGTTTTTTTAATGACATTTCTTTCTGGTTGCAGATAGGTATAGGCAATGTTTCATAAAAAAAAGAAAAAAAAATTTTCTTTAAAATGCTATATCACAAAACTTTCTATGTTTAAAATTCACCGAGATATTGTCACTTGAACATAGACATTTCGAGTTTTTCATCCTTTTTATACTGACTGCAGTTTCTTTATATGTAGCAAAGTTGAACCAGACCTGAGCAACTGTAGTTTCCAATATTTTTGTAAATTATCAAAAAGTACAAATTTTTTGTTGGCAAAAATACCACCAACACGCGATGCGTGAACTTTTTCCGGGTTAGGGTCAAAATACTCTATGTGTCATAATACTGTATCTCAAAATACTGTATTTCAAAATTCTGTATGCGCACTTTTTTACATTCTTAAAACATTTTTCGAGTTCCTTAAGTAATGACATAATCAAAGACTATTATGAAAAAAGAACTTTACGAAGTTTGGATTTCTAAACTCAGAGAAAAGCGCTCGGATGCACTCGGGAACCGTTTACAAGGAAAACTTCGCGACATGACACGGAAACGACCTTTTGAATAGGTTGTTAATATCGTCGGATCCATGTTTGGCAAGTTTAAGATGCATACCGAAAAGAAAAACAAAAGTGATTGAAAATGAGGTACCACAATTATTAGATATCCCAAATAATTAAAAAAAAATATAGCTGTTGGTTATTTCTGTTGTTTTGCGTCGAAACTTTTAATGATATGTCCAAATAACTTTTTTTTTGTTTTCTTTGGAAAATTCTAATGACCATAAACCAAAAAACATGAAAAAATACATACAGTTTTCAGTGTTATTAATTTAATCCCGCTAAATCAGCGAAATGCCACACTGTGCAGCGCGGCGAATTGTGGTCTGTGCGTAGGAGAAAATGCCTTCCAAGTAAATATGGCTGGAAATAAATGACAGCTATTACAATGGCTAAAAGCTCTTTTCGAGTAACACAATAATTTCTCTCCGGTCGACTAAAAATTTGCTGTGATATTCGATTATTTTCTCCACTCCCCCTTGAAGTTGTGACAAAACAGATCCGCATGCATGTTGGCTGGCATCTGTGTCGAGGATGAATGGTTCACTTTCATTTGGCTGGGAAGAACAGGTGCTGTGTACAGTTTACTAAAAGCATTGTCGCAAGCAGGGCTCTAAGTGAATTGTTTTCCTTTCTCGGTTAACGTTGTCAAAGGCTTAGCCACCTGTGTTAATGTGGTGTTAAATATGTGAAGTGCATTTACTAAATTTGGCATCCGCAAATACAGAACGGTTACGATAAACTAACAGTTCTAATTCGGTTTGTTCTTCACAGGTAAGACTTGTAGCACTTCTTTCTAGCATTTCTCGTATAGCAGGCGACAAATCGGCTGAATCATGTATTAAACGCTCACATTTAAACAACTCGGGCTTTGATTCGATTTGAGCCAATGTGGTGTTTCTTGGAATCCATATATGAGATGTATTGGTGACAGATGTATTGGTGACACATACACGAATCAATCCGTTTTGAACTTGACATAGCGAAGAAGGAATATCAATCATTTTCGCTGCATTAACAGCTGTGGCGAGTACGGTGTCATCATCGGGTGCAGAAGTCATCAGAGTAATCCAGCAATCAGATAAAGCAGCGAGTCGAACATCACACGCGTTGGAAGCAAAGACAAGCTGAGAATTTGTCTGGTTTAAATAAATTGTTTCGTCACCAACCTGTAAAGTGTTATATTTTAAATTTATTTCGCAAGAATATCACCGCAGAAAATCCATTTCTATGATGCAGTCATCGAAGATAGAAGCAACGTACATGAAATGCTGGCTGGAAAATTGCCCTATCTGCATTTGAACCTCAACAATCCCTTCCACTGGTGCAGTGTCACCTGTGACAGTTTGAATGGTTGCATGTGATGCTTCCATCACCGGGCGGGTAACCATCCTTTCAAATACTCGAGGATTTAAGATAGTTTGCGTAGCACCTGTGTCGAGTACAGCGAGAGAGCTAACCTCTTTAATTTTAATGCGGGCGACGAGGTTATTTGGGCTATTTGAATATCGAATCGATACAATGTGTGGGGCAGAGGCACTGGTTTTGTCCACTAGTTCTGCCTCTGGAGAAAAAGTGGGTCGACATTTCCCGATTGATTTAATGCACCGGTCAAGTTTTTCGATGCTCGAGTTGTGTCTTCTTGAATTTTTAGGTTGATGGCACGAGGGCCAACTTGAGCTTCTTCGACATCAAAAATAACGGCTTGTCCCTCTTGACGAAGCTTAGGATTTGTTCGGAGTTCACTTCTTGGTACGTACACAACCTTATCGTTATCATCTCTTCTAACAAACCCATAACTAGTCCAGGGAATGAGTTTGATTTTACCTCTCACTTTTGACTCTATTATTGTTGGTTGGAGCTTTTTGTGTTTTATGCCAAAACTTTTGCTCCTTTTAGCTGCGCAATGTTCGTTTCCTGACTGTGACTCGACAGAAAGAACTTCAGTATCGGAAAGCACAACCTCAGCGACTCGAATTTGACGGCGGCTTAGACGAGTGGCTGCACGGCTGGCTTCCACACGAACAGCTAAGGATAAGGCTTTTTCAAGCGTGTCGGGAGCTGAGTCTCTTACTCTTTGCTGCAATTCTGCATCAAAAATTCCATCTATAAACTGTGCTAAAGCAATGCGGTCTTTGATCTCGAATATTCGTAGAGCTGGCGGCTGGTACTTTATGCATGGTGGAATTTTGTACTGCAACTCCGTTGCCTGATGCCTGCACGGGGACTCGCTCACAAGTACCTATAGGAGTAGATGGATTAGAAAGAGGATCGCTAGATTCAATTTGTGTAACCCGATTGCTTATATCTTCCAACAAATTCTGAAGACCATCCACTAAGGTGGATTGCTCTTTTAGAAATTTCGTTTGCTCTTCAATTTTTTAAAGAATTTGATCTAATCTGTTCATGTCTTCACTTTCAGACATGATTAGCGCGTGGTAGAGATTCGATTAGGAAATCGATCGTTATTTACCCCACACCTGACACCAATTGTTACGCTGGATAAAAAAACGATATAATTTTTTAGCTACTCTCTTTATTCGGACTTCAAGAAATTCAAAAGAAACGAAGAAAAAGCAAAGACGTCTGTAACCTTTCGTTTTCTTCTTTTTCTCTCCACTTTTTGACAGACCAAAAAACCCCCTGTTGTCAATATGACATCTTCAAAGTCTCCATGTTTATCGAGGCATTAGATGAGCGCAATATTCGTTACAATATTTCGAGCAGACATAAGAGTTAAGCTAAGTGTACACGATTGGTAGGTCTGACAATCATTGTCAGATCTGCAAACGTCTGACAATGTGGGCAAATGAGCTGACAATGAGGGTGAAAGTGGAATTTGTGTGTACACGGTTTGCAGAAATCTACAAATATCTGCAAGTTTATTGCCAGCTATTTGGCAGACAATGTCGACAAACTAAATTGGGCAAATAGCTGGCAATAGATTTGCAGATATTTGTAGATTTCTGCAAACCGTGTACACACAAATTCATTTGTGGATCTGCAAATTCATTTTCAGTTCATTGTCACATCGCATCTGTCAAAAAAATTTTAAAGCTAAAAGTGAAAAGAACATAGATTTTGTTTTTAATCGTTTAATATTCAACTAAAAGTGAAATATCAAAAAACAATATAAATGGATAAAAACGTTGCAATCGGAACTATTTTGACGGCGTATTTGTTAAAAAACAGCGATAATAAAACAGCCGAAAAAGATGTGTCGTAAGGTATGGACGAAGGTGGGACGAAGGATTGGGTGGCCCGTCGTGAGCAGGAGGGATTCGCGAAATTGATGGTGAAATTGCGAGCAGAGGAACCAGAACTGTACCGAAATTTATTGCGAATGGATTGCAAGCAATTTGATCACCTTTTAGCTTTGGTGGCTCCACAATTCCACATAAATACAAAGAAAGATACAAATTTGCAATGGAAAGCAACATTATTTAAGAACTACTCCAAATTTTTCTTGTGTCGTTTTCATGAAGTTTTCATAGATCTACAGAAAAAATTAGTTTTCATTCAGTCCGAATGGAAAGCTAGCGTTAAGATTAGATTTCCGAGAATAGAATACAAATACGAGTACAACAAAATATTTCCCTTTGTTTTATTTCGATTTTACGTTAACCGGCCAGCGGATTACATACAAATTTAGCTAATTTTTTGATGCACCGCAGTCTGAATTCATAGCAAGACTTTTTCGCCTCTGTGAGCTCACCTGGAGCATTATAAATTTGACTACGCGGTGTCATAAATACTCGTCGTCTGAGATCTTCTGCTACAGATTGCAAATCTGAATGAAAACTACTTGCAGCTTCGTCTAGAAAACATTGGTATGAATATTGATTCAATAACGAAAATAAATTCACTTACCAGTGACTTCTGGTATCAAAAAAGAGTTAACAATCTTCTCTGAGTCGGAAACATTCGAGAACTTCTTTTGTTCATCTGTTAACCAAGGAATATTTTGAGTTTGGTTTCTGCTTTTTTGGTTTGGTTGGCCTAGCATTTTGTCTTGCATTTGTTTCTCTGTGTCCAGGAAATCTATCCCCTTGGCTCGGTTTCTTATGAACAAGACGTTTGGATATTAATCCTCAACAAACGGCTTCGTATCCTGATTAGGTTTAGTTGTTTCAGCCATCTGGAATAATCGCACTTGATTCATGTGGAAATGGTCGTTCTGTAGAAAGATCATAAGTGACATACAGAAAGGAATATAATGATGCTATGCATGTCATCCATTTCACTGGTTATCTCATCTTTTTTATATGAGTTAGCATCCATAACTAAAAAAATATTCACGTAATTAACACATTTTCTATAAAAACAAAACTCACCTTTAAATTTTCGATGAGTTTTGTAGTTGACAATCCAATTGTAGAGACAAGTGTTTTTTTTTTCCTGTAATCCTCAGATTTGTCTGCCAATGAATAAATTTGAAAATGTTCGTCAAACTGGGTCTGCAAATTTATTTATTGCCAGACATTTGCAGAAGCGTCAGAAAATGAACAAAATTTGTGTACACACGATTGCCACATTTGCAAATTAATTTGTCTTCAAAATGACTGATGAACAAATTTTTCTGCAAAAATATTTGGTGTGTACACGGTTGTCAGCTTGCGTGTACACGATTGCCAGATATCTGCAAATTAATTAGCAGATATTTGTCTACAAATTAGCAGCCAAATAGTTTTTCTGCAAATTCATTTGGTGTGTACACGATTGTTAGCCATTCGAGACAAATTTTTCACTGACAGATCTGGCAATATTTGCAGATCAGGCAATCGTGTACACTTAGCTTTAGTAACCTAGGCTCCTTATTAGGAAACGTCTTTTGGCTTTTCTACGAACATCTGGAAAGCTATAATAAAAAGAAGGTTGCTATCTTGTAGTACAAAGACCGGTGTTTAGGTCTGAGTGCTCCAGCTGGTATTTAAAAAAAAAATTCCATTAGGAAAAAATAATTAAATTGAAATAAACTAAAGAACAAAGTATTAACTTTTGAAAACACTATAGTATGTGGTACGGTGTGACTTAGTTGATTTTTAATATTCAAAAAAAAAAAAAAAAAATCAAGTCAAGTTTCCTAGAAGTTTTCAAGAAGGGAGTTAAATCCCCTTCGCATTCGATTTTTTCTGGTCTTGAACTAACCAATCCGTCCTGCAAAACACACAACATGTATGAATGAACTTTTGGCAGAGTGCATGTATTTAGCTTTTATTATGAACGTTGCACGTGCACGGAGGGACGTTCCAAATACGTACTTAGATTCACCACGAACCAAAAAAATTATAAAATTGTTGATACTAAATTTTTTTATTGAATTTTTAAACGTGAACTCTTATCAATAAAAGCCAAATGTTAAATAAAAAAGTTCTTTAAATAAGGCGTTTATTTCTTAGGTTTAATTGTTTTCTGGTTTACGGTTCTTGTGACAGCAGATACACCTTCTTCAAATTTAGTTCTAAATAATACATTGGCGTTGTTAAACATACCGTCTTTAAGCGAAACAATTATGAACTGGGAACTAGTAAAATGTGCTTTCAACATGTTTCCTATGTTTTGTGTGTGAGACATATCCAGAGCTGCATCAACTTCATCCAAAATATATAAAGGTGCTGGGGAGAATTTCAACATAGCTAAGACGAGTGATAAAGCAACAAGTGAACGCTGTCCACCACTGAGCTCACCTAATGAATCTTTCCATACACCGTTGAACCCCACCTTAATTTCCAAACCAAGCAGATTGTTATTTGCTATTACCGGGTTCAAACGCGCCTGAGCGCCTTGCAAAAGTGTACTAAAAATACTGCTGAAGTTTTCATCGACAACTTTCCAAGCCTTTTCAACTTTTTCCTTTTTTTTTTCATCCATTTTACAAATGATGTGCTGTATCTTTTGTTTATCCTGTTCAACTATTTTTTTTCGTCTGAGAGTTTCTTTGTATTGTTCTTCTTCACGGTCCAAAAGCATCATTGCTTTCAAGTTAATGTTCCGTTCCATTTTCTCCTTTTGTTCTCGCATAGCATTGAGTTTCATCCCAGCTTCAATTGGATCTTCTTTGGAATAATCGTATCGCGTGTTCTTAGTACCAAAAAAATCTCTGTCTTCTTTTATCCAACCAAATTTTACTTCCAGTGCTTCAATTTTGTTAAAACTCTCTTTGTTTTCAGTGCGCACCTTACTCACTTCGTTTTCTTTTTTCTTGATTTCAAGAGTCATTTCTTGAGTTTCTTTACCCAACTTTTCTTTTTTACTGTATACAAACTTTAGCTCCTTGTTCTGCGCGTTGATCTTTTCTTTTTGTTCTTTAATTTTTTGTTTAATTTGATTAACATCTTCAACCAACCCTGAAGATCCAGTTTTTAAAGTATTGAAATCACTTTGAAGTTTCGAAAGATTTAAATTCATTTCGTCCTTCTGCACTTTTGAGTTTTCAATGCTCTTCTTCAATTCATCGATTTCCAGCTGAAGCGTATCAAAATGTTGTTCGTGTTTTTTCCAGTCATTGCGGCTTTTTTCACTTTTGTCTTTGGCAAACTTCATGTCCTCCGTAGCCTTTTTTAATTCTCTCTCTCGGTATCCCTTAGCGTCAGCGAGCTTTTCTTCAATATTTTTAACTTTAGTTGAAGCAGTTTTCAGAATTTCACGAGCAGTGAGAAGGCTTTTTTCCAGAAGAACTAAATCAAAAAGAAAATATCTGTCATCAATAAGTTAAACAAAGTTTGATGTAATCATATACGGCTTTGTTTTTAAATAAATAATTATTATTAATTACGACGAATATGTTTCTGTAAGTGCATAAATTAACTACAGTCAGGATGCTAAGATGAAGGAGAAACCAATGCACATTCCTTGCATCGGGAAAATAGAGTCTGGCAAACATTCCACATTTGGGTGGTGCAACCAAATATGATTCTAAAAGAAAAGCTGATAAGCATTCCTAGCACGGCGGGTGTTGCGGCTAAATTGTTTCAGGAAGGAATGCAGCGAGCTATTTCACTAGAGCACAGCTAGTGCTAATGATATCAATAACAACGCTCTGTTTTGTACCCTGTAAAGGAGGCGCAAAGATGTTTGAGGAGCACCTGACCAGATATGAGAATTATATTCCAGTTTTGGGAGTACGTAGGCTTTATAAATAGTTGCTAGATCAAAATGGTTGAAGAATTTCCTGCATCGTCTAAGAAACCTACGCATTTATAGCTTTTTTTGGCAACTTCAAATATGTGGTCATTTCAACAAAGATTATCTATGGATGCAGGTACCTTGATAATGGTAATAGGAGAATGTTAAGCTTATACGACAAGAGAAAGCATTGAGTTTTCGAGGCACTGAATTCTACTGTTTTTATTACTCCATGTAACAATGCTGTCGTAGTTAGAATTCAATGAGCTGAGAAGAGCAGAGACGTGAGAAGTTGAGGGTCGAGTCGTGTGCAAAACAGTTGAGAGGACTAGAAGTTTCAGACAAGAGATTGTTTAAGAAAATCAGGAAGAGAGTCGGATACAAAGCGGAGCCCTAGGGCACACCAGAATTTATAGAGTGGGTATCATACCGAAAAGTAGTTTCTTATCCAACGAAGAAGAGAGAATAAATAATTTTACTTTCTCCAAAACAGTGATGGTTCCACTTTTCGGTGAGATATGACATTAAATCACCAGTGGACCTTATGCTACAAAACCAGTACTTTCATGATTTGACGGTTTCTCAACGTTTTCATGACTTTCAAAAGAAGGAACGTTAATGCATTTGTGCGGTAATTATAAGGGGAGGACTTTAGGAACGGTCAGGACAAATGCAGTTTTCTATTTGCTCGGGAAGAGCCTAGAAGAATAAGAAAGATAGAGAAGCTTACGCAGTGGTTTTGCCAGCGGAAGAAAAACACCTATTCAAGGCAGGAATGCCATCTGGACCAGCGGATTTTTTATGTTGAAACTTTAAACACTCACGCAACCGAGCGAGTTCAATACAATATCTGCTTCATCACAGAACTCACAGTGTCAAGATGAGGTGGAGCCAATATGCCATCAGGGATTTCGAGTAAGAAGCAAATTCAGCTGCCAGCAAATTGGCTTTGTCGATGTAGCTGACATACGGAGAGTTATTGAAAACGAGCGTTGGGACCGACGACGTAAGGCCAAAACTAAAGACACAACAGTATTTTTTTAACTGTATGGTCATACAAAAACTTGGCCTTTTATATAAATCTTGTTTGTGCCGCGCCATTGCCATCGTTAGATATCAAATCAGCTCATGCGTCAACGTGTCCACCGAGAAAGCACAATGACCAATTAAAATTTCGAAAGATATTATTCAGGCCGTCCCAATTGGCATTCGCATATTGCCACTCAGTTCTTTTAGGGACTATAAATTTGTTTACCATGACGATGGATACCAAAAATATTTGATTTGACTAGAGGAGATGATACTATAACCCTGTATTTTTTGGGTTGCGAAGTGAGAAATAAATTAGAAGTGTTGACCTCATGGCCTTCAATATCTAGAACCACAGTGAGCTCATCAACAAATTCAGTCAAATGATTCAACTCAGCGCAAATCTTAACAAACCTTTCTTCGGTTGTTGTTTGATGTCGAAGCCAAACAGAATAGTATACATTGAAATCGCCCGCAATTGCGATTTCAGTGCGAGAATTCCTGAGATGGTGTCAGCGCATCAAACTCGTTAGAAGTTGAATTGCTATCTAAATTGTGGCTTCTATAAATAAAACATTAATGAATGACTTGCTTATCGACGCCGATGGTGAGTTTTAATCACATGAAATTATAGTTCATATTAGAACAGAGGCCGTATTGTGGTAGAAGTTAATGAGCAATAGCATTACGTTTACATTACATATACAGAGATGCCATGTGAGGAAAACAATAATGACGCCAGGCAGGTTGAACTCTGAGGAATCAGTATAAACATCATCCTGTGTTTCACTCAGTGCCAAAACAGCTGGCTAGCATTTTGCAGTGTGAACGTTACACAGCAAAGAGATTCTATCGCAACACTCTAATGTCGCCAAAATCGACCCGAAATTTATCCTACACTACGAATCACGAAAACAGAAAATGAAATTAACAAACGCCGACGCTATCTAGGCAACATCAACAAAATTACTAGCGGTGTTATGTCTAGCTAGCAACTTAATTTTGGATTAAAAACGGAGTCAACACCGTTGATCCACTATACGCCTAGCAAACTCACAGAATTATTTATTGCCTGAACACGCTGCCGCGGCGTGCCGCTTTGATAAGATAAGGAATAATTATCGAGCACAAGAAAAGTGTGCAGCCGAGACTACCAGATGAGATGATAGGGGATGAGATGAAAAGGAGGTAATGCACTCACTAGCTGTATTTTATTATTGATCTGATCCGGATCAGATCATGGGTTAACTAGCGTTACAACAACAAAGCGAGATCCTGATTTTTGTTTGGATTTATTTTTGTGATCTAAAAATTAGTTCTTCTATTTCACACAAGAGGAGTCTTTCCATTGAAAACGTTGGTATCATTTCCACTATTTCCAATAACAACAGTACTGCCACATGAACATTTTTATCTTTGATAGATACTTCACATTTATTTATTTTTGTATAATACATGACATAATGAAAAAGTTTTACAAAACAAAACCTTTACTCGTGAAATTAATAAGAATTACTGCAAAAAAATGTGTATTTGACAAAGTGCATAAGTATCATTTTTAACAAAAAAAAAAAAAAATAACAAAAAATTTGCCATTGAAAAAAAGTTCGTAGGGCAACTCTGCAACTCTTTTGAAATGTCTGTTGAAAGAGCGAGTTTCTCACAGCTTCCAACTGTAAATAATAAAAAAATATGATGATCTAAAGCTGTTTTATTATCAAGATCCGATCCGAATTGGATCATTGTGATAATAAAACGCGGCTACTATTAGTGTTTGGTCTACTGATTATTGAATTTGATTTGCACAGTTTTTCTATCAATGCTCTCACTCAAACACAGAAAACCGAACGAAAAAATCTTTCTTAGTTTTTGAGAAATTTAAATAAGAAAAAGCTACTTCTCCTCAAAAGATCGAATTCGGATGTTTTCCGCTGATTGATTTGTTCTCTGAGCAACAAAAGGATTTTCTGGATAAAGTATCTTTCGTTTCTTTCATTTCTCAATTTCATTCCCATTCTCGATTTGATTTCTGTGTTTGTCTCAAAATTGATAGTTGCATTGATTATTTAAAAAAAAAACAAAATTATGGTCAAAATTTTGAAAAAATTTGGTTTAAAAAAAATTATATTTATTAATTAAAGAACAAAGTTTTAACTTTCAAAAACACTATGGTAATAATTTTCTTAAAACATAGTCATTTTTATAAGATTGGTACACGATGTGCGGTAATGCAGAGAAACCAGTTGCAGCCCAACCTTAGCACACTGAATATCAAACATTAAAAACAAGTTACTAAACAAACAAAATAATTGGTAGCTTTTATTTAACAGAACATGGCACGGTCGGTAAATAAGTAAAAAAAAAAGCGGTCATCACAAAAAAAAAGTTTACGAAACGTTTAAAACGTACGTACTATGGGGTTTCGGAAACAGGAGCACCTAAATTTAGATGCCAACCTGCAGGATAACTGGAAGCGATTTAAAAATCACTAATCAAATCACCGAAGCAAATGAATTTTTCAAATCATTTGGGATAACAGATTCCGAAAAAAGAACAGAACGGTGGCCAAAAAACTATTTGAGGACTACTGCAATCCACGCTTAAACGAAGTATACGAAAAATATCGCTTCTATACATGGTATTAAAAGGAAGGTGAACTCTTCGATCATTAGTTGTAATTGGGATAACCGACCGTTAAACTCAAACACAACTGCTTAAGACTTGACAATAATTGAGACATGTAGAGAATCTCAAATCACAATCATGCAGTGCAGAATTATGCAGGACTAGACAGCAGACACAGAAATAACATCATCTTCAGTGATTTATGCAATAAGAATAGATTTGGAAGTAAACCAACAGGATATAGAAAATTCAATAATAATTTGGAACTTCTGGTTCTAGATTAGTAAAGAGAATGCAAAGCAAATTTGACATTTTTGGAGATGTAGATGTTGATGTCGATATCGACCTTCAAAATGTTATTGAAGAGCTACAATAGCACCGGGATTGAACACCTATATTCTTAAGTTAAAAAAAATTAAATTTTTTGTATAAAATAGTTTTCCATCAAGTAAAAGAATTTTTTTTTCAACAAAATAAACAAAATTATTATAAATGCAGTCAATTAAAAAAAAGGATGAAAAACGAATATAAATGTCTATGTTCAAGTGACAATATTTCGGTGAAATTCAAACACAGAGAATTCTCTGATATAGCATTTTAAAGAAAATTTTATTTACTTTCTTTTTTATGAAGCATTGCATATACCTATCTGCAACCAGAAAGAAATGCCATTAAAAAAACTGACAAAACTCAAAGACTGCAAGAAATTGACTTTTTTTGTCGGGAATTTTACTAATTTGGATAAAAAATTTTTATTTATAATTTTAAAAAAGATGCATTTCGATTGGAAAAAAACGTCCTTGGAATTGCATAAAAATGTTGCTTCGTTTTCGACATATGTTGAAAAAACGAGTGAAGATGGTTTAGAGCCCATATCTCCGATTTGCACCCTCTAATTTAATAGCACTTTCTGTTTTTTCTCTAAAACTAGCCCATTAATCGATTCATGCAATAAAAACCCGACTTTTTTCGAGTTCCTTAGGATATGACATAATCAATAGACTAAACTATAGTGGGAAATTATCGCATACAGCGCTTTTAATTATAATGCCGTCAGTCTTCAAAACCAAAATGTACAAAATTTGAATTTTAATGTTTTCTCTTTAAGTATTATTTCATATAAGGAGTATTCAATGAGCTGTTCTAGAACAGTTTCAGACAGAAAAGATCAGGCTTTTGGTGTTCAATGAGAAATTTTCTGTCCTTTTCTGATCTTTTTTTGTGTTCAATGAGCTGTTCTAGAACAGTTTAGCACAGCATTTTGTGCACCTCCTCTTGAGCAAGTGCATTGTTGGTGAAAACTGTCAAAAGCAGCTGTTCAATTTTTGCTAGTCGTTTTTTAAGTGCATTGTAATTTAAATTTGTTGTGAAAAGCTCAAAAAATTTTAAAAAATCAGGAAAACAACACCTAACCTGAAAATAAAATTACTTATTCGTGACGAAAATACGCTAAATAAGTTAATATCAGCAAATAAAAATTTGTGGTTGTTTTTTTTTTCGTTTTTGTTGTTGCTTATTTTGACAAGCTTGCTTGTTCTAATTTGCCTGACGTTTTTCACTGCTTCTGTGCTGTGCTGTGCTGTGCTGATCTAATCTAAGAAAAAGCCATTGAACACATCTAATTCATTTCTTATGTACATTTCTTTCAATTTTTTACTTCTCTTACTTACTTACTTAGGTGGGCATTACAGTTCGGGGTGAACCTGGGCCTCAACCAACATCCTTCTATAACGACTTCGATTTCGGGCGAGCTCTCTCCAGTTTCGCACTCCAAGTCGGTTGAGGTCTTCATCCACTTGATTGCGCCACCTAAGACGAGGTCTTCCCCTTCCGCGATTTCCCTGCAATGTGCTTTCGAACACCCGACGAGCCGGAGCGTTTGGGTCCATCCGCTCAACATGGCCCAACCATCGTAGCCTCGCGATGCGTACTCTTCTGGCTATGCCCATGTCGCGGTACAGCTCATACAGCTCGTTGTTGTATCTTCTTCTCCACACATTGCCTTCGCATATGGGACCAAAGATCATTCGGAGAATTTTTCTTTCGAAACGACCAAGGGTTTCCTCATCCGCTTTCGATAAGGTCCATGCTTCCGCGCCGTAAAGCAGGACTGGGATGATTAAGGTCTTATATAAGGTTACCTTGGTTTTTCTGGAGAGGGTTTTGTTTCTCAATTGCCTTCTTAACCCAAAGAAGCAACGGTTGGCAAGAGTTATTCTCCGTTTGATCTCCGCACTGATGTTGTTGTCCGTGTCTACAGCGGATCCTAGGTAGACGAAGTCCTGTACTACCTCGAAGTTATGTCTGTCTATTGTGACGTTTTGTCCAATTCGTCGATGTTCTGTGTCCTTATTTGATGACAGCATATACTTTGTTTTGCCCTCATTAACCATCAAACCCATTTTTGCGGCTTCTGTTTCGATACTCGCAAAAGCACCTATGACATCACGCTTTTTTCTTCCCATTACGTTAATATCGTCTGCATAGGCGAGTAATAGCACAGACTTTTGAAAGATTGTTCCTCTGGTTTTGACGTTTGAGTTTCTTACAATCTGTTCAAGTATGATGTTGAAGAAATCGCATGACAGTTTATCGCCTTGCCTAAAACCTTTTTCGACATTAAAGGTCTCGGTGAGTTCTTTACCGACCTTGACGGAGCAGCGTGAATTCTCCAAAGTCATCCTGCATAGTCGTACGAGTTTTGCAGGGATGCCGAAACTAGACATGGCTCTGTACAGCTCGTCTCTGTAGATACTGTCATACGCGGCCTTGAAATCGATAAAGAGATGGTGAATATCGATATTATGTTCTCGGATTTTTTCCAAGATCTGCCGTAATGTGAAAATTTGGTTTATTGTGGACTTCTCTGGTCTAAAACCACATTGATAAGGACCTATCAAGTTGTTGACGTGGGGTTTCAGACGTTCACATATTACAGCAGACAAGATCTTATAAGCGACGTTAAGGAGGCTTATCCCTCTAAAATTGGCGCAGTTGTGAGGGTCTCCTTTCTTTAGGATCGGGCATACGATACTGAGGTTCCATTCATCGGGCATGCTTTCTTCCGACCATATCATGAAGATCAGTTGGTGCATGCTCCTTTCCAACTGATCTCCAGCTGCCTTGAAAAGTTCGGCATCAAGGCCATCTGCACCTGCAGTCTTATTTGATTTAAGTTTGCATATAGCAAGCTTACCTTCTTCTAGGTCGGGAGGACGGCATTCTTGATCATCGTCCAGGCTGAATGGGGCAGTCTGCCTGACAGCGGAATTTGTGTCCTCATCGCCGTTAAGCAGTCTGCAGAAATGATCTTTCCAGATCCTCAGTAGCGACTGTGACTCTATAACTATGTTTCCCTGCTGGTCTTTACAGGCTTGAGTTCGGGGTTTGCCACCCTGGCAGGATCTTTTTACCTTTTGGTAAAACTTCCGAATCTCGTTCCTGTCATGGCACCTCTCTATTTCCTCAAACGAGCGCTTCTCATGCTGCTTCTTTTTCTTTTTGAGAAGTCGGTGTTCTTCCCTTCTTCTCTCCTTGTAAATCTCGTTATACCGATCGTAAGCAGCCCTCGTTCGTGTTTGCAAAAGCATTTGTCGTGCTCTTTGCTTGGCTGCATTTGCCTGCCTACATTCTTCATCAAACCGTGGGTTTCGTTTTGGTGGCCGAGTGAAACCCAGAACCTCAGAGGCAGCGGTTCTGATGGCTTCTTGGCATTGCTGCCACTGGTCTTCAATGTTTAATGCTGGCGGCATGGGATTCAAGGATAATTGAAGGGACACTCGATTGGAAAAGGCATTGGCAATCTCTTGCGATTGTAGCTTTCCGACGTCATATCTCTTCACAGCGTTAGTTCGTGCTGGCCGTGATCAAGATATCCTCATTCGTACCTTGGCTACAACAAGGAAGTGGTCCGAGTCAAAGTTGGCCCCTCGGAAAGTTCGGACATCTAGCACACTGGAAGAGTGCCTTGCGTCGATCGCAACATGGTCAATTTGGTTGACGGTTAATTGATCGGGTGATCGCCATGTACCTTTATGAATTTTGAGATGCAGGAAGCGTGTACTACTTACAACAAGATTTAGCCCCGCAGCAAAATCGATTAGCCTCAGTCCGTTTTTGGAGATTTTGTCGTGGAGGCTATGCTTACCGATTGTGTTTCCAAAGATGTCCTCCTTCCCTAGTTTTGCGTTGAAATCGCCAAGAACGATTTTCACGTCGTGTCTAAGGAACTGCTCATATGTTTCTTCGAGGAGCTCGTAGAAACAGTCTTTGGAATCGTCGTCTTTTTCTTCTGTGGGGGTCGGTGGATGGTCATTATACGCTCATTGACTGGATTTTGGCTAATCACCTTATCCCTGAGTCTCCCTCTTACGACAAATCCGCACCCAAATAAGCGCTGTTTCTGTTGTCTGTAGCAGTCGCCATAGTAGATGTCACAGTTTTTCATCTTCTTTATGCCCGGTCCACTCCATCGCACTTCTTGGATGGCGGTTATGTCTGCTTTGCAGCAGTCTAGGGCGTCCGCTAATTCTCCAGCTGCACCTAGTCCGTTAAGAGATCTTACGTTCCAAGTGCAGATCCGGAGGTCGTTGTCCTTTTTTCGTTTGCATTTTACTTCTCTTATGTACTTAAAATATTTTTTTATTTAAGTTTATATAAATTTTTAAATTCTATCTTTCACAACTTTATAAGTGTATTCTTACTGTGTTAGATGTTAATATTCAAATAAATAAATACTAAATACTAAATGTAGCGGGGTTAGGAAATAAATTACTTTTTAATAATTTTTTTTAAACATATTAACAATTATGATATTTTTGCACTATGTGAAACTTTTGTTGATAAGAAAATGGAAGAATTTGAAAATATTTTTATAAACCATAAACTCCTATGGATCCCAGCAATAAGAGAATCTACTCACGGAAGAGCAAGTGGAGGATGCCTTTATGGGATAAGGAAAAATTTAAAAACGAATTGCTGTTTTGTAAAAGTACTCGAAAGAGATTTGATAGAGTTAAAATTGAAGCACAGCAGACTTCATATTATACCCGTTTATATAAACTGCAACAAGTGGACGCAGGAATTCTCATACTTATATCATTTTATTTTGGAATTTGGAAAAGAAGATATCATGATTATAGGAGATTTTAATGGAAGAGAAGGAGCAACACAAATACTCAATGAAGAACCAGAGCTTTTAAAGTGGCTTGAACACATATGTCGAGAAGTACACTGCAAACCTGAATCATGTTACCAATTTCATAAATGAAAATGAGCTACAATCCATTAGAGGTTCGGATATACTAACCGCAGCTATTACGCAAGCAGCAAGACCTCTACAAACTCGGTTAAGCAGTAAGGGTAAGCAACCTTGGTATGATTGGGAGTGTGAATCAGCGAAGAAAAAATCGTTTGCTTATCTCCGTCTTGTAAGAAGAAGCAACTCAAACTACGCAAAATCCATGTATCAAGAAGCAAATAAAGAGTATAAAACCATTTGCGCAGAAAAACAAAAAGCATATACACTTAACCTATCAACATTACTGGCGAACATCAAAGATAGTCAATCTTTCTAGAAGACTGCGAAAATGATCAACAAGGCACTATTTACAAAAGGAATCAAAGTGGAATCATTGATTTTACCAGAACATTTTGAACAGTTACTCAATCCACAACTTAATCAAAATGCAATCCTATATGCTCTGCCAGGTGGCCAGGGACATAAGACCCAGGAACAGGTGAAGCGCAATAAAAGTCTGGTATTCCATGAAACTCTAGCCTCTCCCTTTTCAAGACCGTTATGCGTTAGCAAATAACATCCTGCTCGAGGTGCCACTGCAACTTGCTTACGCAATAACCGAACATAACGGATCTAGACCAGTAAAGGTCGATAAACAATCCTATCGCCTCCTCCAAAAAACCTATTGGTTCTTTGGAGGAGGCGAAACTTCTTAACGAAGCTGCCCCTTCAACACACACGGATCAAACGATCAAAACAACTCAAAAAGCGCGCGTCAAGCTTTGAGCTGCTCGCAAACGCTTTAAATTCCTTCTGGCTAGCGGCCTTAACGAAGCCGATGCCAAGGAAAGAGCCAGAACGGCTGTTCCAAAGAGAGAAAAAAGGAACCACTCTGAATCCTTCCCTAGGGACACAAATCGTGTAAAAATGACAAAACCTAATATTGCTCACAAGCAGAGGTCTGTTGATGTGCCTTCCATATCAAACCCGCCTCCAAATCAAAAAAAAAAAAAAAATAGAGCAACACAATTTTAAGCAAGCGCTGGAGAGTTACAAAATAGGTATCCTTGCCTCAGACTTCCCGGAAACGCTACTTAAGGCTAGATGGACATTTTTAGCGAACTCAGAACTCATGTAAAAGTGTTTGCTTGTATTAGTAGATCATTTTATTCTCTTAAAAGTAGTCCCTCTTGCCATCGTCGCGTGCGATTTCAAATTCTTCCTATTTTCTCTCTCTCTTTGGTCTCGGCAACAGCCAGAAACTTGAAAAAAATTACGCACTTGCATAAGCAGTACAAAGGGGTGAACATTATACGAGCATGCAAGTAGGCATATAAAAAACAGATATCATAAGGCACACTGACGAAGATATTTGTATGTACACAATATGTCCGAATGAACATTTTTTTACGATTTCTTGTTTTTGGATGGGTTGAGAATAGAAATATTGTGTCAAGTCAGGAAAAAAAAAAAGAAAACCGGTTACTTTTTTTTGTCAGTTTGTTTGCTGAGATAAATACAGATAATAACAAATATGAAGATGTTGTAGGGTCGATATTTTTTATCTTGTGTTTTTGCGGATGTGGAAAACATGATATTTGTGTGATTTAAATGTAGGTCAGTTTTTTTGGCTTAGTTTGATCAGCAAAATTAATGAAAAAGGGGATAACTTGGGCACTTAGATAATAGGTATCATTTAATTTTTTTTTTTTTTAACCAATAACTTGTATCCATTTTAATTTCATTTGCAAGAAGATATATTTTAAGAAAATAAAGGAATGGATGTTTTTTAAAAACTGCAGTCGAAGGACAAAAAATTCCCTAAGAAAATTCAAAATTTTTCAAGTTAAATTTGATTTAAAAAATTTTCCGTTACAATTATTATTATTTTTCACTTGAAATTTGAAAAAAAAACTGTAATCTTGTGGGCCATAACCATAATTGAGATTTAAAGAAGTCATCTTATGAAACGGCCTGTTTTTTGTGGGAGTTCTTAGGATTTTTTTCAATCACCATTAAATAGAACTTTAAATTTACTATAATTTACTAACATATATATCGACTGATAAGTATAAATTTTAAGTTGAAAATATAAGGTAGAATATGAGTTATAGTTCTCTGTATACCCCGCTTCAAAAAATGAACTCGCAATTCCTCCACGGTTCCAACTGGCTTGTCGAAAACAAAAAAAAAGAGTTATCGTCGTTTTCATCTGCAATCCTAAATGCATGGCATGAACTATTATGAAGTGAATATATACAAAATTGAACTTTTGGTAAATATTTGGAAACAATAGTTAAGAATTTGCGTTGGTTTTTTTGGTGTTTGCTAAAAAAAAAAGTCGTAAATTTGGGAATATTTGGTTGATAGCAGTGTGTAGTGTGTAGTATGATAGTATAGAGTAAAGTCTGAAAAACACAGTTCTGTGAAAAAAAGTTTTAGGTCCGCTTATAAACTGTGAAAGTATAAAACTTTTTTAACTGCTGTATTTTTAAACGACTTCGAATTTTCAAAAATCACATTGCTATCGTATTCTAGAGATTTTAAGAAAGCAATTTATGAAAAAACAAAACAAATCACGTGGGATGGTCCTCTTAAAAAATATATACATATATCCATTGATAATAATAAAAAAAAGTCTTTCTCATCACTACAGAATTTAAAACTTCATGTACTTGGCGGTATCAACACCACCTCCTTAGGTACCTACTTGTTTAAAAAAAAAAAAAGGAATTCCATCTCTCTAGGAATAATCTACCTTATAGGGCCCCTACACTACGCAAACACGTTTGCACAAACGTGTGTTTGTGCAAACATAGTTTCGCCACACACTACTCAAACATGTTTGAGAGATATTAGTTGCTTGACGTTTTTCATATCAACAACACCTACGGAGCAATGAGCGATTTCGCATGTGCTGCTTTAATTAATTACCCGATTGCAATAATCTTTGCTTTTAACGCACCACAACACCGGTAAACTTTTATATAATTCGATAAATTCCGTCCAAAAAATTAGTTTCACTTGTTTATTCATCTTTACTCCTTGAAAATTGATACGTGTTTGAGCAAAATTCACCACACACGACTCAAACATGTTTGCGCAAACACGGAAAATTCAAAATTTTTAGAATTTGTTCAAACGGTTTGCGCAAACACTCAACATCGCTACACACTACTCAAACAGTTTGCACAAACATTTTTACAAAAACAAAATACATATGTTTGCGCAAACGGTTTGAGTAGTGTAGGGGCCCTATAATAGGGTGTGGTGAATTTTGCCCTATAATAGGGCCCCTACACTACTCAAACCGTTTGCGCAAACTTATGTATTTTGTTTTTGTAAAAATGTTTGTGCAAACTGTTTGAGTAGTGTGTAGCGATTTTGAGACATTTTTACAAGTTTTATTATGTTGAATGAATGGGCTGAAATTTTGTCAACAGCACGAATAAACAAAATTAGACACGAATACTTTGTTATAATATACCAATTGAAATTCAACATGTATCTAACAATCAGCACAACACAATTTAATGAAAATTAAATTGTAACTCTCAATGTATAATTTATTTTAAATTCAATTGAAAGAATTATTCTCGAATACAAAAAAGTTCCTTCTTTATCAGAAACTAGCTGCGCCACCCGGCGTTGCTCGGGTCTAACTTATTTAAAGCGTTGTCAACACAAAACTGTCAAGAAACGAAAACTAAGAAGACTAAGTTTAAGAATGCCTGAAAATTTTCTAGGTTTATACTTATTTATTTCCATCATTAGGTCTGTTCATTGAACTTTCCCCAGGGTTGACCCAGCTTTTCTTGACAACCCTATCAGTTGTCAAAAAAAACCTGGGTTTTCCAGTTCTCAAAATACGCTACACCACAAATCACCACACATCCCTGTCATTAAAAAAAAAATACATGCCATTTGACAGCTCTCAACTCGCCACAGCAAAAAGCTAGGGCGAGTTTATGGAAAACCTAGGTCAACCCTAGGGCTCAAAAAACACTCAATTTGACATTCAGGGCGACTTAGGGTTTCTCAAAAAACGCTTTATGGCGACCCAAGGGTAACCCTAGGGCTTCAACGAACAAACCTATTTATAGTTGAGTAGCGACCCGCCCCGGCTTCGCACGGGTACAATGCTGATACTAAATACCCTACAGAAAAACTGTGAACGTTGTATATAAAAACACAGCGGCCCGCTATGGCTTCGTACGGGTATAAAACTAAAAACATATTTTCTCTGGAAGTTACTCTTGAAAGAGCGACTTACAGTTGGCCATGTCAACGCTCAAGTCTAAGCCTGCAACGTTAAAGGTTTGACCCTGCGATTTATTAATGGTCATTCCAAAAGATGTCTTCACCGGAAATTGCAAGCGTTTAAATTGGAAGGGAAAATCCGATGGTATCAGAGGGATTCGGGGAATCAATGCATCTTCTCCGGTACCACATCCTGTGAGTATTGTGCACTCTATAATGAAAGTTTTCAGTGATTTTACCAGCAAACGCGTGCCATTGCAAAGCTTAGGTGAATTCAGGCTTCTTAATAAAATAACAGGTGGTATCCGTGGTGTGATTGATATTGGGATCCCGAGTCTTTTTTCGGTCCCGAAAATCCCGGGATTGGAATCGTAGAATCCCGGGATTTTCGGGATTGATTTGTTGATTATTTTGGCTTTTTATTTTTATCTACTTGAAACTTTTCCAATGGAAAATTTCAAATTGGATTCCACTTGGTTTTGAATTAATAATAATAATTAATAACAATTTTTTTCACTGTCAATACATTCTTTGGGTGTATTCTAAAACAAAGTTAAAAAGTTTGTCGTTCCTGTGTGTATAGCTCTTTATATCGTAATAATATTCTCAGGTAAATAATAATAAGAGAAGTACTAATAATGATGGCAATACATTATAAATAGAACACATGAAGACAGTATTCAAATATTCAAAATGAAAATAACATTTAAAGGAAAAGAGAAACACAAAATCAGTATAGGGTGAAGTAGTCAAAATGAAAAGATTAATTAAAAAATAAGCGAAAATTTGCAATTCTTTCAAAAATCGACTCAACATTCACTTTTCTGTGGAGATCTAGGGTTAAAGTGTACCAAGGGAAATTTAGCATTTTTTTCAAAACTTTATTTTGTGATAATTGTACTTTATTTTTATTGCAATAAGCTACTTTAGCCCTGATTGGACATCCATATTGCATAAAAATAGCTTTGTGAATAAATATGTACCTTGTTTTCATTTGTGAGAGCAGATTTTCGACTTATAAAAGGCTAAAGCATCCTAGTTGCACGAACATATTTTGAGTATCTACTAGATATTTATCATTGGCTTAAAAATGGTTGAAAACTAGATTGTGTTTTGAGAACTTTCGACGTCTAAAATTAGTAAAAAAAAAAATTAGTAAAAGTAAATATTTTTAATAAATATGTTATCGCATTACAAAACTTTGAATTTCTTGGCTTTTCTCTGCTATAATATGCATGTATTATACATATAAACCTCCCTCTTGAATCACTCTATTCATTAAAAAAAAACGGCATCAAAATCCGTTGCGTTGTTTTAAAAATTTAAGCATACATAGGGACATAGGGACAGAGAAAGCGACTTTATTTTATACTATGTTAAGATAAACAAAACGCTGAATTGCAATTAAATGCCCATCCGGATATGTATTTTCATAGATATAAGTACCTACTACCTACCCACACTTATCCAGCCTCTGCTTGCCTTCCCACATGCACAATATGAAACAAAAATAAAATAAATAAAATATAGGTACAAATAGGTACAAACCAATAACGAAAGAATAGTACAACCAACAACTTTGAAACAAAGTTAAAAAAAATTATTTCGCATACACCTTACAAAACGCATATCTTATTCCAAATAAGTTGAATCCTATATGCCTATGTAAGTTACTGACCTATACCTACATACATAGAAGTTCTCAAACACAAAATAGCTACCTACCTAGTCAAATACAAAATTTTTAGCTGAAAAATAAAAAGAAACACACTCTCATCAAGTTGCGTACACTTGACCAAGGAATTCTATTCTATTAGTGCAGTGGTGCTATTTTCTCACCCCTTTCCCTTTGTGCGTTTGCCTATGTCCGTTTCATTCAATCCTTCCTCATTTCAAACTTTTTTTTACAATGCAAGACTGCTATTATACGGTGAAATTTGTTGCACGAAACTGTTCGAACGCCATAAGTGCAAAAGAGAACGAAAGTTCGAAAAAGAGAGATGGACAATGAGCTACCCTGTGTCGCATGGGTTATGGTTTCGTGAAACAGCTTTGACGTTTCTCTTTGTCCTTGTTCGCGTTTTTGTTTATTCTGTTCCATTCGGTTCAATAATAAGTAATAATACTAATAATAATGACTTTTTTGTTTTTAAATCGCTAATAAAAGAGGTTTTGAAGCAACCAGGCACTACTAGATAACTATTTTTCCCCAAAAATAAAAACATCGAATGAAAGAAAAAGAGAAATGTGAAACTAGTTTCATGAAGCTGGATTTCATCGTGTAATAACATTTGCGACACAGGATGACATAACAAAGAAGAATTCGAAGTAGTTTCGTGCAACAAATTTCACCGTATAATAGCAGTCCAAGCTACTGCTACCAGCAAAAAAAAAACAACAGGCACACAGTTTGTCTGCTATTATACGGAGAAATTTGTTTCATGAAACAACTTCGAATTCTTCTTTGTTCTGTCATTCCGTGTCGCAAGTGCTATTATACGATGAAATCCAGTTTCATGAAACTAGTTTCACATTTCTCATTATCTTTCATTCGCTGTTTTTATTTTTGGGGAAAAATAGTTATCTAGTAGTGCCTGGTTGCTTCAAAACCTCTTCTATTGGCAATTGAAAAACAAAGAAGTCATTATTATTAGTATTATTACTTATTTTTGAACCAAATGAAACAGAATAAACAAAAACACGAACAAAGATAAAGAGAATAGTGATGTGTCGGTATCATAAACCGAGTCAAACCGAGTTGAACCCAAACCGAGTTGACTCGGTTTACATTTTTTCAAACCGAGTTGGCAAACCGAAGAAAAAACCGAGCCGTCAACCAAATAATTGAAATGAAATGAATGCAAGCAGACCGCGTTAACTTGAACATAATCAAAACTACCCTCCTTTAGTTGAGGTCTGTGCCAAACACAATGCACTTATACATATACAGCCGTATTTATTAGATTTCCCTAAATAGCTCTGAACGGACGAATAGTTATGTAGTGAATAGCACTCTATTCTACGTTAAAAAAATTCTTATTTATAAACCATTATAGTTATGGTAAGTATATCTTACCTATCTATAATCTATAATCTAATTTATAGCATTGAGCGGTAATACACAGGTGTACTTCACTATCGAAAACAAACCGGTCTCTGAAAGCCATCTATGTATCCGCCGGCGTACTAAAATTTCCTTGTCATTTCACAATAGCGATGACATAAACCTATTCAGTCGCTATACTACCTAAATCGGCGTTCAGGATATTCCACCTCTATGTTACGTTCAAAAAGTTTTATAAATAGGTTTTTCTGTTCAGAGGTATTATAAGAGGAACATAGCGCTATTCGCTCCCTATTATGGGTTTATAAATAAGGCTGATAAAGTCCATAGTCGACCGGTAGTAGTATATAAAGCATCAAAGCAAGTGAGTTACTTGCGCAGGCATACAGAAACACACACATCTGTTAAACTAGATGTTTTTTTGTTTTTTTGATTGTCGTCTGTTAATAGGTAGACGGTTTGACTGTTTTGGGTACATATTGCTACTCGAGTTAGGAATTAATTGTCTGTAAAATATCCAGAGTCAAGTCAAACCGAGTTGGACTGCGCATTACGTTAATTTCTTTCTTGTGTGACTTTTTTTTTAATTCATTTTGATTAAATCCGTTTATTTTGATTGAAAATTTTGCTTTGTTTCTATTTTTCAAAACATAGTATTGAAGGAAAAAGCGCAAATTTATTTTTGTAAACCGAGTTAGCTAACTCGAGTTACAACTCGGGTTAATCAAAATCCAACTCGGTTTAACTCGGTTTGTAAATTTTACGGTTTGGCACATCACTAAAAGAGAAACGTCAAAGCTGTTTCACCAAACCATAGCCCATGCGACACAGGGTAGCTCATTGTCCATCTCTCTTTTTCGAACTTTCGTTCTCTTTTGCACTTATGGTGTTCGAACAGTTTCATGAAACAAATTTCTCCGTATAATAGCAGACTTTGTAATGAGAAATGAATAGCACAAAATATAGGCATAGAATATAGATGATATGTATGAGGGCAGGGGATGTATAACTAACGTGACCATACGTCCCGCTTTGGGCGGGACAGTCCCGCTTTCAGGCAGTCTGTCCCGCTGTCCCCCGCGAGGCTGAAATTGTCCCGCTTTTGCATTTTTTTTTTTTTTCTTGAGGTTGAGTTTCTTTTAATTCGATAAAATTTAAGCAAAAACATTTTAATTCTTTTGTATACGAGTATTGCTATGCAGAGATTGCTATTCTGTTAGTTAGTTATCGATGGTTTTGTTTCAGTTCAAGTAGTGTTTTGTAACAAAACAATAATGCCTAAACGCAAGTGTTTGCACATGGTGGTGCCAGTGATATAGAAAAACATTTAAAATCAGAAAAACATAGACTTGCCGATCAAGCCGCTGCTTCAAGCTCGTCAATGCTCAATTTTTTTAAACCAAGTCGCCGACTTCTAAGGATTTGGATATAGCTGCAGTTGAGGGTACGTGGGAGTATCATACTGTGCAACATAATCACAGTTTTCGCTCAAATGCCTGTTTTTTTTTCTCGAGCAAAAATTTTGATGTGCACGTACAAAGTCTCAAGCTATTGTTGTAAATGTGCTGTCAACCATGGCAACCGAAGATTTAAAAGAGCATTTACGTAAAGCCAACTGCATAACTTTATTAACGGATGCTTCAAATCATGGCTCAATCAAATTATTCCCAGTTTTAATTCGCTTTTTTTAACCATATGAAGGCGTGAAAGTTAAGCTTTTAGAGTTTCGGGAGCAGCCAGGCAAAACATCGGATATTATTGTACATTATTTGAAGGAAGTATTGTCTTTTAATGACTTAAATAAAAAAATTGTTGCGTTTTGTGGAGATAACACGAACTGCAACTTCGGGGGAAAAAATAGGAGAAGAAATAATAATATTTACTCAAAGTTGAACCAATCACTCGGCAGACAGATTTTTTGGGATTGGATGTGGAGCCCACATAGTCCACAACGCGATCAAAACTGCCACTGATTGTCTTCATGTGGATTTCGAATGCATCATAGTTAAAATTTACTAATTTTCCTTCATCTACAGCGTTCGAGCTTCGATTAGAAGCTTTGAAAGAGTTTTGTATTTCTACCGAAACAGAGTATCACAAACTGCTGGGCTATAGTAAAACAACGTGGCTTGCGTAAATGCCCGCGCTTGAGAGAGTTATAAAAATGTTTCAGACTTTGAAAAACTATTTTCTGAGTATCGACAAATGCCCAAATATTTTAAAGACGTTTGTCGAAAATCCCAGCTCAGAATTGTGGTTATATTTTTTGTACGCACAAGCAGCGACCATTCATGAAGTTGTTTTGAAAATCGAAAAATGTGTCGGCTATAGAGTCTGCCAAGGAAATTAATCGTCTCCGAGATAACCTGGCACTAGAAGAGAATACGATTTTCCTTCCCCACATGGTCCGTAATCTGATGGTTAAATTACAAGAAAGAGCAGCAGAAAAAGCAGCAATTGACCAGAACGTAAAAACTACGGCGACTGAGTTTTATAAAACAAGCAAGGAATACTTGGACCAGTGGTATCAATTTAACACAGAACTAGAAGTGTTTGAATGGGCAAATTTAGCAAAAGTGCCTACGTAGGAAGAGGTACAGAAAGTGGTTGATTTACTAATCACGCAAGGATTTATTAGCAGCAGCCAAGATGCGGAAGTCTTTGACGAGTTTTCACTTATTTTAATTTTTGTGACAGATGAAAAAATTTCTGGCTGGAATACCGAGAATATTTCAACTGAAAATCGTTGGGTCGATTTTTTTTAGCACAAACTTTTCTACGGTTATTGAATACGTTATGTGTCTGCCTGGAAGTAACGCACCTGTGGAAAGAATTTTTTCTCAAATGAACAAGGTTTGGACAAGTGTTAAAACCCAGTTGAGTGTCACAGTAATGAAAGCTATTTTGATAACGAAGATAAATAAATCGTGTACTGAGTTTCACACTTTTCTAAAAACAAGACCCGATATTTTAAAAAAAATTTGTTCAACCGATTAATATAAAAATACAAACTAGAATTCACGCCACTACTTATTTGCTTTGATTATTTAAAAATAATAATAATAATAAAAAACATTGTAAAACACTGGTAACTTTTTTTATTACATAATTCCCGCTCTGACAAAAAAAAATAAATGGTCACGTTATGTATAACGCATAAGACCATCTGAGCGATACTCCTTTTTCAAATCATAGAGAACAGAGAACAGTCAAAAAGAAAAAATGGGCACGACTGGGTCGCACGAGCTTGCGATTGTGTGCTAAGTACAATACCAAAATATTTAGTCTGAGTAAAAGGTTTTAGTATTCGCTCTAAATATCTTTGGTGGGCTCAGGGCTGCCAATTACAATTCAATAATGAAAATTGAATTAAATCACGCAAAATATGGAAAAAAATTAAAATTAAATATTCCAAGGTTTCAAGCGAAAATCCAAAAAACGCTATTCTTTTGCAAGAGCAGTTTTTTAAAAAATCGGTTTTTTATTCTTCATTTTTTAATAAAACAAAGTTTTTTAAAAGTTAGGTATGCAAGTCTTAAGATGTTGCAAGAAGGTGTTTTGACAAGAAAATTGAAATAAATCAGCAATACCTTTTAAAAAATATTCAAAAAAAAACCAAATTTTTTTAAAAAAATTTATAAAAATTTCAAAATTTAAAATTTTCCAAATCTTAATATGCAATCTTTTTTATGTCATCTACGACCTCTTAAATATAAAATTTCAGCAAAATCGTGTCAGCCATTAATGAGGAAGTCGGTTTTGAAAAAAACGGTACTATGGGGGGTACCGTTTTAAGACTTTTTCCAAAAAAAATGTTTAAGTAATGAGAAAAACAATTAAAAAATAATCCTTCACATAAAATTTTATCGAAATCGTTAGAGCCGTTTTCGAGAAAAATAAGTATTATCATATCGGTTGTATGGCAGGTACCGTTATTTCAAGACCTAGAGACCCAATTCCAAAAACCCCTATGTAGGCTACCTTACAGAGCTTAACTACAAATTTTGAAAAAAATCGGTCAAGCGATTCAGGCTGTAGATCCATATACACACAGACGGACATACAGACAGACAGACATACAGACATACAGACAGACAGACAGACAGACAGAATTGTAGGACCCACTTTTTTCGTATTCTCTATCATCGTAATGTCATGTTTAGTAGTTATCTCAAAATTTTTTTTCTGCACGATTGCAAGACTTGCCTTATAGTACCTATAATCGCAAGTAAAAACGGCGGTAAACTTGGTGGCGGATTTGTTTCGAACTAAATGTGCGTATGTATATGTTTTTAAGCAAGATTTTCTAGAAAAAACACAAAGTAGACAGTTTTTCTAGAATTAATAGTTCAAATTCTGTGACCACAAGAGTATATTTTTTAATTGAAACTGATTGAGATTATATCAAAGAAAAATACCAACAAAAAATTGAGGTTCTTTTGGCTTCTCGTCCCTCAGAAATCGTTTGCAAATATGACTTTATTGAAATTGAATTTTAGCGGTTTGGAGAAAAAAATATTGATTTTGGGCTCGGAGGTTAGTTCAGGAGCTTTATTACCTTCAAAAAATGTATATATATATGTGCTTGAAAACACCCACGCCTTGCTCCATGCTTTATAAGTTAAAAAAAGGCAGTTTCACCAACTTCTCATCATAACACGTGTTTCAAAACACTTTCAACTATTACCAATGGTTTTATAAGATGCGCCTGATATTTATCTACTATTTCCTTTTTATTTCATGAAAAAATATTAATAAACGGCAAAGTTATTACCAAAAGAGAAAGTTCATAAATACGGATGCCCCGACCAAAATAGTGAACAAATCGAAATTTTCAATAAAAAAAAATGGTTTCCAGTCCCTATAAAAACCGTTACGGAATAACTTTCAGCATTTGAATGATACAAAAATGTTTGTGTGTTTTTCATCTTTACAATACATTTTGTTTCACCAAATTATCAAGAAAATTGCAAAAGTTATGAAGCGATAAGTCATTGCACCTTTCAAATTTTAACGAAAAATGCAAGGGACACCTAGCCTTAACACTGACCAAATGACAGTAGTGCAAAACACCATCTTTGGTTTGATTTGCAGCCAAAAGACGGGATATCAGCCCCAAATGATGAGAGAGAGAGAGAACGCGAACCGATATAGACGTGTATTTAAATTTGTCCACAAAATATTTTTTAATTTAGATCTAAACTTTATCTAAATTCGAAAAAATAGAGGTCGCGATACTATGGAAGAGTGTTGCAAAAAGTGTACCGATAAATTCTCGGGAAAAACAAAAATTAAAATTAAATGCGGTGGTTTCTGTGAAGCTTTATTTCATGAAAAGTGTACTGGCTTGGCTGAATATGATCTAAACGTCATAAGGTCAAAGAAAAACATTGTTTTCGTTTGTGATGACTGCTTGGACAGTAAAAGTGTTATTGAGAAATCGCTAAAAGAAATTTTAAAATCAGTGAATGCTAACAAAGAAAGTGCCGCGAAACAAGAAAAATTAGTAAACAGTATGATCGAGAAACTAAATGCACTAAGCTATGGTGAATGTCAACAAAAAAGTGTGGAAAAGCCAGGAACATATGCGAGTCTGTTGCAAAAGTGTCCGCCGGTCGTATTAAAACCCAAAGTAAAGCAAAGTGGAAAAAAAACAAAGGAAGATTTGAAAAATCATGTTGACCCGTCGAACCTAATGATTAGTGATATAGCTTCAAGAAACAACGGAGTAGTTGAAATCATGTGTGATAATGAAGGTGAAAGAGATAGAGTGAAATGTGCAGTTGAAAAAGAGCTTGGTAATACATATGAAGTTAAAGTACCGGTACTAAAAAAACCAAAAGTGTTTATTGCAGGTATTAGTGAAGAAATGAATGAGAAACAAATTGAGAAGAGTTTAAAAGCTCAAAACAAATCATTGAGTGAGAGTGAGATCAAATGTGTCAATGTTATGAAAATGGAAAAAAAGAAAAATGAGAGAAAATATGAATATTTCAATGCTGTGGTAGAATTGGATTCCAAAAGCTTTCAAGTAGCCATGGGCGTAGATAAAGTAAATATTGGTTGGGACAGGTGCAAAATTTTTGATGATTTAAAAGTGAAAAGATGTTTTAATTGTCTAGGATTTAATCATGAATCAAAAGAGTGTACAAAAAAGCCAGTCTGTAGAAAGTGTTGTGGTGAGCATGATTCTCGAAATTGTGAAGAACCTGAAAAAAGTGAATGTGTAAATTGCAAATTTGCGAATGATAGATTAAATCTTAATTTGGATATTGGTCATAAAACCTTCGACTATAATTGTCCTGTTTATTTAAAAAAGCTAGAAGCTAATAGGAGTCGAGCATTCTATTAGCAACCACTGTATCAGTGTTCTGAAAAGTCTGTTTCATGTTTAAATGGTTTGTTTTTGAATATACAAGGCATCACAGGTAATTTTACTTTAATAGAAGATATTATTGCCCAAAATAGTATTGATTTCATTTTGTTAACTGAAACCCACCTCACGGACGCTATATCTGGTTGTGAAGTGTTCATACCTGGTTATAGACGATATGATTGCTTGTCTAGTACTCGATATACTGGTGGCGTGACAATATATGTCAAGAATGAACTCAAATCATGTTATAAAGACTCTTTAGTGATCGGGAAAAAAATTTGGATTTTGTCGGTAAAAATAACAATTAAAAAGGAAGTATGGAACATTATTGTGCTGTACAGATCTGCAACTCTTAGTGTGATTGACTTTTTTGAGATTTTGAATGAGTGGATACCTAGTAACATTAGTGAAAACGAATACTTGTTCATAGCAGGTGATTTTAATATAGACTACCTAAATGTAAATAATTATGAGTTGAATCATGTTAATCAGTTTGAATGCCTTATCGGGCTTCAACAAATTGTGAAAGAACCAACTAGGATAACAGCCGATTCTAAAACTTTGATTGACTATGTAATGACTGACGTTACGGTAGATGTAGATGTAAAAGTGCGAAATGATTGGAAGATCTCGGATCACGAATCTTTATGGATTAAAATAAATATAAATCAGTCCATGCAATATAAACCAAATAAAATAAAATATGTGAAGTATGATAAGGAACGTTTTATTAGTGAGTTTATAAATAGTTTTTCTAGTATAACAAGCGAAGACTTAAATAATTACGCTATGAAATTTGAGAGTTCGGTAAAAAATTCATTGCTTAGGCTGACAAAAACTATAAATGTAAATGAAAAGTGCGCGGAATGGTATGGCAATGAGTTGGTTTATTTAAAATCTGAAAAAATTCGTTTATATGGTAGAGCTGTTTACACAAATGCATCGGAAGATTGGAAAAAATACAAAATCGCGAGGAATGTTTACAAAAATGAATGCTACAAATCAAAAAGAAAATATATTGAATCGAAACTTATTGAAAAAGCGGGTGATCAAAAGGGTCTGTGGAAAACAATGAAAAATCTTATTTTTAAAGACCAAAAAAAAAAAAAAAAAAAAAAAAAAAAAAAAAAAAAAAAAAAAAAAAAAAAAAAAAAAAAAAAATTCTTTGGCACCAATTTCAGACCAGGTTGGCTTGTCTTCAACTGCAAAAATAAAGTCACGGCTGATTGGCTAAAAGGCGAAATTCCAAAAGTAAAGCCTTGGGAGAATGCCTCACTGAAGGCGGTTGAAGAGGAAGAAATTCCCAAAAACCAAATTCTAGTGGGCCATTTCCCCGTTGGCCCTACATGCACGAACGAGCATATTCTCACTGCAATCAAGGTCCAGAATGAGGGTCTCCCCGATCCTGAATGGAGGGTTATAAGAAGGAGAAGCCAAAGGTGCCGCCTCTATTCTTACCTTTTCGGTGAACCACAAATACGCGGCTCTACTGAAAACCAATAAAGACGTCATAGACTTTAGGTTTGGCGATGTTCAACTCCGAAATCCTAAAGTCCCTCATAGAACTGGTGCCCCCAAACCCCCACCTAACTCCCCTGTCAAGACAGCCTGTATGACTCTGACGACAGGTAACAGTGCTCCACAGCCTTCACCAACGTCAGATCTACAAAACAGGCTGACAGCTCCAATAATCCCAGTTCATCCCCCCTCAGTTGTTAATGCCACACCTACCTTACCAAAGGAGTCAGCCGTAAGGCCCTCCTTATCAAAAGGTACCTCTGGCAATGCAACAATAACTCCCTCCCCCTCCCTGCTCAACAACCGTCGCCAAACCAACACCAAAAAGCGAAAATGCAACACCAGCTGCAAAAAGCAGCACAGCCAAATTCATGGCTCTAAAACGGGACCCCAGGCCCAAAGGTAAAGCTCGGCAGAGGCTATTAAAAGCACCAGCGAGCTTTACCTCAACAAAAACAAAATGAATTACACCACCCTAAAATTCCTGCAGATAAATCTTATGCACGCCAAAGCTGCCTCAGCTGCGGCAAGCAGAGAATTTGTCAAGCAGGATCTGGACTGCTTACTAGTCCAGGAACCATGGGTGGTAAGAGGCCAAATAAAAGGCCTTCCAACACAATCGTGTAAGTTAATATACCACAACACGCAACTCCAACCACGAGCTGCGCTTCTTATCCATAAAAGAACTAACTTTCTTCCCATTCCAGAATTCATCACAAATGATCTCGTTGCGGTACTAGCGGAGATCCCCACGGCAAGAGGCTTACAAAACATTGTAATAGCCTCAGCCTACTACCCGGGAGATACTACCTTCGCACCACCTGAAGAGGTAAAAAAAACTTGTGGGCTACTGCAACGCAAGGGGAAGACAGCTACTACTTGGTTGTGATGCCAACTCCCATCACACCATATGGGGTAGCAAAGACATCAACAAAAGAGGTGAGTCACTTTTAGATTTTCTTATGCATTCAAACTTAGATATTCTAAACAAGGGAAATGAACCTACTTTTGTCACCTCCATTAGGAAAGAAGTGTTGGATATGACAGTGGCAAGTTTTGCCATAGCCAACAACATTCTCAATTGGCATGTCTCGAAAGAGATATCATTCTCGGACCACCGGCATATCAGATTTGATCTGTCAAGGCCGAATCAAAACAATCTAGAAAACAATAGAGTACCAAGACACACGGACTGGAATCTCTACACAGAGACAATCCGTTGTGAATTTGAACCATCCTATCCAAACATTGACTCTCCTTATCAACTTTAAAGGGAAGCAACACGCTTAAGCTCACAAATCACAAGCGCATCCGAGTCCAGCTGTCACATTAGACAGACCAACTCAAATCGCGATGTTCCCTGGTGGAACAGTGAGTTGGAGAAGTTAAAACGAAAGCTTCGAAAGATGTTCAACAAAGGAATTGATACCTATCTGCTCACTCACACTTATCTAAAAATCCAGTTTTGAATTAAGCTACATCCCTCAAAATTGGAGAAAGGTGAGAGTAGTATTCATACCAAAAGCTTGCAATAGATCAAACTCAGACCCAAAATCCTTCAGACCAATCAGTCTCACATCCTTCTTTCTAAAGGTCATGGAAAAAGTAATTGATTTACACATTCGCAGTACGGCCTTAATAGCCCTGTTCACACTGTACAATTAGTTGGACAAACCTAGGTTTGACAAACCAATGTTTGATAGTGTGAACTCTTCATACGACTGCTTGTCCAATTTGTTGGATGGTTTTCAAAAAATTTTGAAAATCTAGAAGTTGGATGGAGTGGAAGGGTATGTGACATAAAGTTGGACGACAAGCTTGATAGGTGTGAACGAAAACTACATCAGACCATCCAACTTCCATCAAACGAAGTCTGTCCAACTAATTGTACAGTGTGAACTGGGCTAATAGCAAATCCTCTCAACGCTAACCAATTCGCTTACCAAACTGGTAAATCCACAGTTACAGCTCTCCATCAGCTGGTCAGCAAAATTGAGAATACGTTTGCTAAGAAAGACATCATACTCTGCTCTTTTCTTGATATTTCTGGCGCCTTTGATAATACTACGTACTTGTCAATTCAAACCGCTGCAACTGTCAAAGGAATCGACACACCAACCATTAAATGGATTGACTCTATGTTAAGTGGCAGAATCATCTCCACCACACTAGGTCAAACATCAATAACAGTTAATGCTGTTAAAGGCTGCCCCCATGGGGGTGTTTCATCTCCCCTACTCTGGTCAATTGTAATAGATCAGCTCTTGGACAACCTTAATAAGCTGGGCCTTGATACACAAGGCTACGCTGATGACCTAGTCATCTCTATTCAAGGCAATCAAGAAGCACAGGTCACAAACCGTATGCAAAGTGCCCTGAACAAAGTTAATGACTGGTGCAATAAAGAAGGGCTTAAAGTCAACCCCACCAAAACAGTCATCATTCCATTCACCAGGAGAAAATCGATCTCCAAACACTATCCCTAAATAGTGTTCAAATTAATTTTTCCAAAGAGGTCAAATATCTAGGAGTAACCCTGGATAATAAACTCCATTGGAAACCACGTATAGACAAAACCATAGCAAAAGCAACAAATGCTTTCTGGGCCTGTTCTAAACTCGTTGGTAAAAAGTGGGGACTTAGGCCAATAATGATTTACTGGACATACCTCACTATTATCACACCCATCATAACCTATGTTCGCTGATCTGGTGGCAAAAAAACAGAACAAGTTTATGCCCGCAAATCTTTGCAAAAGTAACAAAGACTAACCTGTGTAGGTATCACAGGTGCAATGCGCACCTGCCCAACTTTAGCGTTAGAAAGTTTTTTAAATTTTCCTCCGCTACAACAAAGAGTAAAGAAGGACTGCTGCACTAAGTGGACTAAAGCTTCATCTCACTAACTACTCGAGAAAGGAAAACTTAGAAGGACATATGAGTATTCTGCAGGTGCTCCCAATACTGGAATCGCCTGCAGCCCACTCCTCGGACTTTATGCCTAAACGCATACTGTTACACCACCCCTTTGAAGTAATCTTTCCAAACCGCTCAGCATGGAAGAACCCTGTAGTTCTTACAAATAACTTCCAATACATCTGGTATACTGACGGTTCAAAAACAAACAACGGTGTAGGTGCAGGGATTTACGGTCCCAACTTTAAATCATCTATATCCCTTGGTAACACAACTACTATCTTTCAGGCAGAGGTAATGGATATAGAATTCTGTATTAGGGAATGCATTAGAAGAAACCTCCGAAGATCAAGCATCCTAATCTGCTCTGACAGTCAGGCAGCACTAAAGGCTCTGTCCTCGACAAAAATCGAATCCAAACTAGTTTGGAACTGCCTGACATGTATATTTCAATTAGCTACTCACAATAAAAAAAACTCTTTCATGGGTGCCTGGTCATGAAGGCGTACCGGGTAACGAAGAGGCTGACCGCCTTGTTAGACTTGGCTCTCAGTCCCAATTCAAAGGCCCTGAACCCTACTTTGGTCTCCCAATCAGTAGCCTTAAAAGCGAATTAATGATGATCAGCACCTGGAACAACTCAAATGGCCATCGTCAGTCAAAACTATTCATTGACTTATCCCACAAACGTATGAAAGAAATTCTTGACATGGGCAAACGTGACGCAAAGTTACTTACGGACGTCTTCACTGAACACTGCTCTCTCAAGTATCATCTTAAAAACATGGGCATCAGCCAAGATGACACCTGTCGTCTCTGTCTTGAAGACATAGAAACAGCTGAACACATTTTATGCGAATGCCCTGCCTTAGCTAGATCCAGGCTTCAATAAAGGGTTCCCCAGTCCCCTTGATATCAGAAACACCTCTTCCTCGAAGATTCTTAGGTTCTTACATGACCTCAGCTTTGAATGAACTAACCTACAAACTACGTGTTTTTAAACCTAAGGGAACAGCACAAAAGATCTGTCAGGCCGAAGTGCTTGTAAAGGTATTTTCACCTTCACCCTATCAAATTAAAAAAAAAAAAAAAAAATTAAAAAAAATGATAATAACGCTGACGCGCTTAGTAGGATTCCCCAAATTGTTCGGTAGAACCTACGTTTGACAAAAATACAGAAATAACATTTTAATCCAGAAATAGTGAAGACAGAAAGAAAAAGAATATAAACAAACGGGAAAAAAGAAGAAGCCGAAAAAACCAATTTAGATAGCACTTCTATAATACACCCAGTAGAAGAAGCAACAAAAAACGATATGAAACCATAAATTCTCAAGAAGAAATTTTCACAATTCTCAATGATTACCACAACTCTCCATTTGGCGGACAACAAGGTGTTATTAAGACCTACAAGAGAATCCGAGAAAAATATATATAAATGGCCCAATATGATCAAAGATATACCCAACTACATAAAAAAATGCAAAAAAATGTCAGAAAATGAAGTCAAGTTTCGAAACCAAAATGCCAATGGTAATAACAGACATCTGTAATCTACCTTTTGGCAAGGTTTATCTCGACATTGTAGGACCACTTCCAGATTCTCAAATCGGAAACATGTACATTCTAACTTTCCAAGATAATCTGACAACATTCGTCGATTGGTATGCAATGCCCAAAGCCGAAGCTGAAACAGTGGCACACATATTTTTCGAAGATATAGAATACCTAAGCAACTTGTAACTGCACTCCTATGTAGCAGGCTTTCCGTGTTGAATACAAAAACTCACCTCGTAGCAATCCAAGAGCCATGGGCCTGAAAGGGCCGAGTTCTCAAGACCAAATCAGAGGTCGACTGGAACCTGTTTCGATCTATACAGAAGGACTTTAAAAGGTTAATTCGAAGATCAAAGAATGCCTCTTACAAAGAATTCTGTGAAAGTATAGAAATACTCAGTGAGACTAGTCGACTTACTAAAGCCCTTAAAAGGAGCAAGGTAAACAAACTAGAAAGGCTCAGGAAATCAGACGGTTCCTATACCGAGTCCAAAGCAGAGACACTCAGTCTTATGCTGGAAACTCATTTTTCAGGAAACCAGATATCAATCGGACCACAGCAATCTATTTTCCTTAGATCAGGTGAATCCGATAAATCCACTCGACTTAGCTGGTACACGTCATCGTTAACTGTTACCGACGAAACCATCAAATGTGCCCTGGCATCTTTTGACAGTTTCAAGTCACCTGGCACTGACGGTGTTTACCCATGTTACAGGAAAGTATAAACCTTTTGCTACCTACTTCGAAAAATATTTTCACTGGTAGTTTAGGCCTAGCGTATATATACCAACTCCATGGCAGAGTGTAGTCGCCTTCATACCAAAAATTGGTAAACAAGACTACTCACTCGCCAAGAGCTTTAGACCCATCAGTCTTACCTCCTTCCTGCTTAAAACCTGGAAAAAATGATTGAGATTTACATACGTAAAACCTCACTCCAAACACACCCTCTGTCTCAGATGCAACATGAGGAAAATCTTGCGAGACCGCACTTCAAAATCTTGATAGCAGGATTGAATGCGCGTTTGACAGGAAAGAATTTGCGGTGGGCTTTTCATCGACATTCAAGGTCGAGTATCAAGTATGTGCAATGCTGCCAGAGAACACGGTGTCGATGAGTCCGAGTGTTGTGGATTAAAGCTATGCTAATGAAAAGAACCGTAATTGCTGAGGCGGAGTGTGGACAATATCTTGCAACGGGAGTGAATAAGGGCTGTCCACAAGGTGGCGTTTTATCTCCTGCATATGCAGACGACGTTGCCGTGCTCTCGGTTGGTTCTAGCCTCCAAGCTGTCTGTTCCCGAACACAGGCTGCGCTTTATATGATTGACACCTGGTGTGTCAGAAACGGTCTCTCCGTCAATCCTCTTAAAACCGAGGTTGTCCTCTTCACGAGACGTAAAAAATTGACTGGTCTGACCCAACTAACGCTTAAAGGCGTCAACATCCCCTTTTCAAATGAGGTCAAACATCTTGGAGTGATCCTGAATAACAAGCTTCTTTGGTCTAAACATGTCGAATCTAAAACTACTAAAGCACTGTCAGTCTTCTGGCAATGTAAAGGAGCCTTTGGCAAGACATGGGGTCTTTCACCGAAAAGGGTCCCTTGGATCTATACGGCTATGATAAGACCACTCATCTCCTATGCGTAAGTTGTTTGGTGAAATAAGCTCTCGCGTAAATACATTATTGCCTCGTTTGCCAAACTTCAAAGAACAGTTTGTCTTGGTGTTACCGGGGCCTTCCCCAGCACACCGGGAGCTGCTCTCGACGCTCTGCTGAGTTTTCCTCCTCTTGATACATCATGGGGTGTACTCTTAAGACCATTTCTCGTTTAAAGAGATGTGGTCTCTGGCACAATTCGCACTGAAGCTTTGAGGAACTCGCTAGCAGCATATCTTTATGACTCACGTCTAATGGATATGCCGTCTGACACGATGATCCCAAGGCTCAAACTGCGTCAAAATTACTCAGTCAACTCTCCTTCGGTTCAGGACTGGTTCGCTCCAGAATCTGAGCCTGGAAATAACTGTTATCGTATCTTCACAGATGGCTCCAAAACCCACGAAGGCTCTGGTGCTGGTGCCTTTGTTAAGAACGACGACATACGACTGCACTCGTCTTTGGGATCATACGCATCCGTATGAGGGAGGCTTATGCTATCCTAATGGCCTTGAGCCACATAACGAACAATGGATGGACGGAGAGAAGTATCTTTGTTTGCAGCGACAGCCAAGCTGTGCTTGAGGCCGTTCTCAACCCTCTAACTACTTCGAAAGTGGTCCAGGAATGCAAGGGCTCTCTGAATGCGGTCGGTAGATTGAATTCCTTGAGTCTCATTTGGATTCCAGTCCATCACAGCATAACTGGAAATGAGATCACCGATGAACTTGCTAGGCAGGGATCTCAGAAAGCTTTCTCAGGACCTGAACCGTCGCTAGGTCTGCCAGCGTCCTCAGTGAGGGCTTCAATCAACGATTGGATCTGTGAAGAGCACAACCGTAGATGGCATGCCTTCATTGGATGCAGACAAACCAAGCGTATGCTCCCCAACGTTAGTAAGAAGACTGCAGCATTTTGCTAGCTCGTAGCAGAAAAGACTGTAGAAAGCTTATTGGCGTTGCCAGGGGGCACTTCTCTTTTGCCAAGCATTTAAATGTGTAAGGCTCAAGTGATACCACACTCTGTGAATCTTGTGGAGAAGATGAGGACACCGCAGAGCACTTCCTCTGTGAATGTCCTGCTTTTTCTGGGATACAGATACTCGGCGCAGAGATGGTGAGAGCTGGTAACTTAGGCTCCTTATCATGGCAGCGTCTTTTGGCTTTTCTCCGAACATCTGGAAAGCTATAACAAATAGAAAGTTGCTAACTGGTAGTACAATGGACCGGTACTTAGGTCCGAGTGCTCCAGCTGGTATTTCAAAAACCTCCAACATAAAAAAAAAAAGACTTGTAACTGACCAAGGTGCTAACTTCTTAGGGAAACTATTCAAACGAGTGTGTAAACTCCTACAAATCGAGAAACTTCAGACTACTGCATACCACCCTCAATCAAATAGTTCACCGGAACGTGCTCATGGGCCTTTAGTGGAATATCTCCGTACTATATGTGAAGACAGTCCAAGAACTTGGGATCAGTACCTCAGAACTGCAGCATTCGTATACAATAATAGGCGTGTTTTTTTCACAAGGATGTTATGTACATAACATGATATCCAAAAAAAACGCTTCGTTTTTTTTTATTTGTGGGTTGGTGTTCTCGATCAGTTGTCAAACCAATAAAAGGCAACAAATGAATTTTTTTTGCCAAATTCGCACAAAAACGCAAAAACTGTTTGTTAAAAACCTAAAGCAATTGTATAGAGTGGAAAATAAAAATGTTCCGTAGTGAAATTAATGCAGGTAAACAATTTTTTTTGTCTATTTTTTGTTAGTTTAGAAAAGCCAAAAATAGGTCCGTTCACAAAGGTAACAAAGAATTTCTCTTGACTCTGTTTACACGCTGGGGTTGAATTCATATGAAATTTGTGATTTATGTCAGAGTTGGAAAAATTATTTTGTTACTTGTTTTAAACGAATTAAACTATTAATAATAAAATAATAAAACCAATTTTATGGATTACTTAACAATTACTTTTGAAAAAATGTCAACATTCACAGAAAAATGTAAAAAAAAAATATGCAAAAAGTGCTTTCAATCACAAAACAGATCTTTTTTAATTGCTATTACGTTCTTTTATGTATCTTTATAGAAATATACAAATCTAACCCCTGAAATCAATGAAATTCTAAAAAAAAAAAAATTTAAGCAACAAGATTGCGGAGTGTAAGAGTGGGCAGAGGATTTTATTCAGTTCAACATTTGTGAACAGACCTTCTGACACCCATTTTGCTTTTGTTCGAGATACATGAAAGTCTCTAGACGCACCAACATTTAGAAATGAAAACTCGAAAAACTCATTCGAGACTCGACTAAACGTCAAAACTCTATCCCCGACCAAATCTTAACCATCCTTTTATCCATAACATTGGTTGTCGGGGATGTTGTTTTTGCTTTGCGTGTAAAATGATGTTATGTACATAACAGTCCTGTGAAAAAAACACGCCTAATAGTATACACGAGGGAACTAAGCTAACCCCAATGGATTGCCTTTACGGTTTTACTTCTAGTGTACCTTCTAATTTAAAAAGAGATCCCAAACCCCTATGCAACCACGAAAATTATTATTATGTTCTAAGACACAAGCTTCAAAGAACTTACGCTATGGCTAGAAAAAAACCTTCTCCAGAGCAAAATAACTTCTAAAAACTATCATGACACAAAACTAAGACCCAATATTTTCCATATAGGAGATAAATGGGCGTTGTACTGTTCGGGTAGGCTCTGACTGGTGCCAACTTGGCGGCGCCCAGATTTTTTTTTTTTTTTTATAATTAACGCGCACATCAAGGGGTTATGACTACCCTTATAATGTTGTTAAACACAGTGCGAGCAATTAGGAAAATAGGAGAGGATTTGAAAGGAGACACCGATGCACATTGCTTTTGAATTTTTGTGAATCGTAATGAAGGGGAAATACGAAGCCAGGTAAAGCATTCCACATTCGGGTGGTGCGACTGAAATACGAATCTCTATACTTGACTGTACGCCCGAAGTTGGGCTCAAGGTAAAACTGATGAACATTCCTAGCGAGGCGGGTGTTGCGGCTAAATTGTTTCAGGGGAGGAATGCAACTGGCTACTTCACTAGAGCACTGCTTGTGAAAAAAGCGATAAAAGAGAGTGAGACAGGCAACGTTTCGACGATGCTCAAGAGAATCAATTGATTCTACGATTGAGCTATCACCTATCAATTTTAACGCTCTATTTTGTACCCTATCAAGCAGGTGCAAAGATGTTTGAGAAGCACCTGACCAGATATGGGAGTTATACTCCAGTTTTGGGCGGATGAAGGCCTTATAAATTGTAGCCAGATCAGAAGGGGTGAAGAATTTCCTGCATCGTCTCAAGAAGCCTAGGCATTTTGCAGCGTTTTTGGCGACTTCAAATATGTGGTCATTCCAACGAAGATCATCGTTTACACACATACCAAGTACTGACAGCTTTTCGGTTTCTTCGATGCAGGTACCATTCATGGATAATGGCAATGGGGGAATGTTAAGCTTCAACGACAAGAGACAGCATTGAGTTTTCGAAGCATTGAATTCTACTCGGTTCATAAGACCCCATGCAACAACGCTGTCAAGGTCAGAATTCAATGAGCTTATCATACGCAACCGTTCCAGTTCCACATCCGAAGAGCAGGGACGTGAATTTGGAAACGAATATGAAAAGCTGAGGGTCGAGTCGTCAGCAAAACAGTTAAGTGGATTATAAGTTTCAGACAAGAGATCATTAATGAAAATGAGGAAGAGCGTCGGAGACAAAACGGAGCCCTGGGGCACACCAGCATTTATGAAGTGGGTATCAGACTTGAAGCCATCCAACACAACTTGTATTGAACGGTCGGAAAGGTAGTTTCTTATCCAACGAAGAAGAGACTCATCGATACCAAAAGCACGCATTTTCGATCAAAGAGCCTGATGCCAAACTCTATCAAATGCTTTAGAAATATCAAGCGCAATAATCTTACTTTCTCCAAAACAATGTAAAGATTGGTTCCACTTTTCGGTAAGATATGCCATCTAATCACCAGTGGACCGTTTGCTACGAAAGCCGTACTGACGGTCATTAAGAAGCTTTCGTTCTTCAAGATATTTCATTAGTTGACGGTTTATCAACGTTTCCATGACCTTGGAAAGAAAGGACGTAAGTGCAATTGGACGGTAATTGGAAGGGGAGGAAGATTCGCCTTTTTTAGGGACCGGCTGGACAAATGCAGTTTTCCATCTGTTCGGAAAAATCCCAGCAGAATAGGAAAGATGGAAAAGTTTACGCAATGGTTTTGCCAGCGTAGAAGAACACCTCTTCAGAATAACGGCGGGGATACCATTTGGACCAGCGGATTTATGTATGTTGAGATCTTTGAGGACTCTCGCAACCGAGCGAGTTCGAAAAAATATCTGCTTCATCAAAGAATTTGCAGACTCGAGCTCTGGTGGAGCCAATATGCTATGAGGAAGTGTCGAGTTGGCAGCAAATTGAGCTGCCAGCAAATTGGCTTTGTCGATGGAACTGACATACGGAGAGTCATTGAAGACAAGCGTTGGGACCGATGACGTGGTCGAGTTCTTAACGTTCTTAACAAAAGACCAAAAGTTTTTGCTTCCTTTTGGACACAACAGTATTTTTTGCCTTACTTTTTGGTCATGCAAAAACTTGGTCTTTTGTATATGAGCATTACAGATATTTCTGGCCCGTTTGAACAAATTTCGATTTTCTACTGTAGGGTTGTCTTTGAATTTTCGAAAACTACTTTCTCTATCCCGAATTGCCTCTTTACAGCTTGAATCAAACCACGAATTCTCTTTGGGGATGATACTTTTTGTTCTGTGAGGAACAAAATTTCTCATGCCGTTGAGAATTACGTTAGATATCATATCAGCTGAAGCATCAACGTTTCCGTCGAGAAAGCACAATGACCAATTAAAATTTCGAAAGAAATTATTCAGGCCGTCCCAATTGGCTTTCTCATATTGCCACACAGTTCTTTTGGGGACTTTATCTTTTTTTACTGTGACGGAAAGCGAAAAATCTACCGATATGACACAATGGTCCGATTTGCCTAAAGGAGATGATACTACAACCCTGTATTTTTCGGGATGAGAAGTGAGAAATAAGTCAAGAGTGTTGGCCGCTTGGCCTTCAATATCTGGAACCCGAGTGGGCTCATCAACAAGTTGAGTTAACTGGTTAAACTCAGCGAAGATCTCAACACACTTTCCTTCGGGTGTTGTCTGGCCAGAATGTCGAAGCCAACCAGAATTGTGTACATTGAAATCGCCCGCAATTGCGATTTCAGTGTGAGGATACAGGGAAACAATTCTTATAATGGAGTCAGATAGCGCATCAAACTCGTTAGAAGTTGAATTGCTATCTAAATTGGGGCTTCTATACATGAAACAATAATGAATGATATGCTTACGGACGGTGAATTTTAACCACATGAAATTAAAGTTCGTATTAGAACAGAGGCCGTATTGTGGTAGAAGCTGGTAAGCAATATCATTCCGAATATAAACGGCGAGGCCATGGGAGGAAAAGAATAATGGCACTAAGCTATATCCAGGCAGGTTGAACTCTGATGAATCAGAATCAACACCCACCTGGGTTTCACTCAATGCCAAAACAGCTGGCCTGCATTTTGCAGTGTGAGCGTAAACAGAAAAGAAATTCGATCGCAACCCCCTAATGTTGCTAAAATCGACTCTAAACTTACCCGACATTACGATCCACAAAAACACACAAAACAAAGTATCAAACGCAGACGCTTAATCTAAGTCCAATCAACAAGTGAAGATCTAGTAGGAAAACCAAAAACAAATTACTAGCGGTGTTATGCCCAGCCAGCAACTTGACTTTAGTTAACCAACGGAATCAACACCGTTGATTGACTATCCGCCTGGCAAACTTACAGTCTCATTGCCTGCACACACCAATTCAATAAGATAAGAAATCAAATAGAAAAAAATGTGTGCAGACACTGAGACTGCGAGAGTGGTGTAGGGGAGGAGATGATATCAGGTAGAGGAAAGCACTATAGTGTTTGGTTTATTGGTGATTTTTTTTTTGTATATATATATATGTATATATATTTGGGTGGCACACAAGTCACAGCACTGAATTGAGTTTCGCGAGAATTTATTGTGTCTCACGGCGCGGCAGATTAAATATTATTGTTTTTATTGTTTTGTAATTATGGGTGGTAATTATTTTTGGGTTCTTTTTTTTTTTTTTTTTTACTGGGAGAGATAGAAAAAACAGAATCTTGCGGACACTAGTGCGGCGCGTGTTATCTCGTTTGATAGCGGATCGGCATCTTTGGAAACACATTCGGTAAGCATAGCCTCCACGACAAAATCTCCAAAAACTGACTGAGGCTAATCGATTTTGCAGCGGGGCTAGATCTTGTTGTAAGTAGTACACGCTTCCTGCATCTCAAAATTCATAAAGGTACATGGCGATCACCCGATCAATTAACCGTCAACCAAATTGACCATGTTGCGATCGACGCAAAGCACTCTTCCAGTGTGCTAGATGTCCGAACTTTCCGGGGGGCCAACTTTGACTCGGACCACTACCTTGTTGTAGCCAAGGTACGAATGAGGATATCTTGATCACGGCCAGCACGAACTAACGCTGTGAAGAGATATGACGTCGGAAAGCTACAATCGCAAGAGATTGCCAGTGCCTTTTCCAATCGAGTGTCCCTTCAATTATCCTTGAATCCCATGCCGCCAGCATTAAGCATTGAAGACCAGTGGCAGCAATGCCAAGAAGCCATCAGAACCGCTGCTTCTGAGGTTCTGGGTTTCAATCGGCCACCAAAACGAAACCCATGGTTTGATGAAGAATGCAGGCAGGCAAATGCAGCCAAACAAAAAGCACGCCAAATATTGGTGCAACAACGAACGAGGGCTGCTCACGATCAGTATAACGAGATCTACAAGGAGAAAAGAAGGGAAGAACACAGAATTCTCAAAAAGAAAAAGAAGCAGCATGAGAAGCGCTCGTTTGAGGAAATAGAGAGGTGCCATGACAGGAACGAGATTCGGAAGTTTTACCAAAAGGTAAAAAGATCCTGCCAGGGTGGCAAACCCCGAGCTCAAGCCTGTAAAGACCAGCAGGGAAACATAGTTATAGAGTCACAGTCGCTACTGAGGATCTGGAAAGATCATTTCTGCAGACTGCTTAACGGCGATGAGGACACAAATTCCGATGTCAGGCAGATTGCCCCATTCAGCTTGGACGATGATCAAGAATGCCATCCTCCCGACCTAGAGGAAGTAAAGCTTGCCATATGCAAACTTAAATCAAATAAGACTGCAGGTGCAGATGGCCTTGATGCCGAACTTTTCAAGGCAGCTGGAGATCAGTTGGAGAGGAGCATGCACCAGCTGATCTGCATGATATGGTCGGAAAAGAGCATGCCCGATGAATGGAACCTCAGTATCGTATGCCCGATCCTAAAGAAAGGAGACCCTCACAATTGCGCCAATTATAGAGGGATAAGCCTCCTTAACGTCGCTTATAACATCTTGTCTGCTGTAATATGTGAACGTCTGAAACCCCACGTCAACAACTTGATAGGTCCTTATCAATGTGGTTTTAGACCAGAGAAGTCCACAATAGACCAAATTTTCACATTACGGCAGATCTTGGAAAAAACCCGAGAATATAATATCGATATTCACCATCTTTTTATCGATTTCAAGGCCGCGTAAGACAGTATCTACAGAGACGAGCTGTACAGAGCCATGACTAGTTTCGGCATACCTGCAAAACTCGTACGTTGGAGAATTCACGCTGCTCCGTCAAGTTCGGTAAAGAACTCACCGAGACCTTTGATGTCGAAAAAGGCTTTAGGCAAGGCGACAAACTGTCAGGCGATTTCTTCAACATCATACTTGAACAGATTGTAAGAAACTCAAACGTTGAGGAACAATCTTTCAAAAGTCTGTACAAATACTCGCCTATGCAGACGATATTGACGTTCGAAAGCGGATGAGGTAACTCTTGGTCGTTTCGAAAGAAAAATTCTCCGAATGATCTTTGGTCCCGTATGCGAAGACAATGTGTGGAGAAGAAGATACAACAACGAGCTGTATGAGCTGTACCGCGACATGGGTATAGCCAGAAGAGTACGCATCGCGAGGCTACGATAGTGAGGCCATGTAGAGCGGATGGACCCAAACGCTCCGGCTCGTCGGGTGCTCGAAAGCACATTGCAGGGAAATCGCGGAAGGGGAAGACCTCGTCTTAGGTGGCGCAATCAAGTGGATGAAGACCTCAACCGACTTGGAGTGCGAAACTGGAGAGAGCTCGCCCGAAATCGAAGTCGTTATAGAAGGATGTTGGTTGAGGCCCAGGTTCACCCCGAACTGTAATGCCCACCTAAGTAAGATAAAATTCTTATAAAGAATCCAAATAAAAACCACAAGTTGGACGAGATTTTGAAAGGCCCATACACAATATCAAAAATCATCAATGGCATTAACAGTGTTGTACAAATAAAGAAAAAAAGGTGAATTTTCATAATTGCCGTTTAAAACATTTCTACGAATAACAATAACAACGAACTTCATCTTGTTAATTTTCCAATCAGCAATATTAACTCATATTCAACTATTACAAGACAATTTTTTTATGTTCAATCACAAAAGATATTTTTTTTTTTATTCAGAATAAAGAAGCTCAAATTCAAAAAAGCCTAACCTGTGTAACTTACTACAAAATAAAAAGAAAAAAAATTGTTGACTAAATACCATTCATTTGACCCATAACAATATAGAAGCTCAAGTAACCAGAACATTTTTGTTTATCAAAGAAAGACCGCGTTTACGTCTTTGATTATTAGGGCACACGCCAAAAACATTGACGGTTCTATTGTTCGAATATTTGAGTGTCATGTTGTTATATGATACAATGAGAAGGCTACGGTAATCAAATGTTTTGAGGCAGATATAGATACAGATATAGATATAGATAGAAGTAAAAACTGACGACACATTTTACTTTGAAATGATACAAATTTTGTTCTTATTTTAAGAAATGAATCAGTAATATTATTCTATACGTTAGTTTACTCAACACAATCTTAACACTAGCCGAACAACGGAAATAAATATAGATGACATAACCCAACACACAAACATAGTAAAATCCGTAGAAGAAAATTGGAATATTCTATGCAAGAAATTTACACCCCTATTACAGATGACAACCCAACTGAAAATTGGGTTGTGTGCCCGTGTTATATATATGAGAAGACAACCCAATTTCAGTTGAGTTGTCATCCATAATAGGGGTATAAAAACGTAAGGTGTGTGAATCACGCACCAATAAACACAGGTTTAATCAACAAGGTGATAGAAGATATAATAAACCCTGACCGAAATAAAAGACTACCTAGAGTTCAAAATAAATAAAAAAGACCAGATGAAATGTTCCAAATTTAAAAAATAAAAATTTTTTGAAAAGAGGAAAAAAAATTAATTTTTTCTCAAACATGATTTCAACATATTCCCCAAATTAAAAAAAAAAAAGAAAAAAATATGAAACTAAATTTTCTTAAGGGGGGACGCTGGTCTAGAATTTTGAAGAAACCGAAATTTTTTTTTTGTCTGAAAAGGTACTTTAGGGTCTTAAAAATAACATACCAAAGGATGGATGCCGGCAAAAATGTCTAAATGCCCAAACTTTCCATTCTGCGGCAGTGCCCCTCTGGTATGCCGTATGATTTTATAGTATTTAAAACTTTAAACGCGTTTTTCTCAAAATCACTTTTTTTTGACTGGCCGAAAACATAACTTGAGCAAATCTTCACCGATCTATACGAAATTTTGACAGTACATTCAAAATACCTTTCTCCAGAGCCGTGCGTAGGATTTTTTTTCTAAGTTGCATAGTTTTTTTTTAATCAATAATTTTGTCGCATTTTTTTAGTGAAAATTTGAATTTTTTGTTCAAACGTACACCATTTCGCGAAAAAACAAAATATCGATATAATCCTACGTACGGCTCTAGCTGTTGTTATAAGGAAACTAAAAAATTTCGGGATTTTGTTCCAGGATCAAAATTAAGGAAGTTACACTTTCGGCCATGGACCCATCTAAAAAATGAAGTGCCTCCGAAGAAATGCTGAAAAGCCGCCATTTTGAATTTATTTGACACGAAAAAATTTGTATTTGTTTATTAAGACTTAAATTATAAAACCTCTTTCACAGATTTTCGATTGATCTTTTTGTTGAGTCACAAAATATTCATAAATGATGCCCATTTTTTCACGCTCTAGACCAGCGTCCCCCCTTAAACATGATCTCAACATACTCCACAAATTAAAAAAAAAAATTAAAAAATTATAATAAACAACAATACACACACATCAGACACATAGCCATACAAAATATACACACACACAGATTAACATCTTCAAAAAAAGAAAATTTAAAGAAGACTAAAAAAAATATATATTTGTATACAAATATACATACTAACATTAAAAATTGAAATTGAAAAAAAATATATTTTAAATATACCGGGTGCGACAAAAGTATGGAAACCCCTGGAAATATGGCAGAATGTTAAAAAAAAAATTAAAGACCCTATATCCGACGTAGTTTTCGACGAGGAATCCGATGGTGACCTTGAATTTGACCTTGAACGTAACCTTAAAGCCCCAACGACCCAAAAATCGATTTTTCAAATGGAAACTCCCATTTTTTACTGCAGATTTGGAAAGAGCGCAAAATTTTACGAAAAAACCTGTATTTTATTTTCTTTTGCGCTATTTCCAAATCTGCAATAAAAAATGGGGGTTTCCATTTGAAAAATCGATTTTTGGGTCGCTGGGGCTTCAAGGTTACGTCCAAGGTCAAATGCAAGGTCACCGTCGGATTCCTAGTCGAAAAATACGTCGGATATAGGATCTTTGATTTTTTTTAATGCATATTCTGCCCCAGGGGTTTCCATACTTGTCGCACCCTGTATATCTGTATACAAATACATATACTATATTCCAAACAAAAATTAAAAATTAAAATTAAAAAAAAATATTCCTAACATACATACATATGTACTAGGGTGCTTTTTTTTCTTGGACAAGATTTTTTTTTTTCACTCCCATCCCGAAATTTTGTGGAAAATATCTTTTTTTTAGGTATTTTCCACAAAATTTCACGATGGGAGTGAAAAAAAAATGTTTGTCCAAGAAAAAAAGCACCCTAATATGTACATATGTACAATGTACATATATATTGTATATATAAAAAAATATATATATAAATAATTTGTCATCGACAAATATTCTTTTGTTGGTAAAAGTTTTTTTACCTATTCACTAATAAGTAAACATTTTATTAAAATGAACAGAATGTATCTTTTTAAAATAATATAAATTGAAATATACATACTTTGTTACATATCCTACATACTATCATAAAAATTTAAGGACTTGAATTATGCATTGTAAATTAAAATTAAATTTCCATTAAATAGATATAAAAATAGAGTTAGGAATATTAAATAAAATTAAATAAATCCGCAATGTAAACCAATTAAAAAAATTATATTTTTGATACAAAATACAAATACGTACCTAAATTTACACATACTTAAAAATAAAATAATAACAATGACTAAAACCAAAATTTTTGTAAAGTTACTGTACTCAGAGATTTATTGAATTATTCAAAACTAAAAAATAAAACGTAACGTAACTTGAACAAAAAGTAAACCAAACTTTTGTGAAAGCATACTACTAATAACATAAAATGAGGTTAAAAATAATGTTCATAAGTCATAAATAAAGCTACATTGACAAATCCAAGAGTAAGAGGACAATTTCCGTCTCTCCAAAACGGAAATTCGACACTTTTTTACGATGGGGAGGAGTGTTGTATAGTCAAATTGATTGACCCGCATGTCAAACAAAAGACATTGCGAGTATATACAAAAAAAAAAGTAAACAATCAATTGACTGTGACCTGAATCCACATTGGGTTGAATGAAAACAAAAACACCTGTAGCCCGTAAAACGAACAAATGAAAACGAAAACTCTAAAAGCATAGACGCAGAAAATTATGCAATCGGCACAGTGGTTCATAAACAAAAACGATGACTAGGCAAACGATGACACCAGCTGGCGGTTATGAGGCCAAATGCAGTTCCGTAAGTTACGTTTTAGAATAAGATATAAAAACAAAAGTAGGTTGTAAAAATAGTGTCAGTTAAGTGTGTCAGTAAAGAGTGTCAGTTAAGTTGGATAATTAAGTTGGTCAGTTCAAGCTGAGCTAATTGGAGTGACGAAATAAAATAAAAATAATGCCGTTTTCGTTTGATAAAACTAGAGTACACTTTTTATTTTAGAGTACCCTGATTTTTGACAACTCAAACGAACTTGAAATCAGAGTACTCCGTTTTTGTCAATGTATGTGTGCGTTTGACATATAGTTTGCTTTCAATGCAATTGATTACGTTCAGAGACATATCTCCGCGTATTTCATGAGCAATTAAGTAAACATTTTTTGTATGGAGTAAAAACCGACAAAAAGAACTTATAACTAGAAAAGATACGTAATAAGCTTCATAAATGTCCTGATTGGTTTTATACAAAGGTAATTTTAAGCTATAAGGAATTTTTTTGAGCTCGGATAGCAAGAAAAACAGCATGGACAAGTTATGAAAACCAAAACCGATAGGTTTGTGAACACCCGCGTTGATACCGTTACTACAAACCGTAGATTATGTGTATACAATGTTCACTACATAATTTGAATTCATATTGCTATCAAGTTCTTCAATTTGAATAAATTTTTTTTAATTAAAATAACTAAAATTATGGAAGCTATTGACTTAAAGGACTACCAAATTGAACGCAAAATTCGAAATGAGATGCCAAGAATGACAAACGAGAAATGTCATTTATGTTGGTGTGAGTTTACTCTGAAAAAATTTCTAGAGTAGCAAAACTTGCTCTGAGGGTAATTTGAGATTACCCTGAGAGCAGCCAAACGAACACAATGTCACTCTGACAGCAAAAAGAGTACCCTTAGGGTACTCTTTTTTCCCAAACGAAAACGGCATAAAAAGCTTTATATACGAAGATTTCGTGTTATCTTTACAAGAAGAATCAGGATATAGCCACCGAGTAGGTATGAAAAACAAATCGGCCTTTTAAGGGCCTTAATTTTAGCCTCCCAGCAGGCTGAGTAAAATATGCTGCTTTTAATCATAGTAGGCAATGTCTAATATAGTTCGGTGCTTTTGGTATGAGCACCGTACCAACTATTAGACCATTGTTTTGTTGTTCAAAGCTCGTGGGTTCTGTCCCAAGGTTTGACTCAGAAAAGATAAAGGTTATTGTAATTGTAATGATTTATTTGGCTCAAAAGTGCCATTAAAGCTTACATAATTATTTTTTTTATAATCAAATTTGGTTTAAGATAATTAACACGAAAAATTTTTTTTATTTTTTTTAAATAGCATTTTCGGCAGTTTATGTTGAAATAAGCCTTTTGAAAGAGCTTATATTGTTGGTATTTTTGATGTATTGCGGCAACCGGTTGAACGATTGGAAGCCGGAGTAAAATATTGACTGTTGGCCCCTTGTTGTTCTCATCCATGTTATAAAAAGGTCTTCTCTGTTACGCAGTGGGTATGCTGCGTTTACGTTCGTAGAGGCACGTTCATATAGGTACTCTGGACACATACGGTTACAATTATGTCAATGTCATTATATAAAGTCTTTGGTTGACGTTGAACCAGTTTAACGCTGTATGCATGTCCCTTTCACTTGCATAATGGTCTCTTTTTAATATTTTTCGCATTGCTTTATTTTGCAGAATTTGCATTCTACTTTTAAGGGTCACGTTACAGAAATACAACAGCTTGGACAATACTCGAAGTGGGGCTTAATAATCACATTATACACTTTTATTGCACTATTTAATGAAAGGCTAGTTTGTATTTCTCCTAAAACACCTAATTTTTTTGATACTTTCTTACATATGTAATCAATATGTTCTTTCCACAATAGTTTATTGTCTAAAATTACACCAAGATACTTTATATGCGACACAATTTCTAGGGAACAGTTTTGAACGTTTAGACAAGTGGGCTGGTAGCGACGAAACATTAATTAACATACACTTAGATTTTTCCATATTTAACAAAAGGCGATTCATTTTAAGCCAGTTATTTATTGCACAGAGATCTTCATTGAGGTTATTCACACAGGTTGTAATGTCACACCCAGAGATACACAAAAGACCGTCATCAGCAAAAAGTTTAAGCCAAGAGTGTTTCAGTACTTTTTCCATGTCGTTAATGTACATGAGGAACATTAATACACCCAGAAGAGTACCTTGAGGGATTCCAATATTTACTGGAAGCGACCCTGATTCAGCTCCATTCACTACTGTGCGTTGGGATCTTCCTTCCAGAAAACTTCGAAACCAATTGAATTCCGTTCCTCTCACTCCAATTTTGGACAGTTGTTGCAATAAAATCGAAATATTTACTGTTTCAAATGCGCGTTTTAAGTCAATAAATACCACAATGACAAAATTTTTATTATCTTTTTCGGATTTCCACTTACAAATTAATTAACAAGTTAATTACAAAATTTAAACTTGTCTCACATGAATGTTTTTCACGAAATCCCGATTGGTTTACACATAAAATGTTTTGATTAGAAACAAGGGACGGCAGTTGCGTCATAACGATTTTTTCTAGAACCTTTTCATAAATAGGTAACATATTTATTGGACGAAATTCATTGCAGAAATTAGCATTCGGGGGTTTTCTTTGTAGGAACGATCAATGACTCCTTCCACGTTGCTGGAAAAATGCCCGATCCCAAAGAAGCATTTACAATACGCATCATTGGGGGTCCTATGATAGTGATTGCGTACTGGAACATTTTAGCGTTCATAAAATTGAAGTCATTTTTCTGGATAATCTCTTTTATTGCACTTGATATTATTTCAATATTCACTGGGTGAAACCTAAAGACTATATTGCACTCCTCAACTAAACATGTATAAACAGGATACGAGACAGACGAGGTCAAATTGATTATACTTTTGACGAAAAATTTGTTGAGTTCAACACTTAGTATTGCACTGTCATTAATTTTATTGCCGTTTTCAAATAGCACTTCATTTATTTTGTCACTTTTGTTTTTATGCAAAACTTACATTTTCAATTGTTTCCACATGTCTTTTTGTGTACGCACATTATCAGGTCTGTTCGTTGAACTTTCCCCAGGGTTGACCCAGGTTTTCTTGACAACCCTATGAGTTGTCAAAAAACCTGGGTTTTCTAATCCTCAAAAAACGCTAAGCCACAAAAATCACCACACATCCCTGTCATTAAAAAAAAATACATGCCATTTGACAGCTCTCATTTCGCCACAGCAAAAAGCTAGGGCGAGTTTGTGGAAAACCTAGGTTAATGACATTCAGGGCGACTTTGGGTTTCTCAAAAAACGCTTTATGGTGACCCCAGGGCGACCCTAGGGCTTTTTTTCTTATAAATATTGATTTGGCCCTAGATAATTTCTTGTAAATATTTCGAAAGTCTTTATAGTTTAACCAGTCACTATGATTATTAGTTAAGGCTGCTCTTTGATAAAGATTAGTTTTATGAGTTTCATCTTGTTGAAGGTCATTATTGAACCACTCCGCATTCACAAAGGGGACACTTTTCACAACTACCATAGTATTGACAATATTTTTAAGATTCGTAGCGAACAATTCACTTAGTGTATTGACGTTATACGGTTGTGAAGATCAAAGCTCGCAAAAAATAAATTTGTACTTAGTTTTAACAAAAATTCATCAGTATTGTACTTACAAAATTTAATGTTTTTTTTTTTTTTTTGTTAACTGCTTTCTCTCTTCTGCATTCAATCTCAATCTCAATGGATTCATGGTCAATAATTTTGTACGAACTGACCACTTTTGATTTTAATAGGGACGCATCGTTAGTTATAAATAAGACTATTATCGTTCAAACAATGAGCTATTCGGCGTCGATATGTATCTTGAACTTCAAGACAATTTATATTTAAGTCACCACATAAAACATAAAAATTATTGCACTGTTGTAAGAAGTCAATCCAATTGACAAAATTATCACAAAATTCAGCTTTAGAGCATATATATTGCACCAATGTATATCACAGAGTTGTTGGAATATTGCACTTTTATTACTAAACACCAGCATTTCATTTGGTTCACAAATTTCTTGACTAGGGAACATTTTAAAAGGTTTTTGACATATATTGGTATTCCACCTGTGTGACTAGATTCACTCAAGCATTTAACAAACATATAACCATCAAGCTTTAAACTATTTAATTCATGATTTGCCATAACATGTGTCTCTGTTAGTATAACAATATCCATACTTGCTTTGTCAACCAAACATTGCAATTCAGCAAAATTATTCGACAAGCCTTGAACATTCATAAAAACACAAACTTTGTCATTTAGTTGCTAGTACTCAACAGGTTCTTTTGACACTTTTATCTTTCTGAGAAGAGATGGGCAGTTTGGATCGTTTGCTGCGTGATCCGTAGTAATGTCGAGGTGTAGTTTCTGTTTCGCCGTACAATTAACAATTAACACATTTTTTTATTTCACTGGTGCATTCAGTAATATCGTGATTATCACCACATTTAACACAAACTTTTTCTTTAACACAATCATTCGCTACATGGTTATATTCACAACATTTAAAACATCTCAAAACTCTATAATGTGGATACACTATACAACTGTCCCAACCATTACTGATCCTACTACTTTCAAGTATTTGTGCATAGACAACACTTTCAACTTCTATTATGGCATTATACCATTTGGTTTATGGAGACTTATAAACACGCAAAAATTTCATCTCACTTTCACACATTTTGTTTTCTAGAAAAAAGTACCTTTCGTTTTTTTTTTATTTCTCTTAAACCAAGAAAAATTTTTTTGTTCGGTTTTTTGCTTTTGAATAAAAATTTATAAAAGCATTGAATATGAAAAGAAAAAATGGGCACTACTGGGTCCTACGAACTTGCGATTGTGTTCTAAATACGATATCAAAATCTAAAGGCTGAGTTAAAGGTTTTGGTATTAGCTCTTCATAATATATTTTGTGGTACAGGGTTGCCAACTACACATTAATTATGAAAATTGAATTAAATCACGTAAAATAATGAAAAAATTAAATTAAATATTCCAAAGGTTTCAAGCAAAAATCTAAAAACGCCATTCTTTTGCAATAGCTTATACATATGAATGATGAAAATTTAATCAAAATCGTTGGAGCAGTTTTCCAAAAAACGGTTTTTTATTTTTTTTAAAACTGTTTTTTAAAAGTCGAGTATGCAAAGTTTTAGATCTTAATAAGAGTTTTTTTGACAAAAAATTTGAAAAAAATCAAAGTTATAGATTTGAAGTTATTTCAAAATATCAAAATTTTTTAAAAATATTTTTAAAAATTTCCACAACTAAATTTTTTTTAATATTGATATGCAGTCTTTTTGTAACAGTTTACGACTTTTTAAATCTAAAGTTTCGTCAAGATCGTGTAAGCCATTAACGAGAAAGACGGTTTTGAAAAAAACGGTACTATGGGAGGTACCGTTTTTAGGCTTTTTCCAAAATTTTTTTTTACATCATAAGAAAGAAAATCCAAAATTAATCTCTCACACAAAATTTTATCGAAATCGTTGGAGCCGTTTTCGAGAAAAATAAGTATTATCATATCGGTTGTATGGCAGGTACCGTTATTTCAAGACCTAGAGACTCAATTCCAAAAACCCCTCTGTAGACTGCTCCACAGACCCTAACTGCAAATTTTGAAGAAAATCGGTCCATTAGTTCAGGCTGTGGATCCATATACAGACAGACAGACACACAGACACACAGACACACAGACAGACAGACAGAATTGTAGGACCCACTTTTTTCGTATTCTCTATCATCGTAATGTCATATTTGATTGTTATCTCAAAATTTTTTTTCTGCACGATTGCAAGACTTGCCTTATACATAGTACCTATAATCGCAAGTAAAAATGGCCCTTAATGGGGCAATATTATGTAAAAAAAAATTAGTTAGGAAAAAAAAATTTTCTTTTTTCAAAATTTTGACTTTGAGGCTTGATTTCTCAAAAACTGTTCATTAAGTAAACTCAAATAAAAATTTTAATTAAAGAACAAAGCAATTGCTGTCAAAAACGTTGAAGTATGAGAAAGTAAATAGCTTATTTGATTTTTAATAATGTTTTAAAAAATGGAGTAAATTTCATATAAAATTGCCCCTCGCGCCTACACGGAGGGATATAGACCCCCCTCCCATACAACTTTTTTTTGACCAAACCTATTTGTATTTGTATTTTGTATTTTATTTACTTTAAATCGCTTACAAAGTAGAGCATAAGCCTAATGAAATATTGCAAGCCTTTAATTGAATTTACATTATTATTACAATAGATTTAGTATTCAAAAAATATAATAAAAAAGAAGAAAAGAGAGAAAAAAAAAAAAATAATAATAACAATAAAAGTGATAAATTTATGAAAATTAAAGAGATAAAAGAAATAAGAAATGAAAAGAAAAGAAGAAGAAAAATTTACAATACAATTACTGTAATCTTACGTTCAACTATTTGCCAAATATGTGAAAAGCAAACATCTAAACCTTCTGATGCTTCTAATCCCCCTCATTGCGATTGGCAGGGAGTTCCAAAGGCGTATACCATGAATAAAGAATTGACGCTGAGTAGTGAGGTATTTAAAACGAGGTGTTATGAGAGCGCGAGACCTTGTAGAATGAAGGAAACTCAGCCTACTATGTAGATAATCCGGTTGTTCGGATTGGATTATTAGATGCAGGTAACTTAGTGATCGAAATTGCAATAGTTTATCAAGGCTGCAGCCACAAATTTGTTTCGAAAATGAAGAAACATGATCATATCGGCGTAGGTTATATACATATCGGGCAATATTGTTATAAACAACATTAAGTTTACGGGTAGTCGCGTAGTCTAAGTCACCGAAGACTTCACACCCATAAAGTAATACGGGAAGTAACAGAGTTTTCGCAAGTAGAAGCTTAGTTTTGTTAGGAATGATACTTTTTGTGACATGTAGTGTACGGAGGCATCCATAAACCTTCCCTATCGCGCTATTCAGATGGTCATTCCATGTCAAACTGCGATTGAAAACCATGCCCAGATTTTTAGCAGAGCTTACGTAATCAATGGGTGTGTCGTCAAGCTGCAATGAACTTAAAGTTGATTCATCGAGGACTTTACGAGAGATGGGTTGTTCAGACTACCTTACCTAATTAAGTCAAAAATGTAATCTGAGCCTTAGTTCGAAAAAACAATTTATTTAGTACAATAATTTTGATCGATTCTTTCGAAATAATAACTTGTCAAATCTTATGTCAAAAAAGAAAATCACATTGTTCGAAATTATTAATTTCCGGTCATTAGACACTTGTACGTCAGAGAGGTTAGACACAATAAAGTTCTTTTAACAAGATATATATATTTGTTCTACTTGGGTACCTTTTCCATAAAAGGTAAAGAAAATAATCAAAAAGGCTTGATTATAGTAATTTCATGGTGACCCCGACGTGATATTCGTCACAACATTACATAAAAGGATGACTGAATCAGCAAAGGATGGTGAAGGTGCTGCGCTAGCCACATCGGCAGTAGCTAAAGAGCAGAAGAAATTGGAAATTTTAAAAACTCGTCGCTTAATTTCTACTAAGCAAATGAATCGCATCCACGATTTTCTCTCGGATATTGATGCAGATACACTTATCGCTGAATTTGAAGTTAGATTAGAAGCTCTCGAATCTAGCTTTAAAGCATTCCAGCAAATCCAGATAAAGGTCGAAGAGTTAGATCCTAAGGAATCGATAAGCAAAGTTGATGTTCGTGCTGACTACGAGGAGATGTATTACAAGTCTCGCTCAAAAATCCTGCATGAAATCCAATGTCGAAAGATCACATCGCGAGCGGAAAATGTTGTATCTGTTCAAAACAAATCATCCAGTCAGATAAAGCTTCCAAAACTTAACATTCCTATCTTTTCAGGTGAAGTTACCCAGTGGCTATCCTTTCATGAAATTTTCAACTCCCTAATCCACAATAATCCTACCTTAAGCAATGTTTCAAAGTTGCATTATCTAATTTCATCTTTATCTGGTCAGGCTGCTCGCACTGTACAATCACTGGAGATCACAGAGGATAACTACGAAGAGGCTCTTGGCCTCCTCATCGAAAATTACGATAACAAGCGATTAATTACGACAGAACACATTAAGAAAATTATGATGTACCCACCCCTTCGGAAACCTTCATCGGCAAGTCTTCGTCAATTTTGCGATGAGATCAATAGTCACCTCCGTGCTCTCACCACGCTCGGCCGTCCAGTAAGCCAATGGGATGATCTCCTCATTCAAATTCTTCTTCCCAAGCTCGATAGCGTCACACTCAATAAGTAGAACGAAGAAGGGCCAACTGAAAGAATGCCCAGCTTACAAGAACTGTTAAAATTCCTAACGAAGCGCAGCCAAATCATAATGGACGATAATACACAAGCAAGTACTTCAATACATGCAAAAAATAATCAAGGGTTTCGCGTGAAAACATTTTCCATTCAACAGCCCAATAAAAATAACGAAAATAGTTGTTTATTTTGCAAAAAATCTAATCACAACATATACAAATGCTACCAATTTTCTAATTTACCGCTTGCTCAAAGGCAGATGTTTGTAGATAGCAATCAATTATGCATAAATTGCCTCAAGTCCAATCATGATGCAAACAATTGCACAGCTAGCAAATGTCGTAAGTGCAGCAACTCGCATCACACTCTACTTCATAGCGACAGTACTGCTCGAAGGCCTCTGGGTGCCACAAGTCCGCATTCTCCTCACAATATCAATTATACCGCAAATGCACACACACCTCAATTAGCCAACACTTCATGTTCTTCCAAAACTTCACCGATGCAACAACAATATCCCCAAAGCTATCATCTTTATGACGAGTCAAGCACAGATTCGCCTGACTTACAGGTTTCAACTACTCGCACAATTTTGGCCACTGCTATAGTATTTGCTTTAGATAAACAAGGCTCTCCAATTCCTTGTCGAGTTCTGCTTGACTCTGCATCTCATGTCAATCTAACAACGGAACGATTTGCAAATTTACTGGGCATAAGACGGAAAAATACAAAAACGTCAATCCATGGCATAGGACAAAATACCTTGTTTTGTAAACATGAAGTAAACATTACTGTCAAATCACATCTCAACAATTTCACAAAGGATATTAGTGCCCTTATCGTGACTAAAATATCGGGCTTTCTTCCCGACACACGCATCAACGAAAGCAACTTACCCATTCCAGCGAACATTAACCTAGCTGATCCCATGTTCGGAACTCCGAATCGAGTTGATCTTTTAATAGGAGCTGAACACTTCTTTACGCTCTTGTCGATCGGCCAAATAAAGCTTGGATTACATCTTCCAACTCTTCAAAACACAGTTTTTGGCTGGGTTGTGTCTGGCAGTGTAGAGCAGAGGAGAAACAACAACACATTTCTGTCCGCGCATGCAATCAAAGTTGAAGAAAATAATGATATTGCAGGTATGCTCAAAGCATTCTGGGAAATCGAAAGTCATGAATCGTTAAGAAAACCTTTTACGAAGAGTGAAAACTTATGTGAAGAGCATTTCATTGAACACGTGAGGCGTACAGAAAACGGTAGAATTGAGGTCAAATTGCCTTTCAAACAAGACCCACTAATATTAGGAAATTCCTATGCAACAGCACTTCAGAGATTCTATACACTTGAACGCAAATTGAAGAAGGATCCCAATCTCGCCGCACAATATGTTGAGTTTATGAAGGAATATAAGCAACTGGCGCACATGGAAGAGGTTGCAGAACATGATTTCCGTAAACCACATTACTTCATTCCTCATCACGGCATATCAAAACCAGAAAGCTCCACTACCAAATTAAGAGTAGTTTTTGATGCCAGTGCCAAGTGCGATAACGGAGTGAGCTTAAATGACATTTTATTTGTCGGACCAGTTGTGCAACCTGATTTATTTACTTCGATAATCAAATTTAGATCACATAATTTTGTATTTACTGCAGATGTCACAAAAATGTACCGCCAAATCGCTCTCAACGAACATGATCGAGCCTATCATCAAATTTTATGGAGAGCCAGTCCAGAGGAGGAGCTAAAGATCTTTCGTCTCTGCACAGTAACCTATGGTACTGCGTCAGCATCGTTTCTTGCTACCAGATCACTGTTGTACTTAGCGGAAAAAGAGAACGATAGATTTCCAATAGGAGCTTTGGTATTAAGAGAAGACTTTTACGTTGATGACGTTCTTACTGGTGCCAATACTTTAAAAGAGCTTGAGCATAAAAAAAGGGAACTGGAAGGTATATTGAAAAGCGGCGGATTACAGCTTAAGAAGTGGTGCTCCAATAATGATCGTCTACTACACGACATCTCAATTGAGGACAGAGAACCATTGTTTCAATTGAATAACAATGATGTCGTTAAGACTCTTGGTGTAGTGTGGGACCCAAAGGTTGATACTTTATTCTACAAGGCCCATTCTATTGATAGGAAGAGTATAACAAAGCGAACTGTACTTGCAGATATTGCAAGCTTGTACGATCCACTAGGGCTTATTAATCCTGTTATAGTATTATCAAAAATATTTATGCAAAGCCTCTGGAAGCAAGGTTTTGAGTGGGATGAAGCACTCCCGCAATCAGAATTTCAAATGTGGCAAACATTTCGAATGGAATTATCAGATCTGAATCAAATCTCTATTGAAAGACAAGCTATGTGGGGTGACGTACAAAGAGTACAATTGCATGCTTTTTCAGATAGTTCCGAGAAGGCATATGGAACATGTCTCTATTTACGTTCCACTCTACCAAATGGTCGTGTACGTCTGCAACTCTTATGCGCTAAGTCCAAAGTAGCACCTGTAAAAAATGTTTGCCTACCGCGACTTGAGTTATGTGCAGCACAAATGATGGCGCAGTTGGTAAGCCGAGTTCGACACATATTTGGTGATAAATTTGAAGATGTGTATTACTGGACAGATTCCAGCATAGTATTGGCCTGGTTATCCTCAGAATCATATCATTTTCAAACCTTCGTTGCCAATCGGGTTGCCATGATACAAAGTCTGTCATGCATGGACAAGTGGCGACATGTGGGTACCAAAAATAACCCTGCAGACATTATATCTCGCGGATCATTTCCTTCTGAATTAAAAAATTCCAAGCTATGGTTTCAAGGACCAGAGTTCTTACACCTTGATCAAGAAAACTGGCCTAATTTTAAAGCTTCTGAAGACAAAATAGATGAAGGACTTTTGGAACGTAAAGAAACAAGGTATAACTTTTCCATACAAATTGATAATGACTTTTTGCTCACTATGAAATACAACAATAACTATCAGAAAATGTTACGAGTAACTGCGTATATATTAAGATTTGGCGTTAATGCTCTTTCAAATCATAGAGGTGAAATGAAGACTCGTGGACCATTAACAGTAAGTGAAATGGATAAAGCTATGCATTGCATTTTAAAAATGATTCAACGATCTACATATGCAAGTGACATCGAGAGGTTGGAACAGAAGGGAATAGTTTCACCTAGGTCGCACATATCATCCTTGAGTCCATTCCTCGATGCAAATGGAATATTAAGAGTTGGTGGGCGCATATGCAATGCAAATATCGCGTTCCAACATAAACATCCAGCATTACTTCCTAATAATCACGTATTTACAGTCGCGTTCATAAAATACAAGCATGAAAAACATCATCATGTAGGTGTACAAGGTTTGCTGTCAATAATTCGCGAACAGTTTTGGCCCGTTCATGCCAAACCGCTTATTCGACGAGTTGTTAACCGCTGTGTTTTGTGCGCCAGAGCATCTCCTCGGTTCGAATATCCACGAATGGGAAATTTACCTGAGTGTCGTGTACTGCCATCTCGTCCATTTACAACAGTTGGAACAGACTTTTGTGGACCATTTCTGGTACACTCGCGACGTCGCGGGACGGCTGCTGTCAAGGCCTATGTTGCTGTGTTCATATGTCTCAGTACCAAAGCCGTGCATTTTGAATTAGTTGGAGATCTCACTACTGCTTCGTTTTTGGGTGCTTTGCGGCGCTTCATCAGTCGACGAGGACTATGTCGTACGATTTATAGTGATAATGCTACAAATTATATTGGATCACGAAATGAACTCAGATCACTGTATGAAATGTTTCACAATCAACAGTCTACTTCCGAGATCATGAAAACGTGCTTGAACGATGGAATCGAGTGGAAAAATATACCTCCAAGATCCCCACATTTTGGCGGAATATGGGAGGCGGCCGTAAAATCTGCGAAACATCACATGAAACGTCTCTTACATCTTGCAGCCTTGACATATGAGGAGTTAAACACTCTTATTATTCAAATTGAATGCATCCTTAACTCCCGTCCTCTCTCTCCTCTTTCCGAAGATCCAAATGATCTAAATCCTTTAACCCCAGGCCACTTTTTAACAGGTACTTCACTCATTGCACTTCCAGAACCAGACTTGTGTAATAGGAATATTTCATATCTAACCCGGTGGCAGAGAGTTCAATGGCTAATGCAGCAATTTTGGCATCGATGGAAGAACGAATATCTACATACACTGCAGCAACGAAATAAATGGCGAAATGACAGCACTGGGTTGCAACTGAACGACATTGTTATCATCAAGGATGATAATATTCCTCCACTCAAATGGAAGCTTGGCAGGATAATCGAAAGGCACCTTGGAAAAGATGGTATTGTTCGCGTCGTTACTTTGAAAACTGCTGGTGGACTTCTAAAAAGAGCAACTGCAAATCTTTGTCGATTACCAGTGGTTGAAGCACCTCAAGGTCTTCAAGAGGGGGAGCATGTTCAGACTACCTTACCTAATTAAGTCAAAAATGTAATCTGAGCCTTAGTTCGAAAAAACAATTTATTTAGTACAATAATTTTGATCGATTCTTTCGAAATAATAACTTGTCAAATCTTATGTCAAAAAAGAAAATCACATTGTTCGAAATTATTAATTTCCGGTCATTAGACACTTGTACGTCAGAGAGGTTAGACACAATAAAGTTCTTTTAACAAGATATATATATTTGTTCTACTTGGGTACCTTTTCCATAAAAGGTAAAGAAAATAATCAAAAAGGCTTGATTATAGTAATTTCAGGGTATAGCTTTTGACTTGACTGGATTTAGGATTAAGGCATTTCCCTTAGACCAACGTGAGATGAGTAGCAAATCCTCATTCATTAAGGCAACTGCCTCATTTTTCGCCGACAAAGGTCGACTGATCAGCAGCTGCACATCGTCGGCATAAAGATGGATTTTGCAGTTTTTTATAACATGTGGGAGTTCGTTTATATATAGGGAGAAAAGAATTGGTCCAAGTATCGATCCCTGTGGAACACCGGTTAGAACATTCATAAAACTGGACGAGCGATCATTAGCGATAACACATTGTTGTCTCCCACTGAGATAAGAGAACATTAACTTACATGACTCGATGGAGAAACCATATAAATTTTGCAGCTTTTTGCACAATATTGAATGGTTGACAGTGTCGAAGGCCTTTGAGAAATCTAATAGTGTTAGAATTGATATTTGGTCGCCATCCATTGCAGTTCTTATTTCATCTGAAACTAGAAGTAGGGCTGATGTGCAGCTCCGTTTCGGGCGGAAACCAGACTGGCAAGAACTCAATAGATTGTTGGAAAACAGATAATTTTGTACCTGCTTATAGACTGCTTTCTCGAAGACTTTTGAAAGGAAGGGAAGAATAGCTATTGGTCGGAACTCTGTCTCTAAGCTTGTATTTTTCTTAGGAATGGGAATAATTTTTGCTTTCTTCCACTCCAAAGGAAATTCAGAGGTTGTTAAAATGGTGTTGAAAATGTGCGTTATAAAACTGAGTAAGTATGGGAGAAGGAGCTTAATAAATTTAGGGTTTATTAGATCAAGACCAATGGCATTCGATCTAATTGATAAAATCGCCTCAACAACGTCCTCTTCCTGAAGCCTTACAAAACTGAAATTGTTTTGAACAGTACCTGTTTCAACTTCGTTCAAGAAACTGCTTGGAATTTCCTCATTTGAGGAATGAGGCTTGGAGGTGAATTTCTTATTGAGGGCATCGCAGTCTATGTCACTAGGAAGAGGCTTAGACTGTTTTCCAATACCAATTTCTCTCAGTCTTCTCCATACGTTCTTACTAGAAACTGAGGTACCGAGTTTTTGTTCATAATAACGCATTTTTGCTGATCGTATCATTGCAACGACTTTATTTCGTAAACTGCGGTAAGCTCGGTGAAAGTATTCTACCCTATATCGTTTCCACTGACTGAAGGCAGCATCTCTCCTTGACATCAAGGCGCAAATGTCACCATTCAACCAAGGGGGAGACTTATGTCTTACAAGGCAGGTTTTAATGGGTACATGCATGTCAAACAAAGAATTGAGGTTACGTCCAAAGAAACTTATCTGCTCATTAATGTTCGGCATAAGGTAAAGTGAATTCCAGTCTATATTGTTGAAATCTCGCAGCAAGTGAGACGCGTTTAGGTTTTTGAAATCGCGATATTGAAATCTTTGATTGTCAGTTTGACAAATCATATCTAAACAAGTAAAGATTAGATCGTGCTTAGAGAAACCTATCCATTCTTATTCTTTAGAAAACCGTATCTAAAACACTCTAAATAAATAAAATAAAATTCTAAAATTTGATAATTAATTTTGAAAATGATTAAAAGATAGAGAGCGGTAAATTTTTTTTTTAACTTTTTTCTATACGCTATTCAAAACACATTTCCGAAAATTTCATGAAAATCCATGGACTGGCCATGGATTCCTAGGTTTTGCCTTTTTTATGTCTAACGGACTTCCACTAATAAGAAGACTTGGTTTTTTTTTGTTCAGGTATTTTAGTGACATAGTCATTTTGCATTTTAGTTTTTATTTCGGTTTGGTTTTTTTTAATGGCACGAGTACGATAACTTTGGCGACAAAAAATAATAACGGTTTTTGGTGGAGGGGTTCAATACAAGCATTTTTTACTATGGGAGGGGGGTCTATCTCCCCCCGTTTAGGCGGTAGGGGCAATTTTATAAAAATTGACTTCAAATCTAAAAAAAAATATTGTAGATCAATCGGAAAACTTACATATACAAATTATAGTTTTTATGAAAGTCAGAAATCTGCATTTTATAATAAATTTTAAATAAAGTGGTTTCAATTTGAAATAACTGACTTCAAAGTCAAAATTTACGAAAAAAAATTTGAAAAAATCACTTTGAGTACTATTTTTCTCATGATTACAAATGCCAATAAAAAAATAATAGATGCAGTTAGTTGTTAGTTTTTATCTAATGCTGTAAACTACTTTTTTCTATGTCTCATAGTTTTTGAGATAATTGAAAAATAGTAAAACTATTGAAGTATGCAATATTATCAAAAAATTATGGAAATACGTACGAATTGACAATAATGCTAGGAAATAGACTAGTTAAAGTATTAAAATTTATCAGGCAAGTACTTATGTGCAATTAATTTCCGTATGCAACAACTTTCCGCATGGCCCGCTTCGAGGGGCTCATTATTTTAACCCTTTTTCCGCAGGGATAAGCTGCTCATGCTAAATATGAAAATAGCAATTGTTTTTCTAGCTGCAAGTTATTTGATCGAACTGAAAAAAGTATAAAAATTATTTTCATAATTGAACAAAAAAAAAAAAACAAACAATTCCTAATACAATCCCAAAAATAACCTTATAGTGGAGGACCGTAAGCTTTTTACCTAGGAATCCAGGGCCAGTCCATGGATTTTCATGAAATTTTCGGAAATGTGTTTTGGATGGCGTGTAGAAAAAAGTTAAAAAATAAAATTTCACCGCTCTCAATTTTTTAATTATTTTTAAAATTAATTATTAACTTTTAGAATTTTATTTTATTTATTTAGGGGATTTTAGATACGGTTTTCCAAAGGGTAAGGATGGATAGGTTTGGTCGAGACAAAAAAAAGTTGTATAAGAGGGGGGGTCTATATCCCTCCGTGTAGGCGCGAGGGGCAATTTCATATGAAATTTACTCCATTTTTTAAAAAACTATTAAAAATCAACTAAGACAATTACTTTCTCATACTTTAGTGTTTTTGAAAGCTATTGCTTTGTTCTTTAATAAAAATTTTAATTTGAGTTCACTTAATGAAAAGTTTTGGAGAAATCAATCCTCAAAGTCAAAATTTTGAAAAAAGAAAATATTTTTTTCTTAATTAATTTTTTTTTTCATAATTTTGCCCCACAAAGGGCCATTTTTTCTTTTCATGTTCAATGCTTTTATTAATATTTACTCAGAGCAAAAAACCGAACACAAAAATTTTTCTTGGTTAAAGAGAAATTAAAAAAAAACGAAAGATACTTTTTTCCAGAAAACAAAATGTCGTTAATTTCCCGCTAATTGAACTTTTTTCCTTGAAGTGAAATATGAAATGTGTCTTAAATAGCATATAAAAAAAAGTTAAAAAAAAAAATTTTGTATGATCTTATTTTTAATATAAATTATAAATAATTATTAAAATTTTAGAGTTATATTTTAATTATATTAGTTTTAAGTTCAATTTTAAGACTAAGACCTATAAATTGGTCTCAAAGGACACCACATATACTGATTTGTGCTCTAGATGCTATTTCTGGTCAAACGTGTTGATGGATCCAAATAAATATGGTTTTTTGCCAAATAAATACTCGCGAATTTTTCTACGTGCGTTCAGTATGCAAACAAACATATATCAATAAGGGATGCATCAATTCTTATATAAAAGAGAGAACTACACATCAGCATGCTCCCCACCTAAAAAAAAACTTCGAGCCGTTAATTTAACTGATTTCAGTCTCTTTGAATGGTTGAAAATTCAAAATTTGGCAAAAAACCACGTTTTTACGGTTCCATCAACTCGTTTGAGAGGAAACAGCATTTAGAGCACAAATTAGTATATGTGCTGTCCTTTGAGATGAAATTTCAAGTTTGTAATAGGTCTTATTTTTAAAATTTAACTTAAAACTAATATAATTAAAATATAACTAATTAAGATCATACAAAATTTTATTTTTTTTTTATATATGCTATTTAAACACATTTCATATTTCACTTCCAGGAAAAAGTTCAATTAGCGGGAAATTAACGACATTTTGTTTTCTGGAAAAAAGTACCTTTAGTTTTTTTTAATTTCTCTTAAACCAAGAAAAATTTTTGTGTTCGGTTTTTTGCTCTGAGTAAATATTAATAAAAGCATTGAACATGAAAAGAAAAAATGGCCTTTTGTGGGGCAAAATTATGAAAAAAAAAATTAATTAAGAAAAAAATATTTTCTTTTTTCAAAATTTTGACTTTGAGGATTGATTTCTCCAAAAATTTTCATTAAGTGAACTCAAATTAAAATTTTTATTAAAGAACAAAGCAATAGCTTTCAAAAACACTAAAGTATGAGAAAGTAAGTGGCTTAGTTGATTTTTAATAGTTTTTTAAAAAATGAAGTAAATTTCATATAAAATTGCCCCTCGCGCCTACACGGAGGGATATAGACCCCCCCTCTCATACAAATTTTTTTTTTCTTAACCAAACCTATCCATCCTTACGCTTTGGAAAACCGTATCTAAAACACCCTAAATAAATAAAATAAAATTCTAAAAGTTAATAATTAATTTTAAAAATAATTAAAAAATTGAGAGCGGTGAAATTTTATTTTTTAACTTTTTTCTATACGCCATCCAAAACACATTTCCGAAAATTTCATGAAAATCCATGGACTGGCCTTGGATTCCTAGGTTTTGCCTTTTTTATGTCTAACGGTCCTCCACTATTATCTGGATCTGGTATCACTGATGTCAAAACACAGCCATGAAGTACATGTCATCAGAAAGAAAAACACATTGTTCTATCATTTTACATTGAAAAAAAAGTATACATGAGATTTATGATGCAAGCATTGAGATGCTTGCAACCCCCTGTTTCGGCTCCTCATAAGCTTTGGTTTCCAAGTGATTTGAAATCACCTTAATTTATCTGTGTGGAATGGTAGAAGAAAGCAAACGCGTTTAAAAATGTAAATAAAAAACCACACAAAATTTGTTTATTTTACTAGAAACTGTTTTAAACAGGGGAAAGCATAAAAATACTGCACAGGAGGAAATACATACATATTTATGAACTTTATGAGCCAACATAAAGATCTTGTCCAAGGATTCTTTAAAGGAGATCGTGTCGTAGCATATTCTTTGTGGGAAAGTTTGAAAGACGACCTCAACAGTCATGGTCCCCCCAGAAAGATACAACTGGATGGAAAAAAGTCAGTAATAAAAAGAATCATTTGAAACAAATTCATCAATAATTTTTATTTCAGATTGGAAATCAACAATAAGGAAAAAATTAGCACATAACAAAGCCGAATATACATGAACTGGAGGGGGGCCATTTAAAAATGTTGTGCTATCGTCAACAGAAAACAATGTGCAAAAATTTGTGGAATTTTCACCGTAGTTGAGGGAATCGCAAACACATTTGATTTTGGTTTGGTGGACTACGGCCCATGACACTTCAGCATCCTTCCCAACAGACCGTTGAGAATTACCTTCTACAAAGGAGCGCAACACAGCATCCAGCTGCAATGCGCAAGAAATAGACGTTTTTTCTAGATGCGGCGCAACAGTTGCTAGCAACATTTGGAAAGCATCTTTATTTACACGATAGTATGATACAAAACTTAAAGATGAAAATACTTCGATTTTACTTGAAACGTATCAATATTCAATACTCATATTTAATTTTCTGATCAGGAAACTCAAAATTATTGAAATCATCTAAATTGAGTTTTACATTAAATGACAGGGTATCAGCTGTTTTCAATTTCACTTGAAGTGATTTCGAAAAGTTTTCGAACTGGTAAAATCGATCGAAATGCAGAACACTGAAAATAAATTCACTCGATTTACAATTTCGGTTTCGGTTTCATTTCACTCGATTTCTGGAACCTAGCTGATAGTTTTACTATTTTCCAATTATCACAAAAACTATGAGACATAGAAAAAAGAAGTTTACAGCGTTTGATAGAGAAAATTTATTAAAGCAACTATCTACATCTATTATTATTTTTTATAGGCATTTGTAATCATGAGAAACATAATACTCAAAGTGATTTTTTAAAATTTTTTTTCGTAAATTTTGACTTTGAAATCAGTTATTTCAAAAACTATAAATTGAAACCATTTTATTTGAAAATTGTTATAAAGAACAGATTTTTGGCTTTCATAAAAAGTATAATTTGTATATGTAAGTTTTCCCGTTGTTCTACATTTTTTTTTTTTAGATTTAAAGTCAATTTTTATAAAATTGCCCCTATCGCCTAAACGGGGGGAGACAGACCCCCCTCCCATAGTAAAAAATGCTTGTATTGAACCCCTCCACCAAAAACCGTTATTATTTTTTGTCGCCATTAAAAAAATCGAAACCGAAATAAAAACTAAAATGCAAAATGACTATGTCACTAAAATACCTTTTTAATTGACTCTTTGTTTGCTTGTATAAGCACTGCACCGTCTTGTATGTTTTTAACTCTATTTATTTTAAGTGCCATATTGGACGGATCTTTGACACTACGAACATCATTATGCGTTTTTGTGCTGTTTTGATTAGCCAGAGGTTTAATCACAATACATTCACTCTTTTTTTCACTATTTGTGCATAAGAGAAAGAGTGAGAGCTTACTCCTACATTACTAGGAGCAATGCTTGTTTTTGCAATCAAGTCAATTGCTTCCTTTAATTCATTGCTCACTTTAGCTATAGGTGACAACTTTTCACGAATTATTTTGAACATATTGTTGCAGTCCACACAAAAATATTTAATGCCAACAATGGTATCAAGCATTTTCAAGTCATACTCGGTCATCTTATCCGTTAAACAACTTTTAACTTAACAACAATACTTAGCCACAATTGAAAATGAAATGAATGTTTATTTTTCTTTTGTTTTTGCTCTCACTATATAATTATATGTGCACTCAAAAAAATAAGTTATATTTTCACAGCAAGGAGGCTAATGTGTTAGATTATTTAGTTTGATTGGCTTTCAATAAGTCTATATGCCAACGACTTTTTTACGGGTAAGAGCGCAAACAAAACACGACCGATCGCGATCAAAGCCGAAGTGTTCTCTGGTTGCAATTTTTTCAACCCAACGCTGGCACAACAAATTTAAAATAATGGAATTATTTTCGTTTTAACGTTTGACAGAACAAAATTTTCTGCATGCGTGCTCGAATTCAGAGCACATCTTTCAACAAAATGGGAGAAGATCTTTGGCGTTCAGAGTAACTCTGGATTTACTCTTTTTTTTTCAATGAAAAGTACAAAAGGTACATAAAATACAAACAAAGATATTGAAACACAAACCATCTCAGTTTATAAAAACTGCCTGCGCTACTTGAGCCCTGGCGACTTCGATCAGAAAAATATTTTTGTTAGTACATTTCGAATAAAAATCACTGCGTTTTCGGACAGTTTAAGTTTCATAAAATAACCTCAAACTTAGTTCTTTAGTAGTAACTACAATTTTTAGATGATATATAGAATCTAAACAGCCGTTTAGAAAAACCACATTTACATTTGGTAAAAACTCTTCTGAGACAGTTGTAGATTTTGTTGAATAATCTGTAGTTGAATTTATATTTAAAATAGAATTTAATTTATGCAATTTACCAATTTTTTCCCTAAGAGATTTTATTTCTTCCTGATGTTGCTGAAATGTGGTTTGCGCCAAACGTTGGGCACATGCATTCAATTCATGTTGGCGCAACTCTATGCAATCTTTGATAGCGGTATAGGACTTAGCAATATTTTGAGTTGCTCTAAAATTAGTAGTAAATAGCAGTTCAGTTTGCAAAAAATATAAAATTGACTTACGATAACTCCTGCTCAACTCTCTGAAGGTCAATTTTTTTTGTATGAATTTCATTCTCCAAACTCTTTATTTCCGCCAACTCCTGAAGAATATTTCCGCCCTTTGGTTTGGATCCTCCAGACAGAGTTCCTTCGGGGTCAACAACGTCACCTTCTAAAGTAACGGAGCGACAATAAATTTGACGGTGGTATGTTACCTTTTGAATAAAAAGTTAGTGGTAGAATTCTCAACAAGATGAACACTTACCTGTTTCGCAATGTTGAGATCTTTGCATATTAGAGTTTGTCCAAAAACGAATTTCATGACCGGATCAAAGAACTTATCATATTCAATTAACGCCAATGCAGAGCTCACATTCTGCGGCCCCACCTACAATTTTTCAACAATTCTAGAGTAATTCTAAGATTAATCAATTCCTAATGAAATAAACTAGAAAGAAGAAATTTCGCAATGCAAAATTAATTTGGGTGAAATCTCAGCATATTACTTAAATCTTTGCTTAAATTAGGGTACTAAGAACTAACAAAGTACCGAAAATCTTAATATTGAACAAAACGCATGTGTATTAGATTTCAAAAAATTTACTTTTCTTAGAATTCATAAATACACACAACAAAGTAAAATAAAAATATTTGAAAATTGTAGTTGACAGTAAATTGAATATAAAAGAAAATATAGATTTTGTTTGTGAAAAGGTATAAAAATATTTTCTTTCGCGAATAAGGAAAAATACCTTTTCGACCAATATAAAAGAATCAAAATATTAGTTGATAATGCTGTTGTTAAACATCACTGAACGTTCACAAAATACTGTAATATGCAATTCAAAACATATCAGTGACTCACAACCACATATGTAATTCAAAAATTTAGAAATTAGAAAATAACTCCACAACGAGCTCAAAAACACAGTGTTTAGAGGACTTCAACTACACAGCGTGTCCTGTAATTTGTGCGCCATACTTTGGAATATGACTCTTGGCCATTTTCTAAGAAAAAAATTGCAGTGTCTATCTTCCTCAGTTGAGGCAGGAGAGACAGTTTAAAAAAAATTACCTGATTTAAAAAAAAATTATCAAAAATTAACTAAGCCATTAAGCACTATATACTATAGTGGTTTTTAAGGGGGGACGCTGGTCTAGAGCGTGAAAAAATGGGCATAATATATGAATTTTTTATGACTCAACAAAAGGATCTATCGAAAATTTGTGAAAGAGGTCTTATAGTTTAGGTTTTAATATACAAATACAAATTTTTTCTTGTCAATTATTTTCAAAATGGTGGCTGTCCAGCATTTCTTCGGAGGCCCCTCATTTTTTAGATGGGTCCATGGCCGAAAATGTAACCTCCTTAATTTTGATCCTGGAACAAAATCCCGAACATTTTTAGTTTCTATATAACAACAGCAAGAGCCGCACGTAGGATTTTTTCGATATTTTGTTTTTTGTTGATACTATAAAATCATACGGCATGCGCGTTTGAACAAAAAATTAAAATTTTCACTAAAAAAAACGACAAAATTGTTGATTAAAAAAAAACTATGCAATATAGAAAAAAAATCCTACGTACGGCTCTGGAGAATAGTATTTCGAATGTACTGTTAAAATTTCGTATAGATCGGTGAAGTTATGTTTTTCGCTCGAGTTATGGCCAGTTAAAAAAAAGTGATTTCGAGAAAAACGCGTTTAAAGTTTTAAATACTATAAAATCATACGGCATTCCTGAGGAGCGCTGCCGCTGAATGGAAAGTTTGGACATTTAGACATTTTTGCCGGCATCCATCCTTTGGTATGTTATTTTTAAGACTCTAAAGTACCTTTTAAGACAAAAAAAAATATCGGTTTTTTCAAAATTCTAGACCAGCGTCCCCCCTTAAAGCTAACACTTTGCTGTATAATTAACATTTTAGTTCAAGTTAATTTACTCAGAAGTTTTTGAGTTATCAAGTCTCAAAATAAAATTAAAAAAAAAAAAAAAAAAAAAAAAATCAATTAGTTTTTCTTTGAATAATTTTTTTTTACAAAAGTTTGCTCAATTAAGGGTCATTTTTTCTTTAAATAGTCATAGAACAAAGTATTAGCTTTCAAAAAGACTAGAGTACTTGCTTTGACAATTAAGTAAATTTTTTATCCCGATTAAACGGAGGGAGATATACAGCCTTCCATACATTTCTTTTCTTAGAACATGACCAAGAACCAACCACATTCTAAAGTAAGGCACACGAATTACGGAAATAAAGAATAATTAAGTTTCAATTGCAAAAATCTTTTTGTTCAGCAAAAATCGTTAAAACGTTAAAAAAAAATTTTTTAAACAATTTTATTATAATACAAAAATTAATTTGTGAAACTTCCGGTGGGAGTGGAGGTGGGGTATCAAAACACTAGGGTTTCTCATCCGTAAGATGCTATTTCCCATTAAGAACCGAAATAAATTATACATTAAATAAACTTACCAAGCTCTGGGCAAACTCGACAACTTTAGAATCAATTGAACGTGATGAAATTTTATTTATCGGAATGATGGTGACTCTTTGTTGAAGTTGTCCTCCTTGAAGGATTTTTTTACTTGTTATATCATCATCCGTAACATGGCTATACAACTAGTTAAAAAATATATATATTTAAATTTAGTTTCCCAACTAATATGCAAACAAATGCTGTAACGTACACTTCCTCCAGCGCACATCATCAAGGCCAAGCAATTTTTCTCATCGCGGACAGAAAACAGCTTTCCCACCATTCCTCTTACTTTACGGCGGTCGAAATTTGGTTCTGGATCCCGGTATTTTAATTCATACTTGAAAGCATTTTTCTTATCTAACTGCTGATTCAAATTTCGTATTTCATGAGTTAAGATGTTTCTTCTTTCTTTAAGATCTTCAAATACATCCTCTTTGAAATTTAGGGTACTTATTTGAGACTGAAAACACTCCATGGTTATGAAAAAAATTAAAAAAGTATGAGTATGTATGCAGTTTTTACCTTCAATTTTTTTATTTCTAAATCAATCTTATCATGCATTTGTTTGTCTTTGATGTAAGATGCATCACTGGCTTGCGTTTCATTTTCTTTCTGCATAAGCAATGTTTGACTATGGCGTAGTTCCATATCGGAGGTTTTAATAGTCGTTTGAGCTTCGCTTACAGACTTTTTGGCATCTGTAGAAGAAAAGGAAACAAACATGTAGCTTATTAGCGATACAAAATGTATAATCTACTTATGAGCTGGTCCTGTAGAGATGAAGCTTGCCCTTCGTCATTTGTGGATAAACCCTGAGAAATAGCTTCAAATCGTTTTTGGGCGTCTTCATACAACTGAGAATCTCGCTGGTCAGCTTGTTTTAAACTTTGAAAAAGTCCTTCAACCTTTTGCATTTGTTCCAACTTTTGAATAAGGGCTTTCTCGTCGTCTTTGACATTCTTTTCCAGTGCTTTTACTTTTTTGGTTTCTTGATCCATAGCAGCTTGGGCAGCTTTGATGTTGCCTGTTGACTGAGCTTCCGCTTTCATCTTAACTGAAAGCTCTTCCTCTAGCACTTTTAACTCGCCACCACTTTCATTGTCTATTTTATGTTGGAATTCTTTTGCAATTTCTTCCAAATTAATTATCTCTTTATCATTTTCACATATCTTATGTTTGCACTGCTCAATTCTGTTAGAAAGACTTTCAATGATTGTTTCCGTACTCTTAAGGGCTTCTTTTTGCTTAAGATATCTAAATGAAATGTGAATACGTGTTAGATACTCAATATCGCGACAAATTTTTTGAAATTCTAAATGAGCCGCGCGTTCTTTTCGCAATTTTTCGAGCTTAGGCTCGACCTCTTCTTGCAATAGTGTATTAGTTTCGCGAACTTTGGCATCTTTTTTCTCAATTAGTTTTGTGGTAGCTTCACGTTTTGTTTCATACATGCTGGTGCCTGCAGCTTCTTCAATCATAGATAGTATCTATAAAAAAAATTACGTTTATAAAAAAAAATTTAAGCAAAAAGGCACTTACTTCTTGTGGCTTCATATTTAATACTTTTGTAATGCGACCTTGCATTATCAAGAAATTGGGATTGTTTACGTTAAGTTGGACAGAGCAAAAGAAATCTGTAACTTTCTTATTTTGTACTAATTTACCATTAATAAGATATTTATTTTTTCCCCCAACGACAATTTGTCTGGTGACCGATATCTCTCGACATTTCTCATAACCAAGAGGACATTGATCAGGATCAGAATTATCAAAAACAAGAGTCACTGTAGCTTTGGTAACTCCCGCTTGACCACTTTTGAAAACGAGATCTTGAAGGGACGCTGCTCGAACCTATAATAATCGTTTATTGTAAGAATTTCATAAACTCTTGGATAATCTTTTCACCTGGCCCAAATTGTTAATGCCTAGCACGAAACAAATAGAATCCAAAATATTTGATTTGCCAGTTCCATTAAGACCAGTGATTGCTGTGAATTCTCTATCAAACCCGTGAATTTCCGTTCGTCGTCCATATGATTTAAAACCGTCAATTATAACCGATTTAATATACATTTTTTAGAACATTATATTATTCTGGTCTAAAATAAATGGATTTTAAATATTTCAGAATATTTTAGGTATATTATGTTAATGTAATTAAAATAATACAATCATCCAATGAAACCCAGGAAACTGCTTTAAATTTTGAAACTTTTAAATAGTTATCTTAACAGGTTTTCTATTGAGAAAATATCAATTTTTTCCCAATCACTGACCACAGATCGCACAAATCAAAGTGTCAACTCGTAAATTCTTTCCCTAAAATACACGCAAAATATTATTTGATAGAAACTCAAAATCTTAGAGGAATAAGGAAGAAGAGAGCAAACCATTACAGGCCGCCTCCACCTGCAAGAATTTTCGTTATGTCGGCTCGACTTAACATCAAATGTTACGTGGAGGCGGGTCATTTGACGTCATGTCGCAATCTCTGATATCTCTGTCTTCGATTTTATCTTGACAGAGTCAGCTTGACATCAAATTTGACAGATGCAAGTTTTTTGTGCGTGTTAGTGGAAAATGTCATTTTTTCTCATAATTTTTCGTCTTTTATCAGTGTCGGTTCGTATCGGTAGCTCATATTACAACCTAAAAAAAGTTTTTCTCAAAATTTTTTTTTTTTTTTCGAGTTTGCAATACAGTAATACAATTATAACTGATTGGAAAATTTCAAAATAAAGAATTTCAATGTAAAAATTCTTATCTTTGCTTTCATTCCATTGTCAAAATTCTGCATCCACCATCGATGAGGTTCGAGTACAAAATGAAATGTCATAACATTAGGCGTGTTTTTTTTTAAGCTAGTATGTAGTACAGCATTCGAGTTAAAAAAAAACGATCTGTCCACAGTATTCTCAGTTCTATTTTCAGCAACAAGATGGAGCTCAACGTCAAAGCTTGTTGCTACTTTTCAAAGCTCTCTGTGAAATTCAAGATGAAACAAAATCAAATTCATACCAGGTTTGTTTCGTTAATTGTTCTATCAAATGATTAACGATACAAAGCCAGGTATGAATTTGTATTGTTTTTTCTTATTTTCCATACATCAGATTCTCTCTAACAGCTCTTTTTTACCATTTTTGGAGGCATCGTCCAGCAGTGAAGAAAGCTCTATGTCAAAGTCAGCTGTTTTGTTGAAAAAAACTTTCGGGTATGTTCGGGGAGTATGTGAAAAGATATTAAAAACCAATCTTCGATGAGATTTTCCATTGGCAAACAGAATCAATTTATTTTTTATCCAAACCTGTGGTATAGCAATTTTACACTACTGACCAGTCTTTTCGATAGGTTTAGAAAGAAAATAAGTTGATTCTATTTACAAAACCGTGAAATTGAACTATAATATTACCGCACAAATAAACACAGCCCAAATTAAATTAAGTTGAAACACAGTTGCTAGTCCCAAACTTGAATTTCTATTGAAAAATGTTTAATTTTCATACATATATCTTTCCCTTTTGACCATTTTTTACTGCTTTGTTTGTTTGTTTGATTTGTTTTTTTCTTGTATTGGGCTATATTTTTTAGTCAAATAATTCCATGAGAAAAGCTATTAGTTTCAGCAAAAAAGAACTAGTGCAAAATCCAGTATTATATACACCACCAGGTAAGAAACAGGTCGAAAATTCAATATGAATATAGTTTTTATTTCTTTAATTTTTAATCGAGAGAAAAAATTCTTTGCAAATACCACATTTTTTTTGAACACGTCCTTTCGAAAAAGCTTTGATGAACTGAAATCATTGGTGGTGCCATCTTATTTTCAAAGCTGAAAACTATCAATCCACAGCAATGCCATCCCTGTTTTCACTGTGGAAAATTACGACAGTAAAATGATTTGTTGTTGTTCCCCAAGGGAAATTTTTACTGTACTATATACTAGCATAAAAAAAAACACGCCTATTATTTGCCCAGTCACGCTAACATTGATTTGTGTCTTTGATGTCAAGTCGAGTCGACATAACGAAAATTCTTGCAGGTGGAGGCGGCCTGTTACTTCTATTGTCCCGTAACTTAGTGGAATAAGGAACAAGAAGGAAAACCATACACAGAACGGCATCTGAAATCGAAATTACTTCACAAACACCACTTTATTTTCGGATTACGAAACTGTGCCCCTGTTCTGTAACCAGTTCTACTGAAACCAGTGCATCTATTGCGTCTTGCATACGAAAAGCAAAAAGTTCTTGTCATTGCAGTACTTCAATGGTTATTCTCATTGACATAATAGATATGGGGTCAATTCCCGATCTGTGAAGCTGTGAAATGAAAACATTTATCACAGCTTCAACGAAAATTCGATTCTCCATTAGTGAAAATCCAACCTCAAATGTCAATTTTTTTTCATATGATAAATTACTTTTCATTCCCGTATGAGTCGGTGAAAAATTCAATCATGAAAAATGGCCGCAAAACTCAAACGATGAAAAATCCAATTGGAATCCAATTGAAATGAGAGAGAAAATGAGAGAATACTGTCAGAATTTATCATTTAGAACATTTTAGTACTTTTTAGATCCGGAATCGCTTAGAATGGATTCGTGAAGTGATAAAATGAAAAAACTGTATGAAAACTGAAATGATATATTTTTTTTCACTTCACAGCTTCACAGATCGGGAATTGACCCCATGGACTGCTAGTAACCAACTTTACGAGGGGTCCATTTAAGAGCAGCGCTTTAGTTTTGGGTGGTATTTTTATGAAGCTACCACTATAGCAACAGAATAACCATAGAAGCACTGCAATGAGAAGAACTTTTTGCTTTTCACTGGTTTCAGTAGAACTGGTATTATATTTTTTTGGCACAACAAACTAAAGCAGCACCGTCGCTGTCGACAAAAGTTCTGCAAGGTTTGTATTGAAATGACATTTAACTAGCAGTCCATATCTATTATGTCAATGGTTATTCTCATTGACATAATAGATATGGACTGCTAATTAAATGTCATTTCAATACAAACCTTGCAGAACTTTTGTCGACAGCGACGGTGCTGCTTTAGTTTGTTGTGCCAAAAAAATATAATACAAGTTCTACTGAAACCAGTGAAAAGCAAAAAGTTCTTCTCATTGCAGTGCTTCTATGGTTATTCTGTTGCTATCATTGACATAATAGATATGGACTGCTAGTTAAATGTCATTTCAATACAAACCTTGCAGAACTTTTGTCGACAGCGACGGTGCTGCTTTAGTTTGTTGTGCCAAAAAAATATAATACCAGTTCTACTGAAACCAGTGAAAAGCAAAAAGTTCTTCTCATTGCAGTACTTCAATGGTTATTCTGTTGCTATAGTGGTAGCTTCATAAAAATACCACCCAAAACTAAAGCGCTGCTCTTAAATGGACCCCTCGTAAAGTAGGTTACTAGCAGTCCCATTGACATAATAGATATGGACTGCTAGTTAAATGTCATTTCAATACAAACCTTGCAGAACTTTTGTCGACAGCGACGGTGCTGCTTTAGTTTGTTGTGCCAAAAAAATATAATACCAGTTCTACTGAAACCAGTGAAAAGCAAAAAGTTCTTCTCATTGCCGTACTTCAATGGTTATTCTGTTGCTATAGTGGTAGCTTCATAAAAATACCACCCAAAACTAAAGCGCTGCTCTTAAATGGACCCCTCGTAAAGTTGGTTACTAGCAGTCCATATCTATTATGTCAATGAGCAGTCCATATCTATTAGGTCAATCATTGACATACTGCTAGTTAAATGTCATTTCAATACAAACCTTGCAGAACTTTTGTCGACAGCGACGGTGCTGCTTTAGTTTGTTGTGCAAAAAAAAATATAATACCAGTTCTACTGAAACCAGTGAAAAGCAAAAATTTCTTCTCATTGCCGTACTTCAATGGTTATTCTGTTGCTATAGTGGTAGCTTCATAAAAATACCACCCAAAACTAAAGCGCTGCTCTTAAATGGACCCCTCGTAAAGTTGGTTACTAGCAGTCCATATCTATTATGTCAATGAGCAGTCCATATCTATTAGGTCAATCATTGACATACTGCTAGTTAAATGTCATTTCAATACAAACCTTGCAGAACTTTTGTCGACAGCGACGGTGCTGCTTTAGTTTGTTGTGCAAAAAAAAATATAATACCAGTTCTACTGAAACCAGTGAAAAGCAAAAAGTTCTTCTCATTGCAGTACTTCAATGGTTATTCTGTTGCTCCTGTTGCTATAGTGGTAGCTTCATAAAAATACCACCCAAAACTAAAGCGCTGCTCTTAAATGGACCCCTCGTAAAGTTGGTTACTAGCAGTCCATATCTATTAGGTCAATGAGGTCAATGGTTGCTATAGTGGTAGCTTCATAAAAATACCACCCAAAACTAAAGCGCTGCTCTTAAATGGACCCCTAGTAAAGTTGGTTACTAGCAGTACATATCTGTTGCCAAACCTGGCAATGCTGTAGAAGAAGAAAAAATCGATAACATCCATTAGTTGCCAAATGTCAAATGAAAAAATAGATGAAAAAATAGATTGAAAAAGAAAAAGCGCGAGATCGAGACAAATTTTTAATTCTTGAATTTTATAAAGTTTTTTGTAAATAGTTTTCAAATCGTAATTCTGAATTATAAAGTAAATCAGCATTAAAAAAAGTGTTTTACTTTGAATTCTAGTTAAATTTAATCAATTTATAAAGTAACAATTAAAAATTTTTCGGCTAACTAAAAAAGCGCAATTTCGTCGATATCTCGTGGCTAGACAAAAGCTATAGGCATACTTACGAATCGTTAACTTAGCCTCGCTACAGTCATCGCCTTGAATAGATATCAATTCATTCAATCTACGAAGAGAAAAACATCAACTTTAAAGGAATTTCACCAAAAGAAGTCGACATTAGAACATCGCTGAGACAACGAGGCACAACCTAACCTGCAAGTACTACAAAGTTGAACGTAGTAAATGCCAGCAAATTCTTTACTGTCAGGTAAGTCCTAGATCTAAGGTATAGTAAGTTGTTTAAAATTATGGTAAACTCAGCTCCGTCCAACGAAAGCCAGTCGAAGGCGCCGCCGTCGCCACCACATGAACCGGAATTTTCTTGCCAGTCGTGTGCAAACGTCGACAACAGTCAAATGGTACAGTGTGAGGAATGTGATGAGTGGCATCACTACACATGTGCTAACGTAAATGCCAGCATAGCAGATAAGGATTGGAGATGCCCTGCATGTAATCGAGACGAGTTCCAGAATCAAAACGACAAACCAATAAGCACAAAACAAATGCAATCAACAGCAAGGACAAACTTATGTCAGTCAACTTCGCCACCACCAGTTCCATCCAGAAAAAAGCCATCTCATAACGCCGCCGACGATCCACCACTGCCACGCCATCCTCCAAAGCATCACGCCACCAGCCAAACACAATTCAATCCAAGTTTCGTGCTCCAAAACATCCAAAATCAAATAGCCAAAAAACAACGCAGTCTGCAAAACTTTTGGAGTTGAATTTACGAAAATTAGAAGATGAACGAGAGTTAATGAAAATGAGAGACCGCGAATTCCTTGAGGCAAAATATAAACTTTTAGAGCAACAAACAGACTGCGAAAGTGAAAGTGAAGGAGAGTCAACATCATCAAGGGTAAATAAATGGGTCGATCAGCAAGCAACAACTAGCAGGCAAGTTTGTCCTGATGTGGATAATCAAAACGGAAACAAGAAGCAACTTCCCAAAAACAATACCCAGGACATTTCAACTTCAATAAATTTAAATGAGACATGGATTGGAGCAAATGGCTCAACCATGCCAACTGCTAAAGCTGTTAACACGGTCTCCAAAGAATTGCCAACTTTTTCGGGGAAGCCAGAAGAGTGGCCATTATTCTTCGGCAGTTTTCAAAGCACAACTCGTACATGCGGATTTTCAGATGACGAAAACTTGATTAGGTTGAACAAGAGCCTAAAAGGAAACGCACTTGAAGCGGTGAGAGCAAGATTGCTTTACCCAAACCAAGTTTCAAGTATAATCGATACATTGAAAATGCTATTTGGTCGTCCAGAGTTGATTATTAAAACGTTGATTTCAAGACTGCGACAAGAACGTCCACCTAGAGATGATAAATTAGACACCTAAGTCACATTCGCCTTATCAGTGCAAAACATTGTCGCGACAATGGAAGCAGCTGGATTGACTTTTTACCTGAACAACCCTTGTCTGATGCAAGAATTAGTCGACAAATTACCATTTCAAACTAAGCTGAACTGGGGTGTTTTCAAAATGAGCAAGCAAGAAGTCGATTTGACAATTTTCAGTTCCTGGTTGTTTCAGGTAGCCCAAGCTGCGTGTGAAGTAACAGATGTGAGTGTACTATCGAACGAGGTCAAGTTTGAAAAAAAGAGACAGCCAGTTAAAACATATCTGAGTGGACACCATGATGAAACAAATAAATACTCTCAAGAGAAAGGTCAGGAGAAATCCTGTGTCATTTGTAAAGGAACATGCAATTCAGTTGAAAACTGTGGTGAATTTAAAAACTTTAATTTGAATAACAGATGGAAAGCAGTACAAAGGCATTTTTTGTGTCGAACATGTCTTGTCAACCATTATAAGCGTAGATAACAAACGCGAATATCATCAGAGGTACATAAACAATAAAGACATCCAAAAAGCAGTTGCAGCTCATGCATTTGACTTGACCCACACAGAACCTCACCACTTGACACCTCTCCTCGACAACTACAAGCTCATAAAAAGTGTACCTGTTCCATCGAAATTAGACGCATATGAATCCATCTACATTAGCATTAACGAGAATTTGATGAACATAGAAGAAAGTCCAATAACCTCTAACTTATTTGCTCTTGCTAAATAATTTGTATGTGTTATATTTATATTTGTACATGTAATAATCTCAATGTTACTCTCTGACTTTAAAAATTTTGTTATTGCTTTAATTGTATTACAACCATAAGCTTTTCAGTTGTTCACGCGTATTACGCTGATGATGGTAGGCCAATTGCCTTCCGAAATGCATTCGGTATTTAGAAAAAATAAACAGATGACAGCTAAATTAAATTTCGTTTGTGTTTTTGTTTAATTTTTCTTCAATCATTTTTGCGGTCAATAAGGAAGAGACTTCTACAATTCTAATAAGCGTAGATGTTTATCCACAAATAGATGTGGAATAATGAATTGTACATATAGACATCATAAATTGTTGCACAAGCATGAATCGCCAGCTACACGATCTGAAAATAACAATCTATCCAGCTACCATTGCACCCATAAGCATAAAGGAAGTCTACTTTTCAAAATATTGCCTGTGTCTCTCTATAACAATGGGACTAAAGTCGAAACTTTCGCCTTCCTCGACGATGGATCATCTGTAACCATGATGTATAACGAGCTTGCAGATATTCTTAAACTGAAGGGTGAGCCTCAAGAACTGCTTTTAAAATGGACGTCTGGTACATCTCGCACTGAAGAAAAGTCAAAAAAAGTTAGTTTGATGATAGGAGCAAATGAGGGTGGTAGAAAGTACTCACTTACTGACGTTCGAACTGTCGACTCTCTTAATCTTCCAGCACAGACAGTCAGTGTGGAATCGCTTGCCTCATACTACCACTACCTGAAAGGTATTCCAGTTCAATCTTTTAGTAACGCTAGACCGAGAATATTGATAGGTCTCGATAATGCAAATTTGTTAAACTCGTTGAAGCATCGAGAAGGTAAAATCAACCAACCATCAGCAATCAAAACACGACTAGGATGGACTATTTTCGGACCGTGTGATGAAAAAAGTAAAAAAGCCATTGATCATTCAAACCACCATTCGTGTGAGTGCAAGGAAAAAACAGATGAGAAGCTACACGAACTAGTACGAGAATTCCTCTCCATAGAAAGCTTCGGTTCAAAGGAAATAAGAAAAATTGAAAAAGGGAAAGATGCAAGAGCCGAGAACCTCCTCGAAAGTTCAACCAGGCGAGTTGGTAATCGATTCAGCGTCCCACTCCTATGGAAGAGTGAATATGTCGAACTCCCAAACAGTAGACCATCTGCCGAACGGAGACTGCTAGGTCTTGAGAAACGTTTAAACAAAGAACCTGAACTCGCAGCGAACTTAGCATCACTAATCAAAGACTATTTACTCAAAGGATACGTGCGAAAACTAACAAGTGCTGAGATAGAAAATCATCAAGGCAACCGAATTTGGTATCTTCCCGTTTTCCCGGTTTTAAACCCTAACAAACCATCCAAGGTTAGAATGGTATGGGATGCTGCCGCGTTAGTCGACGGAGTCTCCTTGAACTCATTGTTGCTCTCGGGACCTGACTATTTGGGCTCACTTATAGATATCTTATTTCGTTTTCGCCAAAGGAACATAGCAATATGTGGCGACATTAAAGAGATGTTCCATCAAGTCCTTATTAATGATGCTGATCAACACTCACAAAGGTTCTTATGGAGGAACAATCAATCGGGGGAAATAGAAGATTACGTTATGCAAGTACTCACATTCGGGTCAACTTGTTCACCATACTGTGCAGAATATGTTAAAAATAAAAACGCAATGGAACATTCTAACAAGTTCCCTCGAGCAGCTGAGGCCATTATACGCAAGCATTACGTGGACGATTTCTTAGATAGTTTTGACACGCAAGAAGAAGCGATACGTGTAACAAAAGAAGTAATCTATATACATCAACAAGCTGGTTTCGAAATACGAAATTTTATGAGCAACTCGGAAAATGTGCTAGCTGCTCTAGGAAAGAAAGCAGCCGAAATCAACAAGTCGTTCAAAACAAGTTCACATCCTCATGAATTTGAAAAAGTATTAGGGATGTGGTGGTCACAGTCGACTGATACGTTCTCATTTCTGTTCAACAACAAAAAATTTGACGCAGAAGTTTTAAATGGAACAGTACCTCCAACTAAAAGAATTGTACTACGTGTACTCATGAGTACTTTTGATCCGCTTGGTCTTATCGGACATTTTCTGATGTTGCTGAAGAATTTGTTGCAGTCCATTTGGCGTGAACGTATAGGTTGGGATGAACAAATAAGTGATGAACATTTTGAACGATGGAAGGATTGGCTTAGCTTACTACCTACGATCAGGAGCATTAGAATACGACGGACTTATCTAAATGAACTGAAGTTTGACACGGAGTCTTCAGTAGAGCTACATGTGTTCGTAGACGCCAGCCTTTCGGGATTTGCGGCAGTGTGTTATCTGAGAGTACAAAAGGGAGCAACAGTCGAATGTCACCTTATTTGTTGTAAAACAAAGGTCGCTTCATTAAAGCAATTGTCAGTTCCCCGAATGGAGTTGGAAGCAGCAGTGCTAGGTATTCGGCTAGCTCAAACTATCGTCAATGGCCACTCAATACAAATAAGCAGGCGGTACTTTTGGTCAGACTCTCAGTCAGTGTTGTGTTGGATAAAAAATGACAATCGAAAATTAAAACAATTCATCACTTTTAGGGTTGGTGAAATATTAGAAAATTCTAATGAAGAAGAATGGCGATGGGTGCCCAGCGAACAAAATGTCGCAGATGATGCTACCAAATGGAACCTTAAAGTCGATTTTTCGTCAGATAGCCGCTGGTACAGAGGACCGAATTTTCTCTACAATCCCAAAGACTCTTGGCCATCGAATCCAAAGGAAGATACAACAATTGAATTCGAAGTCTTCTCTCATGTAGATGTCACAGTATCACCACTAACGAATTATAAGCAGTTCTCTTCATGGGAAGAAACAGTTACCGCCATTTCACATGTTTTTCGTTTTTTCTGCACATATTTAAAGAAAACTCGCAAGACAGACAATTTAATTGAAGGAAGTGCCAGAAGCCACCAAATTTGGTTATGCCAAGATGAAAACGGCAATCTTAACTATACCAATGGAGCTGAAACATATCTATATCTTCTATGCCAATCCGAGGGTTATCCCAGTGAGATAAAGGCCCTACGAAATAAGCAACAAATAGAAAAGACAAGTACACTATATAAGTCAAATCCCTACTTGGATACAAAGGGAGTTATGCGAGTAAAAGGCCGTATTGACGCCTCTAACCATGCGTCTTTCAATTGCAAAAGACCAGTCATACTACCAAAGCAACATTATATAACGTTACTCATTGTTAACAGCTTCCATAGAAAATATAAACACATATTTTTTGAAACGGCAGTCAATGAAATCCGTCAATGGTACCATGTTCCAGCACTAAGAGTTGTTCTAAAAAAGGTTCGAAACGACTGCCAAGAGTGTCGCAACAACAGAGCTATGCCAGTTCTACCATTAATGTCCGATCTCCCAGAAGCCCGTCTCCAGGCCTTTACACGACCATTCACTTATGTAGGCGTGGACTATTTTGGCCCAATTAGTGTCACCGTTGGACGGCACACAGAAAAACGATGGGGTGTACTATTCACATGTCTAACTGTGAGAGCAATTCAAATAGAGATAGCACATAGACTGTCAAGCGACTCGTGTATCCTAGCAATAAAAAGATTTTGAGCAAAAAGAGGAAGATCAAAACAAGTCTGGAGTGATAACGGCACAAACTTTCGAGGTGCCAGTGAGGAATTAAAAACGGCAGTTGAAGAACTTTGTATGGAAGATATAACAAAACACCTTGAAACAGAAAAAATCGAATGGAAGTTCATCCCTCCGAACTCGCCTCACATGGGTGGCTGCTGGGAGCGGTTGATACGCTCGGTAAAACAAACTTTAGCACAAATGCATTTCGGACGAAATCCTCAAGACGAAGTTTTGCTCACAATGATGGCGGAAGTTGAGTTTATCATTAATTCTAGACCTCTTACCTATATTCCCTTAGATACCGACAGTGAAGAAGCGCTAACCCCTAACCATTTTTTGATGGGGTCATCCAACGGCATAAGACTTACTGGAACGTCACTGAACGATAGCCATACACTTCGAAAACACTGGCTTACATCCGAGCAGTACAGCAATCACTTTTGGAAACGCTGGGTGAAAGAATACCTTCCCACCATCACCAGGAGAACGAAGTGGTTCGAACCAGTTAAACCAGTATCAGAAGGAGATATCGTGCTAATTGTTGATGAGAACAACCCGAGAAACACCTGGCCAAAGGGCATAATCTTACAAGCAAATCGAAGTAAAGACGGACAGACGAGATCAGCAATCGTGAGGACTAACACTGGGGTATACACTCGGCCAGTAGCGAAGCTCGCTGTACTTGATGTTAGGCGGTTTGGCGAAGATGGTAACCTGGAAGAAGACACCAGCTTACCAGGGGGGAATGTTGCCAAACCTGGCAATGCTGTAGAAGAAGAAAAAATCGATAACATCCATTAGTTGCCAAATGTCAAATGAAAAAATAGATGAAAAAATAGATTGAAAAAGAAAAAGCGCGAGATCGAGACAAATTTTTAATTCTTGAATTTTATAAAGTTTTTTGTAAATAGTTTTCAAATCGTAATCCTGAATTATAAAGCAAATCAGCATTAAAAAAAGTGTTTTACTTTGAATTCTAGTTAAATTTAATCAATTTATAAAGTAACAATATCTATTATGTCAATGGTTATTCTGTTGCTATAAATGTCAATTGGTAGCTTCATAAAAATACCACCCAAAACTAAAGCGCTCCTCTTAAATGGACCCCTCGTAAAGTTGGTTACTAGCAGTCCATATCTATTACGTCAATGTAGTGGGGTTAGCTTACATACTTACTTACTTAGGTGGGCATTACAGTTCGGGGTGAACCTGGGCCTCAACCAACATCCTTCGATAACGACTTCTATTTCGGGCGAGCTCTCTCCAGTTTCGCACTCCAAGTCGGTTGAGGTCATCCTCCACTTGATTGCGCCACCTAAGACGAGGTCTTCCCCTTCCGCGATTTCCCTGCAATGTGCTTTCGAACACCCGACGAGCCTGAGCGTTTGGGTCCATCCGCTCAACATGGCCCAACCATCGTAGCCTCGCGATGCGTACTCTTCTTGCTATGCCCATGTCGCGGTACAGCTCATACAGCTCGTTGTTGTATCTTCTTCTCCACACATTGCCTTCGCATACGGGACCAAAGATCATTCGGAGAATTTTTCTTTCGAAACGACCAAGGGTTTCCTCATCCGCTTTCGATAAGGTCCATGCTTCCGCGCCGTAAAGCAGGACTGGGATGATTAAGGTCTTATATAAGGTTACCTTGGTTTTTCTGGAGAGGGTTTTGTTTCTAAATTGCCTTCTTAACCCAAAGAAGCAACGGTTGGCAAGAGTTATTCTCCGTTTGATCTCCGCACTGATGTTGTTGTCCGTGTCTACAGCGGATCCTAGGTAGACGAAGTCCTGTACTACCTCGAAGTTATGTCTGTCTATTGTGACGTTTTGTCCAATTCGTCGATGTTCTGTGTCCTTGTTTGATGACAGCATATACTTTGTTTTGCCCTCATTAACCATCAAACCCATTTTTGCGGCTTCTGTTTCGATACTCGCAAAAGCACCTATGACATCACGCTTTTTTCTTCCCATTACGTCAATATCGTCTGCATATGCGAGCAATTGCACAGACTTTTGAAAGATTGTTCCTCTGGTGTTGACGTTTGAGTTTCTTACAATCTGTTCAAGTATGATGTTGAAGAAATCGCATGACAGTTTATCGCCTTGCCTAAAACCTTTTTCGACATTAAAGGTCTCGGTGAGTTCTTTACCGACCTTGACGGAGCAGCGTGAATTCTCCAAAGTCATCCTGCATAGTCGTACGAGTTTTGCAGGGATGCCGAAACTAGACATGGCTCTGTACAGCTCGTCTCTGTAGATACTGTCATACGCGGCCTTGAAATCGATAAAGAGATGGTGAATATCGATATTATGTTCTCGGGTTTTTTCCAAGATCTGCCGTAATGTGAAAATTTGGTCTATTGTGGACTTCTCCGGTCTAAAACCACATTGATAAGGACCTATCAAGTTGTTGACGTGGGGTTTCAGACGTTCACATATTACAGCAGACAAGATGTTATAAGCGACGTAAAGGAGGCTTATCCCTCTATAATTGGCGCAGTTGTGAGGGTCTCCTTTCTTTAGGATCGGGCATACGATACTGAGGTTCCATTCATCGGGCATGCTTTCTTTCGACCATATCATGCAGATCAGTTGGTGCATGCTCCTTTCCAACTGATCTCCAGCTGCCTTGAAAAGTTCGGCATCAAGGCCATCTGCACCTGCAGTCTTATTCGATTTAAGTTTGCATATAGCAAGCTTAACTTCTTCTAGGTCGGGAGGACGGCATTCTTGATCATCGTCCAGGCTGAATGGGGCAGTCTGCCTGACAGCGGAATTTGTGTCCTCATCGCCGTTAAGCAGTCTGCAGAAATGATCTTTCCAGATCCTCAGTAGCGACTGTGACTCTATAACTATGTTTCCCTGCTGGTCTTTACAGGCTTGAGTTCGGAGTTTGCCACCCTGGCAGGATCTTTTTACCTTTTGGTAAAACTTCCGAATCTCGTTCCTGTCATGGCACCTCTCTATTTCCTCAAACGAGCGCTTCTCATGCTGCTTCTTTTTCTTTTTGATCTTTTTGAAAAGTCGGTGTTCTTCCCTTCTTCTCTCCTTGTAAATCTCGTTATACCGATCGTAAGCAGCCCTCGTTCGTGTCTGCAAAAGCATTTGTCGTGCTCTTTGCTTGGCTGCATTTGCCTGCCTACATTCTTCATCGAACCATGGGTTTCGTTTTGGTGGCCGAGTGAAACCCAGAACCTCAGAGGCAGCGGTTCTGATGGCTTTTTGGCATTGCTGCCACTGGTCTTCAAAGTTTAATGCTGGCGGCATGGGATTCAAGGATAATTGAAGGGACACTCGATTGGAAAAGGCATTGGCAATCTCTTGCGATTGTAGCTTTCCAACGTCATATCTCTTCACAGCGTTAGTTCGTGCTGGTCGTGAACAAGATATCCTCATTCGTACCTTGGCTACAACAAGGTAGTGGTCCGAGTCAAAGTTGGCCCCTCGGAAAGTTCGGACATCTAGCACACTGGAAGAGTGCCTTGCGTCGATCGCAACATGGTCAATTTGGTTGACGGTTAATTGATCTGGGGATCGCCATGTGCCTTTATGAATTTTGAGATGCGGGAAGCGTGTACTACTTACAACAAGATTTAGCCCCGCAGCAAAATCGATTAGCCTCAATCCGTTTTCGGAGGTTTTGTCGTGGAGGCTATGCTTACCGATTGTGTTTCCAAAGATGTCCTCCTTCCCTAGTTTTGCGTTGAAATCGCCAAGAACGATTTTCACGTCGTGTCTAGGGCACTGCTCATATGTTTCTTCGAGGAGCTCGTAGAAACAGTCTTTGGAATCGTCGTCTTTCTCTTCTGTGGGGGCGTGGGCGCATATAAGGCTAATGTTGGCGAATTTAGCCCTGATGCGGATGGTCATTATACGCTCATTGACTGGATTTTGGCTAATCACCTTATCCCTGAGTCTACCTCTAACGACAAATCCGCACCCAAATAAACGCTGTTTCTGTTGTCTGTAGCAGTCGCCATAGTATATGTCACAGTTTTTCATCTTCTTTATGCCCGGTCCACTCCATCGCACTTCTTGGATGGCGGTTATGACTGCTTTGCAGCAGTCCAGGGTGTCCGCTAATTCTCCAGCTGCACCTAGTCCGTTAAGAGATCTAACGTTCCAAGTGCAGATCCGGAGGTCGTTGCTCTTTTTTCGTTTGCATGGGTCGTCAACTTTGAAATCATTATCGTTATCCGAGGCTGTTGATTGTTTCGGAACTGGGCTTTTTTTACGTGGTTGGGTAGTTAACCCTACGCACAACCCCCAACCTGGAGGGCCAGGTCCTTTTGGATCCCTTCGGACACAAAGGGCTGGAGTACCCAGAGTCAGTACCTTGCTGCAGGGGTGTGAGTGCTGCCGTTGGCTCACCAGGAGCTCGTCCGCCACCATCTCTACTTCAATACCCTGTCCTAGTATTGAAAGACCCCAAAAGACCTTTAAACCAAATATGTTGGAGTAGCTCTTTCAGGGGTTTCTGCTTTTATGGCTGCTGAAGTCCACCGTTGATTCTGTCCTTCGAATTCATCCGCTGGGACATTTACACGAAAGCTCTCATAGACCACTGAGATTCGTGCAGTCAGTCATTGTTCGCAGAGCAATTATAGTGTTGATCGATCACAATTCTTTGTTCCGGATTCCCTTATCAACACTCGCACTTACTAGTTTAGCAGGTCAGCTCTGGACGGAGCATCCCAGGTCCCAGTGGATACCGCTTGGAGGTATAGTAAGCACAGTTGACGTGTACTATAAGTTACAGCATCTGGACGCCGCCAAGTTAGCACCAATCAGAGCCTACCCGAATAGTACAACGCCCATCCAACCACAGTGGGGTTAGCAAACTCACTTAATACGTGTATCACAGTTATGGATCTGCTGTTACAAAAACAACAATGCAATCAAACGGAAGTTGCGGGAGAAGAGAGGTAATGGTTTTGCCTCTTGCATCTATTCCTCTAAGGCCAAAATTTCCATTTACCTCATTAGCCCCGTTCACACTGTACAATTAGTTCGACAAACCTAGGTTTGACAAGCCAATGTTTGATAGTGTGAACTCTTCATACGACCGCTTGTGCAATTTGTTGGATGGTTTTCAAAATTTTTTGAAAATCTAGAAGTTGGATGGAGTGGAAGGGTATTGTTGATTTCCAGTGGTACACAAAAGCACTTTTAAAAGTGCTTTTTTGCTCGAAATATGTTACATTGAGGCACTAGATCACTTTTTTTTTTGCCCCGACAAAGCACTTTTACGAATCTCGATTCAGAGGCAAGATTTACACGCACTTTCACGTACACCAACACAAAACATTTGACGTTTAAAGGACTGAAAGAGAGATAATAAAAATAAACAATAAACTATTTTGTGAAAATGGATCGCTCAATTTTAGCTGAAATTATCAAAATATTTATGAGTCGTCATCTAGTTCTGATTCCAACGAAGAAGTGTTTGAAATTCTGTAATTCCTTACAAAAAACGAAAGGCATTCTGTGAATAATTTTGTTCAAAGTGTTGTGTACAATTATTCGGATGAGGAAGTTTCTTCCTAGTGCATTTATTAATAAAGTTTCGAAAACATTCTTTCTATATAAATTGCAGAACAATTGCAACAGTTGGCTGTCAAAAATAGCACACATACAGTGATAAAAAAAGAATTTTGTCTTTTCTGTTCCAGTGAGCACGAAAAAAATCACTTTTTTAGAGTGCTTTTGTTTTTGCAAAGGAAATCGACATAATGTGACTAAGAGAATTTAAAGAAAAAGAGGGAAACACACATTGATACCACCCCACAAGCTGGTGCACGCACTCATTCACAAAATTTCACTAGCTCCACTTTATATTCGGATCTCAACACTGGGCTTACACAAAATTTCCCTAGCACCACTTTATATTCGGATCCATACACAGGGCTTACACAAAAAATTGTACCAATACTACTTTATTCTCGTCTGGGAACCGGTTTTTGTTTTTTTTTTTTACTTTTAGTCACCTTAAGGCTACGTCTGGCAGAATTTTTGGATTTTAAACTTTTTTTTGGGTTTGTAAATAAAATTTATTTGTGATTATATACTTTTTAAGTATTTGGAAAAAAAAAATTTAAGCATCAAAATATTAAAATATTTTCTTGTTTGTTAAGCATTTCTCTGAGTAGTCTCCTCCCTTCTATTTCTTCTTTTTTATAAAACGTTTCTTAAGAGAAATAAACAGAATAGTATGACTGCTAAAAAATATATACTAAAGCAAAACAGTAACCAATAAATATGAATTCATTTTGCATTTGTTTGATGAAAGAGATTCCAACTTAAGCTTTCGATTCTCTTCTTGAAGCTGTGTTGAAAATTTAAGCAGTTAATTAAATGAATTAAAAAAAAATCAAAATTAAAAGAATTGAAAGCGAATATCAAACTATATAGACATTTTTTGAAAAACTTATTTCAATCAAAATATTGAAATGCAGCAATCTTGTAGATATTATGGAGAGCTCAGAAAACCTTCATTCATCTCTGTAGCACAATTACTTACAAAGCACCAACACATTAAGTTTTAATTTTTTTTTTGTGTTAAGAAAAATTTAAAACTTAAAGTGTTGGAGCTTTGTCAATAATTGTGCTACTGAGATGAATGATAGCTTTTTGAGCTCAACACTACGTGGACAAAAATTCCACATTTAAAGATTTTGATTGAGACAAGTTTTTAAAAAATTTTCTATCGAGCTTTTAATAAAATCTGGTGTTCACTCCCTTCCAACTAAACAGAAACGGGAGTGAAAAAATCGCTCCAAAAAGTGTCTCCAAACCGCATTTTGGAAAACGTTTGGGAGTGATTTGGAGACTTTATCTGTCAAATCTGAGAAATAAAGTCTCCAAATTACTCCTGATTTGGTTTTTGGAAAACGACAAAAGTGCACACTGTGTGTATCAACAAAAGTGACGTGTATTGTTTTATTGTGTGTCTCGTGGTAGTCAGAGACCACAACTGCTATGACTGCTATTATACGGTGAAACTTTTGTCACGAAACTTCTTCGAACTCTTCTTTGTTATGTCATCCCGTGTCGCAAGTGTTATTACACGATGATATCCAGTTTCAGTTTATTTAGTTTAACATTTCTCTTCTTCTTTCAATCGGTGTTTTTATTTTTGGGACAAAATAGTTATCTAGTAGTGCCAAGTTGCTTCAAAACCACTTTTATTAGCGATTGAAAAACAAAAAAGTCATTATTATTAGTATTATTACATATTATTGAACCAAATGGAACAGAATAAAGAAAAACATGAACAAGGACAAAGAAAAACGTCAAAGCTGTTTCACGAAACCCAAACCCAATCGACAACCGGTAGCTCATTGTCCATCTCTCTTTTTCGAACTTTCGTTCTGTAATATGGTAGGGGTTGAAGGTTTGGGAAAGGTAGTGGGATAAAGGAATAGGATTCGGAGAGGTAGAGGATTGGGTTAGGTAGTGGGAAAGTTGAGGTAGAGGAAAAAGTATATTGGAAAGGAATATGGAAAAGGAAAGGAAAGAATAAAGGAAAAGTAAAAAGAAAAGGAAGGAAACGGATATTGGAAAAGGAAGGCAAAAGGAAGTGTCGTGACGAAGAGACCTGGCACGCTTGCGATGCTCAGCTTAGCTCGCCGGATTAGGGGGGGATCTTGTCCCTTCGACAGACGGAAACCAAATTACAAAAACATATATCGTGCCAAAAACCACCACCACAAAAACCTTACCACACTTCAGGCACTGCTTGGTGACGTCGCAGTGTGGCCTGTAGCCCACCCAACCATGGAACTCGGTCGGCCATATTGTCGAGTTCCCCGTACGCGATCACTGCTGTCAGGCGAAACCAATTACCCACGATGCATCGCCAACCTCCTCATCCCCCTGCAATCTTGCTTAGCACGCCATGCTTGCTTTAACGCCAAAAAGAAAAAAACCTCTCTTTCAAAACATCGGCGTGATGTACATATTTATTTTCGACCAAAAAAAAAAACTAACAAACAAAAAATTAAATTTAAACAAAATGAACCAAAACAACTCAAATAAAACTAAAATGAAACTAAAATTTAAACAAAACCAGAAAATAATAAATTAACAGAAAAATAATAAATAACAAAGAAAAAAGAATAAATAACAAAAATCCTAAACCTAACCTTAATCCTATATTGTTTTTATGTTTTTTGGTATTTTTATGTTTTTATGTTTTTAAGTTTTTTGTTGTATTTTTAAGTTTTTATGTTTTTTTGTAAGTGTTTTTATGTTTTAATATTTTTTTGTATTTTTATGATTTTTTTTATAAATTTAGAATTTTATCTTAATTTTTCTTGTGTTTTTTTTTATTTCTCTTTTTGTAGCTAATCGTATTTGTATTTTCGGGTATTTCCTATAACTTTTTTGGTGATTCTCTTCGTCTTCTTTTTGTCTTCTTCTCTCTTCGACTTACGACCGATCTCTTTACTACCTTGGCTCGACGGGATTGTTTCCACCAACCTACTTCTAATCCTGCCTAAAAGGAGCTCCCTGTAGCGGATATATGGCCGCAAGGTGGCCTCGTTTTAATATGCAAAAGAGCCTAAGTACAGATAAGGAAAACGATCGCAGCCCTATACGACAAAGAACTTAGAAAAAAAACCAACAAATCCACACAACAAAAAAAGGAAATATCAACAAAAAAGAAAAATATGAAAAGAAACGAGTAAAATGGTATATAAAAAAAATTAAAAATGTAAATAAATATAAAAAAAAAATTACTAAAAAATAAATAAATAAATAAATAACAAGAAAATCACGCCGAACACTTAATAATAATTAACAGCAAACCCCGAAACAATTTCTATGTTTGGGCCCTGCGGGCGCTTGACACCTCAGGCCGGACCTGGCCTTGCACTTGTACTCGGCCACTGGTACAACTTTCAATGTTTTGGTTTTGCCTCTTAACTTGCGCCTTGTGACGTACATATATATATACTTTTTTTCTTTTTGCACGAATTAATTTGATTTAAATGTTTAAATAAATGTAAACAAAATTTGTACCCACGGTTCTGGGGTCTTATTTGAATTTGCTTGTTGGCCTGGGTAGGCTCAATCCAGCTATAGTGATAGTCTTATGGTCTTATGGGCAGATTCCAATTTTTCGCCGTTCAGTTAGCCCAAAAGGCTTCACCCCAAAACTATCAAAAATTCTTTTACATATTGCACTAAAAAAATTTAAATTTAACTCACCCGTGGTAGGTGCAATTAATGTTCGTGGATGTACAATATAATTATGTACATATATATATGCCGCAGTACTTTCTTTCTGCTCCCACTTTTTTTTTTATTTCTTCCAGGCACTTAACTCTAAAATATTTGAGCAAATTATAAATCTACACTGGGTATATAAATTAAACTATAAAAACTGCACTTACATTAAGCGAATAAAATTTTTCAAAAAAAGGAAAACTAAATTACTCTACACAAAATGCACACACTTCGTTCTTCAACATTAGACGACTTTTTTGTCCATGTTCAAAGTCGAACGGTTTGTTTTGCCATCCACATCCACATCATTCATTATCACCAGCCTCTTTAAAAAGTACCAGGACGACTCACAGTGGCGTCTGGCGGAGCATCGCTAGTGTGAATGATGTGGTGGCGTTTCTTTTTTTTTTTATTTTTTTTTTTATTTTGACCTAAAATAATTACAAAATACTAAATAATATGCGCATATAAACATACAATACAATAATACATACTTACATAAATACATAAAATACTTAACTTAACATAAACTGCCTATGCACATACAATACATAAATAGATGCGCACATCAGACATACCTAACGATACACTTGAACATAACATATAAATAAATAACTAAAATAAATAACACTTACCATAAATATATATAAATAAATACTAGATACATAAATATAACAAATAAATTCATAATATAAAACAATAAACTTCGAACAAAAATTCCTACTCTACTGTCACTTCCATTATAATCGAGGCGACAGCAACGCCTCTAGCGGTGGTTGGAAAGCTAGTTCCACATGTTCCACACCAAATGTTCACTTTCTCTTTTTGGTATCGGTGTGACAACTGACTAGTGACACTTCTTGTTTATTTTTTTACTTTCCGAAACTCGAAACACTAGCTGGATATTTTAATTTTATTCTATTTTTGTTTTTTCTTTATTTAATGCCTTTTGTTTAATTATTCTTTTCTTTTTATATTGCAGGTATGATATCTTGGCTGTGGAACCTTTGCAAAAAGAAAATTCGGTCACGCAGGGTGAACGATTTCCAAGGTAGGTTTGTTTACGTTTTTTTTTGAGTGCAGTACTCCAATGCATTTTTTTCTTTTCCCATACAGCCAATACCACCATCCATAACAAAACACCGGCGTAGGAGACTACCTCGTAGTAGACTCCGTCGGTGGCAGGATGGCTGGAGAACGTGGGGAAGAACCTACAAGAACAAAGCCGGGCATCGGAGTTATAAACAAACATATACCTAGTACCTGCAAGGGATATACAACGTACACCAAATGTAATGAACATATGTATGTGTAAGCAGTTTTGTTTTTTTCAGTAGACGTAGTCAATTTTTTGTGTTTGCTTTTAATAAATAACAGATAATTAACAATAAATACGTAACATACACCTAAAAACATACCTATTTTATTAAAAAAAAAACGTACTAACACAAAAATAACTTAACAATAAACTACCAAAAAAAAAATAAATAACATAGATCTGTTGACAAGTTACGAAACACGTACTTATCAACTAGTATCACATAATATAAGGCTTAGAGCTATCACAATACTTAAAAATAACTAACCTACGGGTATAAATAAATAAAAATAAATAACTATACTATGTAAATAAATAAATAAATAAATAAATCTATGAAATAAATAACAAATTAGAAACAATACTTAACACATACTTAGTCTTATGATAGTGCAGTGAGATTGAGTGACCTATATATTACTATAGCTAGGGGAGGAAATGTTGAGTAGGCAGTATTCGTATTGAAAAGGTTCATTTTGCATTTTTGGGTGTTTCTTAAGTTTCTTATTGCATTCAATGTTTAAGAAAAATGTTTTCGTTGCGGTGTAAGACAAAGCTAGTTGCTGTCGGGCAATTTATGGATTCAGTGGAATAGGTAGACAAGTGCAGTGTATTGAATTCATACGTAAAGGACAATAGTGACATAAATATCACAGTGAAAACAATTTTGCCTTTGAGGCTAATCTAAACAAAAGTAAAATCAGGTACATAGACGTTTGAAGATATGTGTAGATATCAGATTTGTATGGTGTGTTTTTCCAAAACAAGGTCAGGTACTTGTGTTAAAACAAAAGACATAGCATGCATGCAAGTATCACAGTATTGTATTACATTTTATGTTTACAACTTTTACCTAAATCAGGTACGTTATTTGGACAATAGACACATAAGTGGACTAGAATAAAATATAAATAGATATCACAATTTGTATATTGCACTTAACCGTAGGTCTTTGACCTGTTAAAAAAAAACATAAAATCAGGTACTAAGTGGACAAATAGTCGCGTTAAGCGGGACATCTTAAAATTCTAAGTATCACAGTGTCTATTGCATTTTGCCATTTCGGCTATAGTTCGGTGCTATGTATAAATAAATAAAAAAAATAAAACAAATCTTAAAAGTGATACAACAGGGGTAAATATTGCACGTATTGATTTTACTTAAGCTAATTACTAATGTACAGTGGGACAAAAAAAATATATATAAATAAACAGAGATATCACAGGTGTTTGATGTAAAGTTACATGAAATGGAAATACACACAGATATCACAGATGTTTATTGCTTTAGGTCTTTTGCGTGATAAACGCCTAACATTTTACCGTTAAGGTTTTCGACCTCATACATATATTTTCCCACAGGCTTAACAATACGACATTTAACATATTTTGGACATAACTTTGCACTTAAATGTTTCGAAGTGTCACTTAAAATGAAGTTTCTCTTGAACACTTCTTGTCCGGGTCGATAGGATATTTCTCTTGATCTTACATTGTATTTTATTGCACTTTTTTCTTGGGTATCCAAAATGGATTCTTTTATCTTTTGCCGTATAGCTCGCAGTCTGTCGTACCTCGGAAGGGTCATCAGCTCACCGTCCTCCACCGCATCTAATTGTTCAGCCAACCCGTAACTACTGGCGTGTGTCATCATGTTTGTACCAAACAAGGCAAAATATGGTGACACACCAGTAGATGAGTGTACTGAACTCCGCAATGCTGACGCGATCTCGTTGAGGTGGATATCCCATTCGCGTTGATCGTCTTTAAGATATGATCTTAAAGCGGCAAGCAATGTGCGATTGACCCTCTCCGAGGCGTTGGATTGCGGCGCGTAATTCGCAGTTTTAAAGTGGCGGATGCCGAACTTCTGAAGCAAGTTCTGGAATTGCTTCGACAGAAACTGCTTTCCATTATCTGAATGGATTATCTGTGGTACTCCAAAAGTGTTAAAAATTTCATTTTTCAAATATTTTACTATGGCTTGTGAGTTTGCGGCTTTTAGTGGCTTGAAAAACATAAACTTTGAAAAATGATCAAGGACAACAAATATATAACAATTACCGAATTTTGATCGCGGATAGGGACCAAGAAAATCTATATAAAGTTTTTGAAACGGACGATCTGTACAAAAATTTGTAGACATAGGGGGACGTTGAACTTGGTTGGTAGGTTTGCATTGCTTGCATATTGCACAGTTATTTACAAAGTTTTTAATTTGTACGGTCATGTTTGGCCAGTAAAAGTACTGCCGTACTCTGTGGAGGGTTTTGGCAAAGCCACCATGAGCAGACTTCGGTGGTTCATGGGACTTGGCAATGATTTCGTCTGTGAGACCGGAAAGAATCCAGAGTCGCCAAGTGTGTTCCTCCAGCCACTCTTCACCACTTGGAGGCAACCACTTCTTATATACGAAGTCCCCGTCTACCTTTAAGTCGGGCAACTGCTCGTTATTTTCTCTAATAGTTTTAATTAGATTCATGTACTCTTCCGATTTGAATTCTTCCGAGTCCAGGTCAATTATGGGCGCTACTACTTCCAGGTCAATACTCTCTAAGTGTACCCGAGAAAGAGTATCCGGTACAACATTTAGCGTTCCCTTTCTGTGCTCTATGTCGAAGGTATAGGATTGGAGATCTAGGCTCCACCGGGCCAGACGACCGTTCAGGTCTTTTATATTCATTAGCCACTTAAGGCTTAAGTGGTCGGTGATGACTGTAAAATCCAAACCCTCAACATAGGGCCTGAAACGTTTGATTGCCATTACAGCCGCCATGCACTCTTTCTCGGTCACACTGTAGTTTCGTTGACACGAGTTGAGCTTTTGGGAGAAGTAAGACACTGGACTCTCTTCATCGTCGGTTTTTCTTTGAAAAAGCACTGCACCAATACCTGAATCAGAAGCGTCGCACTGGATGTAAAATCGCTTCTTGAAATCCGGGTGCGTGAGAACAGGGGCTGATGTTAATGCCGTTTTTAGTCGCTCGAACGCTGCTATTGCTTCATCAGTCATCTCGAACTTGGTGTTTTTCTTTTTCAGTGTATCGGTCAACTGAGCCGTCAGGGTAGAGAAGTCCTTAATAAACCGTCTATACCATCCTGCTAGACCAAGTAGCCGACGAACCTGTCTTGGGTTCTTGGGAAGCGGAAAGTCAACGACCGCCTCGACCTTGGCCGGGTCAGTCTTTAACTTTCCACTGCCCACAATATAACCCAGATATTTTAGTTCTTTAAAACAAAATCGGGACTTTTTCAAATTAATCGTGAGGTTTGCTTTTCTCAAGCAATCAGCTACCTGTTCTAGCAGACTGATATGCGTCTCAAAGTCCGGCGCGATGATAAGCAAATCGTCTAGATAGACGAAAACTCGATCTCTGAGTCGTGCAGGGATCACTTTGTCCATTAATCGGCATAACCTTTGAGCGGCATTACACAGCCCAAAAGGCATAACCTTAAACTGGTACAAAGGTCTCCCCGGTACCGCAAACGCAGTTTTTTCCCTACTCCGTTCCTCCAGCGGTATCTGCCAGAATGCCTCTTTTAGGTCCACACTACTTATAAAGTAGGTGTCCGGTAGACGACTGAGGAGCCCTTCGATATGGGGAAGAGGGTTAGCATCCTTTTTTGTAACCGAGTTGACCTTACGAGCGTCAAGGCAAAACCGGTATTTTACGGCGTTGTTTTCGCCTATCTTCTTTATAAGGGCAACAGGTGAACACCAAGGGCCCTCGCTCTCCTCAATAACTCCGAACTCTAGCATTCTGTCCAATTCCTGGTACAATATGGCTTGCACCGCTGGGGTAACAGGGTAGTGACGCTGCTTGACAGGTACCGCATCTCCGGTATCTATGACGTGCTCCATCAAAGACGTCTTACCTAAGCCGTGACGGTCATAGTCAAGGAACTTCATCCTGACAGCTTCCAACCTCGACTGTTGCTCAAGAGACAACTGATGAGCGTTTAGCAGATCGGCTTGCTCTTCCATGATCGAAATTGCGCTCACCACACCCGGTGCGATTTGAAAAGCCTTCCAAAAATCTACACCCAGTTACAACTCCTGATCCAGGTTTGGGACCAAATAAAATTCTATTGGTGCTTTACGTCCTTTGTAGAGCACTTCTACCTCAATGCTACCGACTATTGACTGCAACTTGCCGTCAGCAGTCTTAACACCAGATTTATGAGGTATTAGGGGAATTTTCGGTTCCTCCAACACCTTTTCGCAATTTTTTCCTAAAATGCTTACGCTAGCGCCACTATCGAGCAAACCTAGCGAGTTTTTATTGCCTATAGTGACCCTAGCGTAAGGCCTTGGGTCGGAAGACACATCGACCACCGTCGACAAAATGCTTTTTCTTATGCTTTTTCTTAGTTTGAACCTTTCTCTCGTTTTCAATATTCTTTTTGAAATTGCACTACTCTTTTGGTTAAATATCCTATCCCTAGCTATATAATAATCCCTTAACCTAACATGAAGAGGCCTAATCTCATACCTCTTTACTTCTTTTGGTTTCTTTTCTTCTCTTTTTAAAATTTGTATTTTGTTTGTTTCTTTTTCTTTAGGTATTATTGCGGGGCTTGGGTGGAACGTGACTCCCCCGAAGACTTCACGTTCCTGTACCGGTTTTCGGATTGCACTTGGGGCATTTTGAAGTAATTACCCCAGCCTCGCCGCACCTGTAGCAAAACAGAGTTCTTGCGGCTGTGCAATCCTGGTACAGGTGACCTGGCTGCTCGCAATTCCAGCACTTCAAATTGGAGGTGTCATTATACACCCGACTTGATCTTGGGCGGGCTCCCATGTGCTGGAACTTGGTCTTCGGGGTGTAACTGCTCCTCCGGCTCGGTCTCCAGCTCGTAAACCATTGGTTTTATCGCCTGTCTATTTTGACGGGGACCATCTCTCACCACTGGAAAGGTGTACTCGGCATCCTTACACGCCATTCTCAGCTGGTCCATTGTGAAGATGACTTGTGGGTACACAAGTCTGCGCAAATGTTGGTTGAGATTTTTCTTCAGGATGCGCATTAGCTCACCTTCAGAAGTCCGCATCCTGAGCTGAGATCTCATCTGGTTGATGGCAGCGAAAAACTCATCAACCGGCTCCCAGTCGCCTTGCCTGCGGTCCATAATATCCCGAACCACGTCGAAATCCGACCGCACGCTTTGAAATTGCCTCTTTAAAGCATCGCGCAATGTGGGCCAGTCGGGACGAGAAATGGACCGCTGGAACTGCCAGTACCATTCATAGGCGGCACCTGAGAGGAGAAGATGGAAATTTCTCAAAATCTCAGCCCAGGCACAGTCGTACTGACTTTGCAGAGTCTCTACACGGAAGACGAACTCCTCCGCGGTCAGCTTGTTGGAATCTCCATCGAATTTCAAACCCCACTTGTCAACCCTGACGGGGACACCTTGCGGGTTTGATGGATAATTCGAGTGACCGTAAGGACTTCGTCGAAACCGGTTCTGCTCCGGGTGAAAGTGAGCTTGGTACGCTCCATTTTCACCCCTAAAATGTCTATATTGGTTTGGTTCCCTTGACGGAACAAACGGCCTCGCAGACTGATCCAGCTGAGAATGACCGTTGCCATTGCCAGCATTTTGCAATGCGGCAATACGACTTGGAGGAAGTTGCCTTTCTACCGGCGGTGGTATTAAATTGTCAGGTCGACTTAAGCTCTTCTGGAATTCTGAGAAACTGACCTTCAACAGCTCTGTGAGAGACTCCCTCAGTTTCTCCCCGAGAGAACTTACATGGGCCTGACAAGCATTTCCCACTGCCACGTCGATTGCGGACTGCAACTCCTCAGAGATGGTCCCGCTCGTTTGGCCTTGGTCGGCACCTCCTCCCGCGTTACTCGCCTCATCCTCCTTACCTGAAGGCTGAGGGTTCTTCACTGGAGACCTGCCCCCAAAACCTCGCTTTGTGTTTCTCGTACTCATTATAAAATTAATTTCTTGTTCTTTATCCTTTTCAGTACTCATGACTGCTAACGACCCAAAACAAAAACAACCAAAACACTATAAAAAAAAAGAAAACACCAAAACAAAGAACAGAGATGAAACCAAAGAAAAAATCAAATGCTGAACTAAATCACAAACTAAAAAAAACTATAGAATGAAAAATGACAATGTAAAATATAACTTAAAAGTCCTAACGAAATATGACTACACTAAAACCTAAAAATGAAATGAAAGAAATGGACTAAACGAAAAAAAGGTATAAATTTGTTTTAATTTATTTTTGTATTTGTTTTAAATTGTTTGTTTTTATATTTTTCAATTTGATCCGGGGGATGTGGAAGGCGGATTTGGATGCATCATGGTTGGCTTCAACGTTGAGGTGAAGATCCTGACAGCAGCATCATCTTTCTACATTGTTATCTCTCATCTGAAGTGTGGTAAGACACAGAAAGACAATAACAAAATTAACAACATAAAAAACTTTAACATAGGATTATTGTTGATGTTGTTCAGTTCAAAAGTCCTCGTCGCGATTGGTCAGGCATGCAAAAGCTTCCTTTTCCAAGACTTACGATTTTTTCTGAACCAAACACCATCAACGTTAGAAATAGAATTGGATATAGGGTAGGTTAGCTACTGCTGTTTCATGGTCTTGATTCAAAGTCGCTATTCTGGCGGTATGTCAGAGACTTTCCACCAGAAGACATACTCGAATCTTAACCTTCAAACTGCAGAAGCTATAACAACACAATTTAGGAAGGATAGGATTAGATAAGTCAGTCACCACTGCTCTGGAGTTCGAATCCAAGTCGCGATTCAAGTGGTATGTCTTAGGACTTTCCACTTGACGACTTACTTGGTTCTAATATCCAAAGCTGTGGTAGCTATAACTTACCCAGGGAGGAATGATTCTCCAAGTGACAGCAGAATGTGTCGTCGCAAATGAAAAGGCATGCTGAAAAGCTATCCTTATCATGACATACGACTCACTCTGATGCCGCTTGGAAAATCGACTAAGGTTCTGACAAACACTTGGACAACACGTCTGGGCGCCATTTTGTAATATGGAAGGGGTTGAAGGTTTGGGAAAGGTAGTGCGAAAAAGGAATAGGATTCGGAGAGGTAGAGGATTGGGTTAGGTAGTGGGAAAGTTGAGGTAGAGGAAAAAGTATAGGATTGGAAAGGAATATGGAAAAGGAAAGGAAAGAATAAAGGAAAAGTAAAAAGAAAAGGAAGGAAACGGATATTGGAAAAGGAAGGGAAAAGGAAGTGTCGTGACGAAGAGACCTGGCACGCTTGCGATGCTCAGCTTAGCTCGCCGGATTAGGGGGGGATCTTGTCCCTTCGACAGACGGAAACCAAATTACAAAAACATATATCGTGCCAAAAACCACCACCACAAAAACCTTACCACACTTCAGGCACTGCTTGGTGACGTCGCAGTGTGGCCTGTAGCCCACCCAACCATGGAACTCGGTCGGCCATATTGTCGAGTTCCCCGTACGCGATCACTGCTGTCAGGCGAAACCAATTACCCACGATGCATCGCCAACCTCCTCATCCCCCTGCAATCTTGCTTAGCACGCCATGCTTGCTTTAACGCTAAAAAGAAAAAAACCTCTCTTTCAAAACATCGGCGTGATGTACATATTTATTTTCGACCAAAAAAAAAAACTAACAAACAAAAAATTAAATTTAAACAAAATGAACCAAAACAACTCAAATAAAACTAAAATGAAACTAAAATTTAAACAAAACCAAAAAATAATAAATTAACAGAAAAATAATAAATAACAAAGAAAAAAGAATAAATAACAAAAATCCTAAACCTAACCTTAATCCAATATTGTTTTTATGTTTTTTGGTATTTTTATGTTTTTATGTTTTTAAGTTTTTTGTTGTATTTTTAAGTTTTTATGTTTTTTTGTAAGTGTTTTTATGTTTTAATATTTTTTTGTATTTTTATGATTTTTTTTATAAATTTAGAATTTTATCTTAATTTTTCTTGTGTTTTTTTTTATTTCTCTTTTTGTAGCTAATCGTATTTGTATTTTCGGGTATTTCCTATAACTTTTTTGGTGATTCTCTTCGTCTTCTTTTTGTCTTCTTCTCTCTTCGACTTACGACCGATCTCTTTACTACCTTGGCTCGACGGGATTGTTTCCACCAACCTACTTCTAATCCTGCCTAAAAGGAGCTCCCTGTAGCGGATATATGGCCGCAAGGTGGCCTCGTTTTAATATGCAAAAGAGCCTAAGTACAGATAAGGAAAACGATCGCAGCCCTATACGACAAAGAACTTAGAAAAAAAAACCAACAAATCCACACAACAAAAAAAGGAAATATCAACAAAAAAGAAAAATATGAAAAGAAACGAGTAAAATGGTATATAAAAAAAATTAAAAATGTAGAATAAATATAAAAAAAAATTACTAAAAATTAAATAAATAAATAAATAACAAAAAAATCACGCCGAACACTTAATAATAATTAACAGCAAACCCCGAAACAATTTCTATGTTTGGGCCCTGCGGGCGCTTGACACCTCAGGCCGGACCTGGCCTTGCACTTGTATTCGGCCACTGGTACAACTTTCAATGTTTTGGTTTTGCCTCTTAACTTTCGCCTTGTGACGTACATATATATATACTTTTTTTCTTTTTGCACGAATTAATTTGATTTAAATGTTTAAATAAATGTAAACAAAATTTGTACCCACGGTTCTGGGGTCTTATTTGAATTTGCTTGTTGGCCTGGGTAGGCTCAATCCAGCTATAGTGATAGTCTTATGGTCTTATGGGCAGATTCCAATTTTTCGCCGTTCAGTTAGCCCAAAAGGCTTCACCCCAAAACTATCAAAAATTCTTTTACATATTGCACTAAAAAAATTTAAATTTAACTCACCCGTGGTAGGTGCAATTAATGTTCGTGGATGTACAATATAATTATGTACATATATATATGCCGCAGTACTTTCTTTCTGCTCCCACTTTTTTTTTTATTTCTTCCAGGCACTTAACTCTAAAATATTTGAGCAAATTATAAATCTACACTGGGTATATAAATTAAACTATAAAAACTGCACTTACATTAAGCGAATAAAATTTTTCAAAAAAAGGAAAACTAAATTACTCTACACAAAATGCACACACTTCGTTCTTCAACATTAGACGACTTTTTTGTCCATGTTCAAAGTCGAACGGTTTGTTTTGCCATCCACATCCACATCATTCATTATCACCAGCCTCTTTAAAAAGTACCAGGACGACTCACAGTGGCGTCTGGCGGAGCATCGCTAGTGTGAATGATGTGGTGGCGTTTTTTTTTTTTTTTTTTTTTTTTTTATTTTGACCTAAAATAATTACAAAATACTAAATAATATGCGCATATAAACATACAATACAATAATACATACTTACATAAATACATAAAATACTTAACTTAACATAAACTGCCTATGCACATACAATACATAAATAGATGCGCACATCAGACATACCTAACGATACACTTGAACATAACATATAAATAAATAACTAAAATAAATAACACTTACCATAAATATATATAAATAAATACTAGATACATAAATATAACAAATAAATTCATAATATAAAACAATAAACTTCGAACGAAAATTCCTACTCTACTGTCACTTCCATTATAATCGAGGCGACAGCAACGCCTCTAGCGGTGGTTGGAAAGCTAGTTCCACATGTTCCACACCAAATGTTCACTTTCTCTTTTTGGTATCGGTGTGACAACTGACTAGTGACACTTCTTGTTTATTTTTTTACTTTCCGAAACTCGAAACACTAGCTGGATATTTTAATTTTATTCTATTTTTGTTTTTTCTTTATTTAATGCCTTTTGTTTCATTATTCTTTTCTTTTTATATTGCAGGTATGATATCTTGGCTGTGGAACCTTTGCAAAAAGAAAATTCGGTCACGCAGGGTGAACAATTTCCAAGGTAGGTTTGTTTACGTTTTTTTTTGAGTGCAGTACTCCAATGCATTTTTTTCTTTTCCCATACAGCCAATACCACCATCCATAACAGTTCTCTTTTTTTTGTTTCGTGCAACAAATTTCATCGTATTGTAACGTGAACCCAACATTTAATACCAATTTCCTAATCGAAAACGTTCAACCGAAAACACATCTGGGAGCACTGGTGTAAGTGTAGAAATTTTGAATTAGAGAAAATGTTTGACAGCCAAAATAGTGTAGATTGGAGACAATGTAGAAGTAACTGGAGAGTTCTAGATGAAATGTCATTCGATATAAATAGCCCGCCCGAGGCAACCAGAGGGCAGTTTTGATTATAGAGTGATAAAGTGAAGAGTAAATTGTCTACAAGTGATAGTCCAAAAGTCGAGTTGAGATCGAATAAAGTTTAGAATTTGAATAAAAGTGGATGAAATAAATTGGGCGCGTTCGAGAACCTATCGGATAGCCTATCTCGGATAGCCGTACCTTGGATATCTTTTCGAACGATATAGATATCTCTTCCAGATTGCTGCAGACAACAGCTGTGAAATATTAAAATTCGACTTTTGAAAACAGAAAAACATTCAAAATATCATTGCTAGAGGATTACAACTTGGTTTTTTCGATTTCCCATACGTTTTAAAAGACTCTTATGCTAAAATAAATGCACACCAAAACAAAAAATCAACATGAAAAGAAATAAAAATAAATTTTCTATATGTTTGTATCAGCTGTTCGCTAAGGTATCTGAGGTATACCGAAAACTCACAGATAGCTTTGGTTTCTCTATTTGACAGAAATGGTTTGCATCTTTGCTAAATGTTTAACACGTAAACAACAACAACAAGCTATCCGGATACCATTCTCGAACGCAGCCATTGAAAAGTGAAGTTTTATTTTTCGAACTAAGCGCACGTTACATTGGTGTCAGAAGTGTAAATAAAACTTATTTGACTAGTAAAGTGTAAAAAAAAAGTAAAAAGAGAAATAAAAACAATATACAGTGAAAATGGGTAAGTTTTTAGAAGAGCTCAACTGCATTGAGCTTAAAAGTGAGTTAGGTAAGCGATATCTTTCTAGAGTGGGATCGAAAAATGAGCTCGTCCTGCGCTTGCGCAACCATTTGGAATAGCAAGGGGAAGACGTAAAAACTTTTGTTTTTGAGACAGAAGTGGAGGAAGAGGAAGTAAGTGAAAGTGTAGATTTTTCTAGTATGATGAAACTTTTGTTAGAGCAGCGAAATGAGCAAAAGAAAGAAGAGCAGTCCTCGAACGACTCGAAGTACAACAAAAAAATCTGGAAGAGCAACGAAACGAGCAAAAGAAGCCAATTGAAGAACAACGAAACGAACAAAAGAAAGAACAACCGAATATTCTCGAAAGACTTGAGACGCAACAGAATGTTTTGGAAGGGCAGAAAAACATTCTAGAAGGCAAATTGGGCAGTATTGAGAAAAATGTATGTGCCCTTGACGAACGAGTTGATGGTGTGGAAAAACAGCTTTCTGTTATAGAGAATCGTTTGGAAAGCCGATGCGATAAACAGTTCTCTGTTCTGTCCAAGGAATTAGACCAGATCCGGAAAATCAAAATTCGAGAATCTGCTGGAGAGTTTGCAAGAAAAAAGGAGATGAAACCCCCAATATTTGATGGACAGTCTTCTTGGCCAGTTTACAAGAGACAATTTGAGCCAACCGCGACAACAAATGGCTTTGATGACGAAGACAAGTACATTGCACTGACTCTTGCTCTTAGAGGACCAGCAGCTGAATTACTTCAAACAGTTCCAGCTGGTAAGAGCGGCGATTTCAGCTCTCTCGTGGCAGCTATAGATAAACGCTTTGGAGATAGCCACTTGAAAGAAGTCTTCCGAGTCCAACTCAATAACAGAATCCAGAAAAGCGGTGAAAGTCTACAGCAGGTCCAAGCAGACGTTGAAAGACTGGTTCACCTTGCATACCCGGATGCTGGAGAAGAAATCATCAACCAGCTTGCTGTTGAGTCCTTCGTTCGTGCCATTTCCGATATACATCTTCAGAGGTCTGAATACGTACTCTTTCTGAAACTTTAGCATTCGCATTGACAATTGAAGCAGCAGAACAGGCTTTTCATGGAGTACATCAACTTAGAGAAGCCATAATAGTCGAAGAGTGCTCGTGCCAAAGAGCTGAAATACAAAAGAACCAGCGGGGCGGACTAGCAAGATGTTGCAACTGCAACAAGACCGGGCACTTACAGCGTGTGATGTGCTTTTTTCTTTAGAGCTGGGGTATGCTCGTCGGGTCCAGGGTTGACCAAAGAAAACACGTAAAACTTGGGTTATAAAGAAGGTCCAATCCTTTTATTTGTCTTAAAGCTAATCTAATATAATGTTTATTAATTCTTATCGCTAATTCTGGTGATCGGTGGTTCCAATGCTGGTAGATCCTTAATCCTATTCTGGTAAAACGGTCATCGAGTACTGGTTTTTTTAATCGCTGGTAAATCAACAGTCAAACACTGGCATCAACCGGCAGATCCTGGCATCAACAGTAAAAATACTGGCATCAACAGGCAGATCCTGGCATCAACAGGCAGATCCTGGCATCAACAGTAAAAATACTGGCATCAACAGTCGAACACTGGCATCAACAGGCAGATCCTGGCATCAACAGTAAAAATACTGGCATCAACAGTCAAACACTGGCATCAACAGGCAGATCCTGGCATCAACAGTAAAAATAATGGCATCAACAGTCAAACACTGGCATCAACAGGCAGATCCTGGCATCAACAGTAAAATACTGGCATCAACAGTCAAACACTATCATCAACAGGCAGATCCTGGCATCAACAGTAAAAATACTTGCATAAACAGTCAAACACTGGCATCAACAGGCAGATCCTGGCATCAACAGTAAAATACTGGCATCAACAGTCAAACACTGGCATCAACAGGCAGATCCTGGCATCAACAGTAAAAATACTGGCATCAACAGTCAAACACAGGCATCAACAGGCAGATCCTGGCATCAACAGTAAAATACTGGCATCAACAGTCAAACACTGGCATAAACAGGCAGATCCTGGCATCAACAGTAAAAATACTGGCATCAACAGTCAAACACTGGCATCAACAGGCAGATCCTGGCATCAACAGTAAAAATACTGGCATCAACAGTCAAACACTGGCATCAACGGCTTAATAGCCAGCAAAATAAAACCCAAAAGTCCTTAAGAGGCTAGTGGGGGGATTTATGCTAGGAACTCCAAGGAGACCTTGCGTAAAATTGGGAATCTCTGGGTACACGACGTACCCCTGGTTTTCCTCTAGCGGAAGTAGCCTGTACACGAGATTGGAACTTTTCAACACAGGCTGGCTTCTGTCTTCTCGTATTTTTCAAGGGTGCCTTATAAAGTTTTCTGCAATAAGTGAGTGTGAGCTCTATGGCGTGAATGAAAAATATTATATGAAAACCATGGTATGCATATTGGCTTGCGGTAGGGTGTGTATTTGTAACTTCGTTACAAGCGTCAATGCCGACTACCACCAAATAAAGCCGGTTGTCAACATTGTGGAAGCAAGAGATCCAACCCAGAGCAAGGTAACAACAACACCAGCGTTGCCTATCAGTAAGAACCAACTTCGAGGGGCAGAGGCTGGATTCTTGTATCGATGGCCACAGAACCACCATCCAGGTCTCCCAGACCAAACGAGACAACAAAAGTCTGACTGTGGAGACTACCGAGACGGGAACAAACATGTGGCTACCATCGACACCGAGACGACGTGGCTTCATAACACCAATAGCTACCGTCTAAGAACCACAACGGGAGAAGCAGCAAGAGTATATGGAGAAGTATGTCTTAAAATTCGACTGGCCGATCTAGTGTTTACTCACCAATTCCCGGTGGCAGATATATGTGACGAGTGCATCATTGGAATCGACTTTATGAAACAGCACGGAGCTATTTTGGATATCGGTAATCAAGTTTTGGAATACCAACATAACGAAACTCCAATGATCTATTCGAACGAAAGCACGTCAACACTGAGGACTGTCATCACGGAAGATCTGATTCTGCCTCCTTCTTCTTAAGTGATCGTTTGGACAAAACTGGAAGGTGAGTTTAGAAGCCTTCGATACCTCATGGTGGAACCAGATACAGAGTGCTCCTCCCAAAGCGTCATCATTGGGAAAACATTGGTAGCACCGAAAAACAAGATGGTCCCCGTACGTTTACTAAGAACCAGACCGAACAATGTAAAGTTGAAGAAAGAAGAAGTCGTTGGACGTTGCGAATCGGTTGCAGCAATTACGAAGATCACTGATGAAGCCCCGAGAAAAACTATAACTCCGGAGGAGCTCAAGACCATCAAAGCTAGAATATTGAATTCATCCAATCTTGATCACCAACAAACAAGGATGGCTGAAAATCTCCTACAAGTGTACACTGACATCTTCGCAACGTCAAAAGGGACAATATGGTAGGATACAGTTGGTGCAGCATCGCATCAACACAGGAGATGCAAGACTGATTCGCCAACCCGCAAGACGCCTTCCACTGGCCAAACAAGGTGAGGTTGAGGAAATGATAACAATACTGAAGAAGGACGGTCTTATCGAAAACTCCAAAAGTCCTTGGGCGTCACCAGTGGTGCTAGTGAAAAAGAAAGACGAAAGCACTCGCTTTTGTGTAGACTACAGAAGGCTGAATGATGTGACTAAGAAGGACGGCTATCCCCTGCCAAGAATCAGTGATACCCTGGATGCCATGGAGGGAGCCCAATGGTTCTCTACACTGGACTTGAAGAGTGTATATTGGCATGTTGACATCCACCCTGATGATCGAGAAAAGATGGCGTTTTCTACAGGTAACGGGCTCTGGCAGTTCAAAGTTATGCCGTTCGGGCTATGCAACGCTCCGGCAGCATTCGAGCGTTTGATGGAGTGTGTTCTTCAAGGACTGACGTGGAAAGCTTGCCTAGTTTACTTGGACGATGTCATTGTTTACGGGAAAACATTTGACCAACATTGCAAGAACCTAAAAGCAGTGTTTCAGAGACTTCGAGAGGCCAACCTTAAACTGAATCCGGAAAAATGTGCACTTTTCAAAAACGAAGTCAAGTATTAGGGACACATCATCTCTTCCCAAGGAGTAAAGACTGATCCTGAAAAAGTTGACTCCGTCAAAAATTGGCGAACACCACAGGACAAACATCAACTCCGAAGCTTTCTTGGACTTGCCAAATATTACCGACGTTTTGTTAAGAACTTTGCTGGAGTTGCAAAGAGTTTGCATCAGCTCACCGAAAAGGGGAAGCAGTTTAAATGGTCAGGTGAGTGTGAGAAATCTTTCCAGGAACTCAAATACCGCCTCTGTAATGCTCCAGTGCTGGCACATCCAACACCTGGCAAAACATTCATCATCGACGCAGATGCAAGCAACGTTGGAATCGGGGCGGTACTATCCCAAGTGCATGATGGCGAAGAGAAAGTGGTGGCATACTACAGCAAGGTCCTCTCGAAACCCGAAAGAAACTACTGCGTGACCAGAAGGGAACTGCTAGCTCTCATCTTGGCAACAAAGCACTTCCATAAGTACATCTATGGACAGATATTCCTTCTGCGGACAGACCATGGTGCTCTGAACTGGCTGTTGAACTTCAAAAATCCAGAAGGTCAAGTCGCAAGGATATAAAGACTGCAGACTTATGATTACCAGATTCAACACCGCAGAGGAAAGCTGCACTCAAACGCCGATGCATTATCCGGAAGAGCTTGCAAAGTGGATTGCAAGCATTGTAGGCGGCAAGAAGACAAAGAAAATATTACCGCTCAGCGACTAAGAGCTGAACCAATATGCGGATGGAGCAATGAGGAAGTGAGGACTGCTCAACAGGAGGATCCAGATATCGAACCCATTCTCGCATGGAAAGAAAATGAAGAGAAACCTGAATGGGGAGACATTTCTGACCGGAGTCCAGTTCTCAAAGCCTATTGGGCACAGTGGGACTCACTATATGTGCAAGAAGGTGTCCTCAGGTGAAGATGGGAATCCACTGACGGTAAGTCGTATGTGATGCAGCTGATCGTACCGCAATCGAAAGTCAGTGAAGTTCTTCGGGAGATGCACGACGGACCTTCTGGACGGACCTGGGAGTTAACAAAACACTGGAGAAGGTGCGGCATCGGTTCTACTGGTTACATGCCAGAGATGACGTGGAGAAGTGGTGCCGAACATGTGACAAGTGTGCTGCAATCAAAGGACCTGGTAGGAAGATTCAAGATGAGATGCATCAGTACAACGTTGGATCGCCTTTTGAGAGGATTGCAGTAGATGTGGCTGGGCCTTTTCAAGAAACCAACGCTGGAAACAAGTACATTCTGGTTGTAATGGACTATTTTAGCAAGTGGCCTGAGGCATATGCCATCCCAAATCAAGAGGCCAAAACGGTGGTCGACCAGATTGTGTTTAACTGGGTGAGTAGGTTTGGCGTGCCTATGGAACTCCATTCCGACCACGGAAGGAACTTTGAGTCAAACATCTTTCAAGGAGTGTGAACACCTCACCAAGGTCAAAGGCGACTACCAAAGAGACTGGAATAGGCACGTACCGCTATTCCTGATGGCCAAATGAAGTGCAGTACATAGCTCGACAGGACAAACACCATCTGACATCCTGTTCGGGATAACCATGCGGCTGCCCAGCGAACTTAAATTTGAATGCCCCACAGAGGAGCCACAAGACACGAACGAGTATGTGGACGACCTCAAGGAGAGACTCGCTGACATCCATAAAAGAACAAGGGAACGGATGAAAACCTACAGCGATCGGATGAAGACACGGTACGACACAAAAGCGACAACGGCAGGACTCCAAGCAGGAGATCGTGTGTGGCTTTATAATCCTCATCGTCAAAAGGGATTGTCACCGAAACTTCAGCAGAACTGGGAAGGTCCTTACTGTTGTCACGAGGATTAACGAAGTGGTTTACCGCACCCAAAGAGGACTAAGAGGCAAGTTAAAAGTAGTTCATTGTGACTGGCTTCATCGATATAGTGGCGAGGCTGTAGATGGAATTATTCGGGACGAAAAATCTTAAGGAGGCGGCAGTGTAATGTACACCCAACATTTATACCAATTTCCTAGTCGAAAACGTTCAACCGAAAATACAACTGGCAGCACTATAATGGAATGGTATAATATAAGACATCGTTTGTGAGTGAGTGTGTGTGTGCAGAAATACCGGGAGGAGAATGTGTCTAGGCATCATGGTTCATAGCAAAACTACTAGAAAGCTCTCGATGTTTCACACTGCTGACGCAACCAGAGTCAATTTTGATTATAGAGTGATAAAATAAAAAGTGAATTGTTGTTTACAAATGATATTCCAAAACTTGAATTAAGATCGAATAAAGTATAGATACTGAATAAAAGTGGTAGAATTAAATAGAAAAGTGAAGTTTTATTTTGCGAACTAAGCGCACGTTACATTGGTGTCAGAAGTGGGATAAAACTAATTAAAAAAAAAAAAAACCAGTTGACTAGTAAAGTGTGAAAAAGAAGTAAAAAGAAAAATAAAAACAATATACAGTGAAAATGGGTAAGTTGTTAGAAGAGCTCAACTGCATTGAGCTTAAAAGTGAGTTAGGTAAGCGATATCTTTCTAGAGTGGGATCGAAAAATGAGCTCGTCCTGCGCTTGCGCAACCATTTGGAACAGCAAGGGGAAGACGTAAACACTTTTGTTTTTGAGACAGAAGTGGAAGAAGAGGAAGTAAGTGAAAATGTAGATTTTTCTAGTATGATGAAACTTTTGTTAGAGCAGCGAAATGAGCAAAAGAAAGAAGAGCAGTCCTCGAACGACTCGAAGTACAACAAAAAAATCTGGAAGAGCAACGAAACGAGCAAAAGAAGCTAATTGAAGAACAACGAAACGAACAAAAGAAAGAACAACCGAATATTCTCGAAAGACTTGAGACGCAACAGAATGTTTTGGAAGGGCAGAAAAACATTCTAGAAGGCAAATTGGGCAGTATTGAGAAAAATGTATGTGCCCTTGACGAACGAGTTGATGGTGTGGAAAAACAGCTTTCTGTTATAGAGAATCGTTTGGAAAGCCGATGCGATAAACAGTTCTCTGTTCTGTCCAAGGAATTAGACCAGATCCGGAAAATCAAAATTCGAGAATCTGCTGGAGAGTTTGCAAGAAAAAAGGAGATGAAACCCCCAATATTTGATGGACAGTCTTCTTGGCCAGTTTACAGGAGACAATTTGAGCCAACCGCGACAACAAATGGCTTTGATGACGAAGACAAGTACATTGCACTGACTCTTGCTCTTAGAGGACCAGCAGCTGAATTACTTCAAACAGTTCCAGCTGGTAAGAGCGGCGATTTCAGCTCTCTCGTGGCAGCTATAGACAAACGCTTTGGAGATAGCCACTTGAAAGAAGTCTTCCGAGTCCAACTCAGTAACAGAATCCAGAAAAGCGGTGAAAGTCTACAGCAGGTCCAAGCAGACGTTGAAAGACTGGTTCACCTTGCATACCCGGATGCTGGAGAAGAAATCATCAACCAGCTTGCTGTTGAGTCCTTCGTTCGTGCCATTTCCGATATACATCTTCAGAGGTCTGTGCGAACTGCTAGAACACGTACTCTTTCTGAAACTTTAGCATTCGCATTGACAATTGAAGCAGCAGAACAGGCTTTTCATGGAGTACATCAACTTAGAGAAGCCATAGTCGAAGAGTGCTCGTGCCAAAGAGCTGAAATACAAAAGAACCAGCGGGGCGGACTAGCAAGATGTTGCAACTGCAACAAGACCGGGCACTTACAGCGTGTGATGTGCTTTTTTCTTTAGAGCTGGGGTATGCTCGTCGGGTCCAGGGTTGACCAAAGAAAACACGTAAAACTTGGGTTATAAAGAAGGTCCAATCCTTTTATTTGTCTTAAAGCTAATCTAATATAATGTTTATTAATTCTTATCGCTAATTCTGGTGATCGGTGGTTCCAATGCTGGTAGATCCTTAATCCTATTCTGGTAAAACGGTCATCGAGTACTGGTTTTTTAATCGCTGGTAAATCAACAGTCAAACACTGGCATCAACAGGCAGATCCTGGCATCAACAGTAAAAATACTGGCATCAACAGGCAGATCCTGGCATCAACAGGCAGATCCTGGCATCAACAGTAAAAATACTGGCATCAACAGTCGAACACTGGCATCAACAGGCAGATCCTGGCATCAACAGTAAAAATACTGGCATCAACAGTCAAACACTGGCATCAACAGGCAGATCCTGGCATCAACAGTAAAAATAATGGCATCAACAGTCAAACACTGGCATCAACAGGCAGATCCTGGCATCAACAGTAAAATACTGGCATCAACAGTCAAACACTATCATCAACAGGCAGATCCTGGCATCAACAGTAAAAATACTTGCATAAACAGTCAAACACTGGCATCAACAGGCAGATCCTGGCACCAACAGTAAAATACTGGCATCAACAGTCAAACACTGGCATCAACAGGCAGATCCTGGCATCAACAGTAAAAATACTGGCATCAACAGTCAAACACAGGCATCAACAGGCAGATCCTGGCATCAACAGTAAAATACTGGCATCAACAGTCAAACACTGGCATAAACAGGCAGATCCTGGCATCAACAGTAAAAATACTGGCATCAACAGTCAAACACTGGCATCAACAGGCAGATCCTGGCATCAACAGTAAAAATACTGGCATCAACAGTCAAACACTGGCATCAACGGCTTAATAGCCAGCAAAATAAAACCCAAAAGTCCTTAAGAGGCTAGTGGGGGGATTTATGCTAGGAACTCCAAGGAGACCTTGCGTAAAATTGGGAATCTCTGGGTACACGACGTACCCCTGGTTTTCCTCTAGTGGAAGTAGCCTGTACACGAGATTGGTACTTTTCAACACGGGCTGGCTTCTGTCTTCTCGTATTTTTCAAGGGTGCCTTATAAAGTTTTCTGCAATAAGTGAGTGTGAGCTCTATGGCGTGAATGAAAAATATTATATGAAAACCATGGTATGCATATTGGCTTGCGGTAGGGTGTGTATTTGTAACTTCGTTACAAGCGTCAATGCCGACTACCACCAAATAAAGCCGGTTGTCAACATTGTGGAAGCAAGAGATCCAACCCAGAGCAAGGTAACAACAACACCAGCGTTGCCTATCAGTAAGAACCAACTTCGAGGGGCAGAGGCTGGATTCTTGTATCGATGGCCACAGAACCACCATCCAGGTCTCCCAGACCAAACGAGACAACAAAAGTCTGACTGTGGAGACTACCGAGACGGGAACAAACATGTGGCTACCATCGACACCGAGACGACGTGGCTTCATAACACCAATAGCTACCGTCTAAGAACCGCAACGGGAGAAGCAGCAAGAGTATATGGAGAAGTGTGTCTTAAAATTCGACTGGCCGATCTAGTGTTTACTCACCAATTCCCGGTGGCAGATATATGGGACGAGTGCATCATTGGAATCGACTTTATGAAACAGCACGGAGCTATTTTGGATATCGGTAATTAAGTTTTGAAATACCAACATAACGAAACTCCAATGATCTATTCGAACGAAAGCACGTCAACACTGAGGACTGTCATCACGGAAGATCTGATTCTGCCTCCTTCTTCTTAAGTGATCGTTTGGACAAAACTGGAAGGTGAGTTTGGAAGCCTTCGATACCTCATGGTGGAACCAGATACAGAGTGCTCCTCCCAAAGCGTCATCATTGGGAAAACATTGGTAGCACCGAAAAACAAGATGGTCCCCGTACGTTTACTAAGAACCAGACCGAACAATGTAAAGTTGAAGAAAGAAGAAGTCGTTGGACGTTGCGAATCGGTTGCAGCAATTACGAAGATCACTGATGAAGCCCCGAGAAAAACTATAACTCCGGAGGAGCTCAAGACCATCAAAGCTAGAATATTGAATTCATCCAATCTTGATCACCAACAAACAAGGATGGCTGAAAATCTCCTACAAGTGTACACTGACATCTTCGCAACGTCAAAAGGGGCAATATGGTAGGATACAGTTGGTGCAGCATCGCATCAACACAGGAGATGCAAGACTGATTCGCCAACCCGCAAGACGCCTTCCACTGGCCAAACAAGGTGAGGTTGAGGAAATGATAACAATACTGAAGAAGGACGGTCTTATCGAAAACTCCAAAAGTCCTTGGGCGTCACCAGTGGTGCTAGTGAAAAAGAAAGACGAAAGCACTCGCTTTTGTGTAGACTACAGAAGGCTGAATGATGTGACTAAGAAGGACGGCTATCCCCTGCCAAGAATCAGTGATACCCTGGATGCCATGGAGGGAGCCCAATGGTTCTCTACACTGGACTTGAAGAGTGGATATTGGCATGTTGACATCCACCCTGATGATCGAGAAAAGATGGCGTTTTCTACAGGTAACGGGCTCTGGCAGTTCAAAGTTATGCCGTTCGGGCTATGCAACGCTCCGGCAGCATTCGAGCGTTTGATGGAGTGTGTTCTTCAAGGACTGACGTGGAAAGCTTGCCTAGTTTACTTGGACGATGTCATTGTTTACGGGAAAACATTTGACCAACATTGCAAGAACCTAAAAGCCGTGTTTCAGAGACTTCGAGAGGCCAACCTTAAACTGAATCAGGAAAAATGTGCACTTTTCAAAAACGAAGTCAAGTATTAGGGACACATCATCTCTTCCCAAGGAGTAAAGACTGATCCTGAAAAAGTTGACTCCGTCAAAAATTGGCGAACACCACAGGACAAACATCAACTCCGAAGCTTTCTTGGACTTGCCAAATATTACCGACGTTTTGTTAAGAACTTTGCTGGAGTTGCAAAGAGTTTGCATCAGCTCATCGAAAAGGGGAAGCAGTTTAGATGGTCAGGTGAGTGTGAGAAATCTTTCCAGGAACTCAAATACCGCCTCTGTAATGCTCCAGTGCTGGCACATCCAACACCTGGCAAAACATTCATCATCGACGCAGATGCAAGCAACGTTGGAATCGGGGCGGTACTATCCCAAGTGCATGATGGCGAAGAGAAAGTGGTGGCATACTACAGCAAGGTCCTCTCGAAACCCGAAAGAAACTACTGCGTGACCAGAAGGGAACTGCTAGCTCTCATCTTGGCAACAAAGCACTTCCATAAGTACATCTATGGACAGATATTCCTTCTGCGGACAGACCATGGTGCTCTGAACTGGCTGTTGAACTTCAAAAATCCAGAAGGTCAAGTCGCAAGGATATAAAGACTGCAGACTTATGATTACCAGATTCAACACCGCAGAGGAAAGCTGCACTCAAACGCCGATGCATTATCCGGAAGAGCTTGCAAAGTGGATTGCAAGCATTGTAGGCGGCAAGAAGACAAAGAAAATATTACCGCTCAGCGACTAAGAGCTGAACCAATATGCGGATGGAGCAATGAGGAAGTGAGGACTGCTCAACAGGAGGATCCAGATATCGAACCCATTCTCGCATGGAAAGAAAATGAAGAGAAACCTGAATGGGGAGACATTTCTGACCGGAGTCCAGTTCTCAAAGCCTATTGGGCACAGTGGGACTCACTATATGTGCAAGAAGGTGTCCTCAGGTGAAGATGGGAATCCACTGACGGTAAGTCGTATGTGATGCAGCTGATCGTACCGCAATCGAAAGTCAGTGAAGTTCTTCGGGAGATGCACGACGGACCTTCTGGACGGACCTGGGAGTTAACAAAACACTGGAGAAGGTGCGGCATCGGTTCTACTGGTTACATGCCAGAGATGACGTGGAGAAGTGGTGCCGAACATGTGACAAGTGTGCTGCAATCAAAGGACCTGGTAGGAAGATTCAAGATGAGATGCATCAGTACAACGTTGGATCGCCTTTTGAGAGGATTGCAGTAGATGTGGCTGGGCCTTTTCAAGAAACCAACGCTGGAAACAAGTACATTCTGGTTGTAATGGACTATTTTAGCAAGTGGCCTGAGGCATATGCCATCCCAAATCAAGAGGCCAAAACGGTGGTCGACCAGATTGTGTTTAACTGGGTGAGTAGGTTTGGCGTGCCTATGGAACTCCATTCCGACCACGGAAGGAACTTTGAGTCAAACATCTTTCAAGGAGTGTGAACACCTCACCAAGGTCAAAGGCGACTACCAAAGAGACTGGAATAGGCACGTACCGCTATTCCTGATGGCCAAATGAAGTGCAGTACATAGCTCGACAGGACAAACACCATCTGACATCCTGTTCGGGATAACCATGCGGCTGCCCAGCGAACTTAAATTTGAATGCCCCACAGAGGAGCCACAAGACACGAACGAGTATGTGGACGACCTCAAGGAGAGACTCGCTGACATCCATAAAAGAACAAGGGAACGGATGAAAACCTACAGCGATCGGATGAAGACACGGTACGACACAAAAGCGACAACGGCAGGACTCCAAGCAGGAGATCGTGTGTGGCTTTATAATCCTCATCGTCAAAAGGGATTGTCACCGAAACTTCAGCAGAACTGGGAAGGTCCTTACTGTTGTCACGAGGATTAACGAAGTGGTTTACCGCATCCAAAGAGGACTAAGAGGCAAGTTAAAAGTAGTTCATTGTGACTGGCTTCATCGATATAGTGGCGAGGCTGTAGATGGAATTATTCGGGACGAAAAATCTTAAGGAGGCGGCAGTGTAATGTACACCCAACATTTATACCAATTTCCTAGTCGAAAACGTTCAACCGAAAATACAACTGGCAGCACTATAATGGAATGGTATAATATAAGACGTCGTTTGTGAGTGAGTGTGTGTGTGTGCAGAAATACCGGGAGGAGAATGTGTCTAGGCATCATGGTTCATAGCAAAACTACTAGAAAGCTCTCGATGTTTCACACTGCTGACGCAACCAGAGTCAATTTTGATTATAGAGTGATAAAATAGAAAGTGAATTGTTGTTTACAAATGATATTCCAAAAGTTGAATTAAGATCGAATAAAGTATAGATACTGAATAAAAGTGGTAGAGTTAAATAGAAAAGTGAAGTTTTATTTTGCGAACTAAGCGCACGTTACATTGGTGTCAGAAGTGGGATAAAACTAATTAAAAAAAAAAAAACCAGTTGACTAGTAAAGTGTGAAAAAGAAGTAAAAAGAAAAATAAAAACAATATACAGTGAAAATGGGTAAGTTGTTAGAAGAGCTCAACTGCATTGAGCTTAAAAGTGAGTTAGGTAAGCGATATCTTTCTAGAGTGGGATCGAAAAATGAGCTCGTCCTGCGCTTGCGCAACCATTTGGAACAGCAAGGGGAAGACGTAAACACTTTTGTTTTTGAGACAGAAGGACGGTCTTATCGAAAACTCCAAAAGTCCTTGGGCGTCACCAGTGGTGCTAGTGAAAAAGAAAGACGAAAGCACTCGCTTTTGTGTAGACTACAGAAGGCTGAATGATGTGACTAAGAAGGACGGCTATCCCCTGCCAAGAATCAGTGATACCCTGGATGCCATGGAGGGAGCCCAATGGTTCTCTACACTGGACTTGAAGAGTGTATATTGGCATGTTGACATCCACCCTGATGATCGAGAAAAGATGGCGTTTTCTACAGGTAACGGGCTCTGGCAGTTCAAAGTTATGCCGTTCGGGCTATGCAACGCTCCGGCAGCATTCGAGCGTTTGATGGAGTGTGTTCTTCAAGGACTGACGTGGAAAGCTTGCCTAGTTTACTTGGACGATGTCATTGTTTACGGGAAAACATTTGACCAACATTGCAAGAACCTAAAAGCAGTGTTTCAGAGACTTCGAGAGGCCAACCTTAAACTGAATCCGGAAAAATGTGCACTTTTCAAAAACGAAGTCAAGTATTAGGGACACATCATCTCTTCCCAAGGAGTAAAGACTGATCCTGAAAAAGTTGACTCCGTCAAAAATTGGCGAACACCACAGGACAAACATCAACTCCGAAGCTTTCTTGGACTTGCCAAATATTACCGACGTTTTGTTAAGAACTTTGCTGGAGTTGCAAAGAGTTTGCATCAGCTCATCGAAAAGGGGAAGCAGTTTAGATGGTCAGGTGAGTGTGAGAAATCTTTCCAGGAACTCAAATACCGCCTCTGTAATGCTCCAGTGCTGGCACATCCAACACCTGGCAAAACATTCATCATCGACGCAGATGCAAGCAACGTTGGAATCGGGGCGGTACTATCCCAAGTGCATGATGGCGAAGAGAAAGTGGTGGCATACTACAGCAAGGTCCTCTCGAAACCCGAAAGAAACTACTGCGTGACCAGAAGGGAACTGCTAGCTCTCATCTTGGCAACAAAGCACTTCCATAAGTACATCTATGGACAGATATTCCTTCTGCGGACAGACCATGGTGCTCTGAACTGGCTGTTGAACTTCAAAAATCCAGAAGGTCAAGTCGCAAGGATATAAAGACTGCAGACTTATGATTACCAGATTCAACACCGCAGAGGAAAGCTGCACTCAAACGCCGATGCATTATCCGGAAGACCTTGCAAAGTGGATTGCCAGCATTGTAGGCGGCAAGAAGACAAAGAAAATATTACCGCTCAGCGACTAAGAGCTGAACCAATATGCGGATGGAGCAATGAGGAAGTGAGGACTGCTCAACAGGAGGATCCAGATATCGAACCCATTCTCGCATGGAAAGAAAATGAAGAGAAACCTGAATGGGGAGACATTTCTGACCGGAGTCCAGTTCTCAAAGCCTATTGGGCACAGTGGGACTCACTATATGTGCAAGAAGGTGTCCTCAGGTGAAGATGAGAATCCACTGACGGTAAGTCGTATGTGATGCAGCTGATCGTACCGCAATCGAAAGTCAGTGAAGTTCTTCGGGAGATGCACGACGGACCTTCTGGACGGACCTGGGAGTTAACAAAACACTGGAGAAGGTGCGGCATCGGTTCTACTGGTTACATGCCAGAGATGACGTGGAGAAGTGGTGCCGAACATGTAACAAGTGTGCTGCAATCAAAGGACCTGGTAGGAAGATTCAAGGTGAGATGCATCAGTACAACGTTGGATCGCCTTTTGAGAGGATTGCAGTAGATGTGGCTGGGCCTTTTCCAGAAACCAACGCTGGAAACAAGTACATTCTGGTTGTAATGGACTATTTTAGCAAGTGGCCTGAGGCATATGCCATCCCAAATCAAGAGGCCAAAACGGTGGTCGACCAGATTGTGTTTAACTGGGTGAGTAGGTTTGGCGTGCCTATGGAACTCCATTCCGACCACGGAAGGAACTTTGAGTCAAACATCTTTCAAGGAGTGTGAACACCTCACCAAGGTCAAAGGCGACTACCAAAGAGACTGGAATAGGCACGTACCGCTATTCCTGATGGCCAAATGAAGTGCAGTACATAGCTCGACAGGACAAACACCATCTGACATCCTGTTCGGGATAACCATGCGGCTGCCCAGCGAACTTAAATTTGAATGCCCCACAGAGGAGCCACAAGACACGAACGAGTATGTGGACGACCTCAAGGAGAGACTCGCTGACATCCATAAAAGAACAAGGGAACGGATGAAAACCTACAGCGATCGGATGAAGACACGGTACGACACAAAAGCGACAACGGCAGGACTCCAAGCAGGAGATCGTGTGTGGCTTTATAATCCTCATCGTCAAAAGGGATTGTCACCGAAACTTCAGCAGAACTGGGAAGGTCCTTACTGTTGTCACGAGGATTAACGAAGTGGTTTACCGCATCCAAAGAGGACTAAGAGGCAAGTTAAAAGTAGTTCATTGTGACTGGCTTCATCGATATAGTGGCGAGGCTGTAGATGGAATTATTCGGGACGAAAAATCTTAAGGAGGCGGCAGTGTAATGTACACCCAACATTTATACCAATTTCCTAGTCGAAAACGTTCAACCGAAAATACAACTGGCAGCACTATAATGGAATGGTATAATATAAGACGTCGTTTGTGAGTGAGTGTGTGTGTGTGCAGAAATACCGGGAGGAGAATGTGTCTAGGCATCATGGTTCATAGCAAAACTACTAGAAAGCTCTCGATGTTTCACACTGCTGACGCAACCAGAGTCAATTTTGATTATAGAGTGATAAAATAGAAAGTGAATTGTTGTTTACAAATGATATTCCAAAAGTTGAATTAAGATCGAATAAAGTATAGATACTGAATAAAAGTGGTAGAGTTAAATAGAAAAGTGAAGTTTTATTTTGCGAACTAAGCGCACGTTACATTGGTGTCAGAAGTGGGATAAAACTAATTAAAAAAAAAAAAACCAGTTGACTAGTAAAGTGTGAAAAAGAAGTAAAAAGAAAAATAAAAACAATATACAGTGAAAATGGGTAAGTTGTTAGAAGAGCTCAACTGCATTGAGCTTAAAAGTGAGTTAGGTAAGCGATATCTTTCTAGAGTGGGATCGAAAAATGAGCTCGTCCTGCGCTTGCGCAACCATTTGGAACAGCAAGGGGAAGACGTAAACACTTTTGTTTTTGAGACAGAAGGACGGTCTTATCGAAAACTCCAAAAGTCCTTGGGCGTCACCAGTGGTGCTAGTGAAAAAGAAAGACGAAAGCACTCGCTTTTGTGTAGACTACAGAAGGCTGAATGATGTGACTAAGAAGGACGGCTATCCCCTGCCAAGAATCAGTGATACCCTGGATGCCATGGAGGGAGCCCAATGGTTCTCTACACTGGACTTGAAGAGTGTATATTGGCATGTTGACATCCACCCTGATGATCGAGAAAAGATGGCGTTTTCTACAGGTAACGGGCTCTGGCAGTTCAAAGTTATGCCGTTCGGGCTATGCAACGCTCCGGCAGCATTCGAGCGTTTGATGGAGTGTGTTCTTCAAGGACTGACGTGGAAAGCTTGCCTAGTTTACTTGGACGATGTCATTGTTTACGGGAAAACATTTGACCAACATTGCAAGAACCTAAAAGCAGTGTTTCAGAGACTTCGAGAGGCCAACCTTAAACTGAATCCGGAAAAATGTGCACTTTTCAAAAACGAAGTCAAGTATTAGGGACACATCATCTCTTCCCAAGGAGTAAAGACTGATCCTGAAAAAGTTGACTCCGTCAAAAATTGGCGAACACCACAGGACAAACATCAACTCCGAAGCTTTCTTGGACTTGCCAAATATTACCGACGTTTTGTTAAGAACTTTGCTGGAGTTGCAAAGAGTTTGCATCAGCTCACCGAAAAGGGGAAGCAGTTTAAATGGTCAGGTGAGTGTGAGAAATCTTTCCAGGAACTCAAATACCGCCTCTGTAATGCTCCAGTGCTGGCACATCCAACACCTGGCAAAACATTCATCATCGACGCAGATGCAAGCAACGTTGGAATCGGGGCGGTACTATCCCAAGTGCATGATGGCAAAGAGAAAGTGGTGGCATACTACAGCAAGGTCCTCTCGAAACCCGAAAGAAACTACTGCGTGACCAGAAGGGAACTGCTAGCTCTCATCTTGGCAACAAAGCACTTCCATAAGTACATCTATGGACAGATATTCCTTCTGCGGACAGACCATGGTGCTCTGAACTGGCTGTTGAACTTCAAAAATCCAGAAGGTCAAGTCGCAAGGATATAAAGACTGCAGACTTATGATTACCAGATTCAACACCGCAGAGGAAAGCTGCACTCAAACGCCGATGCATTATCCGGAAGAGCTTGCAAAGTGGATTGCAAGCATTGTAGGCGGCAAGAAGACAAAGAAAATATTACCGCTCAGCGACTAAGAGCTGAACCAATATGCGGATGGAGCAATGAGGAAGTGAGGACTGCTCAACAGGAGGATCCAGATATCGAACCCATTCTCGCATGGAAAGAAAATGAAGAGAAACCTGAATGGGGAGACATTTCTGACCGGAGTCCAGTTCTCAAAGCCTATTGGGCACAGTGGGACTCACTATATGTGCAAGAAGGTGTCCTCAGGTGAAGATGGGAATCCACTGACGGTAAGTCGTATGTGATGCAGCTGATCGTACCGCAATCGAAAGTCAGTGAAGTTCTTCGGGAGATGCACGACGGACCTTCTGGACGGACCTGGGAGTTAACAAAACACTGGAGAAGGTGCGGCATCGGTTCTACTGGTTACATGCCAGAGATGACGTGGAGAAGTGGTGCCGAACATGTGACAAGTGTGCTGCAATCAAAGGACCTGGTAGGAAGATTCAAGGTGAGATGCATCAGTACAACGTTGGATCGCCTTTTGAGAGGATTGCAGTAGATGTGGCTGGGCCTTTTCAAGAAACCAACGCTGGAAACAAGTACATTCTGGTTGTAATGGACTATTTTAGCAAGTGGCCTGAGGCATATGCCATCCCAAATCAAGAGGCCAAAACGGTGGTCGACCAGATTGTGTTTAACTGGGTGAGTAGGTTTGGCGTGCCTATGGAACTCCATTCCGACCACGGAAGGAACTTTGAGTCAAACATCTTTCAAGGAGTGTGAACACCTCACCAAGGTCAAAGGCGACTACCAAAGAGACTGGAATAGGCACGTACCGCTATTCCTGATGGCCAAATGAAGTGCAGTACATAGCTCGACAGGACAAACACCATCTGACATCCTGTTCGGGATAACCATGCGGCTGCCCAGCGAACTTAAATTTGAATGCCCCACAGAGGAGCCACAAGACACGAACGAGTATGTGGACGACCTCAAGGAGAGACTCGCTGACATCCATAAAAGAACAAGGGAACGGATGAAAACCTACAGCGATCGGATGAAGACACGGTACGACACAAAAGCGACAACGGCAGGACTCCAAGCAGGAGATCGTGTGTGGCTTTATAATCCTCATCGTCAAAAGGGATTGTCACCGAAACTTCAGCAGAACTGGGAAGGTCCTTACTGTTGTCACGAGGATTAACGAAGTGGTTTACCGCATCCAAAGAGGACTAAGAGGCAAGTTAAAAGTAGTTCATTGTGACTGGCTTCATCGATATAGTGGCGAGGCTGTAGATGGAATTATTCGGGACGAAAAATCTTAAGGAGGCGGCAGTGTAATGTACACCCAACATTTATACCAATTTCCTAGTCGAAAACGTTCAACCGAAAATACAACTGGCAGCACTATAATGGAATGGTATAATATAAGACATCGTTTGTGAGTGAGTGTGTGTGTGTGCAGAAATACCGGGAGGAGAATGTGTCTAGGCATCATGGTTCATAGCAAAACTACTAGAAAGCTCTCGATGTTTCACACTGCTGACGCAACCAGAGTCAATTTTGATTATAGAGTGATAAAATAGAAAGTGAATTGTTGTTTACAAATGATATTCCAAAAGTTGAATTAAGATCGAATAAAGTATAGATACTGAATAAAAGTGGTAGAATTAAATAGAAAAGTGAAGTTTTATTTTGCGAACTAAGCGCACGTTACATTGGTGTCAGAAGTGGGATAAAACTAATTAAAAAAAAAAAAAACCAGTTGACTAGTAAAGTGTGAAAAAGAAGTAAAAAGAAAAATAAAAACAATATACAGTGAAAATGGGTAAGTTGTTAGAAGAGCTCAACTGCATTGAGCTTAAAAGTGAGTTAGGTAAGCGATATCTTTCTAGAGTGGGATCGAAAAATGAGCTCGTCCTGCGCTTGCGCAACCATTTGGAACAGCAAGGGGAAGACGTAAACACTTTTGTTTTTGAGACAGAAGTGGAAGAAGAGGAAGTAAGTGAAAATGTAGATTTTTCTAGTATGATGAAACTTTTGTTAGAGCAGCGAAATGAGCAAAAGAAAGAAGAGCAGTCCTCGAACGACTCGAAGTACAACAAAAAAATCTGGAAGAGCAACGAAACGAGCAAAAGAAGCTAATTGAAGAACAACGAAACGAACAAAAGAAAGAACAACCGAATATTCTCGAAAGACTTGAGACGCAACAGAATGTTTTGGAAGGCCAGAAAAACATTCTAGAAGGCAAATTGGGCAGTATTGAGAAAAATGTATGTGCCCTTGACGAACGAGTTGATGGTGTGGAAAAACAGCTTTCTGTTATAGAGAATCGTTTGGAAAGCCGATGCGATAAACAGTTCTCTGTTCTGTCCAAGGAATTAGACCAGATCCGGAAAATCAAAATTCGAGAATCTGCTGGAGAGTTTGCAAGAAAAAAGGAGATGAAACCCCCAATATTTGATGGACAGTCTTCTTGGCCAGTTTACAGGAGACAATTTGAGCCAACCGCGACAACAAATGGCTTTGATGACGAAGACAAGTACATTGCACTGACTCTTGCTCTTAGAGGACCAGCAGCTGAATTACTTCAAGCAGTTCCAGCTGGTAAGAGCGGCGATTTCAGCTCTCTCGTGGCAGCTATAGATAAACGCTTTGGAGATAGCCACTTGAAAGAAGTCTTCCGAGTCCAACTCAGTAACAGAATCCAGAAAAGCGGTGAAAGTCTACAGCAGGTCCAAGCAGACGTTGAAAGACTGGTTCACCTTGCATACCCGGATGCTGGAGAAGAAATCATCAACCAGCTTGCTGTTGAGTCCTTCGTTCGTGCCATTTCCGATATACATCTTCAGAGGTCTGTGCGAACTGCTAGAACACGTACTCTTTCTGAAACTTTAGCATTCGCATTGACAATTGAAGCAGCAGAACAGGCTTTTCATGGAGTACATCAACTTAGAGAAGCCATAGTCGAAGAGTGCTCGTGCCAAAGAGCTGAAATACAAAAGAACCAGCGGGGCGGACTAGCAAGATGTTGCAACTGCAACAAGACCGGGCACTTACAGCGTGTGATGTGCTTTTTTCTTTAGAGCTGGGGTATGCTCGTCGGGTCCAGGGTTGACCAAAGAAAACACGTAAAACTTGGGTTATAAAGAAGGTCCAATCCTTTTATTTGTCTTAAAGCTAATCTAATATAATGTTTATTAATTCTTATCGCTAATTCTGGTGATCGGTGGTTCCAATGCTGGTAGATCCTTAATCCTATTCTGGTAAAACGGTCATCGAGTACTGGTTTTTTTAATCGCTGGTAAATCAACAGTCAAACACTGGCATCAACAGGCAGATCCTGGCATCAACAGTAAAAATACTGGCATCAACAGGCAGATCCTGGCATCAACAGGCAGATCCTGGCATCAACAGTAAAAATACTGGCATCAACAGTCGAACACTGGCATCAACAGGCAGATCCTGGCATCAACAGTAAAAATACTGGCATCAACAGTCAAACACTGGCATCAACAGGCAGATCCTGGCATCAACAGTAAAAATAATGGCATCAACAGTCAAACACTGGCATCAACAGGCAGATCCTGGCATCAACAGTAAAATACTGGCATCAACAGTCAAACACTATCATCAACAGGCAGATCCTGGCATCAACAGTAAAAATACTTGCATAAACAGGCAAACACTGGCATCAACAGGCAGATCCTGGCATCAACAGTAAAATACTGGCATCAACAGTCAAACACTGGCATCAACAGGCAGATCCTGGCATCAACAGTAAAAATACTGGCATCAACAGTCAAACACAGGCATCAACAGGCAGATCCTGGCATCAACAGTAAAATACTGGCATCAACAGTCAAACACTGGCATAAACAGGCAGATCCTGGCATCAACAGTAAAAATACTGGCATCAACAGTCAAACACTGGCATCAACAGGCAGATCCTGGCATCAACAGTAAAAATACTGGCATCAACAGTCAAACACTGGCATCAACGGCTTAATAGCCAGCAAAATAAAACCCAAAAGTCCTTAAGAGGCTAGTGGGGGGATTTATGCTAGGAACTCCAAGGAGACCTTGCGTAAAATTGGGAATCTCTGGGTACACGACGTACCCCTGGTTTTCCTCTAGTGGAAGTAGCCTGTACACGAGATTGGTACTTTTCAACACGGGCTGGCTTCTGTCTTCTCGTGTTTTTCAAGGGTGCCTTATAAAGTTTTCTGCAATAAGTGAGTGTGAGCTCTATGGCGTGAATGAAAAATATTATATGAAAACCATGGTATGCATATTGGCTTGCGGTAGGGTGTGTATTTGTAACTTCGTTACAAGCGTCAATGCCGACTACCACCAAATAAAGCCGGTTGTCAACATTGTGGAAGCAAGAGATCCAACCCAGAGCAAGGTAACAACAACACCAGCGTTGCCTATCAGTAAGAACCAACTTCGAGGGGCAGAGGCTGGATTCTTGTATCGATGGCCACAGAACCACCATCCAGGTCTCCCAGACCAAACGAGACAACAAAAGTCTGACTGTGGAGACTACCGAGACGGGAACAAACATGTGGCTACCATCGACACCGAGACGACGTGGCTTCATAACACCAATAGCTACCGTCTAAGAACCGCAACGGGAGAAGCAGCAAGAGTATATGGAGAAGTGTGTCTTAAAATTCGACTGGCCGATCTAGTGTTTACTCACCAATTCCCGGTGGCAGATATATGGGACGAGTGCATCATTGGAATCGACTTTATGAAACAGCACGGAGCTATTTTGGATATCGGTAATTAAGTTTTGAAATACCAACATAACGAAACTCCAATGATCTATTCGAACGAAAGCACGTCAACACTGAGGACTGTCATCACGGAAGATCTGATTCTGCCTCCTTCTTCTTAAGTGATCGTTTGGACAAAACTGGAAGGTGAGTTTGGAAGCCTTCGATACCTCATGGTGGAACCAGATACAGAGTGCTCCTCCCAAAGCGTCATCATTGGGAAAACATTGGTAGCACCGAAAAACAAGATGGTCCCCGTACGTTTACTAAGAACCAGACCGAACAATGTAAAGTTGAAGAAAGAAGAAGTCGTTGGACGTTGCGAATCGGTTGCAGCAATTACGAAGATCACTGATGAAGCCCCGAGAAAAACTATAACTCCGGAGGAGCTCAAGACCATCAAAGCTAGAATATTGAATTCATCCAATCTTGATCACCAACAAACAAGGATGGCTGAAAATCTCCTACAAGTGTACACTGACATCTTCGCAACGTCAAAAGGGACAATATGGTAGGATACAGTTGGTGCAGCATCGCATCAACACAGGAGATGCAAGACTGATTCGCCAACCCGCAAGACGCCTTCCACTGGCCAAACAAGGTGAGGTTGAGGAAATGATAATAACACTGAAGAAGGACGGTCTTATCGAAAACTCCAAAAGTCCTTGAGCGTCACCAGTGGTGCTAGTGAAAAAGAAAGACGAAAGCACTCGCTTTTGTGTAGACTACAGAAGGCTGAATGATGTGACTAAGAAGGACGGCTATCCCCTGCCAAGAATCAGTGATACCCTGGATGCCATGGAGGGAGCCCAATGGTTCTCTACACTGGACTTGAAGAGTGGATATTGGCATGTTGACATCCAACCTGATGATCGAGAAAAGATGGCGTTTTCTACAGGTAACGGGCTCTGGCAGTTCAAAGTTATGCCGTTCGGGCTATGCAACGCTCCGGCAGCATTCGAGCGTTTGATGGAGTGTGTTCTTCAAGGACTGACGTGGAAAGCTTGCCTAGTTTACTTGGACGATGTCATTGTTTACGGGAAAACATTTGACCAACATTGCAAGAACCTAAAAGCCGTGTTTCAGAGACTTCGAGAGGCCAACCTTAAACTGAATCAGGAAAAATGTGCACTTTTCAAAAACGAAGTCAAGTATTAGGGACACATCATCTCTTCCCAAGGAGTAAAGACTGATCCTGAAAAAGTTGACTCCGTCAAAAATTGGCGAACACCACAGGACAAACATCAACTCCGAAGCTTTCTTGGACTTGCCAAATATTACCGACGTTTTGTTAAGAACTTTGCTGGAGTTGCAAAGAGTTTGCATCAGCTCATCGAAAAGGGGAAGCAGTTTAGATGGTCAGGTGAGTGTGAGAAATCTTTCCAGGAACTCAAATACCACCTCTGTAATGCTCCAGTGCTGGCACATCCAACACCTGGCAAAACATTCATCATCGACGCAGATGCAAGCAACGTTGGAATCGGGGCGGTACTATCCCAAGTGCATGATGGCGAAGAGAAAGTGGTGGCATACTACAGCAAGGTCCTCTCGAAACCCGAAAGAAACTACTGCGTGACCAGAAGGGAACTGCTAGCTCTCATCTTGGCAACAAAGCACTTCCATAAGTACATCTATGGACAGATATTCCTTCTGCGGACAGACCATGGTGCTCTGAACTGGCTGTTGAACTTCAAAAATCCAGAAGGTCAAGTCGCAAGGATATAAAGACTGCAGACTTATGATTACCAGATTCAACACCGCAGAGGAAAGCTGCACTCAAACGCCGATGCATTATCCGGAAGACCTTGCAAAGTGGATTGCAAGCATTGTAGGCGGCAAGAAGACAAAGAAAATATTACCGCTCAGCGACTAAGAGCTGAACCAATATGCGGATGGAGCAATGAGGAAGTGAGGACTGCTCAACAGGAGGATCCAGATATCGAACCCATTCTCGCATGGAAAGAAAATGAAGAGAAACCTGAATGGGGAGACATTTCTGACCGGAGTCCAGTTCTCAAAGCCTATTGGGCACAGTGGGACTCACTATATGTGCAAGAAGGTGTCCTCAGGTGAAGATGAGAATCAACTGACGGTAAGTCGTATGTGATGCAGCTGATCGTACCGCAATCGAAAGTCAGTGAAGTTCTTCGGGAGATGCACGACGGACCTTCTGGACGGACCTGGGAGTTAACAAAACACTGGAGAAGGTGCGGCATCGGTTCTACTGGTTACATGCCAGAGATGACGTGGAGAAGTGGTGCCGAACATGTAACAAGTGTGCTGCAATCAAAGGACCTGGTAGGAAGATTCAAGGTGAGATGCATCAGTACAACGTTGGATCGCCTTTTGAGAGGATTGCAGTAGATGTGGCTGGGCCTTTTCCAGAAACCAACGCTGGAAACAAGTACATTCTGGTTGTAATGGACTATTTTAGCAAGTGGCCTGAGGCATATGCCATCCCAAATCAAGAGGCCAAAACGGTGGTCGACCAGATTGTGTTTAACTGGGTGAGTAGGTTTGGCGTGCCTATGGAACTCCATTCCGACCACGGAAGGAACTTTGAGTCAAACATCTTTCAAGGAGTGTGAACACCTCACCAAGGTCAAAGGCGACTACCAAAGAGACTGGAATAGGCACGTACCGCTATTCCTGATGGCCAAATGAAGTGCAGTACATAGCTCGACAGGACAAACACCATCTGACATCCTGTTCGGGATAACCATGCGGCTGCCCAGCGAACTTAAATTTGAATGCCCCACAGAGGAGCCACAAGACACGAACGAGTATGTGGACGACCTCAAGGAGAGACTCGCTGACATCCATAAAAGAACAAGGGAACGGATGAAAACCTACAGCGATCGGATGAAGACACGGTACGACACAAAAGCGACAACGGCAGGACTCCAAGCAGGAGATCGTGTGTGGCTTTATAATCCTCATCGTCAAAAGGGATTGTCACCGAAACTTCAGCAGAACTGGGAAGGTCCTTACTGTTGTCACGAGGATTAACGAAGTGGTTTACCGCATCCAAAGAGGACTAAGAGGCAAGTTAAAAGTAGTTCATTGTGACTGGCTTCATCGATATAGTGGCGAGGCTGTAGATGGAATTATTCGGGACGAAAAATCTTAAGGAGGCGGCAGTGTAATGTACACCCAACATTTATACCAATTTCCTAGTCGAAAACGTTCAACCGAAAATACAACTGGCAGCACTATAATGGAATGGTATAATATAAGACGTCGTTTGTGAGTGAGTGTGTGTGTGTGCAGAAATACCGGGAGGAGAATGTGTCTAGGCATCATGGTTCATAGCAAAACTACTAGAAAGCTCTCGATGTTTCACACTGCTGACGCAACCAGAGTCAATTTTGATTATAGAGTGATAAAATAGAAAGTGAATTGTTGTTTACAAATGATATTCCAAAAGTTGAATTAAGATCGAATAAAGTATAGATACTGAATAAAAGTGGTAGAATTAAATAGAAAAGTGAAGTTTTATTTTGCGAACTAAGCGCACGTTACATTGGTGTCAGAAGTGGGATAAAACTTATTAAAAAAAAAAAAAAACCAGTTGACTAGTAAAGTGTGAAAAAGAAGTAAAAAGAAAAATAAAAACAATATACAGTGAAAATGGGTAAGTTGTTAGAAGAGCTCAACTGCATTGAGCTTAAAAGTGAGTTAGGTAAGCGATATCTTTCTAGAGTGGGATCGAAAAATGAGCTCGTTCTGCGCTTGCGCAACCATTTGGAACAGCAAGGGGAAGACGTAAACACTTTTGTTTTTGAGACAGAAGGACGGTCTTATCGAAAACTCCAAAAGTCCTTGGGCGTCACCAGTGGTGCTAGTGAAAAAGAAAGACGAAAGCACTCGCTTTTGTGTAGACTACAGAAGGCTGAATGATGTGACTAAGAAGGACGGCTATCCCCTGCCAAGAATCAGTGATACCCTGGATGCCATGGAGGGAGCCCAATGGTTCTCTACACTGGACTTGAAGAGTGGATATTGGCATGTTGACATCCACCCTGATGATCGAGAAAAGATGGCGTTTTCTACAGGTAACGGGCTCTGGCAGTTCAAAGTTATGCCGTTCGGGCTATGCAACGCTCCGGCAGCATTCGAGCGTTTGATGGAGTGTGTTCTTCAAGGACTGACGTGGAAAGCTTGCCTAGTTTACTTGGACGATGTCATTGTTTACGGGAAAACATTTGACCAACATTGCAAGAACCTAAAAGCCGTGTTTCAGAGACTTCGAGAGGCCAACCTTAAACTGAATCAGGAAAAATGTGCACTTTTCAAAAACGAAGTCAAGTATTAGGGACACATCATCTCTTCCCAAGGAGTAAAGACTGATCCTGAAAAAGTTGACTCCGTCAAAAATTGGCGAACACCACAGGACAAACATCAACTCCGAAGCTTTCTTGGACTTGCCAAATATTACCGACGTTTTGTTAAGAACTTTGCTGGAGTTGCAAAGAGTTTGCATCAGCTCATCGAAAAGGGGAAGCAGTTTAGATGGTCAGGTGAGTGTGAGAAATCTTTCCAGGAACTCAAATACCGCCTCTGTAATGCTCCAGTGCTGGCACATCCAACACCTGGCAAAACATTCATCATCGACGCAGATGCAAGCAACGTTGGAATCGGGGCGGTACTATCCCAAGTGCATGATGGCGAAGAGAAAGTGGTGGCATACTACAGCAAGGTCCTCTCGAAACCCGAAAGAAACTACTGCGTGACCAGAAGGGAACTGCTAGCTCTCATCTTGGCAACAAAGCACTTCCATAAGTACATCTATGGACAGATATTCCTTCTGCGGACAGACCATGGTGCTCTGAACTGGCTGTTGAACTTCAAAAATCCAGAAGGTCAAGTCGCAAGGATATAAAGACTGCAGACTTATGATTACCAGATTCAACACCGCAGAGGAAAGCTGCACTCAAACGCCGATGCATTATCCGGAAGACCTTGCAAAGTGGATTGCCAGCATTGTAGGCGGCAAGAAGACAAAGAAAATATTACCGCTCAGCGACTAAGAGCTGAACCAATATGCGGATGGAGCAATGAGGAAGTGAGGACTGCTCAACAGGAGGATCCAGATATCGAACCCATTCTCGCATGGAAAGAAAATGAAGAGAAACCTGAATGGGGAGACATTTCTGACCGGAGTCCAGTTCTCAAAGCCTATTGGGCACAGTGGGACTCACTATATGTGCAAGAAGGTGTCCTCAGGTGAAGATGAGAATCCACTGACGGTAAGTCATATGTGATGCAGCTGATCGTACCGCAATCGAAAGTCAGTGAAGTTCTTCGGGAGATGCACGACGGACCTTCTGGACGGACCTGGGAGTTAACAAAACACTGGAGAAGGTGCGGCATCGGTTCTACTGGTTACATGCCAGAGATGACGTGGAGAAGTGGTGCCGAACATGTAACAAGTGTGCTGCAATCAAAGGACCTGGTAGGAAGATTCAAGGTGAGATGCATCAGTACAACGTTGGATCGCCTTTTGAGAGGATTGCAGTAGATGTGGCTGGGCCTTTTCCAGAAACCAACGCTGGAAACAAGTACATTCTGGTTGTAATGGACTATTTTAGCAAGTGGCCTGAGGCATATGCCATCCCAAATCAAGAGGCCAAAACGGTGGTCGACCAGATTGTGTTTAACTGGGTGAGTAGGTTTGGCGTGCCTATGGAACTCCATTCCGACCACGGAAGGAACTTTGAGTCAAACATCTTTCAAGGAGTGTGAACACCTCACCAAGGTCAAAGGCGACTACCAAAGAGACTGGAATAGGCACGTACCGCTATTCCTGATGGCCAAATGAAGTGCAGTACATAGCTCGACAGGACAAACACCATCTGACATCCTGTTCGGGATAACCATGCGGCTGCCCAGCGAACTTAAATTTGAATGCCCCACAGAGGAGCCACAAGACACGAACGAGTATGTGGACGACCTCAAGGAGAGACTCGCTGACATCCATAAAAGAACAAGGGAACGGATGAAAACCTACAGCGATCGGATGAAGACACGGTACGACACAAAAGCGACAACGGCAGGACTCCAAGCAGGAGATCGTGTGTGGCTTTATAATCCTCATCGTCAAAAGGGATTATCACCGAAACTTCAGCAGAACTGGGAAGGTCCTTACTGTTGTCACGAGGATTAACGAAGTGGTTTACCGCATCCAAAGAGGACTAAGAGGCAAGTTAAAAGTAGTTCATTGTGACTGGCTTCATCGATATAGTGGCGAGGCTGTAGATGGAATTATTCGGGACGAAAAATCTTAAGGAGGCGGCAGTGTAATGTACACCCAACATTTATACCAATTTCCTAGTCGAAAACGTTCAACCGAAAATACAACTGGCAGCACTATAATGGAATGGTATAATATAAGACGTCGTTTGTGAGTGAGTGTGTGTGTGTGCAGAAATACCGGGAGGAGAATGTGTCTAGGCATCATGGTTCATAGCAAAACTACTAGAAAGCTCTCGATGTTTCACACTGCTGACGCAACCAGAGTCAATTTTGATTATAGAGTGATAAAATAGAAAGTGAATTGTTGTTTACAAATGATATTCCAAAAGTTGAATTAAGATCGAATAAAGTATAGATACTGAATAAAAGTGGTAGAATTAAATAGAAAAGTGAAGTTTTATTTTGCGAACTAAGCGCACGTTACATTGGTGTCAGAAGTGGGATAAAACTAATTAAAAAAAAAAAAACCAGTTGACTAGTAAAGTGTGAAAAAGAAGTAAAAAGAAAAAAAAAACAATATACAGTGAAAATGGGTAAGTTGTTAGAAGAGCTCAACTGCATTGAGCTTAAAAGTGAGTTAGGTAAGCGATATCTTTCTAGAGTGGGATCGAAAAATGAGCTCGTCCTGCGCTTGCGCAACCATTTGGAACAGCAAGGGGAAGACGTAAACACTTTTATTTTTGAGACAGAAGTGGAAGAAGAGGAAGTAAGTGAAAATGTAGATTTTTCTAGTATGATGAAACTTTTGTTAGAGCAGCGAAATGAGCAAAAGAAAGAAGAGCAGTCCTCGAACGACTCGAAGTACAACCAAAAAATCTGGAAGAGCAACGAAACGAGCAAAAGAAGCTAATTGAAGAACAACGAAACGAACAAAAGAAAGAACAACCGAATATTCTCGAAAGACTTGAGACGCAACAGAATGTTTTGGAAGGGCAGAAAAACATTCTAGAAGGCAAATTGGGCAGTATTGAGAAAAATGTATGTGCCCTTGACGAACGAGTTGATGGTGTGGAAAAACAGCTTTCTGTTATAGAGAATCGTTTGGAAAGCCGATGCGATAAACAGTTCTCTGTTCTGTCCAAGGAATTAGACCAGATCCAGAAAATCAAAATTCGAGAATCTGCTGGAGAGTTTGCAAGAAAAAAGGAGATGAAACCCCCAATATTTGATGGACAGTCTTCTTGGCCAGTTTACAAGAGACAATTTGAGCCAACCGCGACAACAAATGGCTTTGATGACGAAGACAAGTACATTGCACTGACTCTTGCTCTTAGAGGACCAGCAGCTGAATTACTTCAAACAGTTCCAGCTGGTAAGAGCGGCGATTTCAGCTCTCTCGTGGCAGCTATAGATAAACGCTTTGGAGATAGCCACTTGAAAGAAGTCTTCCGAGTCCAACTCAGTAACAGAATCCAGAAAAGCGGTGAAAGTCTACAGCAGGTCCAAGCAGACGTTGAAAGACTGGTTCACCTTGCATACCCGGATGCTGGAGAAGAAATCATCAACCAGCTTGCTGTTGAGTCCTTCGTTCGTGCCATTTCCGATATACATCTTCAGAGGTCTGTGCGAACTGCTAGAACACGTACTCTTTCTGAAACTTTAGCATTCGCATTGACAATTGAAGCAGCAGAACAGGCTTTTCATGGAGTACATCAACTTAGAGAAGCCATAGTCGAAGAGTGCTCGTGCCAAAGAGCTGAAATACAAAAGAACCAGCGGGGCGGACTAGCAAGATGTTGCAACTGCAACAAGACCGGGCACTTACAGCGTGTGATGTGCTTTTTTCTTTAGAGCTGGGGTATGCTCGTCGGGTCCAGGGTTGACCAAAGAAAACACGTAAAACTTGGGTTATAAAGAAGGTCCAATCCTTTTATTTGTCTTAAAGCTAATCTAATATAATGTTTATTAATTCTTATCGCTAATTCTGGTGATCGGTGGTTCCAATGCTGGTAGATCCTTAATCCTATTCTGGTAAAACGGTCATCGAGTACTGGTTTTTTAATCGCTGGTAAATCAACAGTCAAACACTGGCATCAACAGGCAGATCCTGGCATCAACAGTAAAAATACTGGCATCAACAGGCAGATCCTGGCATCAACAGGCAGATCCTGGCATCAACAGTAAAAATACTGGCATCAACAGTCGAACACTGGCATCAACAGGCAGATCCTGGCATCAACAGTAAAAATACTGGCATCAACAGTCAAACACTGGCATCAACAGGCAGATCCTGCATCAACAGTAAAAATAATGGCATCAACAGTCAAACACTGGCATCAACAGGCAGATCCTGGCATCAACAGTAAAATACTGGCATCAACAGTCAAACACTATCATCAACAGGCAGATCCTGGCATCAACAGTAAAAATACTTGCATAAACAGTCAAACACTGGCATCAACAGGCAGATCCTGGCATCAACAGTAAAATACTGGCATCAACAGTCAAACACTGGCATCAACAGGCAGATCCTGGCATCAACAGTAAAAATACTGTCATCAACAGTCAAACACAGGCATCAACAGGCAGATCCTGGCATCAACAGTAAAATACTGGCATCAACAGTCAAACACTGGCATAAACAGGCAGATCCTGGCATCAACAGTAAAAATACTGGCATCAACAGTCAAACACTGGCATCAACAGGCAGATCCTGGCATCAACAGTAAAAATACTGGCATCAACAGTCAAACACTGGCATCAACGGCTTAATAGCCAGCAAAATAAAACCCAAAAGTCCTTAAGAGGCTAGTGGAGGGATTTATGCTAGGAACTCCAAGGAGACCTTGCGTAAAATTGGGAATCTCTGGGTACACGACGTACCCCTGGTTTTCCTCTAGTGGAAGTAGCCTGTACACGAGATTGGTACTTTTCAACACGGGCTGGCTTCTGTCTTCTCGTATTTTTCAAGGGTGCCTTATAAGGTTTTCTGCAATAAGTGAGTGTGAGCTCTATGGCGTGAATGAAAAATATTATATGAAAACCATGGTATGCATATTGGCTTGCGGTAGGGTGTGTATTTGTAACTTCGTTACAAGCGTCAATGCCGACTACCACCAAATAAAGCCGGTTGTCAACATTGTGGAAGCAAGAGATCCAACCCAGAGCAAGGTAACAACAACACCAGCGTTGCCTATCAGTAAGAACCAACTTCGAGGGGCAGAGGCTGGATTCTTGTATCGATGGCCACAGAACCACCATCCAGGTCTCCCAGACCAAACGAGACAACAAAAGTCTGACTGTGGAGACTACCGAGACGGGAACAAACATGTGGCTACCATCGACACCGAGACGACGTGGCTTCATAACACCAATAGCTACCGTCTAAGAACCGCAACGGGAGAAGCAGCAAGAGTATATGGAGAAGTGTGTCTTAAAATTCGACTGGCCGATCTAGTGTTTACTCACCAATTCCCGGTGGCAGATATATGTGACGAGTGCATCATTGGAATCGACTTTATGAAACAGCACGGAGCTATTTTGGATATCGGTAATCAAGTTTTGAAATACCAACATAACGAAACTCCAATGATCTATTCGAACGAAAGCACGTCAACACTGAGGACTGTCATCACGGAAGATCTGATTCTGCCTCCTTCTTCTTAAGTGATCGTTTGGACAAAACTGGAAGGTGAGTTTGGAAGCCTTCGATACCTCATGGTGGAACCAGATACAGAGTGCTCCTCCCAAAGCGTCATCATTGGGAAAACATTGGTAGCACCGAAAAACAAGATGGTCCCCGTACGTTTACTAAGAACCAGACCGAACAATGTAAAGTTGAAGAAAGAAGAAGTCGTTGGACGTTGCGAATCGGTTGCAGCAATTACGAAGATCACTGATGAAGCCCCGAGAAAAACTATAACTCCGGAGGAGCTCAAGACCATCAAAGCTAGAATATTGAATTCATCCAATCTTGATCACCAACAAACAAGGATGGCTGAAAATCTCCTACAAGTGTACACTGACATCTTCGCAACGTCAAAAGGGACAATATGGTAGGATACAGTTGGTGCAGCATCGCATCAACACAGGAGATGCAAGACTGATTCGCCAACCCGCAAGACGCCTTCCACTGGCCAAACAAGGTGAGGTTGAGGAAATGATAACAATACTGAAGAAGGACGGTCTTATCGAAAACTCCAAAAGTCCTTGGGCGTCACCAGTGGTGCTAGTGAAAAAGAAAGACGAAAGCACTCGCTTTTGTGTAGACTACAGAAGGCTGAATGATGTGACTAAGAAGGACGGCTATCCCCTGCCAAGAATCAGTGATACCCTGGATGCCATGGAGGGAGCCCAATGGTTCTCTACACTGGACTTGAAGAGTGGATATTGGCATGTTGACATCCAACCTGATGATCGAGAAAAGATGGCGTTTTCTACAGGTAACGGGCTCTGGCAGTTCAAAGTTATGCCGTTCGGGCTATGCAACGCTCCGGCAGCATTCGAGCGTTTGATGGAGTGTGTTCTTCAAGGACTGACGTGGAAAGCTTGCCTAGTTTACTTGGACGATGTCATTGTTTACGGGAAAACATTTGACCAACATTGCAAGAACCTAAAAGCCGTGTTTCAGAGACTTCGAGAGGCCAACCTTAAACTGAATCAGGAAAAATGTGCACTTTTCAAAAACGAAGTCAAGTATTAGGGACACATCATCTCTTCCCAAGGAGTAAAGACTGATCCTGAAAAAGTTGACTCCGTCAAAAATTGGCGAACACCACAGGACAAACATCAACTCCGAAGCTTTCTTGGACTTGCCAAATATTACCGACGTTTTGTTAAGAACTTTGCTGGAGTTGCAAAGAGTTTGCATCAGCTCATCGAAAAGGGGAAGCAGTTTAGATGGTCAGGTGAGTGTGAGAAATCTTTCCAGGAACTCAAATACCGCCTCTGTAATGCTCCAGTGCTGGCACATCCAACACCTGGCAAAACATTCATCATCGACGCAGATGCAAGCAACGTTGGAATCGGGGCGGTACTATCCCAAGTGCATGATGGCGAAGAGAAAGTGGTGGCATACTACAGCAAGGTCCTCTCGAAACCCGAAAGAAACTACTGCGTGACCAGAAGGGAACTGCTAGCTCTCATCTTGGCAACAAAGCACTTCCATAAGTACATCTATGGACAGATATTCCTTCTGCGGACAGACCATGGTGCTCTGAACTGGCTGTTGAACTTCAAAAATCCAGAAGGTCAAGTCGCAAGGATATAAAGACTGCAGACTTATGATTACCAGATTCAACACCGCAGAGGAAAGCTGCACTCAAACGCCGATGCATTTTCCGGAAGACCTTGCAAAGTGGATTGCAAGCATTGTAGGCGGCAAGAAGACAAAGAAAATATTACCGCTCAGCGACTAAGAGCTGAACCAATATGCGGATGGAGCCATGAGGAAGTGAGGACTGCTCAACAGGAGGATCCAGATATCGAACCCTTTCTCGCATGGAAAGAAAATGAAGAGAAACCTGAATGGGGAGACATTTCTGACCGGAGTCCAGTTCCCAAAGCCTATTGGGCACAGTGGGACTCACTATATGTGCAAGAAGGTGTCCTCAGGTGAAGATGGGAATCCACTGACGGTAAGTCGTATGTGATGCAGCTGATCGTACCGCAATCGAAAGTCAGTGAAGTTCTTCGGGAGATGCACGACGGACCTTCTGGACGGACCTGGGAGTTAACAAAACACTGGAGAAGGTGCGGCATCGGTTCTACTGGTTACATGCCAGAGATGACGTGGAGAAGTGGTGCCGAACATGTGACAAGTGTGCTGCAATCAAAGGACCTGGTAGGAAGATTCAAGGTGAGATGCATCAATACAACGTTGGATCGCCTTTTGAGAGGATTGCAGTAGATGTGGCTGGGCCTTTTCCAGAAACCAACGCTGGAATTTTAGCAAGTGGCCTGAGGCATATGCCATCCCAAATCAAGAGGCCAAAACGGTGGTCGACCAGATTGTGTTTAACTGGGTGAGTAGGTTTGGCGTGCCTATGGAACTCCATTCCGACCACGGAAGGAACTTTGAGTCAAACATCTTTCAAGGAGTGTGAACACCTCACCAAGGTCAAAGGCGACTACCAAAGAGACTGGAATAGGCACGTACCGCTATTCCTGATGGCCAAATGAAGTGCAGTACATAGCTCGACAGGACAAACACCATCTGACATCCTGTTCGGGATAACCATGCGGCTGCCCAGCGAACTTAAATTTGGATGCCCCACAGAGGAGCCACAGGACACGAACGAGTATGTGGACGACCTCAAGGAGAGACTCGCTGACATCCATAAAAGAACAAGGGAACGGATGAAAACCTACAGCGATCGGATGAAGACACGGTACGACACAAAAGCGACAACGGCAGGACTCCAAGCAGGAGATCGTGTGTGGCTTTATAATCCTCATCGTCAAAAGGGATTGTCACCGAAACTTCAGCAGAACTGGGAAGGTCCTTACTGTTGTCACGAGGATTAACGAAGTGGTTTACCGCATCCAAAGAGGACTAAGAGGCAAGTTAAAAGTAGTTCATTGTGACTGGCTTCATCGATATAGTGGCGAGGCTGTAGATGGAATTATTCGGGACGAAAAATCTTAAGGAGGCGGCAGTGTAATGTACACCCAACATTTATACCAATTTCCTAGTCGAAAACGTTCAACCGAAAATACAACTGGCAGCACTATAATGGAATGGTATAATATAAGACGTCGTTTGTGAGTGAGTGTGTGTGTGTGCAGAAATACCGGGAGGAGAATGTGTCAAGACATCATGGTTCATAGCAAAACTACTAGAAAGCTCTCGATGTTTCACACTGCTGACGCAACCAGAGTCAATTTTGATTATAGAGTGATAAAATAGAAAGTGAATTGTTGTTTACAAATGATATTCCAAAAGTTGAATTAAGATCGAATAAAGTATAGATACTGAAAAAAAGTGGTAGAATTAAATAGAAAAGTGAAGTTTTATTTTGCGAACTAAGCGCACGTTACATTGGTGTCAGAAGTGGGATAAAACTAATTAAAAAAAAAAAAACCAGTTGACTAGTAAAGTGTGAAAAAGAAGTAAAAAGAAAAATAAAAACAATATACAGTGAAAATGGGTAAGTTGTTAGAAGAGCTCAAATGCATTGAGCTTAAAAGTGAGTTAGGTAAGCGATATCTTTCTAGAGTGGGATCGAAAAATGAGCTCGTCCTGCGCTTGCGCAACCATTTGAAACAGCAAGGGGAAGACGTAAACACTTTTATTTTTGAGACAGAAGTGGAAGAAGAGGAAGTAAGTGAAAATGTAGATTTTTCTAGTATGATGAAACTTTTGTTAGAGCAGCGAAATGAGCAAAAGAAAGAAGAGCAGTCCTCGAACGACTCGAAGTACAACAAAAAAATCTGGAAGAGCAACGAAACGAGCAAAAGAAGCTAATTGAAGAACAACGAAACGAACAAAAGAAAGAACAACCGAATATTCTCGAAAGACTTGAGACGCAACAGAATGTTTTGGAAGGCCAGAAAAACATTCTAGAAGGCAAATTGGGCAGTATTGAGAAAAATGTATGTGCCCTTGACGAACGAGTTGATGGTGTGGAAAAACAGCTTTCTGTTATAGAGAATCGTTTGGAAAGCCGATGCGATAAACAGTTCTCTGTTCTGTCCAAGGAATTAGACCAGATCCGGAAAATCAAAATTCGAGAATCTGCTGGAGAGTTTGCAAGAAAAAAGGAGATGAAACCCCCAATATTTGATGGACAGTCTTCTTGGCCAGTCTACAATAGACAATTTGAGCCAACCGCGACAACAAATGGCTTTGATGACGAAGACAAGTACATTGCACTGACTCTTGCTCTTAGAGGACCAGCAGCTGAATTACTTCAAACAGTTCCAGCTGGTAAGAGCGGCGATTTCAGCTCTCTTGTGGCAGCTATAGATAAACGCTTTGGAGATAGCCACTTGAAAGAAGTCTTCCGAGTCCAACTCAATAACAGAATCCAGAAAAGCGGTGAAAGTCTACAGCAGGTCCAAGCAGACGTTGAAAGACTGGTTCACCTTGCATACCCGGATGCTGGAGAAGAAATCATCAACCAGCTTGCTGTTGAGTCCTTCGTTCGTGCCATTTCCGATATACATCTTCAGAGGTCTGAACACGTACTCTTTCTGAAACTTTAGCATTCGCATTGACAATTGAAGCAGCAGAACAGGCTTTTCATGGAGTACATCGACTTAGAGAAGCCATAGTCAAAGAGTGCTCGTGCCAAAGAGCTGAAATACAAAAGAACCAGCGGGGCGGACTAGCAAGATGTTGGAACTGCAACAAGACCGGGCACTTACAGCGTGTGATGTGCTTTTTTCTTTAGAGCTGGGGTATGCTCGTCAGGTCCAGGGTTGACCAAAGAAAACACGTAAAACTTGGGTTATAAAGAAGGTCCAATCCTTTTATTTGTCTTAAAGCTAATCTTAAATAATGTTTATTAATTCTTATCGCTTATTCTGGTGATCGGTGGTTCCAATGCTGGTAGATCCTTAATCCTATGCTGGTAAAACGTCATCGAGTACTGGTTTTTTTAATCGCTGGTAAATCAACAGTCAAACACTGGCATCAACAGGCAGATCCTGGCATCAACAGTAAAAATACTGGCATCAACAGGCAGATCCTGGCATCAACAGGCAGATCCTGGCATCAACAGTAAAAATACTAGCATCAACAGTCGAACACTGGCATCAACAGGCAGATCCTGGCATCAACAGTAAAATACTGGCATCAACAGTCAAACACTGGCATCAACAGGCAAATCCTGGCATCAACAGTAAAAATACTGGCATAAACAGTCAAACACTGGCATCAACAGGCAGATCCTGGCATCAACAGTAAAAATACTGGCATCAACAGTCGAACACTGGCATCAACAGGCAGATCCTGGCATCAACAGTAAAATACTGGCATCAACAGTCAAACACTGGCATCAACAGGCAGATCCTGGCATCAACAGTAAAAATACTGGCATCAACAGTCAAACACTGGCATCAACAGGCAGATCCTGGCATCAACAGTAAAATACTGGCATCAACAGTCAAACACTGGCATCAACAGTAAAAATACTAGCATCAACAGTCAAACACTGGCATCAACAGGCAGATCCTGGCATCAACAGTAAAATACTGGCATCAACAGTCAAACACTGGCATCAACAGGCAGATCCTGGCATCAACAGTAAAAATACTGGCATCAACAGTCAAACACAGGCATCAACAGGCAGATCCTGGCATCAACAGTAAAATACTGGCATCAACAGTCAAACACTGGCATAAACAGGCAGATCCTGGCATCAACAGTAAAAATACTGGCATCAACAGTCAAACACTGGCATCAACAGGCAGATCCTGGCATCAACAGTAAAAATACTGGCATCAACAGTCAAACACTGGCATCAACGGCTTAATAGCCAGCAAAATAAAACCCAAAAGTCCTTAAGAGGCTAGTGGGGGGATTTATGCTAGGAACTCCAAGGAGACCTTGCGTAAAATTGGGAATCTCTGGGTACACGACGTACCCCTGGCTTTCCTCTAGTGGAAGTAGCTTGTACTTGGCTTCTGTCTTCTCGTATTTTTCAAGGGTGCCTTATAAAGTTTTCTGCAATAAGTGAGTGTGAGCTGTATGGCGTGAATGAAAAATATTATATGAAAACCATGGTATGCATATTGGCTTGCGGTAGGGTGTGTATTTGTAACTTCGTTACAAGCGTCAATGCCGACTACCACCAAATAAAGCCGGTTGTCAACATTGTGGAAGCAAGAGATCCAACCCAGAGCAAGGTAACAACAACACCAGCGTTGCCTATCAGTAAGAACCAACTTCGAGGGGCAGAGGCTGGATTCTTGTATCGATGGCCACAGAACCACCATCCAGGTCTCCCAGACCAAACGAGACAACAAAAGTCTGACTGTGGAGACTACCGAGACGGGAACAAACATGTGGCTACCATCGACACCGAGACGACGTGGCTTCATAACACCAATAGCTACCGTCTAAGAACCACAACGGGAGAAGCAGCAAGAGTATATGGAGAAGTATGTCTTAAAATTCGACTGGCCGATCTAGTGTTTACTCACCAATTCCCGGTGGCAGATATATGTGACGAGTGCATCATTGGAATCGACTTTATGAAACAGCACGGAGCTATTTTGGATATCGGTAATCAAGTTTTGAAATACCAACATAACGAAACTCCAATGATCTATTCGAACGAAAGCACGTCAACACTGAGGACTGTCATCACGGAAGATCTGATTCTGCCTCCTTCTTCTTAAGTGATCGTTTGGACAAAACTGGAAGGTGAGTTTGGAAGCCTTCGATACCTCATGGTGGAACCAGATACAGAGTGCTCCTCCCAAAGCGTCATCATTGGGAAAACATTGGTAGCACCGAAAAACAAGATGGTCCCCGTACGATTACTAAGAACCAGACCGAACAATGTAAAGTTGAAGAAAGAAAAAGTCGTTGGACGTTGCGAATCGGTTGCAGCAATTACGAAGATCACTGATGAAGCCCCGAGAAAAACTATAACTCCGGAGGAGCTCAAGACCATCAAAGCTAGAATATTGAATTCATCCAATCTTGATCACCAGCAAACAAGGATGGCTGAAAATCTCCTACAAGTGTACACTGACATCTTCGCAACGTCAAAAGGGACAATATGGTAGGATACAGTTGGTGCAGCATCGCATCAACACAGGAGATGCAAGACTGATTCGCCAACCCGCAAGACGCCTTCCACTGGGCCAAACAAGGTGAGGCTGAGGAAATGATAATAACACTGAAGAAGGACGGTCTTATCGAAAACTCCAAAAGTCCTTGAGCGTCACCAGTGGTGCTAGTGAAAAAGAAAGACGAAAGCACTCGCTTTTGTGTAGACTACAGAAGGCTGAATGATGTGACTAAGAAGGACGGCTATCCCCTGCCAAGAATCAGTGATACCCTGGATGCCATGGAGGGAGCCCAATGGTTCTCTACACTGGACTTGAAGAGTGGATATTGGCATGTTGACATCCACCCTGATGATCGAGAAAAGATGACGTTTTCTACAGGTAACGGGCTCTGGCAGTTCAAAGTTATGCCGTTCGGGCTATGCAACGCTCCGGCAGCATTCGAGCGTTTGATGGAGTGTGTTCTTCAAGGACTGACGTGGAAAGCTTGCCTAGTTTACTTGGACGATGTCATTGTTTACGGGAAAACATTTGACCAACATTGCAAGAACCTAAAAGCCGTGTTTCAGAGACTTCGAGAGGCCAACCTTAAACTGAATCCGGAAAAATGTGCACTTTTCAAAAACGAAGTCAAGTATTAGGGACACATCATCTCTTCCCAAGGAGTAAAGACTGATCCTGAAAAAGTTGACTCCGTAAAAAATTGGCGAACACCACAGGACAAACATCAACTCCGAAGCTTTCTTGGTCTTGCCACATATTACCGACGTTTTGTTAAGAACTTTGCTGGCGTTGCAAAGAGTTTACATCAGTTAACCGAAAAGGGAAGCAGTTTAAATGGTCAGGTGAGTGCGAGAAATCTTTCCAGGAACTCAAATACCGCCTCTGTAACGCTCCAGTGCTGGCACATCCAACACCTGGCAAAACGTTCATCATCGACGCAGATGCAAGCAACGTTGGAATCGGGGCGGTACTATCCCAAGTGCATGATGGCGAAGAGAAAGTGGTGGCATACTACAGCAAGGTCCTCTCGAAACCCGAAAGAAACTACTGCGTGACCAGAAGGGAACTGCTAGCTCTCATCTTGGCAACAAAGCACTTCCATAAGTACATCTATGGACAGATATTCCTTCTGCGGACAGACCATGGTGCTCTGAACTGGCTGTTGAACTTCAAAAATCCAGAAGGTCAAGTCGCAAGGATATAAAGACTGCAGACTTATGATTACCAGATTCAACACCGTAAAGGAAAGCTGCACTCAAACGCCGATGCATTATCCGGAAGAGCTTGCAAAGTGGATTGCAAGCATTGTAGGCGGCAAGAAGACAAAGAAAATATTACCGCTCAGCGACTAAGAGCTGAACCAATATGCGGATGGAGCAATGAGGAAGTGAGGACTGCTCAACAGGAGGATCCAGATATCGAACCCATTCTCGCATGGAAAGAAAATGAAGAGAAACCTGAATGGGGAGACATTTCTGACCGGAGTCCAGTTCTCAAAGCCTATTGGGCACAGTGGGACTCACTATATGTGCAAGAAGGTGTCCTCAGGTGAAGATGGGAATCCACTGACGGTAAGTCGTATGTGATGCAGCTGATCGTACCGCAATCGAAAGTCAGTGAAGTTCTTCGGGAGATGCACGACGGACCTTCTGGACGGACCTGGGAGTTAACAAAACACTGGAGAAGGTGCGACATTGGTTCTACTGGTTACATGCCAGAGATGACGTGGAGAAGTGGTGCCGAACATGTGACAAGTGTGCTGCAATCAAAGGACCTGGTAGGAAGATTCAAGGTGAGATGCATCAGTACAACGTTGGATCGCCTTTTGAGAGGATTGCAGTAGATGTGGCTGGGCCTTTTCCAGAAACCAACGCTGGAAACAAGTACATTCTGGTTGTAATGGACTATTTTAGCAAGTGGCCTGAGGCATATGCCATCCCAAATCAAGAGGCCAAAACGGTGGTCGACCAGATTGTGTTTAACTGGGTGAGTAGGTTTGGCGTGCCTATGGAGCTCCATTCCGACCACGGAAGGAACTTTGAGTCAAACATCTTTCAAGGAGTGTGAACACCTCACCAAGGTCGTAGGCGACTACCAAAGAGACTGGAATAGGCACGTACCGCTATTCCTGATGGCCAAATGAAGTGCAGTACATAGCTCGACAGAACAAACACCATCTGACATCCTGTTCGGGATTACCATGCGGCTGCCCAGCGAACTTAAATTTGGATGCCCCACAGAGGAGCCACAGGACACGAACGAGTATGTGGACGACCTCAAGGAGAGACTCGCTGACATCCATAAAAGAACAAGGGAACGGATGAAAACCTACAGCGATCTAATGAAGACACGGTACGCCACAAAAGCGACAACGGCAGGACTCCAAGCAGGAGATCGTGTGTGGCTTTATAATCCTCATCGTCAAAAGGGATTGTCACCGAAACCTCAGCAGAACTGGGAAGGTCCTTACTGTTGTCACGAGGATTAACGAAGTGGTTTACCGCATCCAAAGACGACTAAGAGGCAAGTTAAAAGTAGTTCATTGTGACTGGCTTCATCGATATAGTGGCGAGGCTGTAGATGGAATTATTCGGGACGAAAAATCTTAAGGAGGCGGCAGTGTAATGTACACCCAACATTTATACCAATTTCCTAGTCGAAAACGTTCAACCGAAAATACAACTGGCAGCACTATAATGGAATGGTATAATATAAGACGTCGTTTGTGAGTGAGTGTGTGTGTGTGCAGAAATACCGGGAGGAGAATGTGTCAAGACATCATGGTTCATAGCAAAACTACTAGAAAGCTCTCGATGTTTCACACTGCTGACGCAACCAGAGTCAATTTTGATTATAGAGTGATAAAATAGAAAGTGAATTGTTGTTTACAAATGATATTCCAAAAGTTGAATTAAGATCGAATAAAGTATAGATACTGAAAAAAAGTGGTAGAATTAAATAGAAAAGTGAAGTTTTATTTTGCGAACTAAGCGCACGTTACATTGGTGTCAGAAGTGGGATAAAACTTATTAAAAAAAAAAAAAAAACCAGTTGACTAGTAAAGTGTGAAAAAGAAGTAAAAAGAAAAATAAAAACAATATACAGTGAAAATGGGTAAGTAAGTTAGAAGTGAGTTAGGTAAGCGATATCTTTCTAGAGTGGGATCGAAAAATGAGCTCGTCCTGCGCTTGTGCAACCATTTGGAACAGCAAGGGGAAGACGTAAACACTTTTGTTTTTGAGACAGAAGTGGAAGAAGAGGAAGTAAGTGAAAATGTAGATTTTTCTAGTATGATGAAACTTTTGTTAGAGCAGCGAAATGAGCAAAAGAAAGAAGAGCAGTCCTCGAACGACTCGAAGTACAACAAAAAAATCTGGAAGAGCAACGAAACGAGCAAAAGAAGCTAATTGAAGAACAACGAAACGAACAAAAGAAAGAACAACCGAATATTCTCGAAAGACTTGAGACGCAACAGAATGTTTTGGAAGGCCAGAAAAACATTCTAGAAGGCAAATTGGGCAGTATTGAGAAAAATGTATGTGCCCTTGACGAACGAGTTGATGGTGTGGAAAAACAGCTTTCTGTTATAGAGAATCGTTTGGAAAGCCGATGCGATAAACAGTTCTCTGTTCTGTCCAAGGAATTAGACCAGATCCAGAAAATCAAAATTCGAGAATCTGCTGGAGAGTTTGCAAGAAAAAAGGAGATGAAACCCCCAATATTTGATGGACAGTCTTCTTGGCCAGTCTACAATAGACAATTTGAGCCAACCGCGACAACAAATGGCTTTGATGGCGAAGACAAGTACATTGCACTGACTCTTGCTCTTAGAGGACCAGCAGCTGAATTACTTCAAACAGTTCCAGCTGGTAAGAGCGGCGATTTCAGCTCTCTCGTGGCAGCTATAGATAAACGCTTTGGAGATAGCCACTTGAAAGAAGTCTTCCGAGTCCAACTCAATAACAGAATCCAGAAAAGCGGTGAAAGTCTACAGCAGGTCCAAGCAGACGTTGAAAGACTGGTTCACCTTGCATACCCGGATGCTGGAGAAGAAATCATCAACCAGCTTGCTGTTGAGTCCTTCGTTCGTGCCATTTCCGATATACATCTTCAGAGGTCTGAACACGTACTCTTTCTGAAACTTTAGCATTCGCATTGACAATTGAAGCAGCAGAACAGGCTTTTCATGGAGTACATCGACTTAGAGAAGCCATAGTCAAAGAGTGCTCGTGCCAAAGAGCTGAAATACAAAAGAACCAGCGGGGCGGACTAGCAAGATGTTGGAACTGCAACAAGACCGGGCACTTACAGCGTGTGATGTGCTTTTTTCTTTAGAGCTGGGGTATGCTCGTCAGGTCCAGGGTTGACCAAAGAAAACACGTAAAACTTGGGTTATAAAGAAGGTCCAATCCTTTTATTTGTCTTAAAGCTAATCTTAAATAATGTTTATTAATTCTTATCGCTTATTCTGGTGATCGGTGGTTCCAATGCTGGTAGATCCTTAATCCTATGCTGGTAAAACGTCATCGAGTACTGGTTTTTTTAATCGCTGGTAAATCAACAGTCAAACACTGGCATCAACAGGCAGATCCTGGCATCAACAGTAAAAATACTGGCATCAACAGGCAGATCCTGGCATCAACAGGCAGATCCTGGCATCAACAGTAAAAATACTGGCATCAACAGTCGAACACTGGCATCAACAGGCAGATCCTGGCATCAACAGTAAAATACTGGCATCAACAGTCAAACACTGGCATCAACAGGCAGATCCTGGCATCAACAGTAAAAATACTGGCATAAACAGTCAAACACTGGCATCAACAGGCAGATCCTGGCATCAACAGTAAAATACTGGCATCAACAGTCAAACACAGGCATCAACAGGCAGAACCTGGCATCAACAGTCAAACACTGGCATCAACAGGCAGATCCTGGCATCAACAGTAAAAATACTGGCATCAACAGTCAAACACTGGCATCAACAGGCAGAACCTGGCATCAACAGTCAAACACTGGCATCAACAGGCAGATCCTGGCATCAACAGTAAAAATACTGGCATCAACAGTCAAACACTGGCATCAACAGGCAGAACCTGGCATCAACAGTCAAACACTGGCATCAACAGGCAGATCCTGGCATCAACAGTAAAAATACTAGCATCAACAGTCAAACACTGGCATCAACAGGCAGATCCTGGCATCAACAGTAAAATACTGGCATCAACAGTCAAACACTGGCATCAACAGGCAGATCCTGGCATCAACAGTAAAAATACTGGCATCAACAGTCAAACACAGGCATCAACAGGCAGATCCTGGCATCAACAGTAAAATACTGGCATCAACAGTCAAACACTGGCATAAACAGGCAGATCCTGGCATCAACAGTAAAAATACTGGCATCAACAGTCAAACACTGGCATCAACAGGCAGATCCTGGCATCAACAGTAAAAATACTGGCATCAACAGTCAAACACTGGCATCAACGGCTTAATAGCCAGCAAAATAAAACCCAAAAGTCCTTAAGAGGCTAGTGGGGGGATTTATGCTAGGAACTCCAAGGAGACCTTGCGTAAAATTGGGAATCTCTGGGTACACGACGTACCCCTGGCTTTCCTCTAGTGGAAGTAGCTTGTACACGAGATTGGTACTTTTCAACACGGGCTGGCTTCTGTCTTCTCGTATTTTTCAAGGGTGCCTTATAAAGTTTTCTGCAATAAGTGAGTGTGAGCTCTATGGCGTGAATGAAAAATATTATATGAAAACCATGGTATGCATATTGGCTTGCGGTAGGGTGTGTATTTGTAACTTCGTTACAAGCGTCAATGCCGACTACCACCAAATAAAGCCGGTTGTCAACATTGTGGAAGCAAGAGATCCAACCCAGAGCAAGGTAACAACAACACCAGCGTTGCCTATCAGTAAGAACCAACTTCGAGGGGCAGAGGCTGGATTCTTGTATCGATGGCCACAGAACCACCATCCAGGTCTCCCAGACCAAACGAGACAACAAAAGTCTGACTGTGGAGACTACCGAGACGGGAACAAACATGTGGCTACCATCGACACCGAGACGACGTGGCTTCATAACACCAATAGCTACCGTCTAAGAACCACAACGGGAGAAGCAGCAAGAGTATATGGAGAAGTATGTCTTAAAATTCGACTGGCCGATCTAGTGTTTACTCACCAATTCCCGGTGGCAGATATATGTGACGAGTGCATCATTGGAATCGACTTTATGAAACAGCACGGAGCTATTTTGGATATCGGTAATCAAGTTTTGAAATACCAACATAACGAAACTCCAATGATCTATTCGAACGAAAGCACGTCAACACTGAGGACTGTCATCACGGAAGATCTGATTCTGCCTCCTTCTTCTTAAGTGATCGTTTGGACAAAACTGGAAGGTGAGTTTGGAAGCCTTCGATACCTCATGGTGGAACCAGATACAGAGTGCTCCTCCCAAAGCGTCATCATTGGGAAAACATTGGTAGCACCGAAAAACAAGATGGTCCCCGTACGATTACTAAGAACCAGACCGAACAATGTAAAGTTGAAGAAAGAAGAAGTCGTTGGACGTTGCGAATCGGTTGCAGCAATTACGAAGATCACTGATGAAGCCCCGAGAAAAACTATAACTCCGGAGGAGCTCAAGACCATCAAAGCTAGAATATTGAATTCATCCAATCTTGATCACCAGCAAACAAGGATGGCTGAAAATCTCCTACAAGTGTACACTGACATCTTCGCAACGTCAAAAGGGACAATATGGTAGGATACAGTTGGTGCAGCATCGCATCAACACAGGAGATGCAAGACTGATTCGCCAACCCGCAAGACGCCTTCCACTGGCCAAACAAGGTGAGGCTGAGGAAATGATAATAACACTGAAGAAGGACGGTCTTATCGAAAACTCCAAAAGTCCTTGAGCGTCACCAGTGGTGCTAGTGAAAAAGAAAGACGAAAGCACTCGCTTTTGTGTAGACTACAGAAGGCTGAATGATGTGACTAAGAAGGACGGCTATCCCCTGCCAAGAATCAGTGATACCCTGGATGCCATGGAGGGAGCCCAATGGTTCTCTACACTGGACTTGAAGAGTGGATATTGGCATGTTGACATCCACCCTGATGATCGAGAAAAGATGGCGTTTTCTACAGGTAACGGGCTCTGGCAGTTCAAAGTTATGCCGTTCGGGCTATGCAACGCTCCGGCAGCATTCGAGCGTTTGATGGAGTGTGTTCTTCAAGGACTGACGTGGAAAGCTTGCCTAGTTTACTTGGACGATGTCATTGTTTACGGGAAAACATTTGACCAACATTGCAAGAACCTAAAAGCAGTGTTTCAGAGACTTCGAGAGGCCAACCTTAAACTGAATCCGGAAAAATGTGCACTTTTCAAAAACGAAGTCAAGTATTAGGGACACATCATCTCTTCCCAAGGAGTAAAGACTGATCCTGAAAAAGTTGACTCCGTAAAAAATTGGCGAACACCACAGGACAAACATCAACTCCGAAGCTTTCTTGGTCTTGCCACATATTACCAACGTTTTGTTAAGAACTTTGCTGGAGTTGCAAAGAGTTTACATCAGTTAACCGAAAAGGGAAGCAGTTTAAATGGTCAGGTGAGTGCGAGGAATCTTTCCAGGAACTCAAATACCGCCTCTGTAACGCTCCAGTGCTGGCACATCCAACACCTGGCAAAACGTTCATCATCGACGCAGATGCAAGCAACGTTGGAATCGGGGCGGTACTATCCCAAGTGCATGATGGCGAAGAGAAAGTGGTGGCATACTACAGCAAGGTCCTCTCGAAACCCGAAAGAAACTACTGCGTGACCAGAAGGGAACTGCTAGCTCTCATCTTGGCAACAAAGCACTTCCATAAGTACATCTATGGACAGATATTCCTTCTGCGGACAGACCATGGTGCTCTGAACTGGCTGTTGAACTTCAAAAATCCAGAAGGTCAAGTCGCAAGGATATAAAGACTGCAGACTTATGATTACCAGATTCAACACCGTAAAGGAAAGCTGCACTCAAACGCCGATGCATTATCCGGAAGAGCTTGCAAAGTGGATTGCAAGCATTGTAGGCGGCAAGAAGACAAAGAAAATATTACCGCTCAGCGACTAAGAGCTGAACCAATATGCGGATGGAGCAATGAGGAAGTGAGGACTGCTCAACAGGAGGATCCAGATATCGAACCCATTCTCGCATGGAAAGAAAATGAAGAGAAACCTGAATGGGGAGACATTTCTGACCGGAGTCCAGTTCTCAAAGCCTATTGGGCACAGTGGGACTCACTATATGTGCAAGAAGGTGTCCTCAGGTGAAGATGGGAATCCACTGACGGTAAGTCGTATGTGATGCAGCTGATCGTACCGCAATCGAAAGTCAGTGAAGTTCTTCGGGAGATGCACGACGGACCTTCTGGACGGACCTGGGAGTTAACAAAACACTGGAGAAGGTGCGACATCGGTTCTACTGGTTACATGCCAGAGATGACGTGGAGAAGTGGTGCCGAACATGTGACAAGTGTGCTGCAACCAAAGGACCTGGTAGGAAGATTCAAGGTGAGATGCATCAGTACAACGTTGGATCGCCTTTTGAGAGGATTGCAGTAGATGTGGCTGGGCCTTTTCCAGAAACCAACGCTGGAAACAAGTACATTCTGGTTGTAATGGACTATTTTAGCAAGTGGCCTGAGGCATATGCCATCCCAAATCAAGAGGCCAAAACGGTGGTCGACCAGATTGTGTTTAACTGGGTGAGTAGGTTTGGCGTGCCTATGGAGCTCCATTCCGACCACGGAAGGAACTTTGAGTCAAACATCTTTCAAGGAGTGTGAACACCTCACCAAGGTCGTAGGCGACTACCAAAGAGACTGGAATAGGCACGTACCGCTATTCCTGATGGCCAAATGAAGTGCAGTACATAGCTCGACAGAACAAACACCATCTGACATCCTGTTCGGGATTACCATGCGGCTGCCCAGCGAACTTAAATTTGGATGCCCCACAGAGGAGCCACAGGACACGAACGAGTATGTGGACGACCTCAAGGAGAGACTCGCTGACATCCATAAAAGAACAAGGGAACGGATGAAAACCTACAGCGATCTAATGAAGACACGGTACGCCACAAAAGCGACAACGGCAGGACTCCAAGCAGGAGATCGTGTGTGGCTTTATAATCCTCATCGTCAAAAGGGATTGTCACCGAAACCTCAGCAGAACTGGGAAGGTCCTTACTGTTGTCACGAGGATTAACGAAGTGGTTTACCGCATCCAAAGACGACTAAGAGGCAAGTTAAAAGTAGTTCATTGTGACTGGCTTCATCGATATAGTGGCGAGGCTGTAGATGGAATTATTCGGGACGAAAAATCTTAAGGAGGCGGCAGTGTAATGTACACCCAACATTTATACCAATTTCCTAGTCGAAAACGTTCAACCGAAAATACAACTGGCAGCACTATAATGGAATGGTATAATATAAGACGTCGTTTGTGAGTGAGTGTGTGTGTGTGCAGAAATACCGGGAGGAGAATGTGTCAAGACATCATGGTTCATAGCAAAACTACTAGAAAGCTCTCGATGTTTCACACTGCTGACGCAACCAGAGTCAATTTTGATTATAGAGTGATAAAATAGAAAGTGAATTGTTGTTTACAAATGATATTCCAAAAGTTGAATTAAGATCGAATAAAGTATAGATACTGAAAAAAAGTGGTAGAATTAAATAGAAAAGTGAAGTTTTATTTTGCGAACTAAGCGCACGTTACATTGGTGTCAGAAGTGGGATAAAACTTATTAAAAAAAAAAAAAAACCAGTTGACTAGTAAAGTGTGAAAAAGAAGTAAAAAGAAAAATAAAAACAATATACAGTGAAAATGGGTAAGTAAGTTAGAAGTGAGTTAGGTAAGCGATATCTTTCTAGAGTGGGATCGAAAAATGAGCTCGTCCTGCGCTTGCGCAACCATTTGGAACAGCAAGGGGAAGACGTAAACACTTTTGTTTTTGAGACAGAAGTGGAAGAAGAGGAAGTAAGTGAAAATGTAGATTTTTCTAGTATGATGAAACTTTTGTTAGAGCAGCGAAATGAGCAAAAGAAAGAAGAGCAGTCCTCGAACGACTCGAAGTACAACAAAAAAATCTGGAAGAGCAACGAAACGAGCAAAAGAAGCTAATTGAAGAACAACGAAACGAACAAAAGAAAGAACAACCGAATATTCTCGAAAGACTTGAGACGCAACAGAATGTTTTGGAAGGCCAGAAAAACATTCTAGAAGGCAAATTGGGCAGTATTGAGAAAAATGTATGTGCCCTTGACGAACGAGTTGATGGTGTGGAAAAACAGCTTTCTGTTATAGAGAATCGTTTGGAAAGCCGATGCGATAAACAGTTCTCTGTTCTGTCCAAGGAATTAGACCAGATCCAGAAAATCAAAATTCGAGAATCTGCTGGAGAGTTTGCAAGAAAAAAGGAGATGAAACCCCCAATATTTGATGGGGGTTTAAAAATACTGGCATCAACAGTCAAACACTGGCATCAACAGGCAGAACCTGGCATCAACAGTCAAACACTGGCATCAACAGGCAGATCCTGGCATCAACAGTAAAAATACTAGCATCAACAGTCAAACACTGGCATCAACAGGCAGATCCTGGCATCAACAGTAAAATACTGGCATCAACAGTCAAACACTGGCATCAACAGGCAGATCCTGGCATCAACAGTAAAAATACTGGCATCAACAGTCAAACACAGGCATCAACAGGCAGATCCTGGCATCAACAGTAAAATACTGGCATCAACAGTCAAACACTGGCATAAACAGGCAGATCCTGGCATCAACAGTAAAAATACTGGCATCAACAGTCAAACACTGGCATCAACAGGCAGATCCTGGCATCAACAGTAAAAATACTGGCATCAACAGTCAAACACTGGCATCAACGGCTTAATAGCCAGCAAAATAAAACCCAAAAGTCCTTAAGAGGCTAGTGGGGGGATTTATGCTAGGAACTCCAAGGAGACCTTGCGTAAAATTGGGAATCTCTGGGTACACGACGTACCCCTGGCTTTCCTCTAGTGGAAGTAGCTTGTACACGAGATTGGTACTTTTCAACACGGGCTGGCTTCTGTCTTCTCGTATTTTTCAAGGGTGCCTTATACAGTTTTCTGCAATAAGTGAGTGTGAGCTCTATGGCGTGAATGAAAAATATTATATGAAAACCATGGTATGCATATTGGCTTGCGGTAGGGTGTGTATTTGTAACTTCGTTACAAGCGTCAATGCCGACTACCACCAAATAAAGCCGGTTGTCAACATTGTGGAAGCAAGAGATCCAACCCAGAGCAAGGTAACAACAACACCAGCGTTGCCTATCAGTAAGAACCAACTTCGAGGGGCAGAGGCTGGATTCTTGTATCGATGGCCACAGAACCACCATCCAGGTCTCCCAGACCAAACGAGACAACAAAAGTCTGACTGTGGAGACTACCGAGACGGGAACAAACATGTGGCTACCATCGACACCGAGACGACGTGGCTTCATAACACCAATAGCTACCGTCTAAGAACCACAACGGGAGAAGCAGCAAGAGTATATGGAGAAGTATGTCTTAAAATTCGACTGGCCGATCTAGTGTTTACTCACCAATTCCCGGTGGCAGATATATGTGACGAGTGCATCATTGGAATCGACTTTATGAAACAGCACGGAGCTATTTTGGATATCGGTAATCAAGTTTTGAAATACCAACATAACGAAACTCCAATGATCTATTCGAACGAAAGCACGTCAACACTGAGGACTGTCATCACGGAAGATCTGATTCTGCCTCCTTCTTCTTAAGTGATCGTTTGGACAAAACTGGAAGGTGAGTTTGGAAGCCTTCGATACCTCATGGTGGAACCAGATACAGAGTGCTCCTCCCAAAGCGTCATCATTGGGAAAACATTGGTAGCACCGAAAAACAAGATGGTCCCCGTACGATTACTAAGAACCAGACCGAACAATGTAAAGTTGAAGAAAGAAGAAGTCGTTGGACGTTGCGAATCGGTTGCAGCAATTACGAAGATCACTGATGAAGCCCCGAGAAAAACTATAACTCCGGAGGAGCTCAAGACCATCAAAGCTAGAATATTGAATTCATCCAATCTTGATCACCAGCAAACAAGGATGGCTGAAAATCTCCTACAAGTGTACACTGACATCTTCGCAACGTCAAAAGGGACAATATGGTAGGATACAGTTGGTGCAGCATCGCATCAACACAGGAGATGCAAGACTGATTCGCCAACCCGCAAGACGCCTTCCACTGGCCAAACAAGGTGAGGCTGAGGAAATGATAATAACACTGAAGAAGGACGGTCTTATCGAAAACTCCAAAAGTCCTTGAGCGTCACCAGTGGTGCTAGTGAAAAAGAAAGACGAAAGCACTCGCTTTTGTGTAGACTACAGAAGGCTGAATGATGTGACTAAGAAGGACGGCTATCCCCTGCCAAGAATCAGTGATACCCTGGATGCCATGGAGGGAGCCCAATGGTTCTCTACACTGGACTTGAAGAGTGGATATTGGCATGTTGACATCCACCCTGATGATCGAGAAAAGATGGCGTTTTCTACAGGTAACGGGCTCTGGCAGTTCAAAGTTATGCCGTTCGGGCTATGCAATGCTCCGGCAGCATTCGAGCGTTTGATGGAGTGTGTTCTTCAAGGACTGACGTGGAAAGCTTGCCTAGTTTACTTGGACGATGTCATTGTTTACGGGAAAACATTTGACCAACATTGCAAGAACCTAAAAGCAGTGTTTCAGAGACTTCGAGAGGCCAACCTTAAACTGAATCCGGAAAAATGTGCACTTTTCAAAAACGAAGTCAAGTATTAGGGACACATCATCTCTTCCCAAGGAGTAAAGACTGATCCTGAAAAAGTTGACTCCGTAAAAAATTGGCGAACACCACAGGACAAACATCAACTCCGAAGCTTTCTTGGTCTTGCCACATATTACCGACGTTTTGTTAAGAACTTTGCTGGAGTTGCAAAGAGTTTACATCAGTTAACCGAAAAGGGAAGCAGTTTAAATGGTCAGGTGAGTGCGAGAAATCTTTCCAGGAACTCAAATACCGCCTCTGTAACGCTCCAGTGCTGGCACATCCAACACCTGGCAAAACGTTCATCATCGACGCAGATGCAAGCAACGTTGGAATCGGGGCGGTACTATCCCAAGTGCATGATGGCGAAGAGAAAGTGGTGGCATACTACAGCAAGGTCCTCTCGAAAACCGAAAGAAACTACTGCGTGACCAGAAGGGAACTGCTAGCTCTCATCTTGGCAACAAAGCACTTCCATAAGTACATCTATGGACAGATATTCCTTCTGCGGACAGACCATGGTGCTCTGAACTGGCTGTTGAACTTCAAAAATCCAGAAGGTCAAGTCGCAAGGATATAAAGACTGCAGACTTATGATTACCAGATTCAACACCGTAAAGGAAAGCTGCACTCAAACGCCGATGCATTATCCGGAAGAGCTTGCAAAGTGGATTGCAAGCATTGTAGGCGGCAAGAAGACAAAGAAAATATTACCGCTCAGCGACTAAGAGCTGAACCAATATGCGGATGGAGCAATGAGGAAGTGAGGACTGCTCAACAGGAGGATCCAGATATCGAACCCATTCTCGCATGGAAAGAAAATGAAGAGAAACCTGAATGGGGAGACATTTCTGACCGGAGTCCAGTTCTCAAAGCCTATTGGGCACAGTGGGACTCACTATATGTGCAAGAAGGTGTCCTCAGGTGAAGATGGGAATCCACTGACGGTAAGTCGTATGTGATGCAGCTGATCGTACCGCAATCGAAAGTCAGTGAAGTTCTTCGGGAGATGCACGACGGACCTTCTGGACGGACCTGGGAGTTAACAAAACACTGGAGAAGGTGCGGCATCGGTTCTACTGGTTACATGCCAGAGATGACGTGGAGAAGTGGTGCCGAACATGTGACAAGTGTGCTGCAATCAAAGGACCTGGTAGGAAGATTCAAGGTGAGATTCATCAGTACAACGTTGGATCGCATTTTGAGAGGATTGCAGTAGATGTGGCTGGGCCTTTTCCAGAATCCAACGCTGGAAACAAGTACATTCTGGTTGTAATGGACTATTTTAGCAAGTGGCCTGAGGCATATGCCATCCCAAATCAAGAGGCCAAAACGGTGGTCGACCAGATTGTGTTTAACTGGGTGAGTAGGTTTGGCGTGCCTATGGAACTCCATTCCGACCACGGAAGGAACTTTGAGTCAAACATCTTTCAAGGAGTGTGAACACCTCACCAAGGTCGTAGGAGACTGGAATAGGCACGTACCGCTATTCCTGATGGCCAAATGAAGTGCAGTACATAGCTCGACAGAACAAACACCATCTGACATCCTGTTCGGGATTACCATGCGGCTGCCCAGCGAACTTAAATTTGGATGCCCCACAGAGGAGCCACAGGACACGAACGAGTATGTGGACGACCTCAAGGAGAGACTCGCTGACATCCATAAAAGAACAAGGGAACGGATGAAAACCTACAGCGATCTAATGAAGACACGGTACGCCACAAAAGCGACAACGGCAGGACTCCAAGCAGGAGATCGTGTGTGGCTTTATAATCCTCATCGTCAAAAGGGATTGTCACCGAAACCTCAGCAGAACTGGGAAGGTCCTTACTGCTGTCACGAGGATTAACGAAGTGGTTTACCGCATCCAAAGACGACTAAGAGGCAAGTTAAAAGTAGTTCATTGTGACTGGCTTCATCGATATAGTGGCGAGGCTGTAGATGGAATTATTCGGGACGAAAAATCTTAAGGAGGCGGCAGTGTAATGTACACCCAACATTTATACCAATTTCCTAGTCGAAAACGTTCAACCGAAAATACAACTGGCAGCACTATAATGGAATGGTATAATATAAGACGTCGTTTGTGAGTGAGTGTGTGTGTGTGCAGAAATACCGGGAGGAGAATGTGTCAAGACATCATGGTTCATAGCAAAACTACTAGAAAGCTCTCGATGTTTCACACTGCTGACGCAACCAGAGTCAATTTTGATTATAGAGTGATAAAATAGAAAGTGAATTGTTGTTTACAAATGATATTCCAAAAGTTGAATTAAGATCGAATAAAGTATAGATACTGAAAAAAAGTGGTAGAATTAAATAGAAAAGTGAAGTTTTATTTTGCGAACTAAGCGCACGTTACATTGGTGTCAGAAGTGGGATAAAACTTATTAAAAAAAAAAAAAACCAGTTGACTAGTAAAGTGTGAAAAAGAAGTAAAAAGAAAAATAAAAACAATATACAGTGAAAATGGGTAAGTAAGTTAGAAGTGAGTTAGGTAAGCGATATCTTTCTAGAGTGGGATCGAAAAATGAGCTCGTCCTGCGCTTGCGCAACCATTTGGAACAGCAAGGGGAAGACGTAAACACTTTTGTTTTTGAGACAGAAGTGGAAGAAGAGGAAGTAAGTGAAAATGTAGATTTTTCTAGTATGATGAAACTTTTGTTAGAGCAGCGAAATGAGCAAAAGAAAGAAGAGCAGTCCTCGAACGACTCGAAGTACAACAAAAAAATCTGGAAGAGCAACGAAACGAGCAAAAGAAGCTAATTGAAGAACACCGAAACGAACAAAAGAAAGAACAACCGAATATTCTCGAAAGACTTGAGACGCAACAGAATGTTTTGGAAGGCCAGAAAAACATTCTAGAAGGCAAATTGGGCAGTATTGAGAAAAATGTATGTGCCCTTGACGAACGAGTTGATGGTGTGGAAAAACAGCTTTCTGTTATAGAGAATCGTTTGGAAAGCCGATGCGATAAACAGTTCTCTGTTCTGTCCAAGGAATTAGACCAGATCCAGAAAATCAAAATTCGAGAATCTGCTGGAGAGTTTGCAAGAAAAAAGGAGATGAAACCCCCAATATTTGATGGACAGTCTTCTTGGCCAGTCTACAATAGACAATTTGAGCCAACCGCGACAACAAATGGCTTTGATGACGAAGACAAGTACATTGCACTGACTCTTGCTCTTAGAGGACCAGCAGCTGAATTACTTCAAACAGTTCCAGCTGGTAAGAGCGGCGATTTCAGCTCTCTCGTGGCAGCTATAGATAAACGCTTTGGAGATAGCCACTTGAAAGAAGTCTTCCGAGTCCAACTCAATAACAGAATCCAGAAAAGCGGTGAAAGTCTACAGCAGGTCCAAGCAGACGTTGAAAGACTGGTTCACCTTGCATACCCGGATGCTGGAGAAGAAATCATCAACCAGCTTGCTGTTGAGTCCTTCGTTCGTGCCATTTCCGATATACATCTTCAGAGGTCTGAACACGTACTCTTTCTGAAACTTTAGCATTCGCATTGACAATTGAAGCAGCAGAACAGGCTTTTCATGGAGTACATCGACTTAGAGAAGCCATAGTCAAAGAGTGCTCGTGCCAAAGAGCTGAAATACAAAAGAACCAGCGGGGCGGACTAGCAAGATGTTGGAACTGCAACAAGACCGGGCACTTACAGCGTGTGATGTGCTTTTTTCTTTAGAGCTGAGGTATGCTCGTCAGGTCCAGGGTTGACCAAAGAAAACACGTAAAACTTGGGTTATAAAGAAGGTCCAATCCTTTTATTTGTCTTAAAGCTAATCTTAAATAATGTTTATTAATTCTTATCGCTTATTCTGGTGATCGGTGGTTCCAATGCTGGTAGATCCTTAATCCTATGCTGGTAAAACGTCATCGAGTACTGGTTTTTTTAATCGCTGGTAAATCAACAGTCAAACACTGGCATCAACAGGCAGATCCTGGCATCAACAGTAAAAATACTGGCATCAACAGGCAGATCCTGGCATCAACAGGCAGATCCTGGCATCAACAGTAAAAATACTAGCATCAACAGTCGAACACTGGCATCAACAGGCAGATCCTGGCATCAACAGTAAAATACTGGCATCAACAGTCAAACACTGGCATCAACAGGCAAATCCTGGCATCAACAGTAAAAATACTGGCATAAACAGTCAAACACTGGCATCAACAGGCAGATCCTGGCATCAACAGTAAAATACTGGCATCAACAGTCAAACACTGGCATCAACAGGCAGAACCTGGCATCAACAGTCAAACACTGGCATCAACAGGCAGATCCTGGCATCAACAGTAAAAATACTGGCATCAACAGTCAAACACTGGCATCAACAGGCAGAACCTGGCATCAACAGTCAAACACTGGCATCAACAGGCAGATCCTGGCATCAACAGTCAAACACTGGCATCAACAGGCAGAACCTGGCATCAACAGTCAAACACTGGCATCAACAGGCAGATCCTGGCATCAACAGTAAAAATACTAGCATCAACAGTCAAACACTGGCATCAACAGGCAGATCCTGGCATCAACAGTAAAATACTGGCATCAACAGTCAAACACTGGCATCAACAGGCAGATCCTGGCATCAACAGTAAAAATACTGGCATCAACAGTCAAACACAGGCATCAACAGGCAGATCCTGGCATCAACAGTAAAATACTGGCATCAACAGTCAAACACTGGCATAAACAGGCAGATCCTGGCATCAACAGTAAAAATACTGGCATCAACAGTCAAACACTGGCATCAACAGGCAGATCCTGGCATCAACAGTAAAAATACTGGCATCAACAGTCAAACACTGGCATCAACGGCTTAATAGCCAGCAAAATAAAACCCAAAAGTCCTTAAGAGGCTAGTGGGGGGATTTATGCTAGGAACTCCAAGGAGACCTTGCGTAAAATTGGGAATCTCTGGGTACACGACGTACCCCTGGCTTTCCTCTAGTGGAAGTAGCTTGTACACGAGATTGGTACTTTTCAACACGGGCTGGCTTCTGTCTTCTCGTATTTTTCAAGGGTGCCTTATAAAGTTTTCTGCAATAAGTGAGTGTGAGCTCTATGGCGTGAATGAAAAATATTATATGAAAACCATGGTATGCATATTGGCTTGCGGTAGGGTGTGTATTTGTAACTTCGTTACAAGCGTCAACATTGTGGAAGCAAGAGATCCAACCCAGAGCAAGGTAACAACAACACCAGCGTTGCCTATCAGTAAGAACCAACTTCGAGGGGCAGAGGCTGGATTCTTGTATCGATGGCCACAGAACCACCATCCAGGTCTCCCAGACCAAACGAGACAACAAAAGTCTGACTGTGGAGACTACCGAGACGGGAACAAACATGTGGCTACCATCGACACCGAGACGACGTGGCTTCATAACACCAATAGCTACCGTCTAAGAACCACAACGGGAGAAGCAGCAAGAGTATATGGAGAAGTATGTCTTAAAATTCGACTGGCCGATCTAGTGTTTACTCACCAATTCCCGGTGGCAGATATATGTGACGAGTGCATCATTGGAATCGACTTTATGAAACAGCACGGAGCTATTTTGGATATCGGTAATCAAGTTTTGAAATACCAACATAACGAAACTCCAATGATCTATTCGAACGAAAGCACGTCAACACTGAGGACTGTCATCACGGAAGATCTGATTCTGCCTCCTTCTTCTTAAGTGATCGTTTGGACAAAACTGGAAGGTGAGTTTGGAAGCCTTCGATACCTCATGGTGGAACCAGATACAGAGTGCTCCTCCCAAAGCGTCATCATTGGGAAAACATTGGTAGCACCGAAAAACAAGATGGTCCCCGTACGATTACTAAGAACCAGACCGAACAATGTAAAGTTGAAGAAAGAAGAAGTCGTTGGACGTTGCGAATCGGTTGCAGCAATTACGAAGATCACTGATGAAGCCCCGAGAAAAACTATAACTCCGGAGGAGCTCAAGACCATCAAAGCTAGAATATTGAATTCATCCAATCTTGATCACCAGCAAACAAGGATGGCTGAAAATCTCCTACAAGTGTACACTGACATCTTCGCAACGTCAAAAGGGACAATATGGTAGGATACAGTTGGTGCAGCATCGCATCAACACAGGAGATGCAAGACTGATTCGCCAACCCGCAAGACGCCTTCCACTGGCCAAACAAGGTGAGGCTGAGGAAATGATAATAACACTGAAGAAGGACGGTCTTATCGAAAACTCCAAAAGTCCTTGAGCGTCACCAGTGGTGCTAGTGAAAAAGAAAGACGAAAGCACTCGCTTTTGTGTAGACTACAGAAGGCTGAATGATGTGACTAAGAAGGACGGCTATCCCCTGCCAAGAATCAGTGATACCCTGGATGCCATGGAGGGAGCCCAATGGTTCTCTACACTGGACTTGAAGAGTGGATATTGGCATGTTGACATCCACCCTGATGATCGAGAAAAGATGGCGTTTTCTACAGGTAACGGGCTCTGGCAGTTCAAAGTTATGCCGTTCGGGCTATGCAACGCTCCGGCAGCATTCGAGCGTTTGATGGAGTGTGTTCTTCAAGGACTGACGTGGAAAGCTTGCCTAGTTTACTTGGACGATGTCATTGTTTACGGGAAAACATTTGACCAACATTGCAAGAACCTAAAAGCAGTGTTTCAGAGACTTCGAGAGGCCAACCTTAAACTGAATCCGGAAAAATGTGCACTTTTCAAAAACGAAGTCAAGTATTAGGGACACATCATCTCTTCCCAAGGAGTAAAGACTGATCCTGAAAAAGTTGACTCCGTAAAAAATTGGCGAACACCACAGGACAAACATCAACTCCGAAGCTTTCTTGGTCTTGCCACATATTACCGACGTTTTGTTAAGAACTTTGCTGGAGTTGCAAAGAGTTTACATCAGTTAACCGAAAAGGGAAGCAGTTTAAATGGTCAGGTGAGTGCGAGAAATCTTTCCAGGAACTCAAATACCGCCTCTGTAACGCTCCAGTGCTGGCACATCCAACACCTGGCAAAACGTTCATCATCGACGCAGATGCAAGCAACGTTGGAATCGGGGCGGTACTATCCCAAGTGCATGATGGCGAAGAGAAAGTGGTGGCATACTACAGCAAGGTCCTCTCGAAACCCGAAAGAAACTACTGCGTGACCAGAAGGGAACTGCTAGCTCTCATCTTGGCAACAAAGCACTTCCATAAGTACATCTATGGACAGATATTCCTTCTGCGGACAGACCATGGTGCTCTGAACTGGCTGTTGAACTTCAAAAATCCAGAAGGTCAAGTCGCAAGGATATAAAGACTGCAGACTTATGATTACCAGATTCAACACCGTAAAGGAAAGCTGCACTCAAACGCCGATGCATTATCCGGAAGAGCTTGCAAAGTGGATTGCAAGCATTGTAGGCGGCAAGAAGACAAAGAAAATATTACCGCTCAGCGACTAAGAGCTGAACCAATATGCGGATGGAGCAATGAGGAAGTGAGGACTGCTCAACAGGAGGATCCAGATATCGAACCCATTCTCGCATGGAAAGAAAATGAAGAGAAACCTGAATGGGGAGACATTTCTGACCGGAGTCCAGTTCTCAAAGCCTATTGGGCACAGTGGGACTCACTATATGTGCAAGAAGGTGTCCTCAGGTGAAGATGGGAATCCACTGACGGTAAGTCGTATGTGATGCAGCTGATCGTACCGCAATCGAAAGTCAGTGAAGTTCTTCGGGAGATGCACGACGGACCTTCTGGACGGACCTGGGAGTTAACAAAACACTGGAGAAGGTGCGGCATCGGTTCTACTGGTTACATGCCAGAGATGACGTGGAGAAGTGGTGCCGAACATGTGACAAGTGTGCTGCAATCAAAGGACCTGGTAGGAAGATTCAAGGTGAGATGCATCAGTACAACGTTGGATCGCCTTTTGAGAGGATTGCAGTAGATGTGGCTGGGCCTTTTCCAGAATCCAACGCTGGAAACAAGTACATTCTGGTTGTAATGGACTATTTTAGCAAGTGGCCTGAGGCATATGCCATCCCAAATCAAGAGGCCAAAACGGTGGTCGACCAGATTGTGTTTAACTGGGTGAGTAGGTTTGGCGTGCCTATGGAACTCCATTCCGACCACGGAAGGAACTTTGAGTCAAACATCTTTCAAGGAGTGTGAACACCTCACCAAGGTCGTAGGAGACTGGAATAGGCACGTACCGCTATTCCTGATGGCCAAATGAAGTGCAGTACATAGCTCGACAGAACAAACACCATCTGACATCCTGTTCGGGATTACCATGCGGCTGCCCAGCGAACTTAAATTTGGATGCCCCACAGAGGAGCCACAGGACACGAACGAGTATGTGGACGACCTCAAGGAGAGACTCGCTGACATCCATAAAAGAACAAGGGAACGGATGAAAACCTACAGCGATCTAATGAAGACACGGTACGCCACAAAAGCGACAACGGCAGGACTCCAAGCAGGAGATCGTGTGTGGCTTTATAATCCTCATCGTCAAAAGGTCACCGAAACCTCAGCAGAACTGGGAAGGTCCTTACTGCTGTCACGAGGATTAACGAAGTGGTTTACCGCATCCAAAGACGACTAAGAGGCAAGTTAAAAGTAGTTCATTGTGACTGGCTTCATCGATATAGTGGCGAGGCTGTAGATGGAATTATTCGGGACGAAAAATCTTAAGGAGGCGGCAGTGTAATGTACACCCAACATTTATACCAATTTCCTAGTCGAAAACGTTCAACCGAAAATACAACTGGCAGCACTATAATGGAATGGTATAATATAAGACGTCGTTTGTGAGTGAGTGTGTGTGTGTGCAGAAATACCGGGAGGAGAATGTATCAAGACATCATGGTTCATAGCAAAACTACTAGAAAGCTCTCGATGTTTCACACTGCTGACGCAACCAGAGTCAATTTTGATTATAGAGTGATAAAATAGAAAGTGAATTGTTGTTTACAAATGATATTCCAAAAGTTGAATTAAGATCGAATAAAGTATAGATACTGAAAAAAAGTGGTAGAATTAAATAGAAAAGTGAAGTTTTATTTTGCGAACTAAGCGCACGTTACATTGGTGTCAGAAGTGGGATAAAACTTATTAAAAAAAAAAAAACCAGTTGACTAGTAAAGTGTGAAAAAGAAGTAAAAAGAAAAATAAAAACAATATACAGTGAAAATGGGTAAGTAAGTTAGAAGTGAGTTAGGTAAGCGATATCTTTCTAGAGTGGGATCGAAAAATGAGCTCGTCCTGCGCTTGCGCAACCATTTGGAACAGCAAGGGGAAGACGTAAACACTTTTGTTTTTGAGACAGAAGTGGAAGAAGAGGAAGTAAGTGAAAATGTAGATTTTTCTAGTATGATGAAACTTTTGTTAGAGCAGCGAAATGAGCAAAAGAAAGAAGAGCAGTCCTCGAACGACTCGAAGTACAACAAAAAAATCTGGAAGAGCAACGAAACGAGCAAAAGAAGCTAATTGAAGAACACCGAAACGAACAAAAGAAAGAACAACCGAATATTCTCGAAAGACTTGAGACGCAACAGAATGTTTTGGAAGGCCAGAAAAACATTCTAGAAGGCAAATTGGGCAGTATTGAGAAAAATGTATGTGCCCTTGACGAACGAGTTGATGGTGTGGAAAAACAGCTTTCTGTTATAGAGAATCGTTTGGAAAGCCGATGCGATAAACAGTTCTCTGTTCTGTCCAAGGAATTAGACCAGATCCAGAAAATCAAAATTCGAGAATCTGCTGGAGAGTTTGCAAGAAAAAAGGAGATGAAACCCCCAATATTTGATGGACAGTCTTCTTGGCCAGTCTACAATAGACAATTTGAGCCAACCGCGACAACAAATGGCTTTGATGACGAAGACAAGTACATTGCACTGACTCTTGCTCTTAGAGGACCAGCAGCTGAATTACTTCAAACAGTTCCAGCTGGTAAGAGCGGCGATTTCAGCTCTCTCGTGGCAGCTATAGATAAACGCTTTGGAGATAGCCACTTGAAAGAAGTCTTCCGAGTCCAACTCAATAACAGAATCCAGAAAAGCGGTGAAAGTCTACAGCAGGTCCAAGCAGACGTTGAAAGACTGGTTCACCTTGCATACCCGGATGCTGGAGAAGAAATCATCAACCAGCTTGCTGTGCCATTTCCGATATACATCTTCAGAGGTCTGAACACGTACTCTTTCTGAAACTTTAGCATTCGCATTGACAATTGAAGCAGCAGAACAGGCTTTTCATGGAGTACATCGACTTAGAGAAGCCATAGTCAAAGAGTGCTCGTGCCAAAGAGCTGAAATACAAAAGAACCAGCGGGGCGGACTAGCAAGATGTTGCAACTGCAACAAGACCGGGCACTTACAGCGTGTGATGTGCTTTTTTCTTTAGAGCTGGGGTATGCTCGTCAGGTCCAGGGTTGACCAAAGAAAACACGTAAAACTTGGGTTATAAAGAAGGTCCAATCCTTTTATTTGTCTTAAAGCTAATCTTAAATAATGTTTATTAATTCTTATCGCTTATTCTGGTGATCGGTGGTTCCAATGCTGGTAGATCCTTAATCCTATGCTGGTAAAACGTCATCGAGTACTGGTTTTTTTAATCGCTGGTAAATCAACAGTCAAACACTGGCATCAACAGGCAGATCCTGGCATCAACAGTAAAAATACTGGCATCAACAGGCAGATCCTGGCATCAACAGTAAAAATACTGGCATCAACAGTCGAACACTGGCATCAACAGGCAGATCCTGGCATCAACAGTAAAATACTGGCATCAACAGTCAAACACTGGCATCAACAGGCAGATCCTGGCATCAACAGTAAAAATACTGGCATAAACAGTCAAACACTGGCATCAACAGGCAGATCCTGGCATCAACAGTAAAATACTGGCATCAACAGTCAAACACTGGCATCAACAGGCAGAACCTGGCATCAACAGTCAAACACTGGCATCAACAGGCAGATCCTGGCATCAACAGTAAAAATACTGGCATCAACAGTCAAACACTGGCATCAACAGGCAGAACCTGGTATCAACAGTCAAACACTGGCATCAACAGGCAGATCCTGGCATCAACAGTAAAAATACTGGCATCAACAGTCAAACACTGGCATCAACAGGCAGAACCTGGCATCAACAGTCAAACACTGGCATCAACAGGCAGATCCTGGCATCAACAGTAAAAATACTAGCATCAACAGTCAAACACTGGCATCAACAGGCAGATCCTGGCATCAACAGTAAAATACTGGCATCAACAGTCAAACACTGGCATCAACAGGCAGATCCTGGCATCAACAGTAAAAATACTGGCATCAACAGTCAAACACTGGCATCAACGGCTTAATAGCCAGCAAAATAAAACCCAAAAGTCCTTAAGAGGCTAGTGGGGGGATTTATGCTAGGAACTCCAAGGAGACCTTGCGTAAAATTGGGAATCTCTGGGTACACGACGTACCCCTGGCTTTCCTCTAGTGGAAGTAGCTTGTACACGAGATTGGTACTTTTCAACACGGGCTGGCTTCTGTCTTCTCGTATTTTTCAAGGGTGCCTTATAAAGTTTTCTGCAATAAGTGAGTGTGAGCTCTATGGCGTGAATGAAAAATATTATATGAAAACCATGGTATGCATATTGGCTTGCGGTAGGGTGTGTATTTGTAACTTCGTTACAAGCGTCAATGCCGACTACCACCAAATAAAGCCGGTTGTCAACATTGTGGAAGCAAGAGATCCAATCCAGAGCAAGGTAACAACAACACCAGCGTTGCCTATCAGTAAGAACCAACTTCGAGGGGCAGAGGCTGGATTCTTGTATCGATGGCCACAGAACCACCATCCAGGTCTCCCAGACCAAACGAGACAACAAAAGTCTGACTGTGGAGACTACCGAGACGGGAACAAACATGTGGCTACCATCGACACCGAGACGACGTGGCTTCATAACACCAATAGCTACCGTCTAAGAACCACAACGGGAGAAGCAGCAAGAGTATATGGAGAAGTATGTCTTAAAATTCGACTGGCCGATCTAGTGTTTACTCACCAATTCCCGGTGGCAGATATATGTGACGAGTGCATCATTGGAATCGACTTTATGAAACAGCACGGAGCTATTTTGGATATCGGTAATCAAGTTTTGAAATACCAACATAACGAAACTCCAATGATCTATTCGAACGAAAGCACGTCAACACTGAGGACTGTCATCACGGAAGATCTGATTCTGCCTCCTTCTTCTTAAGTGATCGTTTGGACAAAACTGGAAGGTGAGTTTGGAAGCCTTCGATACCTCATGGTGGAACCAGATACAGAGTGCTCCTCCCAAAGCGTCATCATTGGGAAAACATTGGTAGCACCGAAAAACAAGATGGTCCCCGTACGATTACTAAGAACCAGACCGAACAATGTAAAGTTGAAGAAAGAAGAAGTCGTTGGACGTTGCGAATCGGTTGCAGCAATTACGAAGATCACTGATGAAGCCCCGAGAAAAACTATAACTCCGGAGGAGCTCAAGACCATCAAAGCTAGAATATTGAATTCATCCAATCTTGATCACCAGCAAACAAGGATGGCTGAAAATCTCCTACAAGTGTACACTGACATCTTCGCAACGTCAAAAGGGACAATATGGTAGGATACAGTTGGTGCAGCATCGCATCAACACAGGAGATGCAAGACTGATTCGCCAACCCGCAAGACGCCTTCCACTGGCCAAACAAGGTGAGGCTGAGGAAATGATAATAACACTGAAGAAGGAAGGTCTTATCGAAAACTCCAAAAGTCCTTGAGCGTCACCAGTGGTGCTAGTGAAAAAGAAAGACGAAAGCACTCGCTTTTGTGTAGACTACAGAAGGCTGAATGATGTGACTAAGAAGGACGGCTATCCCCTGCCAAGAATCAGTGATACCCTGGATGCCATGGAGGGAGCCCAATGGTTCTCTACACTGGACTTGAAGAGTGGATATTGGCATGTTGACATCCACCCTGATGATCGAGAAAAGATGGCGTTTTCTACAGGTAACGGGCTCTGGCAGTTCAAAGTTATGCCGTTCGGGCTATGCAACGCTCCGGCAGCATTCGAGCGTTTGATGGAGTGTGTTCTTCAAGGACTGACGTGGAAAGCTTGCCTAGTTTACTTGGACGATGTCATTGTTTACGGGAAAACATTTGACCAACATTGCAAGAACCTAAAAGCAGTGTTTCAGAGACTTCGAGAGGCCAACCTTAAACTGAATCCGGAAAAATGTGCACTTTTCAAAAACGAAGTCAAGTATTAGGGACACATCATCTCTTCCCAAGGAGTAAAGACTGATCCTGAAAAAGTTGACTCCGTAAAAAATTGGCGAACACCACAGGACAAACATCAACTCCGAAGCTTTCTTGGTCTTGCCACATATTACCGACGTTTTGTTAAGAACTTTGCTGGAGTTGCAAAGAGTTTACATCAGTTAACCGAAAAGGGAAGCAGTTTAAATGGTCAGGTGAGTGCGAGAAATCTTTCCAGGAACTCAAATACCGCCTCTGTAACGCTCCAGTGCTGGCACATCCAACACCTGGCAAAACGTTCATCATCGACGCAGATGCAAGCAACGTTGGAATCGGGGCGGTACTATCCCAAGTGCATGATGGCGAAGAGAAAGTGGTGGCATACTACAGCAAGGTCCTCTCGAAACCCGAAAGAAACTACTGCGTGACCAGAAGGGAACTGCTAGCTCTCATCTTGGCAACAAAGCACTTCCATAAGTACATCTATGGACAGATATTCCTTCTGCGGACAGACCATGGTGCTCTGAACTGGCTGTTGAACTTCAAAAATCCAGAAGGTCAAGTCGCAAGGATATAAAGACTGCAGACTTATGATTACCAGATTCAACACCGTTAAGGAAAGCTGCACTCAAACGCCGATGCATTATCCGGAAGAGCTTGCAAAGTGGATTGCAAGCATTGTAGGCGGCAAGAAGACAAAGAAAATATTACCGCTCAGCGACTAAGAGCTGAACCAATATGCGGATGGAGCAATGAGGAAGTGAGGACTGCTCAACAGGAGGATCCAGATATCGAACCCATTCTCGCATGGAACGAAAATGAAGAGAAACCTGAATGGGGAGACATTTCTGACCGGAGTCCAGTTCTCAAAGCCTATTGGGCACAGTGGGACTCACTATATGTGCAAGAAGGTGTCCTCAGGTGAAGATGGGAATCCACTGACGGTAAGTCGTATGTGATGCAGCTGATCGTACCGCAATCGAAAGTCAGTGAAGTTCTTCGGGAGATGCACGACGGACCTTCTGGACGGACCTGGGAGTTAACAAAACACTGGAGAAGGTGCGGCATCGGTTCTATTGGTTACATGCCAGAGATGACGTGAAGAAGTGGTGCCGAACATGTGACAAGTGTGCTGCAATCAAAGGACCTGGTAGGAAGATTCAAGGTGAGATGCATCAGTACAACGTTGGATCGCCTTTTGGGAGGATTGCAGTAGATGTGGCTGGGCCTTTTCCAGAATCCAACGCTGGAAACAAGTACATTCTGGTTGTAATGGACTATTTTAGCAAGTGGCCTGAGGCATATGCCATCCCAAATCAAGAGGCCAAAACGGTGGTCGACCAGATTGTGTTTAACTGGGTGAGTAGGTTTGGCGTGCCTATGGAACTCCATTCCGACCACGGAAGGAACTTTGAGTCAAACATCTTTCAAGGAGTGTGAACACCTCACCAAGGTCGTAGGAGACTGGAATAGGCACGTACCGCTATTCCTGATGGCCAAATGAAGTGCAGTACATAGCTCGACAGAACAAACACCATCTGACATCCTGTTCGGGATTACCATGCGGCTGCCCAGCGAACTTAAATTTGGATGCCCCACAGAGGAGCCACAGGACACGAACGAGTATGTGGACGACCTCAAGGAGAGACTCGCTGACATCCATAAAAGAACAAGGGAACGGATGAAAACCTACAGCGATCTAATGAAGACACGGTACGCCACAAAAGCGACAACGGCAGGACTCCAAGCAGGAGATCGTGTGTGGCTTTATAATCCTCATCGTCAAAAGGTCACCGAAACCTCAGCAGAACTGGGAAGGTCCTTACTGCTGTCACGAGGATTAACGAAGTGGTTTACCGCATCCAAAGACGACTAAGAGGCAAGTTAAAAGTAGTTCATTGTGACTGGCTTCATCGATATAGTGGCGAGGCTGTAGATGGAATTATTCGGGACGAAAAATCTTAAGGAGGCGGCAGTGTAATGTACACCCAACATTTATACCAATTTCCTAGTCGAAAACGTTCAACCGAAAATACAACTGGCAGCACTATAATGGAATGGTATAATATAAGACGTCGTTTGTGAGTGAGTGTGTGTGTGTGCAGAAATACCAGGAGGAGAATGTGTCAAGACATCATGGTTCATAGCAAAACTACTAGAAAGCTCTCGATGTTTCACACTGCTGACGCAACCAGAGTCAATTTTGATTATAGAGTGATAAAATAGAAAGTGAATTGTTGTTTACAAATGATATTCCAAAAGTTGAATTAAGATCGAATAAAGTATAGATACTGAAAAAAAGTGGTAGAATTAAATAGAAAAGTGAAGTTTTATTTTGCGAACTAAGCGCACGTTACATTGGTGTCAGAAGTGGGATAAAACTTATTAAAAAAAAAAAAAACCAGTTGACTAGTAAAGTGTGAAAAAGAAGTAAAAAGAAAAATAAAAACAATATACAGTGAAAATGGGTAAGTAAGTTAGAAGTGAGTTAGGTAAGCGATATCTTTCTAGAGTGGGATCGAAAAATGAGCTCGTCCTGCGCTTGCGCAACCATTTGGAACAGCAAGGGGAAGACGTAAACACTTTTGTTTTTGAGACAGAAGTGGAAGAAGAGGAAGTAAGTGAAAATGTAGATTTTTCTAGTATGATGAAACTTTTGTTAGAGCAGCGAAATGAGCAAAAGAAAGAAGAGCAGTCCTCGAACGACTCGAAGTACAACAAAAAAATCTGGAAGAGCAACGAAACGAGCAAAAGAAGCTAATTGAAGAACACCGAAACGAACAAAAGAAAGAACAACCGAATATTCTCGAAAGACTTGAGACGCAACAGAATGTTTTGGAAGGCCAGAAAAACATTCTAGAAGGCAAATTGGGCAGTATTGAGAAAAATGTATGTGCCCTTGACGAACGAGTTGATGGTGTGGAAAAACAGCTTTCTGTTATAGAGAATCGTTTGGAAAGCCGATGCGATAAACAGTTCTCTGTTCTGTCCAAGGAATTAGACCAGATCCAGAAAATCAAAATTCGAGAATCTGCTGGAGAGTTTGCAAGAAAAAAGGAGATGAAACCCCCAATATTTGATGGACAGTCTTCTTGGCCAGTCTACAATAGACAATTTGAGCCAACCGCGACAACAAATGGCTTTGATGACGAAGACAAGTACATTGCACTGACTCTTGCTCTTAGAGGACCAGCAGCTGAATTACTTCAAACAGTTCCAGCTGGTAAGAGCGGCGATTTCAGCTCTCTCGTGGCAGCTATAGATAAACGCTTTGGAGATAGCCACTTGAAAGAAGTCTTCCGAGTCCAACTCAATAACAGAATCCAGAAAAGCGGTGAAAGTCTACAGCAGGTCCAAGCAGACGTTGAAAGACTGGTTCACCTTGCATACCCGGATGCTGGAGAAGAAATCATCAACCAGCTTGCTGTGCCATTTCCGATATACATCTTCAGAGGTCTGAACACGTACTCTTTCTGAAACTTTAGCATTCGCATTGACAATTGAAGCAGCAGAACAGGCTTTTCATGGAGTACATCGACTTAGAGAAGCCATAGTCAAAGAGTGCTCGTGCCAAAGAGCTGAAATACAAAAGAACCAGCGGGGCGGACTAGCAAGATGTTGGAACTGCAACAAGACCGGGCACTTACAGCGTGTGATGTGCTTTTTTCTTTAGAGCTGGGGTATGCTCGTCAGGTCCAGGGTTGACCAAAGAAAACACGTAAAACTTGGGTTATAAAGAAGGTCCAATCCTTTTATTTGTCTTAAAGCTAATCTTAAATAATGTTTATTAATTCTTATCGCTTATTCTGGTGATCGGTGGTTCCAATGCTGGTAGATCCTTAATCCTATGCTGGTAAAACGTCATCGAGTACTGGTTTTTTTAATCGCTGGTAAATCAACAGTCAAACACTGGCATCAACAGGCAGATCCTGGCATCAACAGTAAAAATACTGGCATCAACAGGCAGATCCTGGCATCAACAGTAAAAATACTGGCATCAACAGTCGAACACTGGCATCAACAGGCAGATCCTGGCATCAACAGTAAAATACAGGCATCAACAGTCAAACACTGGCATCAACAGGCAGATCCTGGCATCAACAGTAAAAATACTGGCATAAACAGTCAAACACTGGCATCAACAGGCAGATCCTGGCATCAACAGTAAAATACTGGCATCAACAGTCAAACACTGGCATCAACAGGCAGAACCTGGCATCAACAGTCAAACACTGGCATCAACAGGCAGATCCTGGCATCAACAGTAAAAATACTGGCATCAACAGTCAAACACTGGCATCAACAGGCAGAACCTGGTATCAACAGTCAAACACTGGCATCAACAGGCAGATCCTGGCATCAACAGTAAAAATACTGGCATCAACAGTCAAACACTGGCATCAACAGGCAGATCCTGGCATCAACAGTCAAACACTGGCATCAACAGGCAGATCCTGGCATCAACAGTAAAAATACTAGCATCAACAGTCAAACACTGGCATCAACAGGCAGATCCTGGCATCAACAGTAAAATACTGGCATCAACAGTCAAACACTGGCATCAACAGGCAGATCCTGGCATCAACAGTAAAAATACTGGCATCAACAGTCAAACACAGGCATCAACAGGCAGATCCTGGCATCAACAGTAAAATACTGGCATCAACAGTCAAACACTGGCATAAACAGGCAGATCCTGGCATCAACAGTAAAAATACTGGCATCAACAGTCAAACACTGGCATCAACAGGCAGATCCTGGCATCAACAGTAAAAATACTGGCATCAACAGTCAAACACTGGCATCAACGGCTTAATAGCCAGCAAAATAAAACCCAAAAGTCCTTAAGAGGCTAGTGGGGGGATTTATGCTAGGAACTCCAAGGAGACCTTGCGTAAAATTGGGAATCTCTGGGTACACGACGTACCCCTGGCTTTCCTCTAGTGGAAGTAGCTTGTACACGAGATTGGTACTTTTCAACACGGGCTGGCTTCTGTCTTCTCGTATTTTTCAAGGGTGCCTTATAAAGTTTTCTGCAATAAGTGAGTGTGAGCTCTATGGCGTGAATGAAAAATATTATATGAAAACCATGGTATGCATATTGGCTTGCGGTAGGGTGTGTATTTGTAACTTCGTTACAAGCGTCAATGCCGACTACCACCAAATAAAGCCGGTTGTCAACATTGTGGAAGCAAGAGATCCAACCCAGAGCAAGGTAACAACAACACCAGCGTTGCCTATCAGTAAGAACCAACTTCGAGGGGCAGAGGCTGGATTCTTGTATCGATGGCCACAGAACCACCATCCAGGTCTCCCAGACCAAACGAGACAACAAAAGTCTGACTGTGGAGACTACCGAGACGGGAACAAACATGTGGCTACCATCGACACCGAGACGACGTGGCTTCATAACACCAATAGCTACCGTCTAAGAACCACAACGGGAGAAGCAGCAAGAGTATATGGAGAAGTATGTCTTAAAATTCGACTGGCCGATCTAGTGTTTACTCACCAATTCCCGGTGGCAGATATATGTGACGAGTGCATCATTGGAATCGACTTTATGAAACAGCACGGAGCTATTTTGGATATCGGTAATCAAGTTTTGAAATACCAACATAACGAAACTCCAATGATCTATTCGAACGAAAGCACGTCAACACTGAGGACTGTCATCACGGAAGATCTGATTCTGCCTCCTTCTTCTTAAGTGATCGTTTGGACAAAACTGGAAGGTGAGTTTGGAAGCCTTCGATACCTCATGGTGGAACCAGATACAGAGTGCTCCTCCCAAAGCGTCATCATTGGGAAAACATTGGTAGCACCGAAAAACAAGATGGTCCCCGTACGATTACTAAGAACCAGACCGAACAATGTAAAGTTGAAGAAAGAAGAAGTCGTTGGACGTTGCGAATCGGTTGCAGCAATTACGAAGATCACTGATGAAGCCCCGAGAAAAACTATAACTCCGGAGGAGCTCAAGACCATCAAAGCTAGAATATTGAATTCATCCAATCTTGATCACCAGCAAACAAGGATGGCTGAAAATCTCCTACAAGTGTACACTGACATCTTCGCAACGTCAAAAGGGACAATATGGTAGGATACAGTTGGTGCAGCATCGCATCAACACAGGAGATGCAAGACTGATTCGCCAACCCGCAAGACGCCTTCCACTGGCCAAACAAGGTGAGGCTGAGGAAATGATAATAACACTGAAGAAGGAAGGTCTTATCGAAAACTCCAAAAGTCCTTGAGCGTCACCAGTGGTGCTAGTGAAAAAGAAAGACGAAAGCACTCGCTTTTGTGTAGACTACAGAAGGCTGAATGATGTGACTAAGAAGGACGGCTATCCCCTGCCAAGAATCAGTGATACCCTGGATGCCATGGAGGGAGCCCAATGGTTCTCTACACTGGACTTGAAGAGTGGATATTGGCATGTTGACATCCACCCTGATGATCGAGAAAAGATGGCGTTTTCTACAGGTAACGGGCTCTGGCAGTTCAAAGCTATGCCGTTCGGGCTATGCAACGCTCCGGCAGCATTCGAGCGTTTGATGGAGTGTGTTCTTCAAGGACTGACGTGGAAAGCTTGCCTAGTTTACTTGGACGATGTCATTGTTTACGGGAAAACATTTGACCAACATTGCAAGAACCTAAAAGCAGTGTTTCAGAGACTTCGAGAGGCCAACCTTAAACTGAATCCGGAAAAATGTGCACTTTTCAAAAACGAAGTCAAGTATTAGGGACACATCATCTCTTCCCAAGGAGTAAAGACTGATCCTGAAAAAGTTGACTCCGTAAAAAATTGGCGAACACCACAGGACAAACATCAACTCCGAAGCTTTCTTGGTCTTGCCACATATTACCGACGTTTTGTTAAGAACTTTGCTGGAGTTGCAAAGAGTTTACATCAGTTAACCGAAAAGGGAAGCAGTTTAAATGGTCAGGTGAGTGCGAGAAATCTTTCCAGGAACTCAAATACCGCCTCTGTAACGCTCCAGTGCTGGCACATCCAACACCTGGCAAAACGTTCATCATCGACGCAGATGCAAGCAACGTTGGAATCGGGGCGGTACTATCCCAAGTGCATGATGGCGAAGAGAAAGTGGTGGCATACTACAGCAAGGTCCTCTCGAAACCCGAAAGAAACTACTGCGTGACCAGAAGGGAACTGCTAGCTCTCATCTTGGCAACAAAGCACTTCCATAAGTACATCTATGGACAGATATTCCTTCTGCGGACAGACCATGGTGCTCTGAACTGGCTGTTGAACTTCAAAAATCCAGAAGGTCAAGTCGCAAGGATATAAAGACTGCAGACTTATGATTACCAGATTCAACACCGTAAAGGAAAGCTGCACTCAAACGCCGATGCATTATCCGGAAGAGCTTGCAAAGTGGATTGCAAGCATTGTAGGCGGCAAGAAGACAAAGAAAATATTACCGCTCAGCGACTAAGAGCTGAACCAATATGCGGATGGAGCAATGAGGAAGTGAGGACTGCTCAACAGGAGGATCCAGATATCGAACCCATTCTCGCATGGAAAGAAAATGAAGGGAAACCTGAATGGGGAGACATTTCTGACCGGAGTCCAGTTCTCAAAGCCTATTGGGCACAGTGGGACTCACTATATGTGCAAGAAGGTGTCCTCAGGTGAAGATGAGAATCCACTGACGGTAAGTCGTATGTGATGCAGCTGATCGTACCGCAATCGAAAATCAGTGAAGTTCTTCGGGAGATGCACGACGGACCTTCTGGACGGACCTGGGAGTTAACAAAACACTGGAGAAGGTGCGGCATCGGTTCTACTGGTTACATGCCAGAGATGACGTGGAGAAGTGGTGCCGAACATGTGACAAGTGTGCTGCAATCAAAGGACCTGGTAGGAAGATTCAAGGTGAGATGCATCAGTACAACGTTGGATCGCCTTTTGAGAGGATTGCAGTAGATGTGGCTGGGCCTTTTCCAGAAACCAACGCTGGAAACAAGTACATTCTGGTTGTAATGGACTATTTTAGCAAGTGGCCTGAGGCATATGCCATCCCAAATCAAGAGGCCAAAACGGTGGTCGACCAGATTGTGTTTAACTGGGTGAGTAGGTTTGGCGTGCCTATGGAACTCCATTCCGACCACGGAAGGAACTTTGAGTCAAACATCTTTCAAGGAGTGTGAACACCTCACCAAGGTCGTAGGAGACTGGAATAGGCACGTACCGCTATTCCTGATGGCCAAATGAAGTGCAGTACATAGCTCGACAGAACAAACACCATCTGACATCCTGTTCGGGATTACCATGCGGCTGCCCAGCGAACTTAAATTTGGATGCCCCACAGAGGAGCCACAGGACACGAACGAGTATGTGAACGACCTCAAGGAGAGACTCGCTGACATCCATAAAAGAACAAGGGAACGGATGAAAACCTACAGCGATCTAATGAAGACACGGTACGCCACAAAAGCGACAACGGCAGGACTCCAAGCAGGAGATCGTGTGTGGCTTTATAATCCTCATCGTCAAAAGGGATTGTCACCGAAACCTCAGCAGAACTGGGAAGGTCCTTACTGTTGTCACGAGGATTAACGAAGTGGTTTACCGCATCCAAAGACGACTAAGAGGCAAGTTAAAAGTAGTTCATTGTAACTGGCTTCATCGATATAGTGGCGAGGCTGTAGATGGAATTATTCGGGACGAAAAATCTTAAGGAGGCGGCAGTGTAATGTACACCCAACATTTATACCAATTTCCTAGTCGAAAACGTTCAACCGAAAATACAACTGGCAGCACTATAATGGAATGGTATAATATAAGACGTCGTTTGTGAGTGAGTGTGTGTGTGTGCAGAAATACCGGGAGGAGAATGTGTCAAGACATCATGGTTCATAGCAAAACTACTAGAAAGCTCTCGATGTTTCACACTGCTGACGCAACCAGAGTCAATTTTGATTATAGAGTGATAAAATAGAAAGTGAATTGTTGTTTACAAATGATATTCCAAAAGTTGAATTAAGATCGAATAAAGTATAGATACTGAAAAAAAGTGGTAGAATTAAATAGAAAAGTGAAGTTTTATTTTGCGAACTAAGCGCACGTTACATTGGTGTCAGAAGTGGGATAAAACTTATTAAAAAAAAAAAAAACCAGTTGATTAGTAAAGTGTGAAAAAGAAGTAAAAAGAAAAATAAAAACAATATACAGTGAAAATGGGTAAGTAAGTTAGAAGTGAGTTAGGTAAGCGATATCTTTCTAGAGTGGGATCGAAAAATGAGCTCGTCCTGCGCTTGCGCAACCATTTGGAACAGCAAGGGGAAGACGTAAACACTTTTGTTTTTGAGACAGAAGTGGAAGAAGAGGAAGTAAGTGAAAATGTAGATGTTTCTAGTATGATGAAACTTTTGTTAGAGCAGCGAAATGAGCAAAAGAAAGAAGAGCAGTCCTCGAACGACTCGAAGTACAACAAAAAAATCTGGAAGAGCAACGAAACGAGCAAAAGAAGCTAATTGAAGAACAACGAAACGAACAAAAGAAAGAACAACCGAATATTCTCGAAAGACTTGAGACGCAACAGAATGTTTTGGAAGGCCAGAAAAACATTCTAGAAGGCAAATTGGGCAGTATTGAGAAAAATGTATGTGCCCTTGACGAACGAGTTGATGGTGTGGAAAAACAGCTTTCTGTTATAGAGAATCGTTTGGAAAGCCGATGCGATAAACAGTTCTCTGTTCTGTCCAAGGAATTAGACCAGATCCAGAAAATCAAAATTCGAGAATCTGCTGGAGAGTTTGCAAGAAAAAAGGAGATGAAACCCCCAATATTTGATGGACAGTCTTCTTGGCCAGTCTACAATAGACAATTTGAGCCAACCGCGACAACAAATGGCTTTGATGACGAAGACAAGTACATTGCACTGACTCTTGCTCTTAGAGGACCAGCAGCTGAATTACTTCAAACAGTTCCAGCTGGTAAGAGCGGCGATTTCAGCTCTCTCGTGGCAGCTATAGATAAACGCTTTGGAGATAGCCACTTGAAAGAAGTCTTCCGAGTCCAACTCAATAACAGAATCCAGAAAAGCGGTGAAAGTCTACAGCAGGTCCAAGCAGACGTTGAAAGACTGGTTCACCTTGCATACCCGGATGCTGGAGAAGAAATCATCAACCAGCTTGCTGTTGAGTCCTTCGTTCGTGCCATTTCCGATATACATCTTCAGAGGTCTGAACACGTACTCTTTCTGAAACTTTAGCATTCGCATTGACAATTGAAGCAGCAGAACAGGCTTTTCATGGAGTACATCGACTTAGAGAAGCCATAGTCAAAGAGTGCTCGTGCCAAAGAGCTGAAATACAAAAGAACCAGCGGGGCGGACTAGCAAGATGTTGGAACTGCAACAAGACCGGGCACTTACAGCGTGTGATGTGCTTTTTTCTTTAGAGCTGGGGTATGCTTGTCAGGTCCAAGGTTGACCAAAGAAAACACGTAAAACTTGGGTTATAAAGAAGGTCCAATCCTTTTATTTGTCTTAAAGCTAATCTTAAATAATGTTTATTAATTCTTATCGCTTATTCTGGTGATCGGTGGTTCCAATGCTGGTAGATCCTTAATCCTATGCTGGTAAAACGTCATCGAGTACTGGTTTTTTTAATCGCTGGTAAATCAACAGTCAAACACTGGCATCAACAGGCAGATCCTGGCATCAACAGTAAAAATACTGGCATCAACAGGCAGATCCTGGCATCAACAGGCAGATCCTGGCATCAACAGTAAAAATACTGGCATCAACAGTCGAACACTGGCATCAACAGGCAGATCCTGGCATCAACAGTAAAATACTGGCATCAACAGTCAAACACTGGCATCAACAGGCAGATCCTGGCATCAACAGTAAAAATACTGGCATCAACAGTCAAACACTGGCATCAACAGGCAGATCCTGGCATCAACAGTAAAATACTGGCATCAACAGTCAAACACTGGCATCAACAGGCAGATCCTGGCATCAACAGTAAAAATACTGGCATCAACAGTCAAACACTGGCATCAACAGGCAGAACCTGGCATCAACAGTCAAACACTGGCATCAACAGGCAGATCCTGGCATCAACAGTAAAAATACTTGCATCAACAGTCAAACACTGGCATCAACAGGCAGATCCTGGCATCAACAGTAAAATACTGGCATCAACAGTCAAACACTGGCATAAACAGGCAGATCCTGGCATCAACAGTAAAAATACTGGCATCAACAGTCAAACACAGGCATCAACAGGCAGATCCTGGCATCAACAGTAAAATACTGGCATCAACAGTCAAACACTGGCATAAACAGGCAGATCCTGGCATCAACAGTAAAAATACTGGCATCAACAGTCAAACACTGGCATCAACAGGCAGATCCTGGCATCAACAGTAAAAATACTGGCATCAACAGTCAAACACTGGCATCAACGGCTTAATAGCCAGCAAAATAAAACCCAAAAGTCCTTAAGAGGCTAGTGGGGGGATTTATGCTAGGAACTCCAAGGAGACCTTGCGTAAAATTGGGAATCTCTGGGTACACGACGTACCCCTGGCTTTCCTCTAGTGGAAGTAGCTTGTACACGAGATTGGTACTTTTCAACACGGGCTGGCTTCTGTCTTCTCGTATTTTTCAAGGGTGCCTTATAAAGTTTTCTGCAATAAGTGAGTGTGAGCTCTATGGCGTGAATGAAAAATATTATATGAAAACCATGGTATGCATATTGGCTTGCGGTAGGGTGTGTATTTGTAACTTCGTTACAAGCGTCAATGCCGACTACCACCAAATAAAGCCGGTTGTCAACATTGTGGAAGCAAGAGATCCAACCCAGAGCAAGGTAACAACAACACCAGCGTTGCCTATCAGTAAGAACCAACTTCGAGGGGCAGAGGCTGGATTCTTATATCGATGGCCACAGAACCACCATCCAGGTCTCCCAGACCAAACGAGACAACAAAAGTCTGACTGTGGAGACTACCGAGACGGGAACAAACATGTGGCTACCATCGACACCGAGACGACGTGGCTTCATAACACCAATAGCTACCGTCTAAGAACCACAACGGGAGAAGCAGCAAGAGTATATGGAGAAGTATGTCTTAAAATTCGACTGGCCGATCTAGTGTTTACTCACCAATTCCCGGTGGCAGATATATGTGACGAGTGCATCATTGGAATCGACTTTATGAAACAGCACGGAGCTATTTTGGATATCGGTAATCAAGTTTTGAAATACCAACATAACGAAACTCCAATGATCTATTCGAACGAAAGCACGTCAACACTGAGGACTGTCATCACGGAAGATCTGATTCTGCCTCCTTCTTCTTAAGTGATCGTTTGGACAAAACTGGAAGGTGAGTTTGGAAGCCTTCGATACCTCATGGTGGAACCAGATACAGAGTGCTCCTCCCAAAGCGTCATCATTGGGAAAACATTGGTAGCACCGAAAAACAAGATGGTCCCCGTACGATTACTAAGAACCGGACCGAACAATGTAAAGTTGAAGAAAGAAGAAGTCGTTGGACGTTGCGAATCGGTTGCAGCAATTACGAAGATCACTGATGAAGCCCCGAGAAAAACTATAACTCCGGAGGAGCTCAAGACCATCAAAGCTAGAATATTGAATTCATCCAATCTTGATCACCAGCAAACAAGGATGGCTGAAAATCTCCTACAAGTGTACACTGACATCTTCGCAACGTCAAAAGGGACAATATGGTAGGATACAGTTGGTGCAGCATCGCATCAACACAGGAGATGCAAGACTGATTCGCCAACCCGCAAGACGCCTTCCACTGGCCAAACAAGGTGAGGCTGAGGAAATGATAATAACACTGAAGAAGGAAGGTCTTATCGAAAACTCCAAAAGTCCTTGAGCGTCACCAGTGGTGCTAGTGAAAAAGAAAGACGAAAGCACTCGCTTTTGTGTAGACTACAGAAGGCTGAATGATGTGACTAAGAAGGACGGCTATCCCCTGCCAAGAATCAGTGATACCCTGGATGCCATGGAGGGAGCCCAATGGTTCTCTACACTGGACTTGAAGAGTGGATATTGGCATGTTGACATCCACCCTGATGATCGAGAAAAGATGGCGTTTTCTACAGGTAACGGGCTCTGGCAGTTCAAAGTTATGCCGTTCGGGCTATGCAACGCTCCGGCAGCATTCGAGCGTTTGATGGAGTGTGTTCTTCAAGGACTGACGTGGAAAGCTTGCCTAGTTTACTTGGACGATGTCATTGTTTACGGGAAAACATTTGACCAACATTGCAAGAACCTAAAAGCAGTGTTTCAGAGACTTCGAGAGGCCAACCTTAAACTGAATCCGGAAAAATGTGCACTTTTCAAAAACGAAGTCAAGTATTAGGGACACATCATCTCTTCCCAAGGAGTAAAGACTGATCCTGAAAAAGTTGACTCCGTAAAAAATTGGCGAACACCACAGGACAAACATCAACTCCGAAGCTTTCTTGGTCTTGCCACATATTACCGACGTTTTGTTAAGAACTTTGCTGGAGTTGCAAAGAGTTTACATCAGTTAACCGAAAAGGGAAGCAGTTTAAATGGTCAGGTGAGTGCGAGAAATCTTTCCAGGAACTCAAATACCGCCTCTGTAACGCTCCAGTGCTGGCACATCCAACACCTGGCAAAACGTTCATCATCGACGCAGATGCAAGCAACGTTGGAATCGGGGCGGTACTATCCCAAGTGCATGATGGCGAAGAGAAAGTGGTGGCATACTACAGCAAGGTCCTCTCGAAACCCGAAAGAAACTACTGCGTGACCAGAAGGGAACTGCTAGCTCTCATCTTGGCAACAAAGCACTTCCATAAGTACATCTATGGACAGATATTCCTTCTGCGGACAGACCATGGTGCTCTGAACTGGCTGTTGAACTTCAAAAATCCAGAAGGTCAAGTCGCAAGGATATAAAGACTGCAGACTTATGATTACCAGATTCAACACCGTAAAGGAAAGCTGCACTCAAACGCCGATGCATTATCCGGAAGAGCTTGCAAAGTGGATTGCAAGCATTGTAGGCGGCAAGAAGACAAAGAAAATATTACCGCTCAGCGACTAAGAGCTGAACCAATATGCGGATGGAGCAATGAGGAAGTGAGGACTGCTCAACAGGAGGATCCAGATATCGAACCCATTCTCGCATGGAAAGAAAATGAAGGGAAACCTGAATGGGGAGACATTTCTGACCGGAGTCCAGTTCTCAAAGCCTATTGGGCACAGTGGGACTCACTATATGTGCAAGAAGGTGTCCTCAGGTGAAGATGAGAATCCACTGACGGTAAGTCGTATGTGATGCAGCTGATCGTACCGCAATCGAAAATCAGTGAAGTTCTTCGGGAGATGCACGACGGACCTTCTGGACGGACCTGGGAGTTAACAAAACACTGGAGAAGGTGCGGCATCGGTTCTACTGGTTACATGCCAGAGATGACGTGGAGAAGTGGTGCCGAACATGTGACAAGTGTGCTGCAATCAAAGGACCTGGTAGGAAGATTCAAGGTGAGATGCATCAGTACAACGTTGGATCGCCTTTTGAGAGGATTGCAGTAGATGTGGCTGGGCCTTTTCCAGAAACCAACGCTGGAAACAAGTACATTCTGGTTGTAATGGACTATTTTAGCAAGTGGCCTGAGGCATATGCCATCCCAAATCAAGAGGCCAAAACGGTGGTCGACCAGATTGTGTTTAACTGGGTGAGTAGGTTTGGCGTGCCTATGGAACTCCATTCCGACCACGGAAGGAACTTTGAGTCAAACATCTTTCAAGGAGTGTGAACACCTCACCAAGGTCGTAGGAGACTGGAATAGGCACGTACCGCTATTCCTGATGGCCAAATGAAGTGCAGTACATAGCTCGACAGAACAAACACCATCTGACATCCTGTTCGGGATTACCATGCGGCTGCCCAACGAACTTAAATTTGGATGCCCCACAGAGGAGCCACAGGACACGAACGAGTATGTGAACGACCTCAAGGAGAGACTCGCTGACATCCATAAAAGAACAAGGGAACGGATGAAAACCTACAGCGATCTAATGAAGACACGGTACGCCACAAAAGCGACAACGGCAGGACTCCAAGCAGGAGATCGTGTGTGGCTTTATAATCCTCATCGTCAAAAGGGATTGTCACCGAAACCTCAGCAGAACTGGGAAGGTCCTTACTGTTGTCACGAGGATTAACGAAGTGGTTTACCGCATCCAAAGACGACTAAGAGGCAAGTTAAAAGTAGTTCATTGTAACTGGCTTCATCGATATAGTGGCGAGGCTGTAGATGGAATTATTCGGGACGAAAAATCTTAAGGAGGCGGCAGTGTAATGTACACCCAACATTTATACCAATTTCCTAGTCGAAAACGTTCAACCGAAAATACAACTGGCAGCACTATAATGGAATGGTATAATATAAGACGTCGTTTGTGAGTGAGTGTGTGTGTGTGCAGAAATACCGGGAGGAGAATGTGTCAAGACATCATGGTTCATAGCAAAACTACTAGAAAGCTCTCGATGTTTCACACTGCTGACGCAACCAGAGTCAATTTTGATTATAGAGTGATAAAATAGAAAGTGAATTGTTGTTTACAAATGATATTCCAAAAGTTGAATTAAGATCGAATAAAGTATAGATACTGAAAAAAAGTGGTAGAATTAAATAGAAAAGTGAAGTTTTATTTTGCGAACTAAGCGCACGTTACATTGGTGTCAGAAGTGGGATAAAACTTATTAAAAAAAAAAAAACCAGTTGACTAGTAAAGTGTGAAAAAGAAGTAAAAAGAAAAATAAAAACAATATACAGTGAAAATGGGTAAGTAAGTTAGAAGTGAGTTAGGTAAGCGATATCTTTCTAGAGTGGGATCGAAAAATGAGCTCGTCCTGCGCTTGCGCAACCATTTGGAACAGCAAGGGGAAGACGTAAACACTTTTGTTTTTGAGACAGAAGTGGAAGAAGAGGAAGTAAGTGAAAATGTAGATGTTTCTAGTATGATGAAACTTTTGTTAGAGCAGCGAAATGAGCAAAAGAAAGAAGAGCAGTCCTCGAACGACTCGAAGTACAACAAAAAAATCTGGAAGAGCAACGAAACGAGCAAAAGAAGCTAATTGAAGAACAACGAAACGAACAAAAGAAAGAACAACCGAATATTCTCGAAAGACTTGAGACGCAACAGAATGTTTTGGAAGGCCAGAAAAACATTCTAGAAGGCAAATTGGGCAGTATTGAGAAAAATGTATGTGCCCTTGACGAACGAGTTGATGGTGTGGAAAAACAGCTTTCTGTTATAGAGAATCGTTTGGAAAGCCGATGCGATAAACAGTTCTCTGTTCTGTCCAAGGAATTAGACCAGATCCAGAAAATAAAAATTCGAGAATCTGCTGGAGAGTTTGCAAGAAAAAAGGAGATGAAACCCCCAATATTTGATGGACAGTCTTCTTGGCCAGTCTACAATAGACAATTTGAGCCAACCGCGACAACAAATGGCTTTGATGACGAAGACAAGTACATTGCACTGACTCTTGCTCTTAGAGGACCAGCAGCTGAATTACTTCAAACAGTTCCAGCTGGTAAGAGCGGCGATTTCAGCTCTCTCGTGGCAGCTATAGATAAACGCTTTGGAGATAGCCACTTGAAAGAAGTCTTCCGAGTCCAACTTAATAACAGAATCCAGAAAAGCGGTGAAAGTCTACAGCAGGTCCAAGCAGACGTTGAAAGACTGGTTCACCTTGCATACCCGGATGCTGGAGAAGAAATCATCAACCAGCTTGCTGTTGAGTCCTTCGTTCGTGCCATTTCCGATATACATCTTCAGAGGTCTGAACACGTACTCTTTCTGAAACTTTAGCATTCGCATTGACAATTGAAGCAGCAGAACAGGCTTTTCATGGAGTACATCGACTTAGAGAAGCCATAGTCAAAGAGTGCTCGTGCCAAAGAGCTGAAATACAAAAGAACCAGCGGGGCGGACTAGCAAGATGTTGGAACTGCAACAAGACCGGGCACTTACAGCGTGTGATGTGCTTTTTTCTTTAGAGCTGGGGTATGCTTGTCAGGTCCAGGGTTGACCAAAGAAAACACGTAAAACTTGGGTTATAAAGAAGGTCCAATCCTTTTATTTGTCTTAAAGCTAATCTTAAATAATGTTTATTAATTCTTATCGCTTATTCTGGTGATCGGTGGTTCCAATGCTGGTAGATCCTTAATCCTATGCTGGTAAAACGTCATCGAGTACTGGTTTTTTTAATCGCTGGTAAATCAACAGTCAAACACTGGCATCAACAGGCAGATCCTGGCATCAACAGTAAAAATACTGGCATCAACAGGCAGATCCTGGCATCAACAGGCAGATCCTGGCATCAACAGTAAAAATACTGGCATCAACAGTCGAACACTGGCATCAACAGGCAGATCCTGGCATCAACAGTAAAATACTGGCATCAACAGTCAAACACTGGCATCAACAGGCAGATCCTGGCATCAACAGTAAAAATACTGGCATCAACAGTCAAACACTGGCATCAACAGGCAGATCCTGGCATCAACAGTAAAATACTGGCATCAACAGTCAAACACTGGCATCAACAGGCAGATCCTGGCATCAACAGTAAAAATACTGGCATCAACAGTCAAACACTGGCATCAACAGGCAGAACCTGGCATCAACAGTCAAACACTGGCATCAACAGGCAGATCCTGACATCAACAGTAAAAATACTTGCATCAACAGTCAAACACTGGCATCAACAGGCAGATCCTGGCATCAACAGTAAAATACTGGCATCAACAGTCAAACACTGGCATAAACAGGCAGATCCTGGCATCAACAGTAAAAATACTGGCATCAACAGTCAAACACAGGCATCAACAGGCAGATCCTGGCATCAACAGTAAAATACTGGCATCAACAGTCAAACACTGGCATAAACAGGCAGATCCTGGCATCAACAGTAAAAATACTGGCATCAACAGTCAAACACTGGCATCAACAGGCAGATCCTGGCATCAACAGTAAAAATACTGGCATCAACAGTCAAACACTGGCATCAACGGCTTAATAGCCAGCAAAATAAAACCCAAAAGTCCTTAAGAGGCTAGTGGGGGGATTTATGCTAGGAACTCCAAGGAGACCTTGCGTAAAATTGGGAATCTCTGGGTACACGACGTACCCCTGGCTTTCCTCTAGTGGAAGTAGCTTGTACACGAGATTGGTACTTTTCAACACGGGCTGGCTTCTGTCTTCTCGTATTTTTCAAGGGTGCCTTATAAAGTTTTCTGCAATAAGTGAGTGTGAGCTCTATGGCGTGAATGAAAAATATTATATGAAAACCATGGTATGCATATTGGCTTGCGGTAGGGTGTGTATTTGTAACTTCGTTACAAGCGTCAATGCCGACTACCACCAAATAAAGCCGGTTGTCAACATTGTGGAAGCAAGAGATCCAACCCAGAGCAAGGTAACAACAACACCAGCGTTGCCTATCAGTAAGAACCAACTTCGAGGGGCAGAGGCTGGATTCTTGTATCGATGGCCACAGAACCACCATCCAGGTCTCCCAGACCAAACGAGACAACAAAAGTCTGACTGTGGAGACTACCGAGACGGGAACAAACATGTGGCTACCATCGACACCGAGACGACGTGGCTTCATAACACCAATAGCTACCGTCTAAGAACCACAACGGGAGAAGCAGCAAGAGTATATGGAGAAGTATGTCTTAAAATTCGACTGGCCGATCTAGTGTTTACTCACCAATTCCCGGTGGCAGATATATGTGACGAGTGCATCATTGGAATCGACTTTATGAAACAGCACGGAGCTATTTTGGATATCGGTAATCAAGTTTTGAAATACCAACATAACGAAACTCCAATGATCTATTCGAACGAAAGCACGTCAACACTGAGGACTGTCATCACGGAAGATCTGATTCTGCCTCCTTCTTCTTAAGTGATCGTTTGGACAAAACTGGAAGGTGAGTTTGGAAGCCTTCGATACCTCATGGTGGAACCAGATACAGAGTGCTCCTCCCAAAGCGTCATCATTGGGAAAACATTGGTAGCACCGAAAAACAAGATGGTCCCCGTACGATTACTAAGAACCAGACCGAACAATGTAAAGTTGAAGAAAGAAGAAGTCGTTGGACGTTGCGAATCGGTTGCAGCAATTACGAAGATCACTGATGAAGCCCCGAGAAAAACTATAACTCCGGAGGAGCTCAAGACCATCAAAGCTAGAATATTGAATTCATCCAATCTTGATCACCAACAAACAAGGATGGCTGAAAATCTCCTACAAGTGTACACTGACATCTTCGCAACGTCAAAAGGGACAATATGGTAGGATACAGTTGGTGCAGCATCGCATCAACACAGGAGATGCAAGACTGATTCGCCAACCCGCAAGACGCCTTCCACTGGCCAAACAAGGTGAGGTTGAGGAAATGATAATAACACTGAAGAAGGACGGTCTTATCGAAAACTCCAAAAGTCCTTGAGCGTCACCAGTGGTGCTAGTGAAAAAGAAAGACGAAAGCACTCGCTTTTGTGTAGACTACAGAAGGCTGAATGATGTGACTAAGAAGGACGGCTATCCCCTGCCAAGAATCAGTGATACCCTGGATGCCATGGAGGGAGCCCAATGGTTCTCTACACTGGACTTGAAGAGTGGATATTGGCATGTTGACATCCACCCTGATGATCGAGAAAAGATGGCGTTTTCTACAGGTAACGGGCTCTGGCAGTTCAAAGTTATGCCGTTCGGGCTATGCAACGCTCCGGCAGCATTCGAGCGTTTGATGGAGTGTGTTCTTCAAGGACTGACGTGGAAAGCTTGCCTAGTTTACTTGGACGATGTCATTGTTTACGGGAAAACATTTGACCAACATTGCAAGAACCTAAAAGCAGTGTTTCAGAGACTTCGAGAGGCCAACCTTAAACTGAATCCGGAAAAATGTGCACTTTTCAAAAACGAAGTCAAGTATTAGGGACACATCATCTCTTCCCAAGGAGTAAAGACTGATCCTGAAAAAGTTGACTCCGTAAAAAATTTGCGAACACCACAGGACAAACATCAACTCCGAAGCTTTCTTGGTCTTGCCACATATTACCGACGTTTTGTTAAGAACTTTGCTGGAGTTGCAAAGAGTTTACATCAGTTAACCGAAAAGGGAAGCAGTTTAAATGGTCAGGTGAGTGCGAGAAATCTTTCCAGGAACTCAAATACCGCCTCTGTAACGCTCCAGTGCTGGCACATCCAACACCTGGCAAAACGTTCATCATCGACGCAGATGCAAGCAACGTTGGAATCGGGGCGGTACTATCCCAAGTGCATGATGGCGAAGAGAAAGTGGTGGCATACTACAGCAAGGTCCTCTCGAAACCCGAAAGAAACTACTGCGTGACCAGAAGGGAACTGCTAGCTCTCATCTTGGCAACAAAGCACTTCCATAAGTACATCTATGGACAGATATTCCTTCTGCGGACAGACCATGGTGCTCTGAACTGGCTGTTGAACTTCAAAAATCCAGAAGGTCAAGTCGCAAGGATATAAAGACTGCAGACTTATGATTACCAGATTCAACACCGTAAAGGAAAGCTGCACTCAAACGCCGATGCATTATCCCGAAGACCTTGCAAAGTGGATTGCAAGCATTGTAGGCGGCAAGAAGACAAAGAAAATATTACCGCTCAGCGACTAAGAGCTGAACCAATATGCGGATGGAGCAATGAGGAAGTGAGGACTGCTCAACAGGAGGATCCAGATATCGAACCCATTCTCGCATGGAAAGAAAATGAAGAGAAACCTGAATGGGGAGACATTTCTGACCGGAGTCCAGTTCTCAAAGCCTATTGGGCACAGTGGGACTCACTATATGTGCAAGAAGGTGTCCTCAGGTGAAGATGAGAATCCACTGACGGTAAGTCGTATGTGATGCAGCTGATCGTACCGCAATCGAAAATCAGTGAAGTTCTTCGGGAGATGCACGACGGACCTTCTGGACGGACCTGGGAGTTAACAAAACACTGGAGAAGGTGCGGCATCGGTTCTACTGGTTACATGCCAGAGATGACGTGGAGAAGTGGTGCCGAACATGTGACAAGTGTGCTGCAATCAAAGGACCTGGTAGGAAGATTCAAGGTGAGATGCATCAGTACAACGTTGGATCGCCTTTTGAGAGGATTGCAGTAGATGTGGCTGGGCCTTTTCCAGAAACCAACGCTGGAAACAAGTACATTCTGGTTGTAATGGACTATTTTAGCAAGTGGCCTGAGGCATATGCCATCCCAAATCAAGAGGCCAAAACGGTGGTCGACCAGATTGTGTTTAACTGGGTGAGTAGGTTTGGGGTGCCTATGGAACTCCATTCCGACCACGGAAGGAACTTTGAGTCAAACATCTTTCAAGGAGTGTGAACACCTCACCAAGGTCGTAGGCGACTACCAAAGAGACTGGAATAGGCACGTACCGCTATTCCTGATGGCCAAATGAAGTGCAGTACATAGCTCGACAGAACAAACACCATCTGACATCCTGTTCGGGATTACCATGCGGCTGCCCAGCGAACTTAAATTTGGATGCCCCACAGAGGAGCCACAGGACACGAACGAGTATGTGGACGACCTCAAGGAGAGACTCGCTGACATCCATAAAAGAACAAGGGAACGGATGAAAACCTACAGCGATCTAATGAAGACACGGTACGACACAAAAGCGACAACGGCAGGACTCCAAGCAGGAGATCGTGTGTGGCTTTATAATCCTCATCGTCAAAAGGGATTGTCACCGAAACCTCAGCAGAACTGGGAAGGTCCTTACTGTTGTCACGAGGATTAACGAAGTGGTTTACCGCATCCAAAGACGACTAAGAGGCAAGTTAAAAGTAGTTCATTGTGACTGGCTTCATCGATATAGTGGCGAGGCTGTAGATGGAATTATTCGGGACGAAAAATCTTAAGGAGGCGGCAGTGTAATGTACACCCAACATTTATACCAATTTCCTAGTCGAAAACGTTCAACCGAAAATACAACTGGCAGCACTATAATGGAATGGTATAATATAAGACGTCGTTTGTGAGTGAGTGTGTGTGTGTGCAGAAATACCGGGAGGAGAATGTGTCAAGACATCATGGTTCATAGCAAAACTACTAGAAAGCTCTCGATGTTTCACACTGCTGACGCAACCAGAGTCAATTTTGATTATAGAGTGATAAAATAGAAAGTGAATTGTTGTTTACAAATGATATTCCAAAAGTTGAATTAAGATCGAATAAAGTATAGATACTGAAAAAAAGAGGTAGAATTAAATAGAAAAGTGAAGTTTTATTTTGCGAACTAAGCGCACGTTACATTGGTGTCAGAAGTGGGATAAAACTTATTAAAAAAAAAACCAGTTGACTAGTAAAGTGTGAAAAGAAGTAAAAAGAAAAATTAAAACAATATACAGTGAAAATGGGTAAGTAAGTTAGAAGTGAGTTAGGTAAGCGATATCTTTCTAGAGTGGGATCGAAAAATGAGCTCGTCCTGCGCTTGCGCAACCATTTGGAACAGCAAGGGGAAGACGTAAACACTTTTGTTTTTGAGACAGAAGTGGAAGAAGAGGAAGTAAGTGAAAATGTAGATTTTTCTAGTATGATGAAACTTTTGTTAGAGCAGCGAAATGAGCAAAAGAAAGAAGAGCAGTCCTCGAACGACTCAAAGTACAACAAAAAAATCTGGAAGAGCAACGAAACGAGCAAAAGAAGCTAATTGAAGAACAACGAAACGAACAAAAGAAAGAACAACCGAATATTCTCGAAAGACTTGAGACGCAACAGAATGTTTTGGAAGGCCAGAAAAACATTCTAGAAGGCAAATTGGGCAGTATTGAGAAAAATGTATGTGCCCTTGACGAACGAGTTGATGGTGTGGAAAAACAGCTTTCTGTTATAGAGAATCGTTTGGAAAGCCGATGCGATAAACAGTTCTCTGCTCTGTCCAAGGAATTAGACCAGATCCAGAAAATCAAAATTCGAGAATCTGCTGGAGAGTTTGCAAGAAAAAAGGAGATGAAACCCCCAATATTTGATGGACAGTCTTCTTGGCCAGTCTACAATAGACAATTTGAGCCAACCGCGACAACAAATGGCTTTGATGACGAAGACAAGTACATTGCACTGACTCTTGCTCTTAGAGGACCAGCAGCTGAATTACTTCAAACAGTTCCAGCTGGTAAGAGCGGCGATTTCAGCTCTCTCGTGGCAGCTATAGATAAACGCTTTGGAGATAGCCACTTGAAAAAAGTCTTCCGAGTCCAACTCAATAACAGAATCCAGAAAAGCGGTGAAAGTCTACAGCAGGTCCAAGCAGACGTTGAAAAACTGGTTCACCTTGCATACCCGGATGCTGGAGAAGAAATCATCAACCAGCTTGCTGTTGAGTCCTTCGTTCGTGCCATTTCCGATATACATCTTCAGAGGTCTGAACACGTACTCTTTCTGAAACTTTAGCATTCGCATTGACAATTGAAGCAGCAGAACAGGCTTTTCATGGAGTACATCGACTTAGAGAAGCCATAGTCAAAGAGTGCTCGTGCCAAAGAGCTGAAATACAAAAGAACCAGCGGGGCGGACTAGCAAGATGTTGGAACTGCAACAAGACCGGGCACTTACAGCGTGTGATGTGCTTTTTTCTTTAGAGCTGGGGTATGCTCGTCAGGTCCAGGGTTGACCAAAGAAAACACGTAAAACTTGGGTTATAAAGAAGGTCCAATCCTTTTATTTGTCTTAAAGCTAATCTTAAATAATGTTTATTAATTCTTATCGCTTATTCTGGTGATCGGTGGTTCCAATGCTGGTAGATCCTTAATCCTATGCTGGTAAAACGGTCATCGAGTACTGGTTTTTTTAATCGCTGGTAAATCAACAGTCAAACACTGGCATCAACAGGCAGATCCTGGCATCAACAGTAAGAATACTGGCATCAACAGGCAGATCCTGGCATCAACAGGCAGATCCTGGCATCAACAGTAAAAATACTGGCATCAACAGGCAGATCCTGGCATCAACAGTAAAATACTGGCATCAACAGTCAAACACTGGCATCAACAGGCAGATCCTGGCATCAACAGTAAAAATACTGGCATCAACAGTCAAACACTGGCATCAACAGGCAGATCCTGGCATCAACAGTAAAATACTGGCATCAACAGTCAAACACTGGCATCAACAGGCAGATCCTGGCATCAACAGTAAAAATACTGGCATCAACAGTCAAACACTGGCATCAACAGGCAGATCCTGGCATCAACAGTCAAACACTGGCATCAACAGGCAGATCCTGGCATCAACAGTAAAAATATTAGCATCAACAGTCAAACACTGGCATCAACAGGCAGATCCTGGCATCAACAGTAAAATACTGGCATCAACAGTCAAACACTGGCATCAACAGGCAGATCCTGGCATCAACAGTAAAAATACTGGCATCAACAGTCAAACACAGGCATCAACAGGCAGATCCTGGCATCAACAGTAAAATACTGGCATCAACAGTCAAACACTGGCATAAACAGGCAGATCCTGGCATCAACAGTAAAATACTGGCATCAACAGTCAAACACTGGCATCAACAGGCAGATCCTGGCATCAACAGTAAAAATACTGGCATCAACAGTCAAACACTGGCATCAACGGCTTAATAGCCAGCAAAATAAAACCCAAAAGTCCTTAAGAGGCTAGTGGGGGGATTTATGCTAGGAACTCCAAGGAGACCTTGCGTAAAATTGGGAATCTCTGGGTACACGACGTACCCCTGGCTTTCCTCTAGTGGAAGTAGCTTGTACACGAGATTGGTACTTTTCAACACGGGCTGGCTTCTGTCTTCTCGTATTTTTCAAGGGTGCCTTATAAAGTTTTCTGCAATAAGTGAGTGTGAGCTCTATGGCGTGAATGAAAAATATTATATGAAAACCATGGTATGCATATTGGCTTGCGGTAGGGTGTGTATTTGTAACTTCGTTACAAGCGTCAATGCCGACTACCACCAAATAAAGCCGGTTGTCAACATTGTGGAAGCAAGAGATCCAACCCAGAGCAAGGTAACAACAACACCAGCGTTGCCTATCAGTAAGAACCAACTTCGAGGGGCAGAGGCTGGATTCTTGTATCGATGGCCACAGAACCACCATCCAGGTCTCCCAGACCAAACGAGACAACAAAAGTCTGACTGTGGAGACTACCGAGACGGGAACAAACATGTGGCTACCATCGACACCGAGACGACGTGGCTTCATAACACCAATAGCTACCGTCTAAGAACCACAACGGGAGAAGCAGCAAGAGTATATGGAGAAGTATGTCTTAAAATTCGACTGGCCGATCTAGTGTTTACTCACCAATTCCCGGTGGCAGATATATGTGACGAGTGCATCATTGGAATCGACTTTATGAAACAGCACGGAGCTATTTTGGATATCGGTAATCAAGTTTTGAAATACCAACATAACGAAACTCCAATGATCTATTCGAACGAAAGCACGTCAACACTGAGGACTGTCATCACGGAAGATCTGATTCTGCCTCCTTCTTCTTAAGTGATCGTTTGGACAAAACTGGAAGGTGAGTTTGGAAGCCTTCGATACCTCATGGTGGAACCAGATACAGAGTGCTCCTCCCAAAGCGTCATCATTGGGAAAACATTGGTAGCACCGAAAAACAAGATGGTCCCCGTACGATTACTAAGAACCAGACCGAACAATGTAAAGTTGAAGAAAGAAGAAGTCGTTGGACGTTGCGAATCGGTTGCAGCAATTACGAAGATCACTGATGAAGCCCCGAGAAAAACTATAACTCCGGAGGAGCTCAAGACCATCAAAGCTAGAATATTGAATTCATCCAATCTTGATCACCAGCAAACAAGGATGGCTGAAAATCTCCTACAAGTGTACACTGACATCTTCGCAACGTCAAAAGGGACAATATGGTAGGATACAGTTGGTGCAGCATCGCATCAACACAGGAGATGCAAGACTGATTCGCCAACCCGCAAGACGCCTTCCACTGGCCAAACAAGGTGAGGTTGAGGAAATGATAATAACACTGAAGAAGGACGGTCTTATCGAAAACTCCAAAAGTCCTTGAGCGTCACCAGTGGTGCTAGTGAAAAAAAAAACGAAAGCACTCGCTTTTGTGTAGACTACAGAGGGCTGAATGATGTGACTAAGAAGGACGGCTATCCCCTGCCAAGAATCAGTGATACCCTGGATGCCATGGAGGGAGCCCAATGGTTCTCTACACTGGACTTGAAGAGTGGATATTGGCATGTTGACATCCACCCTGATGATCGAGAAAAGATGGCGTTTTCTACAGGTAATGGGCTCTGGCAGTTCAAAGTTATGCCGTTCGGGCTATGCAACGCTCCGGCAGCATTCGAGCGTTTGATGGAGTGTGTTCTTCAAGGACTGACGTGGAAAGCTTGCCTAGTTTACTTGGACGATGTCATTGTTTACGGGAAAACATTTGACCAACATTGCAAGAACCTAAAAGCAGTGTTTCAGAGACTTCGAGAGGCCAACCTTAAACTGAATCCGGAAAAATGTGCACTTTTCAAAAACGAAGTCAAGTATTAGGGACACATCATCTCTTCCCAAGGAGTAAAGACTGATCCTGAAAAAGTTGACTCCGTAAAAAATTGGCGAACACCACAGGACAAACATCAACTCCGAAGCTTTCTTGGTCTTGCAACATATTACCAACGTTTTGTTAAGAACTTTGCTGGAGTTGCAAAGAGTTTACATCAGTTAACCGAAAAGGGAAGCAGTTTAAATGGTCAGGTGAGTGCGAGAAATCTTTCCAGGAACTCAAATACCGCCTCTGTAACGCTCCAGTGCTGGCACATCCAACACCTGGCAAAACGTTCATCATCGACGCAGATGCAAGCAACGTTGGAATCGGGGCGGTACTATCCCAAGTGCATGATGGCGAAGAGAAAGTGGTGGCATACTACAGCAAGGTCCTCTCGAAACCCGAAAGAAACTACTGCGTGACCAGAAGGGAACTGCTAGCTCTCATCTTGGCAACAAAGCACATAAGTACATCTATGGACAGATATTCCTTCTGCGGACAGACCATGGTGCTCTGAACTGGCTGTTGAACTTCAAAAATCCAGAAGGTCAAGTCGCAAGGATATAAAGACTGCAGACTTATGATTACCAGATTCAACACCGTAAAGGAAAGCTGCACTCAAACGCCGATGCATTATCCGGAAGAGCTTGCAAAGTGGATTGCAAGCATTGTAGGCGGCAAGAAGACAAAGAAAATATTACCGCTCAGCGACTAAGAGCTGAACCAATATGCGGATGGAGCAATGAGGAAGTGAGGACTGCTCAACAGGAGGATCCAGATATCGAACCCATTCTCGCATGGAAAGAAAATGAAGAGAAACCTGAATGGGGAGACATTTCTGACCGGAGTCCAGTTCTCAAAGCCTATTGGGCACAGTGGGACTCACTATATGTGCAAGAAGGTGTCCTCAGGTGAAGATGGGAATCCACTGACGGTAAGTCGTATGTGATGCAGCTGATCGTACCGCAATCGAAAGTCAGTGAAGTTCTTCGGGAGATGCACGACGGACCTTCTGGACGGACCTGGGAGTTAACAAAACACTGGAGAAGGTGCGGCATTGGTTCTACTGGTTACATGCCAGAGAAGACGTGGAGAAGTGGTGCCGAACATGTGACAAGTGTGCTGCAATCAAAGGACCTGGTAGGAAGATTCAAGGTGAGATGCATCAGTACAACGTTGGATCGCCTTTTGAGAGGATTGCAGTAGATGTGGCTGGGCCTTTTCCAGAAACCAACGCTGGAAACAAGTACATTCTGGTTGTAATGGACTATTTTAGCAAGTGGCCTGAGGCATATGCCATCCCAAATCAAGAGGCCAAAATGGTGGTCGACCAGATTGTGTTTAACTGGGTGAGTAGGTTTGGCGTGCCTATGGAACTCCATTCCGACCACGGAAGGAACTTTGAGTCAAACATCTTTCAAGGAGTGTGAACACCTCACCAAGGTCGTAGGCGACTACCAAAGAGACTGGAATAGGCACGTACCGCTATTCCTGATGGCCAAATGAAGTGCAGTACATAGCTCGACAGAACAAACACCATCTGACATCCTGTTCGGGATTACCATGCGGCTGCCCAGCGAACTTAAATTTGGATGCCCCACAGAGGAGCCACAGGACACGAACGAGTATGTGGACGACCTCAAGGAGAGACTCGCTGACATCCATAAAAGAACAAGGGAACGGATGAAAACCTACAGCGATCTAATGAAGACACGGTACGACACAAAAGCGACAACGGCAGGACTCCAAGCAGGAGATCGTGTGTGGCTTTATAATCCTCATCGTCAAAAGGGATTGTCACCGAAACCTCAGCAGAACTGGGAAGGTCCTTACTGTTGTCACGAGGATTAACGAAGTGGTTTACCGCATCCAAAGACGACTAAGAGGCAAGTTAAAAGTAGTTCATTGTGACTGGCTTCATCGATATAGTGGCGAGGCTGTAGATGGAATTATTCGGGACGAAAAATCTTAAGGAGGCGGCAGTGTAATGTACACCCAACATTTATACCAATTTCCTAGTCGAAAACGTTCAACCGAAAATACAACTGGCAGCACTATAATGGAATGGTATAATATAAGACGTCGTTTGTGAGTGAGTGTGTGTGTGTGCAGAAATACCGGGAGGAGAATGTGTCAAGACATCATGGTTCATAGCAAAACTACTAGAAAGCTCTCGATGTTTCACACTGCTGACGCAACCAGAGTCAATTTTGATTATAGAGTGATAAAATAGAAAGTGAATTGTTGTTTACAAATGATATTCCAAAAGTTGAATTAAGATCGAATAAAGTATAGATACTGAAAAAAAGTGGTAGAATTAAATAGAAAAGTGAAGTTTTATTTTGCGAACTAAGCGCACGTTACATTGGTGTCAGAAGTGGGATAAAACTTATTAAAAAAAAAAAAAAACCAGTTGACTAGTAAAGTGTGAAAAAGAAGTAAAAAGAAAAATAAAAACAATATACAGTGAAAATGGGTAAGTAAGTTAGAAGTGAGTTAGGTAAGCGATATCTTTCTAGAGTGGGATCGAAAAATGAGCTCGTCCTGCGCTTGCGCAACCATTTGGAACAGCAAGGGGAAGACGTAAACACTTTTGTTTTTGAGACAGAAGTGGAAGAAGAGGAAGTAAGTGAAAATGTAGATTTTTCTAGTATGATGAAACTTTTGTTAGAGCAGCGAAATGAGCAAAAGAAAGAAGAGCAGTCCTCGAACGACTCGAAGTACAACAAAAAAATCTGGAAGAGCAACGAAACGAGCAAAAGAAGCTAATTGAAGAACAACGAAACGAACAAAAGAAAGAACAACCGAATATTCTCGAAAGACTTGAGACGCAACAGAATGTTTTGGAAGGCCAGAAAAACATTCTAGAAGGCAAATTGGGCAGTATTGAGAAAAATGTATGTGCCCTTGACGAACGAGTTGATGGTGTGGAAAAACAGCTTTCTGTTATAGAGAATCGTTTGGAAAGCCGATGCGATAAACAGTTCTCTGTTCTGTCCAAGGAATTAGACCAGATCCAGAAAATCAAAATTCGAGAATCTGCTGGAGAGTTTGCAAGAAAAAAGGAGATGAAACCCCCAATATTTGATGGACAGTCTTCTTGGCCAGTCTACAATAGACAATTTGAGCCAACCGCGACAACAAATGGCTTTGATGACGAAGACAAGTACATTGCACTGACTCTTGCTCTTAGAGGACCAGCAGCTGAATTACTTCAAACAGTTCCAGCTGGTAAGAGCGGCGATTTCAGCTCTCTCGTGGCAGCTATAGATAAACGCTTTGGATATAGCCACTTGAAAGAAGTCTTCCGAGTCCAACTCAATACCAGAATCCAGAAAAGCGGTGAAAGTCTACAGCAGGTCCAAGCAGACGTTGAAAAACTGGTTCACCTTGCATACCCGGATGCTGGAGAAGAAATCATCAACCAGCTTGCTGTTGAGTCCTTCGTTCGTGCCATTTCCGATATACATCTTCAGAGGTCTGAACACGTACTCTTTCTGAAACTTTAGCATTCGCATTGACAATTGAAGCAGCAGAACAGGCTTTTCATGGAGTACATCGACTTAGAGAAGCCATAGTCAAAGAGTGCTCGTGCCAAAGAGCTGAAATACAAAAGAACCAGCGGGGCGGACTAGCAAGATGTTGGAACTGCAACAAGACCGGGCACTTACAGCGTGTGATGTGCTTTTTTCTTTAGAGCTGGGGTATGCTCGTCAGGTCCAGGGTTGACCAAAGAAAACACGTAAAACTTGGGTTATAAAGAAGGTCCAATCCTTTTATTTGTCTTAAAGCTAATCTTAAATAATGTTTATTAATTCTTATCGCTTATTCTGGTGATCGGTGGTTCCAATGCTGGTAGATCCTTAATCCTATGCTGGTAAAACGTCATCGAGTACTGGTTTTTTTAATCGCTGGTAAATCAACAGTCAAACACTGGCATCAACAGGCAGATCCTGGCATCAACAGTAAAAATACTGGCATCAACAGGCAGATCCTGGCATCAACAGGCAGATCCTGGCATCAACAGTAAAAATACTGGCATCAACAGTCGAACACTGGCATCAACAGGCAGATCCTGGCATCAACAGTAAAATACTGGCATCAACAGTCAAACACTGGCATCAACAGGCAGATCCTGGCATCAACAGTAAAAATACTGGCATCAACAGTCAAACAATGGCATCAACAGGCAGATCCTGGCATCAACAGTAAAATACTGGCATCAACAGTCAAACACTGGCATCAACAGGCAGATCCTGGCATCAACAGTAAAAATACTGGCATCAACAGTCAAACACTGGCATCAACAGGCAGATCCTGGCATCAACAGTAAAATACTGGCATCAACAGTCAAACACTGGCATCAACAGGCAGATCCTGGCATCAACAGTAAAAATACTGGCATCAACAGTCAAACACTGGCATCAACAGGCAGATCCTGGCATCAACAGTAAAATACTGGCATCAACAGTGAAACACTGGCATAAACAGGCAGATCCTGGCATCAACAGTAAAAATACTGGCATCAACAGTCAAACACTGGCATCAACAGGCAGATCCTGGCATCAACAGTAAAAATACTAGCATCAACAGTCAAACACTGGCATCAACAGGCAGATCCTGGCATCAACAGTAAAATACTGGCATCAACAGTCAAACACTGGCATCAACAGACAGATCCTGGCATCAACAGTAAAAATACTGGCATCAACAGTCAAACACTGGCATCAACAGGCAGATCCTGGCATCAACAGTAAAATACTGGCATCAACAGTCGAACACTGGCATCAACAGGCAGATCCTGGCATCAACAGTAAAATACTGGCATCAACAGTCAAACACTGGCATCAACAGGCAGATCCTGGCATCAACAGTAAAAATACTGGCATCAACAGTCAAACACTGGCATCAACAGGCAGATCCTGGCATCAACAGTAAAATACTGGCATCAACAGTCAAACACTGGCATCAACAGGCAGATCCTGGCATCAACAGTAAAAATACTGGCATCAACAGTCAAACACTGGCATCAACAGGCAGATCCTGGCATCAACAGTAAAATACTGGCATCAACAGTCAAACACTGGCATCAACAGGCAGATCCTGGCATCAACAGTAAAAATACTAGCATCAACAGTCAAACACTGGCATCAACAGGCAGATCCTGGCATCAACAGTAAAATACTGGCATCAACAGTCAAACACTGGCATAAACAGGCAGATCCTGGCATCCACAGTAAAATACTGGCATCAACAGTCAAACAATGGCATCAACAGGCAGATCCTGGCATCAACAGTAAAAATACTGGCATCAACAGTCAAACACTGGCATCAACGGCTTAATAGCCGGCAAAATAAAACCCAAAAGTCCTTAAGTGGCTAGTGGGGGGATTTATGCTAGGAACTCCAAGGAGACTTTGCGTAAAATTGGGAATCTCTGGGTACACGACGTACCCCTGGTTTTCCTCTAATGGAAGTAGCCTGTACACGAGATTGGTACTTTTCAACACGAGCTGGCTTCTGTCTTCTCGTATTTTTCAGGGGTGCCTTATAAAGTTTTCTGCAATAAGTGAGTGTGAGCTCTATGGCGTGAATGAAAAATATTATATGAAAACCATGGTATGCATATTGGCTTGCGGTAGGGTGTGTATTTGTAACTTCGTTACAAGCGTCAATGCCGACTACCACCAAATAAAGCCAGTTGTCAACATTGTGGAAGCAAGAGATCCAACCCAGAGCAAGGTAACAACAACACCAGCGTTGCCTATCAGTAAGAACCAACTTCGAGGGGCAGAGGCTGGATTCTTGTATCGATGGCCACAGAACCACCATCCAGGTCTCCCAGACCAAACGAGACAACAAAAGTCTGACTGTGGAGACTACTATTGACGGGAACAAACATGTGGCTACCATCGACACCGGTGCTACAGCATCCATAGTACGTCGAGACTTGGTAAAGATGACGTGGCTTCATAACACCAATAGCTACCGTCTAAGAACCGCAACGGGAGAAGCAGCAAGAGTATATGGAGAAGTGTGTCTTAAAATTCGACTGGCCGATCTAGTGTTTACTCACCAATTCCTGGTGGCAGATATATGTGACGAGTGCATCATTGGAATCGACTTTATGAAACAGCACGGAGTTATTTTGGATATCGGTAATCAAGTTTTGAAATACCAACATAACGAAACTCCAATGATCTATTCGAACGAAAGAACGTCAACACTGAGGACTGTCATCACGGAAGATCTGATTCTGCCTCCTTCTTCTTAAGTAATCGTTTGGACAAAACTGGAAGGTGAGTTTGGAAGCCTTCGATACCTCATGGTGGAACCAGATACAGAGTGCTCCTCCCAAAGCGTCATCATTGGGAAAACACTGGTAGCACCGAAAAACAAGATGGTCCCCGTACGATAACTAAGAACCAGACCGAATAATGTAAGGTTGAAGAAAGAAGAAGTCGTTGGACGTTGCGAATCGGTTGCAGCAATTACGAAGATCACTGATGAAGCCCCGAGAAAAACTATAACTCCGGAGGAGCTCAAGACCATCAAAGCTAGAATATTGAATTCATCCAATCTTGATCACCAACAAACAAGGATGGCTGAAAATCTCCTACAAGTGTACACTGACATCTTCGCATCGTCAAAAGGGCAGTATGGTAGGATACAGTTGGTGCAGCACCGCATCAACACAGGAGATGCAAGACCGATTCGTCAACCTGCAAGACGCCTTCCACTGGCCAAACAAGGTGAGGTTGAAGAAATGATAACAACAATGAAGAAGGACGGTCTTATCGAAAATTCCAAAAGTCCTTTACGGGAAAACATTTGATAAACATTGCGAGAACATAAAAGCCGTGTTTCAGAGACTTCGAGAAGCTAACCTTAAACTGAATCCGGAAAAAATGCACTTTTCAAAACCAAAGTTAAGTATTTGGGACACATCATCTCTTCCCAAGCAGTGAAGACTGATCCTGAAAAAGTGGACTCCGTCAAAAATTGGCCAACACCACAGGACAAACATCAGCTCCGAAGCTTTCTGGGACTTGCCACATATTACCGACGTTTTGTTAAGAACTTTGCTGGAGTTGCAAAGAGTTTGCATCAGCTCACCGAAAAAGGAAAGCAGATTAAATGGTCAGGTGAGCGCGAGAAATCTTTTCAGGAAGTCAAATACCGCCTCTGTAACGCTCCAGTGCTGGCACATCCAACACCTGGCAAAACATTCATCATCGACGCAGATGCAAGCAACGTTGAAATCGGGGCGGTACTATCCCAAGTGGATGATGGCAAGGAGAAAGTGGTGGCATATTACAGCAAGATCCTCTCGAAACCCGAAAGAAACTACTGCGTGACCAGAAGGGAACTGCTAGCTCTTATCTTGGCAACAAAGCACTTCCATAAGTACATCTATGGACAGAAATTCCTTCTTCGGACAGACCATGGTGCTCTGAACTGGCTTTTGAACTTCAAAAATCCAGAAGGTCAAGTCGCAAGGTGTATAGAAAGACTGCAGACTTATGATTACCAGATTCAACACCGTAGAGGAAAGCTGCACTCAAACGCCGACGCATTATCCCGAAGACCTTGCAAAGTGGATTGCAAGCATTGTAGGCGGCAAGAAGACAAAGAAAATATTACCGCTCAGCGACTAAGAGCTGACCCAATATGCGGATAGAGCAATGAGGAAGTGAGGACTGCTCAACAGGAGGATCCAGATATAGAACCCATTCTCGCATGGAAAGAAAATGAAGAGAAACCTGAATGGGGAGACATTTCTGACCGGAGTCCAGTTCTCAAAGCCTATTGGGCACAGTGGGACTCACTATATGTGCAAGAAGGTGTCCTCAGGCGAAGATGGGAATCCGCTGACGGTAAGTCATATGTGATGCAGCTGATCGTACCGCAATCGAAAGTCAGTGAAGTTCTTCGGGAGATGCACGACGGACCTTCTGGACGGACCTGGGAGTTAACAAAACACTGGAGAAGGTGCGACATCGGTTCTACTGGTTACATGCCAGAGATGACGTGGAGAAGTGGTGCCGAACATGTGACAAGTGTGCTGCAACCAAAGGACCTGGTAGGAAGATTCAAGGTAAGATGAATCAGTACAACGTTGGATCGCCTTTTGTGAGGATTTGCAGTAGATGTGGCTGGGCCTTTTCCAGAGACCAACGCTGGAAACAGGTACATTCTGGTTGTAATGGACTATTTTAGCAGGTGGCCTGAGGCGTATGCCATCCCAAATCAAGAGGCCAAAACGGTGGTCGACCAGATTGTGTTTAACTGGGTGAGTAGGTTTAGCGTGCCTATGGAACTCCATTCCGACCAAGGGAGAAACTTTGAGTCAAATATCTTCCAAGGAGTGTGCGGACTACTTGGCATTAAAAAGACTAGAACCAAACCGCTTCATCCACAGTCTGATAAAATGGTTGAAAGATTCAACCGGACCTTGAAAGAACACCTCACCAAGGTCGTAGGCGACTACCAAAGAGACTGGAATAGGCACGTACCGCTATTCCTGATGGCCAAATGAAGTGCAGTACATAGCTCGACAGGACAAACACCATCTGACATCCTGTTCGGGATAACCATGCGGCTGCCCAGCGAACTTAAATTTGGATGCCCCACAGAGGAGCCACAGGACACGAACGAGTATGTGAACGACCTCAAGGAGAGACTCGCTGACATCCATAAAAGAACAAGGAAACGGATGAAAACCTACAGCGACCGGATGAAGACACGGTACGACACAAAAGCGACAACGGCAGGATTCCAAGCAGGAGATCGTGTGTGGCTTTATAATCCTCATCGTCAAAAGGGATTGTCACCGAAACTTCAGCAGAACTGGGAAGGTCCTTATACTGTTGTCACGAGGATTAACGAAGTGGTTTACCGCATCCAAAGAGGACTAAGAGGCAAGTTAAAAGTAGTTCATTGTGACTGGCTTCATCGATACAGTGGCGAGGCTGTAGATGGAATTATTCGGGACGAAAAATCTTAAGGAGGGGGCAGTGTAATGTACACCCAACATTTATACCAATTTCCTAATCGAAAACGTTCAACCGAAAATACAACTGGCAGCACTATAATGGAATGGTATAATATAAGACGTCGTTTGTGAGTGAGTGTGTGTGTGTGCAGAAATACCGGGAGGAGAATGTGTCTAGACATCATGGTTCATAGCAAAACTACTAGAAAGCTCTCGATGTTTCACACTGCTGACGCAACCAGAGTCAATTTTGATTATAGAGTGATAAAATAGAAAGTGAAATGTTGTTTACAAATGATATTCCAAAAGTTGAATTAAGATCGAATAAAGTATAGATACTGAATAAAAGTGGTAGAATTAAATAGAAAAGTGAAGTTTTATTTTGCGAACTAAGCGCACGTTACATTGGTGTCAGAAGTGGGATAAAACTTATTAAAAAAAAAAAAAACCAGTTGACTAGTAAAGTGTGAAAAGAAGTAAAAAGAAAAATAAAAACAATATACAGTGAAAATGGGTAAGTTGTTAGAAGAGCTCAACTGCATTGAGCTTAAAAGTGAGTTAGGTAAGCGATATCTTTCTAGAGTGGGATCGAAAAATGAGCTCGTCCTGCGCTTGCGCAACCATTTGGAACAGCAAGGGGAAGACGTAAACACTTTTGTTTTTGAGACAGAAGTGGAAGAAGAGGAAGTAAGTGAAAATGTAGATTTTTCTAGTATGATGAAACTTTTGTTAGAGCAGCGAAATGAGCAAAAGAAAGAAGAGCAGTCCTCGAACGACTCGAAGTACAACAAAAAAATCTGGAAGAGCAACGAAACGAGCAAAAGAAGCTAATTGAAGAACAACGAAACGAACAAAAGAAAGAACAACCGAATATTCTCGAAAGACTTGAGACGCAACAGAATGTTTTGGAAGGCCAGAAAAACATTCTAGAAGGCAAATTGGGCAGTATTGAGAAAAATGTATGTGCCCTTGACGAACGAGTTGATGGTGTGGAAAAACAGCTTTCTGTTATAGAGAATCGTTTGGAAAGCCGATGCGATAAACAGTTCTCTGTTCTGTCCAAGGAATTAGACCAGATCCAGAAAATCAAAATTCGAGAATCTGCTGGAGAGTTTGCAAGAAAAAAGGAGATGAAACCCCCAATATTTGATGGACAGTCTTCTTGGCCAGTCTACAATAGACAATTTGAGCCAACCGCGACAACAAATGGCTTTGATGACGAAGACAAGTACATTGCACTGACTCTTGCTCTTAGAGGACCAGCAGCTGAATTACTTCAAACAGTTCCAGCTGGTAAGAGCGGCGATTTCAGCTCTCTCGTGGCAGCTATAGATAAACGCTTTGGAGATAGCCACTTGAAAGAAGTCTTCCGAGTCCAACTCAATAACAGAATCCAGAAAAGCGGTGAAAGTCTACAGCAGGTCCAAGCAGACGTTGAAAGACTGGTTCACCTTGCATACCCGGATGCTGGAGAAGAAATCATCAACCAGCTTGCTGTTGAGTCCTTCGTTCGTGCCATTTCCGATATACATCTTCAGAGGTCTGAACACGTACTCTTTCTGAAACTTTAGCATTCGCATTGACAATTGAAGCAGCAGAACAGGCTTTTCATGGAGTACATCGACTTAGAGAAGCCATAGTCAAAGAGTGCTCGTGCCAAAGAGCTGAAATACAAAAGAACCAGCGGGGCGGACTAGCAAGATGTTGGAACTGCAACAAGACCGGGCACTTACAGCGTGTGATGTGCTTTTTTCTTTAGAGCTGGGGTATGCTCGTCAGGTCCAGGGTTGACCAAAGAAAACACGTAAAACTTGGGTTATAAAGAAGGTCCAATCCTTTTATTTGTCTTAAAGCTAATCTTAAATAATGTTTATTAATTCTTATCGCTTATTCTGGTGATCGGTGGTTCCAATGCTGGTAGATCCTTAATCCTATGCTGGTAAAACGGTCATCGAGTACTGGTTTTTTTAATCGCTGGTAAATCAACAGTCAAACACTGGCATCAACAGGCAGATCCTGGCATCAACAGTAAAAATACTGACATCAACAGGCAGATCCTGGCATCAACAGGCAGATCCTGGCATCAACAGTAAAAATACTGGCATCAACAGTCGAACACTGGCATCAACAGGCAGATCCTGGCATCAACAGTAAAATACTGGCATCAACAGTCAAACACTGGCATCAACAGGCAGATCCTGGCATCAACAGTAAAAATACTGGCATCAACAGTCAAACACTGGCATCAACAGGCAGATCCTGGCATCAACAGTAAAATACTGGCATCAACAGTCAAACACTGGCATCAACAGGCAGATCCTGGCATCAACAGTAAAAATACTGGCATCAACAGTCAAACACTGGCATCAACAGGCAGATCCTGGCATCAACAGTAAAATACTGGCATCAACAGTCAAACACTGGCATCAACAGGCAGATCCTGGCATCAACAGTAAAAATACTGGCATCAACAGTCAAACACTGGCATCAACAGGCAGATCCTGGCATCAACAGTAAAATACTGGCATCAACAGTCAAACACTGGCATAAACAGGCAGATCCTGGCATCCACAGTAAAATACTGGCATCAACAGTCAAACAATGGCATCAACAGGCAGATCCTGGCATCAACAGTAAAAATACTGGCATCAACAGTCAAACACTGGCATCAACGGCTTAATAGCCGGCAAAATAAAACCCAAAAGTCCTTAAGTGGCTAGTGGGGGGATTTATGCTAGGAACTCCAAGGAGACTTTGCGTAAAATTGGGAATCTCTGGGTACACGACGTACCCCTGGTTTTCCTCTAATGGAAGTAGCCTGTACACGAGATTGGTACTTTTCAACACGAGCTGGCTTCTGTCTTCTCGTATTTTTCAAGGGTGCCTTATAAAGTTTTCTGCAATAAGTGAGTGTGAGCTCTATGGCGTGAATGAAAAATATTATATGAAAACCATGGTATGCATATTGGCGTGCGGTAGGGTGTGTATTTGTAACTTCGTTACAAGCGTCAATGCCGACTACCACCAAATAAAGCCGGTTGTCAACATTGTGGAAGCAAGAGATCCAACCCAGAGCAAGGTAACAACAACACCAGCGTTGCCTATCAGTAAGAACCAACTTCGAGGGGCAGAGGCTGGATTCTTGTATCGATGGCCACAGAACCACCATCCAGGTCTCCCAGACCAAACGAGACAACAAAAGTCTGACTGTGGAGACTACTATTGACGGGAACAAACATGTGGCTACCATCGACACCGGTGCTACAGCATCCATAGTACGTCGAGACTTGGTAAAGATGACGTGGCTTCATAACACCAATAGCTACCGTCTAAGAACCGCAACGGGAGAAGCAGCAAGAGTATATGGAGAAGTGTGTCTTAAAATTCGACTGGCCGATCTAGTGTTTACTCACCAATTCCTGGTGGCAGATATATGTGACGAGTGCATCATTGGAATCGACTTTATGAAACAGCACGGAGTTATTTTGGATATCGGTAATCAAGTTTTGAAATACCAACATAACGAAACTCCAATGATCTATTCGAACGAAAGAACGTCAACACTGAGGACTGTCATCACGGAAGATCTGATTCTGCCTCCTTCTTCTTAAGTAATCGTTTGGACAAAACTGGAAGTGGAGTTTGGAAGCCTTCGATACCTCATGGTGGAACCAGATACAGAGTGCTCCTCCCAAAGCGTCATCATTGGGAAAACACTGGTAGCACCGAAAAACAAGATGGTCCCCGTACGATAACTAAGAACCAGACCGAATAATGTAAGGTTGAAGAAAGAAGAAGTCGTTGGACGTTGCGAATCGGTTGCAGCAATTACGAAGATCACTGACGAAGCTCTGAGAAAAACTATAACTCCGGAGGAGCTCAAGACCATCAAAGCGAGAATATTGAATTCATCCAATCTTGATCACCAACAAACAAGGATGGCTGAAAATCTCCTACAAGTGTACACTGACATCTTCGCATCGTCAAAAGGGCAGTATGGTAGAACACAGTTGGTGCAGCACCGCATCAACACAGGAGATGCAAGACCGATTCGTCAACCTGCAAGATGCCTTCCACTGGCCAAACAAGGTGAGGTTGAAGAAATGATAACAACAATGAAGAAGGACGGTCTTATCGAAAATTCCAAAAGTCCTTTACGGGAAAACATTTGATAAACATTGCTAGAACATAAAAGCCGTGTTTCAGAGACTTCGAGAAGCTAACCTTAAACTGAATCCGGAAAAAATGCACTTTTCAAAACCAAAGTTAAGTATTTGGGACACATTATCTCTTCCCAAGCAGTGAAAACTGATCCTGAAAAAGTTGACCCCGTCAAAAATTGGCCAACACCACAGGACAAACATCAGCTCCGAAGCTTTCTGGGACTTGCCAAATATTACCGACGTTTTGTTAAGAACTTTGCTGGAGTTGCAAAGAGTTTGCATCAGCTCACCGAAAAAGGAAAGCAGATTAAATGGTCAGGTGAGCGCGAGAAATCTTTTCAGGAAGTCAAATACCGCCTCTGTAACGCTCCAGTGCTGGCACATCCAACACCTGGCAAAACATTCATCATCGACGCAGATGCAAGCAACGTTGAAATCGGGGCGGTACTATCCCAAGTGGATGATGGCAAGGAGAAAGTGGTGGCATATTACAGCAAGATCCTCTCGAAACCCGAAAGAAACTACTGCGTGACCAGAAGGGAACTGCTAGCTCTTATCTTGGCAACAAAGCACTTCCGCACTTCCATAAGTACATCTATGGACAGAAATTCCTTCTTCGGACAGACCATGGTGCTCTGAACTGGCTTTTGAACTTCAAAAATCCAGAAGGTCAAGTCGCAAGGTGTATAGAAAGACTGCAGACTTATGATTACCAGATTCAACACCGTAGAGGAAAGCTGCACTCAAACGCCGACGCATTATCCCGAAGACCTTGCAAAGTGGATTGCAAGCATTGTAGGCGGCAAGAAGACAAAGAAAATATTACCGCTCAGCGACTAAGAGCTGACCCAATATGCGGATGGAGCAATGAGGAAGTGAGGACTGCTCAACAGGAGGATCCAGATATAGAACCCATTCTCGCATGGAAAGAAAATGAAGAGAAACCTGAATGGGGAGACATTTCTGACCGGAGTCCAGTTCTCAAAGCCTATTGGGCACAGTGGGACTCACTAAATGTGCAAGAAGGTGTCCTCAGGTGAAGATGGGAATCCACTGACGGTAAGTCGTATGTGATGCAGCTGATCGTACCGCAATCGAAAGTCAGTGAAGTTCTTCGGGAGATGCACGACGGACCTTCTGGACGGACCTGGGAGTTAACAAAACACTGGAGAAGGTGCGACATCGGTTCTACTGGTTACATGCCAGAAATGACGTGGAGAAGTGGTGCCGAACATGTGACAAGTGTGCTGCAACCAAAGGACCTGGTAGGAAGATTCAAGGTAAGATGAATCAGTACAACGTTGGATCGCCTTTTGTGAGGATTGCAGTAGATGTGGCTGGGCCTTTTCCAGAGACCAACGCTGGAAACAGGTACATTCTGGTTGTAATGGACTATTTTAGCAGGTGGCCTGAGGCGTATGCCATCCCAAATCAAGAGGCCAAAACGGTGGTCGACCAGATTGTGTTTAACTGGGTGAGTAGGTTTAGCGTGCCTATGGAACTCCATTCCGACCAAGGGAGAAACTTTGAGTCAAATATCTTCCAAGGAGTGTGCGGACTACTTGGCATTAAAAAGACTAGAACCAAACCGCTTCATCCACAGTCTGATAAAATGGTTGAAAGATTCAACCGGACCTTGAAAGAACACCTCACCAAGGTCGTAGGCGACTACCAAAGAGACTGGAATAGGCACGTACCGCTATTCCTGATGGCCAAATGAAGTGCAGTACATAGCTCGACAGGACAAACACCATCTGACATCCTGTTCGGGAAAACCATGCGGCTGCCCAGCGAACTTAAATTTGGATGCCCCACAGAGGAGCCACAGGACACGAACGAGTATGTGAACGACCTCAAAGAGAGACTCGCTGACATCCATAAAAGAACAAGGGAACGGATGAAAACCTACAGCGACCGGATGAAGACACGGTACGACACAAAAGCGACAACGGCAGGATTCCAAGCAGGAGATCGTGTGTGGCTTTATAATCCTCATCGTCAAAAGGGATTGTCACCGAAACTTCAGCAGAACTGGGAAGGTCCTTATACTGTTGTCACGAGGATTAACGAAGTGGTTTACCGCATCCAAAGACGACTAAGAGGCAAGTTAAAAGTAGTTCATTGTGACCGGCTGCATCGATATAGTGGCGAAGCTGCAGATGGAATTATTCGGGACGAAAAATCTTAAGGAATGGCAGTGTAATGTACACCCAACATTTATACCAATCGAAATCGTTAAACCGAAAATACAACTGGCAGCACTATAATGGAATGGTATAATATAAGACGTCGTTTGTGAGTGAGTGTGTGTGTGTGCAGAAATACCGGGAGGAGAATGTGTCTAGACATCATGGTTCATAGCAAAACTACTAGAAAGCTCTCGATGTTTCACACTGCTATATAAAGAGGCCGCTGACGCAACCAGAGTCAGTTTTGATTATAGAGTGATAAAATAGAAAGTGAATTGTTGTTTACAAATGATATTCCAAAAGTTGAATTAAGATCGAATAAAGTATAGATACTGAATAAAAGTGGTAGAATTAAATAGAAAAGCGAAGTTTTATTTTGCGAGCTAAGCGCACGTTACATTGGTGTCAGAAGTGGGAAAAAATTTATTAAAAAAAAAAAAACGAGTTTAGTAAAGTGTGAAAAAGAAGTAAAAAAAAAAATAAAAACAATATACAGTGAAAATGGGTAAGTTGTTAGAAGAGCTCAACTGCATTGAGCTTAAAAGTGAGTTAGGTAAGTGATATCTTTCTAGAGTGGGATCGAAAAATGAGCTCGTCCTGCGCTTGCGCAACCATTTGGAACAGCAAGGGAAAGACGTAAGCACTTTTGTTTTTGAGACAGAAGTGGAGGAAGAGGAAGTAAGTGAAAGTGTAGATTTTTCTAGTATGATGAAACTTTTGTTAGAGCAGCGAAATGAGCAAAAGAAAGAAGAGCAGTCCTCGAACGACTCGAAGTACAACAAAAAAAATCTGGAAGAGCAACGAAACGAGCAAAAGAAGCTAATTGAAGAACAACGAAACGAACAAAAGAAAGAACAACCGAATATTCTCGAAAGACTTGAGGCGCAACAGAATGTTTTGGAAGGCCAGAAAAATATTCTAGAAGGCAAATTGGGCAGTATTGAGAAAAATGTATGTGCCCTTGACGAACGAGTTGATGGTGTGGAAAAACAGCTTTCTGTTATAGAGAATCGTTTGGAAAGCCGATGCGATAAACAGTTCTCTGTTCTGTCCAAGGAATTAGACCAGATCCGGAAAATCAAAATTCGAGAATCTGCTGGAGAGTTTGCAAGAAAAAAGGAGATGAAACCCCCAATATTTGATGGACAGTCTTCTTGGCCAGTCTACAATAGACAATTTGAGCCAACCGCGACAACAAATGGCTTTGATGACGAAGACAAGTACATTGCACTGACTCTTGCTCTTAGAGGACCAGCAGCTGAATTACTTCAAACAGTTCCAGCTGGTAAGAGCGGCGATTTCAGCTCTCTCGTGGCAGCTATAGATAAACGTTTTGGAGATAGCCACTTGAAAGAAGTCTTCCGAGTCCAACTCAATAACAGAATCCAGAAAAGCGGTGAAAGTCTACAGCAGGTCCAAGCAGACGTTGAAAGACTGGTTCACCTTGCATACCCGGATGCTGGAGAAGAAATCATCAACCAGCTTGCTGTTGAGTCCTTCGTTCGTGCCATTTCCGATATACATCTTCAGAGGTCTGAACACGTACTCTTTCTGAAACTTTAGCATTCGCATTGACAATTGAAGCAGCAGAACAGGCTTTTCATGGAGTACATCGACTTAGAGAAGCCAAAGTCAAAGAGTGCTCGTGCCAAAGAGCTGAAATACAAAAGAACCAGCGGGGCGGACTAGCAAGATGTTGGAACTGCAACAAGACCGGGCACTTACAGCGTGTGATGTGCTTTTTTCTTTAGAGCTGGGGTATGCTCGTCAGGTCCAGGGTTGACCAAAGAAAACACGTAGAACTTGGGTTATAAAGAAGGTCCAATCCTTTTATTTGTCTTAAAGCTAATCTAATATAATTTTTATTAATTCTTATCGCTAATTCTGGTGATCGGTGGTTCCAATGCTGGTAGATCCTAAATCCTATTCTGGTAAAACGGTCATCGAGTACTGGTTTTTTTAATCGCTGGTAAATCAACAGTCAAACACTGGCATCAACAGGCAGATCCTGGCATCAACAGTAAAAATACTGGCATCAACAGGCAGATCCTGGCATCAACAGGCAGATCCTGGCATCAACAGTAAAAATACTGGCATCAACAGGCAGATCCTGGCATCAACAGTAAAAATACTGGCATCAACAGTCAAACACTGGCATCAACAGGCAGATCCTGGCATCAACAGTAAAAATACTGTCATCAACAGTCAAACACTAGCATCAACAGTCAAACACTGGCATCAACAGTAAAATACTGGCATCAACAGTCAAACACTGGCATCAACAGGCAGATCCTGGCATCAACAGTAAAAATACTTGCATAAACAGTCAAACACTGGCATCAACAGGCAGATTCTGGCATCAACAGTAAAATACTGGCATCAACAGTCAAACACTGGCATCAACAGGCAGATCCTGGCATCAACAGTAAAAATACTAGCATCAACAGTTAAACACTGGCATCAACAGGCAGATCCTGGCATCAACAGTAAAATACTGGCATCAACAGTCAAACACTGGCATAAACAGGCAGATCCTGGCATCAACAGTGTGATGTGTTTTTGTTTCCAGCCGGGGTAAAGCTCGCGGCTGGCCAGGGTAAGTAAAATAAACACAAGAAAAATTTACAATGGTCAGAAACTCTCTTTAATGGAACTGTCTTTAAAAGATGTATTACAAATTACAATGGTTTGTTTACAGGATAAATGTATTCTGTATATATATATGGTTATGGTTTTACTGGCGTTCGATAAAAGTTGGTACCTCCGAAGGTGGCGTATTCTGGTATCTTAGAATTCGGGGCGGCTCAAGTGAACTCCGTATAGTGGTTCGTCACTCTGGTATTCTCATCACCTAGGAGAAGAGAAACAAATTCGTGTTAGTTCTGGTTATTTATTCGGCCACCAGTGGCACGGCAAACGTGGCAATACACCCTATAGGTAGCCGCGTTAACAAGCACCCGAAGGCCTTGCGGGGGTAGAAACGACAAGCACCACGCGGGCCTTGGTAGGGTAGAAACGACAAGCACCACGAGGGCCTTGGTAGGGTAGAAACGACAAGCACCACGAGGGCCTTGGTAGGGTAGAAACGACAAGCACCACGAGGGCCTTGGTAGGGTAGAAACGACAAGCACCACGAGGGCCTTGGTAGGGTAGAAACTACAAGCACCGCGAGGGCCTTGGTAGGGTAGAAACGACAAGCACCACGAGGGCCTTGGTAGGGTAGAAACAACAGGCACCACGAGGGCCTTGGTAGGGTAGAAACGACAAGCACCACGAGGGCCTTGGTAGGGTAGAAACGACAAGCACCACGAGGGCCTTGGTAAGGTAGAAACGACAAGCACTACGAAGGCCTTGGTAGGGTAGAAACGACAAGCACCACGAGGGCCTTGGTAGGGTAGAAACGACAAGCACTACGAGGGCCTTGGTAGGGTAGAAACGACAAGCACCACGAGGGCCTTGGTAGGGTAGAAACTCAAGCTATGGCCGGTCGGATCTACAGGTATTAGTCGCTGCCCCTGGTGGCACAATACTTAATAAATATTCTATTTAAAAAGATTTTACCTTTTACCTTGTTGGTTACCTTTTCCTTGGGACGACTTGTGCTGTTGGACTGTGCCGGCGGAATGACGATTTTCCATCATTTGGCTGCCCTATTTATACTCGTTTTCATTCTGTGTGCCATGCGCACTCCATATAAAAAAAATACTACACGGTGAGATTGCCATGCTGCTGCTTAACACGAACAACAATTTGCTTATCTCATCACAGCCAAACCATATGCGCGTTCATCGCTGCAATGTAGTGTGCAGCCCATAAGCAATGTACATTGTTGTTTGCCAATCGCTATTTCCCCTTTCCATTTATCTCTGCTGTGAGTACTTTGCCAGGTATACAGCTGCTGCGTAGTTGTTGTTGTCTAAAGCACAGCCTACCATGTTGTAGTATACCACTATGCCATGCTGTACTATACCAATATGGTGCTAAGCCATTTATCATTGCATACTTCATGCATAAGTATTTGGCTATTTATCGTTGCATACTTCATGCATTATTATTTGGTGTCGCCCAGAAGGCTACTAAGTAAATTCCCCCTGCATACTTCAAGCATGTAACTAAGCCACAAATGCTTCGAAATACCAACATAACGAAACTCCAATGATCTATTCGAACGAAAGTACGTCAACACTGAGGACTGTCATCACGGAAGATCTGATTCTGCCTCCTTCTTCTTAAGTAATCGTTTGGACAAAACTGGAAGGTGAGTTTGGAAGCCTTCGATACCTCATGGTGGAACCAGATACAGAGTGCTCCTCCCAAAGCATCATCATTGGGAATACACTGGTAGCACCGAAAAACAAGATGGTCCCCGTACGATAACTAAGAACCAGACCGAATAATGTAAGGTTGAAGAAAGAAGAAGTCGTTGGACGTTGCGAATCGGTTGCAGCAATTACGAAGATCACTGACGAAGCTCTGAGAAAAACTATAACTCCGGAGGAGCTCAAGACCATCAAAGCTAGAATATTGAATTCATCCAATCTCCTACAAGTGTACACTGACATCTTCGCAACGTCAAAAGGGACAATATGGTAGGATACAGTTGGTGCAGCATCGCATCAACACAGGAGATGCAAGACTGATTCGCCAACCCGCAAGACGCCTTCCACTGGCCAAACAAGGTGAGGTTGAGGAAATGATAACAACAATGAAGAAGGACGGTCTTATCGAAAATTCCAAAAGTCCTTTACGGGAAAACATTTGATAAACATTGCGAGAACATAAAAGCCGTGTTTCAGAGACTTCGAGAAGCTAACCTTAAACTGAATGCGGAAAAAATGCACTTTTCAAAACCAAAGTTAAGTATTTGGGACACATTATCTCTTCCCAAGCAGTGAAGACTGATCCTGAAAAAGTTGACTCCGTCAAAAATTGGCCAACACCACAGGACAAACAATAACTCCGAAGCTTTCTTGGACTTGCCACATATTACCAACGTTTTGTTAAGAACTATGCTGGAGTTGCAAAGAGTTTGCATCAGCTCACCGAAAAGGGGAAGCAGTTTAAATGGTCAGGTGAGTGTGAGAAATCTTTCCAGGAACTCAAATATCGCCTCTGTAAACATTCGTCATCGACGCAGATACAAGCAACGTTGGAATCGGGGCGGTACTATCCCAAGTGCATGATGGCGAAGAGAAAGTGGTGGCATATTACAGCAAGGTCCTCTCGAAACCCGTGTAGCGTGCCCACCCTCCTTAACAAATAAAAAGAAAAAGAAAAAAAACTCATAATCAAAATTTAGGTCAGATGAATAAAAGTAGCTTATTTTCAAAATAACCGAAGAAAGCGGAAGTATGCACACTTCGAATTTGCGCACAGAATTATTAAATTCTTGTAAGTCGAACTTCGAATAATTTCCAGCTTCGAAGAAGCGAAGTAGGAAGTTCGATCAGAACCATCTTCTCATTCTTTCTGAAATCAACTTTCATCAGAGGTGGATGCATACGCACATTTTTCTCTAAAGTAAGTGAAAAAGTAAAAATCTAAGTTTCAGTGTAGCAGGGCAAGAACTTTCTATTTTTTTTTTTAAGCTCTTATAAAGTAGTGCAAATTGTTCGGTGCAACAAGTATTTAGCCTTACATTAAGTACTAAGACTGCAGAGTAATCGGAAAAAGAATTACTGCGACATTTTTGAAGAACGTGACAAAAACCCGAGAAAAGGTAATATTTCTACTACACTAATTACAAAACAAAAAACAAAACCTATAATTGCTTATACAATTTCTGGGTATAGCGAGCTGTTGTTTAAGTGGATGGCCAAAAATTCTAGTGTCGAAATAAACCTCTGGTTTAAAACTAGAGTCCTAGAGGCATCCACTACGACACTCTTCTGGCGAGCTCCGAGCCCACGCGGTTCCAGTAACCTTGAGCGATAAGTCTCAGACCATCGAGCAGCGAGAGAAAACGCGATAAACAACTCCAATACCATCAAAAATTATTCACAGTCCTAACTTCATCGCCAGCATCCAGAAAAAATATATATATATATAATACATCTATAAAAATTGCAAATATTCCTAACTAACATAAAAGAAGTACAAAAGCAGAGTAAAAATAAGTAAAACAAACCAAGGAAGAAGAGGAAGAAGGAAGGAGAAAGGAAGAAAAAAAAAAAAAAAAAAAAAAAAACTAATTGAAGAGTGTGATTTGAAAGCTATAGTTTAATTAAGTTCAAAAAGAAATTTTATTCTTAGTTTAAAGTGGCCCTAGAAAAAAAATACAAAAAAAGTAAGATATATATATATATTACTAAATAACCTAAATTGAAACAGAAAGTACAGAAAAACAAGGAACCAACAAAGTGGAATTTCGTGCACGAACTTCGACGCTGCGGAACCTGAAATTTCAGACACTCAAAAACAAAAACAAAAAAACCGTGAGTACTTAATTCTTGATCTTAATATAAATATATACATTTTTTTTGTGGTTCTAAGGCCTATTAAAATTTTGCTCTATTACTTTTAAATACAATAAGTTGAGAAATTTGAACGCTAATAAACTTAAACTTTCATGCAACATTCATTCCAAAATCTGTTTATATTGTGAATTTAAAAATAAGTTTCATGCAACATCACAATAATCATATTGAATTCAATGAATCTATATCCACATTCGTGAAAAGTCGTCTCTCAGTATTCTCAATTGAAATTGTATATGTATAAGTATATTCTACCTAAGCATGGAAATAAACATGAATTTTAATCAGAACTAAAATCTTACATAATCGTTGAGATGATGTTGTTGTGATTGACAAGAAGAGAAGATGCAGATTTGGGGCTACTCCAACAAAAAGAGAGATGAAGGGGTAGTCATGGAGAAAACGACAGGTAGTTGTTTACTATGGGAGGGTTCATCCAGAGATCTCAACAGCAGCGATCTCATGAGACGAGGTGATAACAGAGTTTCTAAAAACAAAAAGGGGTTCATCCAATTCTAGTAATTACTCTTAAAGTTTGGTTCTCTTTATATGCCTATCTATGTATTTCTTCTATACGCTATACTAATTTTTAGTTCGGGTATTTCTCTTTTTTTTTTTTTGTTATTGTTCCACCTTTTTGGTATGTAAGGTGAAAGACTTTAGTTTTTTTCTGTTTCTCTTTTAATTTTTTTGGCACGTAAATTTTGATAGCGCAGGGTTACCTATATGCAGCAAGATCCCACCCCACGGCGAGCTAATGCCTGAGCACTGCAAGCGTGCCAATCCGCTGCAATTCTTTGGGTCATACAAAATTCATAAAAAATTCAAAAACCCCTCTGCATGCTACACCCGAAAGAAACTACTGCGTGACCAGAAGGGAACTGCTAGCTCTCATCTTGGCAACAAAGCACTTCCATAAGTACATCTATGGACAGATATTCCTTCTGCGTACAGACCATGGTGCTCTGAACTGGCTGTTGAACTTCAAAAATCCAGAAGGTCAAGTCGCAAGGATATAAAGACTGCAGACTTATGATTACCAGATTCAACACCGTAAAGGAAAGCTGCACTCAAACGCCGATGCATTATCCCGAAGACCTTTCAAAGTGGATTGCAAGCATTGTAGGCGGCAAGAAGACAAAGAAAATATTACCGCTCAGCGACTAAGAGCTGAACCAATATGCGGATGGAGCAATGAGGAAGTGAGGACTGCTCAACAGGAGGATCCAGATATCGAACCCATTCTCGCATGGAAAGAAAATGAAGAGAAACCTGAATGGGGAGACATTTCTGACCGGAGTCCAGTTCTCAAAGCCTATTGGGCACAGTGGGACTCACTATATGTGCAAGAAGGTGTCCTCAGGTGAAGATGGGAATCCACTGACGGTAAGTCGTATGTGATGCAGCTGATCGTACCACAATCGAAAGTCAGTGAAGTTCTTCGGGAGATGCACGACGGACCTTCTGGACGGACCTGGGAGTTAACAAAACACTGGAGAAGGTGCGTCATCGGTTCTACTGGTTACATGCCAGAGATGACGTGGAGAAGCGGTGCCGAACATGTGACAAGTGTGCTGCAATCAAAGGACCTGGTAGGAAGATTCAAGGTGAGATGCATCAGTACAACGTTGGATCGCCTTTTGAGAGGATTGCAGTAGATGTGGCTGGGCCTTTTCCAGAAACCAACGCTGGAAACAAGTACATTCTGGTTGTAATGGACTATTTTAGCAAGTGGCCTGAGGCATATGCCATCCCAAATCAAGAGGCCAAAACGGTGGTCGACCAGATTGTGTTTAACTGGGTGAGTAGGTTTGGCGTGCCTATGGAACTCCATTCCGACCACGGAAGGAACTTTGAGTCAAACATCTTTCAAGGAGTGTGAACACCTCACCAAGGTCGTAGGCGACTACCAAAGAGACTGGAATAGGCACGTACCGCTATTCCTGATGGCCAAATGAAGTGCAGTACATAGCTCGACAGGACAAACACCATCTGACATCCTGTTCGGGATAACCATGCGGCTGCCCAGCGAACTTAAATTTGGATGCCCCACAGAGGAGCCACAGGACACGAACGAGTACGTGGACGACCTCAAGGAGAGACTCGCTGACATCCATAAAAGAACAAGGGAACGGATGAAAACCTACAGCGACCGGATGTATGTATGTATGTATGTATGTATGTATGTGTTCGTTTATTTAGTATAAATTACTATTTTAATTACAATTTGCTACATTAGGAGTAAGTTAGTATAATTTTTATACATTAATTTAAATATTACATTTTATATAATTTGATACTTTTCTTTTAAAACTTTGAAAATTCGTTTCATTTTTTAAATCACTTGGTAACTCATTGAAAAACTGAATACCTTTATACATTATCATGTTTTGAGTTCTACTATCTCTATAAAATGGCAATCTAAAATTATTATTTGACCTTAAGTTATATGGTTGAACTTCGTGTGTAAGATTTACATTTAATGAAAGGTATTCTGGAACCATTTTATTTTTAATTTTATAAACGAAGATTGCTGCATTATATGATATCCTCTGTCTGATGTTAAGCCATTTTAAGCAAGATAGCATCCAACTTATTGGGGTATAGAAACTGCATTTCAGTATAGTTCTCATCGCCTTGTTCTGAAGCTTTTGAAGTCTGTTGATTTCCGTTGAGTTACCCATATACAATATTGTTGAACAGAACTCAAAGTGAGGTTTAACAATTGTATTGAAAATGTTTACTGCACACAAAATGGATATATTTTTCCGTAATCTTTTTAAGAATCCAATTTTTTTTGAAATTTTTTTTACAATGTATTCGAAATGACTATGAAAGTTCAGATCACTGTCTATTATTACACCGAGATATTTCATTGATTTCACCTGTTCGATATTAGTATTGTTAATACGTATGTTGGTTTCGAAGTCAGAGTTTATAGTCATACATTTTGTTTTATTAACATTAATTTTTAATTTGTTTTTATTAAGCCACATACACATTTTATCTATATCGTAGTTAATGTAACTAGAAATTAAATCCAAGTCTTTACCAGAAACAAACAATAATGCATCATCAGCGAACAGCGAGATTTTGCAATACTTTAAATCTTTACAAATGTCATTAATGTAAATTAAAAACAACAGAGGACCCAATATTGTTCCCTGAGGCACGCCATACGAAGTTTCTTCACTATTAGATAAACACTGGTTAAGACACGGTACGACACAAAAGCGACAACGGCAGGATTCCAAGCAGGAGATCGTGTGTGGCTTTATAATCCTCATCGTCAAAAGGGATTGTCACCGAAACTTCAGCAGAACTGGGAAGGTCCTTATACTGTTGTCACGAGGATTAACGAAGTGGTTTACCGCATCCAAAGACGACTAAGAGGCAAGTTAAAAGTAGTTCATTGTGACTGGCTTCATCGATACAGAGGCGAGGCTGTAGATGGAATTATTCGGGACGAAAAATCTTAAGGAGGGGGCAGTGTAATGTACACCCAACATTTATACCAATTTCCTAATCGAAAACGTTCAACCGAAAATACAACTGGCAGCACTATAATGGAATGGTATAATATAAGACGTCGTTTGTGAGTGAGTGTGTGTGTGTGCAGAAATACCGGGAGGAGAATGTGTCAAGACATCATGGTTCATAGCAAAACTACTAGAAAGCTCTCGATGTTTCACACTGCTGACGCAACCAGAGTCAATTTTGATTATAGAGTGATAAAATAGAAAGTGAATTGTTGTTTACAAATGATATTCCAAAAGTTGAATTAAGATCGAATAAAGTATAGATACTGAAAAAAAGTGGTAGAATTAAATAGAAAAGTGAAGTTTTATTTTGCGAACTAAGCGCACGTTACATTGGTGTCAGAAGTGGGATAAAACTAATTAAAAAAAAAAAAAAACAAGTTGACTAGTAAAGTGTGAAAAAGAAGTAAAAAGAAAAATAAAAACAATATACAGTGAAAATGGGTAAGTAAGTTAGAAGTGAGTTAGGTAAGCGATATCTTTCTAGAGTGGGATCGAAAAATGAGCTCGTCCTGCGCTTGCGCAACCATTTGGAACAGCAAGGGGAAGACGTAAACACTTTTGTTTTTGAGACAGAAGTGGAAGAAGAGGAAGTAAGTGAAAATGTAGATTTTTCTAGTATGATGAAACTTTTGTTAGAGCAGCGAAATGAGCAAAAGAAATAAGAGCAGTCCTCGAACGACTCGAAGTACAACAAAAAAATCTGGAAGAGCAACGAAACGAGCAAAAGAAGCTAATTGAAGAACAACGAAACGAACAAAAGAAAGAACAACAGAATATTCTCGAAAGACTCGAGGCGCAACAGAATGTTTTGGAAGGCCAGAAAAACATTCTAAAAGGTAAATTGGGCAACATTGAGAAAAATGTATGTGCCCTTGACGAACGAGTTGCAGGGGTGGAAAAACAGCTTTCTGTTATAGAGAATCGTTTGGAAAGCCGATGCGATAAACAGTTCTCTGTTCTGTCCAAGGAATTAGACCAGATCCGGAAAATCAAAATTCGAGAATCTGCTGGAGAGTTTGCAAGAAAAAAGGAGATGAAACCCCCAATATTTGATGGACAGTCTTCTTGGCCAGTTTACAAGAGACAATTTGAGCCAACCGCGACAACAAATGGCTTTGATGACGAAGACAAGTACATTGCACTGACTCTTGCTCTTAGAGGACCAGCAGCTGAATTACTTCAAACAGTTCCAGCTGGTAAGAGCGGCGATTTCAGCTCTCTCGTGGCAGCTATAGATAAACGCTTTGGAGATAGCCACTTGAAAGAAGTCTTCCGAGTCCAACTCAGTAACAGAATCCAGAAAAGCGGTGAAAGTCTACAGCAGGTCCAAGCAGACGTTGAAAGACTGGTTCACCTTGCATACCCGGATGCTGGAGAAGAAATCATCAACCAGCTTGCTGTTGAGTCCTTCGTTCGTGCCATTTCCGATATACATCTTCAGAGGTCTGTGCGAACTGCTAGAACACGTACTCTTTCTGAAACTTTAGCATTCGCATTGACAATTGAAGCAGCAGAACAGGCTTTTCATGGAGTACATCAACTTAGAGAAGCCATAGTCGAAGAGTGCTCGTGCCAAAGAGCTGAAATACAAAAGAACCAGCGGGGCGGACTAGCAAGATGTTGCAACTGCAACAAGACCGGGCACTTACAGCGTGTGATGTGCTTTTTTCTTTAGAGCTGGGGTATGCTCGTCAGGTCCAGGGTTGACCAAAGAAAACACGTAAAACTTGGGTTATAAAGAAGGTCCAATCCTTTTATTTGTCTTAAAGCTAATCTTAAATAATGTTTATTAATTCTTATCGCTTATTCTGGTGATCGGTGGTTCCAATGCTGGTAGATCCTTAATCCTATGCTGGTAAAACGGTCATCGAGTACTGGTTTTTTAATCGCTGGTAAATCAACAGTCAAACACTGGCATCAACAGGCAGATCCTGGCATCAACAGTAAAAATACTGGCATCAACAGGCAGATCCTGGCATCAACAGGCAGATCCTGGCATCAACAGTAAAAATACTGGCATCAACAGTCGAACACTGGCATCAACAGGCAGATCCTGGCATCAACAGTAAAAATACTGGCATCAACAGTCAAACACTGGCATCAACAGGCAGATCCTGGCATCAACAGTAAAAATAATGGCATCAACAGTCAAACACTGGCATCAACAGGCAGATCCTGGCATCAACAGTAAAATACTGGCATCAACAGTCAAACACTATCATCAACAGGCAGATCCTGGCATCAACAGTAAAAATACTTGCATAAACAGTCAAACACTGGCATCAACGGCTTAATAGCCAGCAAAATAAAACCCAAAAGTCCTTAAGAGGCTAGTGGGGGGATTTATGCTAGGAACTCCAAGGAGACCTTGCGTAAAATTGGGAATCTCTGGGTACACGACGTACCCCTGGTTTTCCTCTAGTGGAAGTAGCCTGTACACGAGATTGGTACTTTTCAACACGGGCTGGCTTCTGTCTTCTCGTGTTTTTCAAGGGTGCCTTATAAAGTTTTCTGCAATAAGTGAGTGTGAGCTCTATGGCGTGAATGAAAAATATTATATGAAAACCATGGTATGCATATTGGCTTGCGGTAGGGTGTGTATTTGTAACTTCGTTACAAGCGTCAATGCCGACTACCACCAAATAAAGCCGGTTGTCAACATTGTGGAAGCAAGAGATCCAACCCAGAGCAAGGTAACAACAACACCAGCGTTGCCTATCAGTAAGAACCAACTTCGAGGGGCAGAGGCTGGATTCTTGTATCGATGGCCACAGAACCACCATCCAGGTCTCCCAGACCAAACGAGACAACAAAAGTCTGACTGTGGAGACTACCGAGACGGGAACAAACATGTGGCTACCATCGACACCGAGACGACGTGGCTTCATAACACCAATAGCTACCGTCTAAGAACCACAACGGGAGAAGCAGCAAGAGTATATGGAGAAGTATGTCTTAAAATTCGACTGGCCGATCTAGTGTTTACTCACCAATTCCCGGTGGCAGATATATGTGACGAGTGCATCATTGGAATCGACTTTATGAAACAGCACGGAGCTATTTTGGATATCGGTAATCAAGTTTTGAAATACCAACATAACGAAACTCCAATGATCTATTCGAACGAAAGCACGTCAACACTGAGGACTGTCATCACGGAAGATCTGATTCTGCCTCCTTCTTCTTAAGTGATCGTTTGGACAAAACTGGAAGGTGAGTTTAGAAGCCTTCGATACCTCATGGTGGAACCAGATACAGAGTGCTCCTCCCAAAGCGTCATCATTGGGAAAACATTGGTAGCACCGAAAAACAAGATGGTCCCCGTACGTTTACTAAGAACCAGACCGAACAATGTAAAGTTGAAGAAAGAAGAAGTCGTTGGACGTTGCGAATCGGTTGCAGCAATTACGAAGATCACTGATGAAGCCCCGAGAAAAACTATAACTCCGGAGGAGCTCAAGACCATCAAAGCTAGAATATTGAATTCATCCAATCTTGATCACCAACAAACAAGGATGGCTGAAAATCTCCTACAAGTGTACACTGACATCTTCGCAACGTCAAAAGGGACAATATGGTAGGATACAGTTGGTGCAGCATCGCATCAACACAGGAGATGCAAGACCGATTCGTCAACCCGCAAGACGTCTTCCACTGGCCAAACAAGGAGAGGTTGAGGAAATGATAACAGCAATGAAGAAGGACGGTCTTATCGAAAATTCCAAAAGTCCTTGGGCATCACCAGTGGTGCTAGTGAAAAAGAAAGACGGAAGCACTCGTTTTTGTGTGGACTACCGAAGGCTGAATGATGTGACTAAGAAAGACAGCTATCCCCTGCCCAGAATCAGTGATACCCTGGATGCCATGGAGGGAGCTCAGTGGTTTTCGACGCTGGACTTGAAGAGTGGATATTGGCAAGTTGACATCCACCCTGATGATCGGGAAAAGACGGCATTTTCTACAGGTAATGGGCTCTGGCAGTTTAAGGTTATGCCATTTGGGCTATGCAACGCTCCGGCAACATTCGAGCGTTTGATGGAGTGCGTTCTTCAAGGACTGACGTGGAAAGCTTGCCTAGTCTACTTGGACGATGTCATTGTTTACGGGAAAACATTTGACCAACATTGTAAGAACCTTAAAGCCGTGTTTCAGAGACTTCGAGAGGCTAACCTTAAACTGAATCCAGAAAAATGTGCACTTTTCAAAACCGAAGTCAAGTATTTGGGACACATCATCTCATCCCAAGGAGTAAAGACTGATCCTGAAAAAGTTGACTCCATCAAAAATTGGCGAACACCACAGGACAAACATCAACTCCGAAGCTTTCTTGGACTTGCCAAATATTACCGACGTTTTGTTAAGAACTTTGCTGGAGTTGCAAAGAGTTTACATCAGTTAACCGAAAAGGGAAGCAGTTTAAATGGTCAGGTGAGTGCGAGAAATCTTTCCAGGAACTCAAATACCGCCTCTGTAACGCTCCAGTGCTGGCACATCCAACACCTGGCAAAACGTTCATCATCGACGCAGATGCAAGCAACGTTGGAATCGGGGCGGTACTATCCCAAGTGCATGATGGCGAAGAGAAAGTGGTGGCATACTACAGCAAGGTCCTCTCGAAACCCGAAAGAAACTACTGCGTGACCAGAAGGGAACTGCTAGCTCTCATCTTGGCAACAAAGCACTTCCATAAGTACATCTATGGACAGATATTCCTTCTGCGGACAGACCATGGTGCTCTGAACTGGCTGTTGAACTTCAAAAATCCAGAAGGTCAAGTCGCAAGGATATAAAGACTGCAGACTTATGATTACCAGATTCAACACCGTTAAGGAAAGCTGCACTCAAACGCCGATGCATTATCCGGAAGAGCTTGCAAAGTGGATTGCAAGCATTGTAGGCGGCAAGAAGACAAAGAAAATATTACCGCTCAGCGACTAAGAGCTGAACCAATATGCGGATGGAGCAATGAGGAAGTGAGGACTGCTCAACAGGAGGATCCAGATATCGAACCCATTCTCGCATGGAAAGAAAATGAAGAGAAACCGGAATGGGGAGACATTTCTGACAGGAGTCCAGTTCTCAAAGCCTATTGGGCACAGTGGGACTCACTATATGTGCAAGAAGGTGTCCTCAGGCGAAGATGGGAATCCGCTGACGGTAAGTCATATGTGATGCAGCTGATCGTACCGCAATCGAAAGTCAGTGAAGTTCTTCAGGAGATGCACGACGGACCTTCTGGAGGCCACCTGGGAGTTAACAAAACACTGGAGAAGGTGCGACATCGGTTCTACTGGTTACATGCCAGAAATGACGTGGAGAAGTGGTGCCGAACATGTGACAAGTGTGCTGCAACCAAAGGACCTGGTAGGAAGATTCAAGGTAAGATGAATCAGTACAACGTTGGATCGCCTTTTGTGAGGATTGCAGTAGATGTGGCTGGGCCTTTTCCAGAGACCAACGCTGGAAACAGGTACATTCTGGTTGTAATGGACTATTTTAGCAGGTGGCCTGAGGCGTATGCCATCCCAAATCAAGAGGCCAAAACGGTGGTCGACCAGATTGTGTTTAACTGGGTGAGTAGGTTTAGCGTGCCTATGGAACTCCATTCCGACCAAGGGAGAAACTTTGAGTCAAATATCTTCCAAGGAGTGTGCGGACTACTTGGCATTAAAAAGACTAGAACCAAACCGCTTCATCCACAGTCTGATAAAATGGTTGAAAGATTCAACCGGACCTTGAAAGAACACCTCACCAAGGTCGTAGGCGACTACCAAAGAGACTGGAATAGGCACGTACCGCTATTCCTGATGGCCAAATGAAGTGCAGTACATAGCTCGACAGGACAAACACCATCTGACATCCTGTTCGGGATAACCATGTGGCTGCCCAGCGAACTTAAATTTGGATGCCCCACAGAGGAGCCACAGGACACGAACGAGTATGTGAACGACCTCAAGGAGAGACTCGCTGACATCCATAAAAGAACAAGGGAACGGATGAAAACCTACAGCGACCGGATGAAGACACGGTACGACACAAAAGCGACAACGGCAAGATTCCAAGCAGGAGATCGTGTGTGGCTTTATAATCCTCATCGTCAAAAGGGATTGTCACCGAAACTTCAGCAGAACTGGGAAGGTCCTTACTGTTGTCACGAGGATTAACGAAGTGGTTTACCGCATCCAAAGAGGACTAAGAGGCAAGTTAAAAGTAGTTCATTGTGACTGGCTTCATCGATATAGTGGCGAGGCTGTAGATGGAATTATTCGGGACGAAAAATCTTAAGGAGGCGGCAGTGTAATGTACACCCAACATTTATACCAATTTCCTAGTCGAAAACGTTCAACCGAAAATACAACTGGCAGCACTATAATGGAATGGTATAATATAAGACGTCGTTTGTGAGTGAGTGTGTGTGTGTGCAGAAATACCGGGAGGAGAATGTGTCTAGACATCATGGTTCATAGCAAAACTACTAGAAAGCTCTCGATGTTTCACACTGCTGACGCAACCAGAGTCAATTTTGATTATAGAGTGATAAAATAGAAAGTGAAATGTTGTCTACAAATGATATTCCAAAAGTTGAATTAAGATCGAATAAAGTATAGATACTGAATAAAAGTGGTAGAATTAAATAGAAAAGTGAAGTTTTATTTTGCGAACTAAGCGCACGTTACATTGGTGTCAGAAGTGGGATAAAACATTAAAAAAAAAAACCAGTTGACTAGTAAAGTGTGAAAAGAAGTAAAAAGAAAAATAAAAACAATATACAGTGAAAATGGGTAAGTTGTTAGAAGAGCTCAACTGCATTGAGCTTAAAAGTGAGTTAGGTAAGAAAAATGAGCTCGTCCTGCGCTTGCGCAACCATTTGGAACAGCAAGGGGAAGACGTAAACACTTTTGTTTTTGAGACAGAAGTGGAGGAAGAGGAAGTAAGTGAAAGTGTAGATTTTTCTAGTATGATGAAACTTTTGTTAGAGCAGCGAAATGAGCAAAAGAAATAAGAGCAGTCCTCGAACGACTCGAAGTACAACAAAAAAATCTGGAAGAGCAACGAAACGAGCAAAAGAAGCTAATTGAAGAACAACGAAACGAACAAAAGAAAGAACAACAGAATATTCTCGAAAGACTCGAGGCGCAACAGAATGTTTTGGAAGGCCAGAAAAACATTCTAAAAGGCAAATTGGGCAACATTGAGAAAAATGTATGTGCCCTTGACGAACGAGTTGCAGGGGTGGAAAAACAGCTTTCTGTTATAGAGAATCGTTTGGAAAGCCGATGCGATAAACAGTTCTCTGTTCTGTCCAAGGAATTAGACCAGATCCGGAAAATCAAAATTCGAGAATCTGCTGGAGAGTTTGCAAGAAAAAAGGAGATGAAACCCCCAATATTTGATGGACAGTCTTCTTAGCCAGTTTACAATAGACAATTTGAGCCAGCCGTTACAACAAATGGCTTTGATGACGAAGACAAGTACATTGCACTGACTCTTGCTCTTAGAGGACCAGCAGCTGAATTACTTCAAACAGTTCCAGCTGGTAAGAGCGGCGATTTCAGCTCTCTCGTGGCAGCTATAGATAAACGCTTTGGAGATAGCCACTTGAAAGAAGTCTTTCGAGTCCAACAGAATCCAGAAAAGTGGTGAAAGTCTACAGCAGGTCCAAGCAGACGTTGAAAGACTGGTTCACCTTGCATACCCGGATGCTGAAGAAGAAATCATCAACCAGCTTGCTGTTGAGTCCTTCGTTCGTGCCATTTCCGATATACATCTTCAGAGGTCTATGCGAACTGCTAGAACACGTACTCTTTCTGAAACTTTAGCATTCGCATTGACAATTGAAGCAGCAGAATAGGCTTTTCATGGAGTACATCGACTTAGAGAAGCCATAGTCAAAGAGTGCTCGTGCCAAAGAGCTGAAATACAAAAGAACCAGCGGGGCGGACTAGCAAGATGTTGGAACTGCAACAAGACCGGGCACTTACAGCGTCAATGCCGACTACAACCAAATAAAGCCAGTTGTCAACATTGTGGAAGCAAGAGAAAAGAGATCCAACTCAGAGCAAGGTAACAACAACACCAGCGTTGCCTATCAATCCGTTTCCCATCAGGGAAACGAGTAAGAACCAACTTCAAGGGGCAGAGACTGGCTTGTATCGATGGCCACAGAACCACCATCCAGGTCTCCCAGACCAAACGAGACAACAAAAGTCTGACTGTAGGGACTACTATTGACGGGAACAAACATGTGGCTACCATCGACACCGGTGCTACAGCATCCATAGTACGTCGAGACCTGGTAAAGATGACGTGGCTTCATAACACCAATAGCTACCGTCTAAGAACCGCAACGGAAGAAGCAGCAAGAGTATATGGAGAAGTGTGTCTTAAAATTCGACTGGCCGATCTAGTGTTTACTCACCAATTCCTGGTGGCGGGTATATGTGACGAGTGCATCATTGGAATCGACTTTATGAAACAGCACGGAGTTATTTTGGATATCGGTAATCAAGTTTTGAAATACCAACATAACGAAATTCCAATGATCTATTCAAACGAAAGCACGTCAACACTGAGGACTGTCATCACGGAAGATCTGATTCTGCCTCCTTCTTCTTAAGTGATCGTTTGGACAAAACTGGAAGGTGAGTTTGGAAGCCTTCGATACCTCATGGTGGAACCAGACCCAGAGTGCTCCTCCCAAAGCGTCATCATAGGGAAAACACTGGTAGCAACGAAAAACAAGATAGTCCCCGTACGATTACTAAGAACCAGACCGAACAATGTAATGTTGAAGAAAGAAGAAGTCGTTGGACGTTGTGAATCGGTTGCAGCAATTACGAAGATCACTGATGAAGCCCCGAGAAAAACTATAACTCCGGAGGAGCTCAAGACCATTGTTCATAAACGAACATAAAAGATAGTCTGGTGTGCAGCTGTGTGTTATCTTAAATAAATAAAAAATATACAGTCCACTTAAGAAAGGGAAGATTATTTTCCCACACACAACACACAGCTGAACACAAAAAGGTCATAAAGATATTGTTATCTGTTGCTTGTAAATAAGTCTTTGTAGAATAAGTTGTAAAAATGTATAAATAGAATAGGTTTTCAAGAAAATAAAGTCATTACCTTACAACTACTCATCGTGTGCGTTTTTATTCGTACATTTGGTCCTTCGAGCCGGATTTTATATTTCAAAGTTATCCCCCGCCAGTGGTAAGAAACTTCTTGAAAATAAATCAACTGGACATACACCCAGTTTATATTAATACCTAAAGATCAAATAATCAACAAAACTATATAAAAGTTGATTGGCGTAAATCACGGCCTGAACAGTGATTTAAAGCGTAACCGAGGCTATAACAACGGTTAGTAAAAAAATAATAATTTTTTTTTTGGCGTGAACCACGGCCCAAACAGTGGATTAAAAGTGCAAATAACAAGTTGTGAGTCGAGGCACAGCTAAGTCAACGTGGCGACTAAACAAAAAACACCTCCAACGAACACCTTGAAGTAAATAAAATTAACTTTAGAAACTCATTAGCGAGATGGAAATAAATATTAATAAATTCAAAACATCAGTAAAACACTTATTGAGTCTTATGAAAAACGAAGACACAGCATTAAAGAATCTTTTGAGGTTACTAAAGCCAACTGCTCTCGATGTTGCAAACGAAGACACAATATTGAAGGATTTTTTGAGGTTACCAGATCCAACTGCTCTCGATGTTGTAAAAGTTCTAAACTATTTGGGATCCAACCTGTTGAACCCGGAATATACTAAGAATATTGGAGTAGCATTCCAAGACTACCTTTTACTTATTTTGATGTCAAACACTTACAACGCAGAAGACGATGATGACAAAAGCTTTGACCAGTATCAAAAGAAATGCGTCGCTCTATCCGAGCTTATGGAGCTATCACCAAACATTCAACGATATGCCACAAAGTATTTTTTGAATAAACCTGCACCTTTTACTAGTCCAAATGATGATATTACGATAAAAAAGAAAGCCAAAGTTTCACGAGTCTCTGCGGTTTCAGATTATAAGATCGTAAAATGCTGCTACCAATTGCTTTCATGTGATCCTGTATTTTTCAAGAATCTTTGGAACTGGTCACCATTTGTTACTCAATTTCTTAACCAAGGTTGTCCTACCCAAAACTTCTTCTACAACCATGCCGTAGCCATTATCACACTCACACCGCATCAATTGAAGGAATTAAGAGATGAAGAGACAATTGTATTGTTTCCCAAAGAGAAACACCCCATTCCTAGTCTGTTGAAAAGTGAAGAGAGCAAACTAGATTCAGTAATTTATTTGCCCTTTACCAGTGAAGTAATGACCAATGTCGAGGGCGTGTCTCTTCCTATGTTCAATAATGAAAACAAAGTGTTCTACGATGAAACTGATGGTCACTACGACTCCAATGTGAAAGTGGACTCCACAAAAGTCAATTTAAGGAGCATAGCATTGGGGGTTTCTTCAGGTAAAGAAGTTTGTTTGTCTGAACCAGTTGGTTGTGGTAAAACTGCCCGAGTTGAATATCTAGCCAGAAGGACAGGAAGAGTTTGTCCGGAACAGCTTGAAATTGATAATTTAACAAACAAAAAAGAAAGCAAACGATCAAAGTCGAAAGCAAATAAAGAGAATACGTAAAAAGACCAACGCAATGGAAATAAGAGGAGAAGTGAAGTTGGAAATGAAGAAAATGCGGAACTCAAAAAAGTTATCAAAAACAATACGAGTGTTGCACCAATTCTGGCAAATGAAAAGGTAACCTGGCATTTTTCGCCCCCGGCAGGACCACAATTTGGTGGAATATGGGAAGCAGGTGTAAAAGCTATGAAGTACCACCTAAAAAGAAAAATTGAAGATGACGACGACAGTGAAGAACCTTTTGAAGTGGAGGATGACGATGGAACTTTTGAATCTCTTGAATCAGTGGTAGTCGATAATGATGCTGAGGAGCTGTTGATTCTCCAAGAAAAAGCACGACAGCAACAAGCAAGTTCAAAGCAAGAAGAACCCAAAGAAGAAGAGTCGCCATCGTATACATCGTCACAAATAGAACCACGAGGTGGTGGTCCACAGTCAGTGGATGACGATGAATTTGAAGAGAAACTCAAAAGACGAAACGAAGAAATGCTCCGAGAGAATCTTAACTCAGCACTAACCTCGTTTGAATCATTATCCCGAAAACTCCCCGATAAACCTCAACCATTCCTTGGAAAAGCCAAAATTCTCGACAAGTTATCAGAGATTAATCGCACCTTTGGAAATGATGTCTTTAATGATAAAGAATTCACTGAGGTTGCCGAAAGATGCGTGGATCATATGCGGTTTATGGGACTTTATGTACAAGCTGTGCCTATCCATGAGATGCTAGTTCCGAAAAATGTAACTCATCGGAACCAACTGGCGGTCACATATCTGATGGTAATTGGTCTTACCCTTGCTGTGCAGTACTTGCGACGTGGAATCGATTCTGGACAAGAAGATACCCAGGACGGAATATTTAAGGATGAAGCCGAGAACCCTCGTGATTCGGGAGATTGGAAACAACTTGAGCTGTTTGCCCGAGGTCGGAGACGGCGGCAGAATCGCTTAAAAACGCCAATCCCATAGCAGTCATCTTTCGCTGATATTAGTCATAAGTGTAATTTTGTTCTTAGGCATAATTTATATTCGAAACAAATGTAAGTCAAAAAATGTTATAACAATAGATCTTTTTGGCCGCCCGCAGAATGTTCATAAATGAACATTAAAGATAGTCTGGTGTGCAGCTGTGTGTTATCTTAAATAAATAAAAAATATACAGTCCACTTAAGAAAAGGAAGATTATTTTCCCACACACAACACACAGCTGAACACAAAAAGGGTCAGGTCATAAAGATATTGTTATCTTTTGCTTGTAAATAAGTCTTTGTAGAATAAGTTGTAAAAATGTATAAATAGAAAAGGTTTTCAAGAAAATCAAGTCAGTACCTTACAACTACTCATCGTGTGCGTTTTTATTCAACCATCAAAGCTAGAATATTGAATTCATCCAATCTTGATCACCAACAAACAAGGATGGCTGAAAATCTCCTTCAAGTGTACACTGACATCTTCGCATCGTCAAAAGGGCAGTATGGTAGAACACAGTTGGCGCAGCACCGCATCAACACAGGAGATGCAAGACCGATTCGTCAACCTGCAAGACGCCTTCCACTGGCCAAACAAGGTGAGGTTGAAGAAATGATAACAACAATGAAGAAGGACGGTCTTATCGAAAATTCCAAAAGTCCTTTACGGGAAAACATTTGATAAACATTGCGAGAACATAAAAGCCGTGTTTCAGAGACTTCGAGAAGCTAACCTTAAACTGAATCCGGAAAAAATGCACTTTTCAAAACCAAAGTTAAGTATTTGGGACACATTATCTCTTCCCAAGTAGTGAAGACTGATCCTGAAAAAGTTGACTCCGTCAAAAATTGGCCAACACCACAGGACAAACATCAGCTCCGAAGCTTTCTGGGACTTGCCAAATATTACCGACGTTTTGTTAAGAACTTTGCTGGAGTTGCAAAGAGTTTGCATCAGCTCACCGAAAAAGGAAAGCAGATTAAATGGTCAGGTGAGCGCGAGAAATCTTTTCAGGAAGTCAAATACCGCCTCTGTAACGCTCCAGTGCTGGCACATCCAACACCTGGCAAAACATTTATCATCGACGCAGATGCAAGCAACGTTGAAATCGGGGCGGTACTATCCCAAGTGGATGATGGCAAGGAGAAAGTGGTGGCATATTACAGCAAGATCCTCTCGAAACCCGAAAGAAACTACTGCGTGACCAGAAGGGAACTGCTAGCTCTTATCAAGGCAACAAAGCACTTCCATAAGTACATCTATGGACAGAAATTCCTTCTTCAGACAGACCATGGTGCTCTGAACTGGCTTTTGAACTTCAAAAATCCAGAAGGTCAAGTCGCAAGGTGTATAGAAAGACTGCAGACTTATGATTACCAGATTCAACACCGTAGAGGAAAGCTGCACTCAAACGCCGACGCATTATCCCGAAGACCTTGCAAAGTGGATTGCAAGCATTGTAGGCGGCAAGAAGACAAAGAAAATATTACCGCTCAGCGACTAAGAGCTGACCCAATATGCGGATGGAGCAATGAGGAAGTGAGGACTGCTCAACAGGAGGATCCAGATATCGAACCCTTTCTCGCATGGAAAGAAAATGAAGAGAAACCTGAATGGGGAGACATTTCTGACCGGAGTCCAGTTCTCAAAGCCTATTGAGCACAGTGGGACTCACTATATGTGCAAGAAGGTGTCCTCAGGTGAAGATGGGAATCCACTGACGGTAAGTCGTATGTGATGCAGCTGATCGTACCGCAATCGAAAGTCAGTGAAGTTCTTCGGGAGATGCACGACGGACCTTCTGGACGGACCTGGGAGTTAACAAAACACTGGAGAAGGTGCGACATCGGTTCTACTGGTTACATGCCAGAGATGACGTGGAGAAGTGGTGCCGAACATGTGACAAGTGTGCTGCAACCAAAGGACCTGGTAGGAAGATTCAAGGTAAGATGAATCAGTACAACGTTGGATCGCCTTTTGTGAGGATTGCAGTAGATGTGGCTGGGCCTTTTCCAGAGACCAACGCTGGAAACAGGTACATTCTGGTTGTAATGGACTATTTTAGCAGGTGGCCTGAGGCGTATGCCATCCCAAATCAAGAGGCCAAAACGGTGGTCGACCAGATTGTGTTTAACTGGGTGAGTAGGTTTAGCGTGCCTATGGAACTCCATTCCGACCAAGGGAGAAACTTTGAGTCAAATATCTTCCAAGGAGTGTGCGGACTACTTGGCATTAAAAAGACTAGAACCAAACCGCTTCATCCACAGTCTGATAAAATGGTTGAAAGATTCAACCGGACCTTGAAAGAACACCTCACCAAGGTCGTAGGCGACTACCAAAGAGACTGGAATAGGTACGTACCGCTATTCCTGATGGCCAAATGAAGTGCAGTACATAGCTCGACAGGACAAACACCATCTGACATCCTGTTCGGGATAACCATGCGGCTGCCCAGCGAACTTAAATTTGGATGCCCCACAGAGGAGCCACAGGACACGAACGAGTATGTGAACGACCTCAAGGAGAGACTCGCTGACATCCATAAAAGAACAAGGGAACGGATGAAAACCTACAGCGACCGGATGAAGACACGGTACGACACAAAAGCGACAACGGCAAGATTCCAAGCAGGAGATCGTGTGTGGCTTTATAATCCTCATCGTCAAAAGGGATTGTCACCGAAACTTCAGCAGAACTGGGAAGGTCCTTATACTGTTGTCACGAGGATTAACGACGTGGTTTACCGCATCCAAAGAGGACTTAGAGGCAAGTCAAAAGTAGTTCATTGTGACTGGCTTCATCGATATAGTGGCGAGGCTGCAGATGGAATTATTCGGGACGAAAAATCTTAAGGAGGGGGCAGTGTAATGTACACCCAATATGTATACCAATTTCCTAATCGAAAACGTTCAACCGAAAACTGGCAGCACTATAATAGAATGGTATAATATAAGACGTTGTTTGTGAGTGAGTGTGTGTGTGTGCAGAAATACCGGGAGGAGAATGTGTCTAGAAATCATGGTTCATAGCAAAACTACTAGAAAGCTCTCGATGTTTCACACTGCTATATAAAGAGGCCGCTGACGCAACCAGAATCAGTTTTGATTATAGAGTGATAAAATAGAGAGTGAATTGTTGTTTACAAGTTATATTGCACAAGTTGAATTAAGATCGAATAAAATTGGTAAAACTAAATAGAAAAGTGAAGTTTTATTTTGCGAACTAATCGCACGTTACAGTATTATTACTTATTATTAAACCAAATGAAACAGAATAAACAAACAAAACGAACAAGGACAAAGAGAAACGTCAAAGCTGCTTCACGAAACCATAACCTATGCAACACACGGTAGCTCATTGTCCATCTCTCTTTTGAACTTATGAAGTCGTATTTATAATCCCATTCCAAAGAATGTCTAACTTTTGACAGCTCTTAGAACAGTTTCCAACTTCAAATCGTATTTATAAACACTTTCATCGCTGTCTTAGGAATGTCTTACTTTGGACACTGAAATTGGTTGTCTAAACTGTGGCTAAATTGGCATTTGATACAAGAAAAAACAATTTTGTTGAACATGTTATAACACACTGTTGAGAGTGTTAAGATCGATAAAATGAAGTAATTTGAGGTGCAAAATACTACTTTCAACTTTAATTTTATTTATAAATTGCACAAATTTAATCATTTTATGAGACTTGGAAAAGCTGCAACACAAAGTCAAATCAGCTGTTTTTTTCGATTACTTCAAGTTCTATGTCACACTCTTTCAGAGCCTTTTAGTTGTTGTAGTCGTATATCAAAACACAAATAATGGTACTGCACGGGTACATCATGAACGCCACCATTTAGTTTTTCGTTCAAAGTTGACAATTTGAGGGGTTATTTAGACAACTGCAGTCTTTATTTATAATCCCATTGCAAAGTATGTCTATGCTATGCCTGCACCTGAAGTTAACCTGGGTTTCGTTCCAGGATGGTTTCAGTTAACCTAATAGAGTCCGCATATGCAAAAAAGTTTTGAGGTTACCTTTTTGTCTTTAGTTAAAAAGATACAGATATAAAGTGTGAGCAGAACGTCAACGAAGTATGAGAGAATTCATTCTCTCTCCACTCACTTCAACTCTCTTAAATGTCAAATTCAATGGAATATTGGAATTAGTGAATTCAGCGCACTTGGTTTCGAGTAGGTTATCACGAAACCAAGTGACTAAAAAGGTTTCGTTTTGTATGGCAAACCCAGTCGTTTTTATAATCCCATTTCAAAGTTATGACGAAGCGTCACAATTTCTCCAAAACACCGCATCAAAACACTGTACGTGTTTTTTTTCTTATTCCATTACAATGCTCACACGCAATTAAATCACGCAATAAAAGTCTACTCCAAGGCCAAATATTGTTTACTTCTTAGTTTGTGTGCATCTCCTTATGGGGAAATGTATGGGCATTTGCCAGCCGATTTTTGTATGCAATATTGTCATTGACTTACAATTCACATTTACTTGTATTAGAAAAATCTATGAATAGAGGTGAATTAATTACAATAATTCGAGAAGAAGATTTACGGGTTTTTAAACCTCTAACGTATTATCTTCTCCTTTCCCCTGAAAGATATTCTTTCTGTTTTTGACTATTTTAGTCTCCTTTTTAAATAGGAAGTTGCATTACCTCGGTATATGTAATTCACCGACTTTGTATACTCTCCTTGCCATTTAGCCTCTTTGTATAGGAAGTTGCATTACCTCGGTGTATGTAATTCACCGACTTTGTATACTCTCCTTGCCATTTAGCCTCGTTGTATAGGAAGTTGCAATACCTCGGTGTATGTAATTCACCGACTTTGTATACTCTCCTTGCCATTTAGCCTCGTTGTACAGGAAGTTGCATTACCTCGGTGTATGTAATTCACCGACTTTGTATACTCTCCTTGCCATTTAGCCTCGTTGTATGGGAAGTTGCATTACCTCGGTGTATGTAATTCACCGACTTTGTATACTCTCCTTGCCGTTTCAGTCTTCCTAAGGTAGATCTTTTTGTCTAAGGTGTTGTCCACCGAGCGATTGGATCCTCCTTTGTGGTAGACTCCCTGCCTCTATAGGAAGTTACAGTACTAAGGTGTTGTTCACCGAGTTTGTAAGCTTTCCTCTCCAGTCAGCCTTCATAGCGAAGGTCGGTTCGTTGCCATCCGCAACCGCAGTTCGCCGCCGCCGACAGAGTTTTCTGCCCTAAGTAAGCGCAGGCACTTTCTACGAAGTCCGCCAACGCCGATCGATTGTTCGATCTACAAACGCAGGCACTTTCCACGCAGTCCGCCGACGCCGATAAATTGTTCTGCCTTCCCCGTAACGCAGACTTTTATTTCGAAATCCGCGGTCGCCGACAGAGTGTCCTGCCTAACGCCGAGCCAGTTAAAAACTCATCAAGTGCCGGACAGAGGACGCAGCGGCCGTAGCACCACGACCCCCGAGAAAACCAGCCATCCCTAAGACCAGTACCAGAGACAAGAGACGAAGCTTGTTCGAGCAATCATTAAACATTTGTAAAATTTGTAAAACTAAGAACGAAATTTGTAAAACAAATCCTGAGAGAAATTGTAAAAATAAATTTAGAGTTATTTAGAAAATACCCGACCGTTTCCGCGTCTTCATTTTTGGACCGCCGAAGCCCAAGTCTTACGAAGCTTCCTTGGGTAGACCCTGGACACCATGAGTCCTACCCCAGCCTTGCAAAAGAAGCATCACAAAGTATGTCTAACTTTGGACATCTCTTAGATGAGTGTCCAACTTCAAATCGTATTTATAAACACTTTCATCGCTGTCTAGGAAATGTCTAACTTTAGACACCGAAATTGGTTTTCTAAACTATGGCTAAAGTGGCATTTGCTACAGCAAAAAACAATTTTGTTGAACATGTTATAAAACACTGTTGAGAGTGTTAAGATAAAAAAAAAAATAGGTAGTTTTAGGTGCAAAAATACTACTTTCAACAGTTCCATTTATAAATTGCACAAATTTGATCATTTTATGAGACTTGGAAAAGCTGTAACATAAAGTCAAGTCAGCTGTTTTTTTGGTTAAGTTCAAGTCCTACGCCACTCTCTTTCAGAGCCTTATAGTTGTTGTACTCGTATACCAAAACACAGACAATGGTACTGCACGGATACATCATGAACGTTACCATTTAGTTTTTCTTTCGAAGTTGACAGTTTGAAGGGTTGTTTAGAATGTTGTTGGAATGCATTTATAAATACGAAATTGGCTAAGGCTTGTCCAACTCCTTAGGCACCGTCTAGCTGGACAACTGTCTTAGGATGTTCTTAGGAAATTTTATAAATACGACTGTTGGCTATCATGTTGGTTTGGGATTGTTTTGAGTTGAACAAGTTTATCTCTCAGGTGCGGACATAGCATTACTTTGGATAGCTCTTAAAACAGTGTCCAACTCCAAATCGTATTTATAAACACTTTCATCGCTGTCTAAGGAACGTCTTACTTTAGACACCGAAATTGGTTGTCTAAACTATGGCTAAAGTGGCATTTGCTACAGCAAAAAACAATTTTGTTGAACATGTTATAAAACACTGTTGAGAGCTCTAAGATCGAAAGAAATAAGTTGTTTGAGGTGCAAAAATACTACTTTCAACAATTTAATTTATAAATTGCACAAATTTCATCGTTTTATGAGACTTGGAAAAGCTGTAACTCAAAGTCAAATCAGCTGCTTTTTTGGTCTGGTTCAAGTGCTACGCCACACTCTTTCAGAGATATTTAGTTGTTGCACTCGTATATCAAAACACAAAAAATGGTACTGCACGGATACATCATGAACGCCACCAGTCAGTTTGTCATTCGAAGTTGACAGTTTAAGGGGTTGTTTACGGCCATATTATTCACCCAATAAACCGGTTTAAATTTACACCCGGATGTAAATGCGCATAAACCCAATTGTGTTATTGAAAGGTGTCGGGAAGGGATTCAAATTTTAGTCAGTTCTTTCTATAGATGATAGGTTTGATCGCTATTTTTGGATAGGATTGGGAGCGAAAGTTTTGAATTGGGACGGGAATAGGGATCGGTTAGAAGGGACAAATAACAGTTAGGATCAATCCTGGAGCTGACACAAAATATTAAAAGGAAGGGAAGTAGGGAAAGACTACAAGAAGAGACTGGCATACTTGCATTATTGCATTATGCTCGGCTTGAGCTCGCCGGATGGGGAGGTTCTTGTCTCCACTAATAATCTTTAACCTTTCGCACAAAACATAAAACATGCCGGGGAACCAAACAACAAGAAAAAAAATTACCATCTACAGAAATTAACACTTTCATACCTATTTACCGCCACTACACTGTTAAGCGCTAGCGATTATTATTGCGCTGTCTTTCCCACCCCACCTGGAATTTCCCTGGCACATCCTTCGAAAATTCCCCTTTCTTGATTACATCTCGGATACTAACTTACCTCATCACGCCCAAAGAAACGACTTTCCTCCTTTCTCGCCTCCTTAGTATATGTCGATTAGCACATCCTTAGGATTTTTGGGTCACGATGGCAATTCTTGAACGATTGAGATCTTTTCTCATTATATATAAATGGAACAAATTTCCCCTTTTTTTTTTTTTTTGTACTACGAATTACCCTTTGCACTCATCTGCAGCGACTGAATAAGGGAAACACTCGTAAATCTCATCCAACCAAAAATCGATCCTAGTAAGTAAAATTTTCCTTCGGATTTGAGCCAGGCTTCCTTCGCTTCTAAGGCAATCCGATGGATACACCTAGGTTTTCATAAAAATCAAATGCACAAACCTCCTAGAACGAGCTCGGTATTGGGGACGATTATTTTTGTAGGGTTTTACCCTGTCTTTGCTTAGCTTATCCTACGCTCCGGAAACAAAACTTAAACCCCTAGAACTAGGCTGCGAAAAATTACCAATTGACAAAAAAAAAACCCGTTGTTATGACATACATCAGCCTGTCACTGCAGATGTATCTTTCATCTATTTAACTTTTTATTTCTTTCTTTAAATTGACTAAATGGTATCTTGAAAAAAAAAAAAAAAAAAATATTCAGGTTGGAACTGAATCAAAGAAATACCAAAAACTTATCAATTTATCCAAAAATTAGAAGGTTTTATTAAAGAAAAACTAAATGCATGCGAGTAAATATATATAAACAAGAATTTTTTTTTTTATTTTATATTCTCAAAAATTGCCTGGACCCTATCCTTGGATGGCTTTTCTGATCAAGGAGCTCTCGTAGTGATCATGGATCTTCTTCACGTTGGCTTCATTAAACAACTCAATGTAATTCGATGGAACACACTTCTTTTTTTTGGCACTAAGATTTTTTAATGTTTTAAATTGTTTTCAACCACGTCACCCTTGTGCTTAATTTTGCGATAGTACGTACGATTAAACACCAATATCGATTTCTAATTCTTTTTAATAATTTAACTTTATACTCAAGGATTAATTCATGATTAGATGTTACTTATACATCCTTAAGCAATCGGCTCAAAAAAACGACACTCCTATGTATATTTTTACGACCGAATATTCAATTGCGTGGCAACGTCTATTTTAATTAATTTTTAAGATAGTTTCTTTCACTTAAATATTTGATTAGGATTAGACCTTATCTATACATATTTGATCGATCGACCGAATTTTCACTCAACAAAAATTTCGGATCTTGATTTTTGATCTTTTCTTCACGAATGCTAGTACCCAGCTGACTATTCTTTTCATCTTCATTTCTTTTCCACCCACAATTTTTCTTATCCAACCCAGCCTTATCCACCTGATCACCCCACAATCATACCATCCTCCTGTTATATTGCAGTATGTTGTTAAAAAAAACGATCGAATGATGATCATATGACTTTCTCTTTAGGCAATTTCTTTTAATTCCTCATCCTGGAATCACTCTCTCTTTTTCTCTCAACCTCCACTCAAACTATGATTTGGCGACCCTGTAGCTATTTTTAGTACCCATTATTCGGTTACTCTACTACAATAGTTTTGAGCGACTTGGGCTAAACAGCTGGACGACCTTATTTTTTTATTGACAAATGACAGATCGTGGTTTGTATTTTGTAAACAAATAAACAAAAAACTTTATTTTTGCTGTGCTTACTAAAAAACTAACTTTTTCTTTTCTATTCTAGGTGTACTATTATGCAGAAAGTATAAGAAAGCGGAGGAAGATTCCCGATACTCATCGCATCGTTGAAGCCGGGGTATTGTGGCAGACCAGAATGGATGCAGAGCCGTGAGTAGCTAGAAGGTATGTTTATGCATAACAAAAACACAGGTAGATAATGTAAGTATTATATTTCGTAGGTGTCCATAACAATTGTCAAACGGAAATCCATATTATTAACTCCAAATAAACCCATTGGATTTAAACCGCATTGCGTTGTCGGGTTCAAGTATTTACATCCGGATGTATTTTGGGTTCGTTCGCATACTATAGGGAAATTACAAATATTTTCATACAATCCAAGGAAAGGCAGTAGGATTTTGACAATTGCAGGTAAAAAGTGTGCTCATGCGAACTACCCCATTTTCAGTTGTCTCTATTCAAGTCAAACTGTGAAATAAAAGTAAACAATTGAAATTGAAAGCATTTTACTTCGAGTTTTGGACTGGATACTTTCATATAACGCAAGTTGTTTTAATTAATTTTATCATTAATATTAGGCGTGTTTTTTTGCCCGCGGATATAAATTTCGCCCAAAAAAACGACTTCCCCAAACTATTAAAACATTTGGCAGCACTGCAATTTGACATAAATGAAATTTTTTTACTAAACAGCTGTTTGTACTAGACTGTAGACTACGATGGCAGTTGTGGAAAACAGCATGAAGGTGTAATCATAATTTGTACGACGATACCAACAGCCCAGATAGTAAGTGCAGGGTCTCCAATCATTGAAACTGTCCAAATAGCAAATGCGAAACTTCCCAGTTGAGGTACCATACATACATACATACCAGAAGCTCAAATAGTGAATCCAGGAGTGCCAGATAAACTGACTGTTCAGACAACAAATGCTGGTACTTCAAACGTAGCAAGTACCAAGCCAACAAATAATGCATTGCGACAGATTCTACCAGTTCCAAATCAGTTGGAAAATCCTTCTGTCAATGGACAATCACCACAGACTTCATCAGGGAATCCAGAATCTGATAAGCAGTCCGCAAATACCGCATCTACTTTGACTTCAACATCGCATGTCCTAGACTGCATAGATTCTATTAAAACTACAGAATCGATGACCGTGCTAAAAGAAATCGCACCTAACCCTGCAACACCACAAGAACAAACTTAAACAGATGTGAGGGAGTAGGAATTTCACTAATGCTTTTTAGCCTTCAAGCGGACGTCTGTGTCTTTACATAAAAGCGTTTAAATACACCATTGGTCAAGTCCAAACCCCAACGATTGTTTTGACCCCAGCACGTACCTGATCGGTAAGTACTCTGTGAAACAATCTTAAGGATTCAAAGTGATAGTTTCTTGTGTTCTAAGGCCCCGACGAAGAACAGTCACGAAAGATCTCATGTCTCGAGTTTGTGATGCATGCTCCCAACAGCTACTACCATGACAAAACGACACCATTTCCACCGCCAGACTCGATGAACTACGACACCAAGCCCGGGCCCGGTGGTAACATCTGGACAAGCATGCGTGAAGTGGAGCGCAAAAACCAGAAGGAAACAGTCGATGTTTAGTTTTTCATTAAATTTATTAGTTTCTACCACAATCTTAACAAACGACTAAAAATAAACTCGACTTTTAATAGAAATCTTCCTCGGAGTCCTTGGATTTGTGTTGCTGGTTTTTGATTTGGTCTAGGTCTTGGTTGGAGTACTTGCCAGCAACTTGGGATGCAGAGGTGGCATCTTCGGGTGTTTTGTCATCTCGTATCCGAATGGATCGCGGAAAACGCAGTGGGATGCCCTTTTCGGGATCCACAATGCCGATTGTTGCCTTGTGAGCAGAGAGGTCTAAGCGAGAGATCAGCACATTTTATTTCCCGCACTTGAAAGGCGTCAAACCACTCGTCTGGCTCGGTGGGAGATGTCGTAGCGGTAGTATGACTTGGGCGTCTTGATCACGTGCTTTTTGAAGAACTCAGCATGCGTTTGAAGGTCTTCGTCACTGAAACCTTTAAGGGTGGTTTAGAATTTTGTTGAAATAGAGACACATGGTAATCTTACCTGTTCCAATTTTGCAAATGCTCTGGTACTCCTCGTTGTCGGCGTCGTAGCAGGCCAATAGAAAGCCTCCGTAGGTCCCAGTTCGCTTTCCTTTGCCAATTTAACCGCCAATTACCACCACGTCCAGGGAGTCTCCAACACCGCGGAGGTAGTTCTTAAGGTTTCAGCATTTCAGGATTCAGGCATTGACAAATGAGAAAAAAAACATCGGAATTTGTTTTTATTTGCTTTGTCAAACGGATGAATTTTGAATGAATTTTTTGACATCTATAAAAATTCATCTACACGATCTTGGTAGCACTTGCAGTTTATATTCGCTTCAGAAATAAACGTAGAAGTTTATCCGCGCTATTCGCTTATTTTGTTGTTGTATTTAACATGCAAAAATTTAAGCAAGTGTATATACGCGTGCAAAAAAACGCACCTATTGTTTTAGTTTCAGCAGAGTTACTCGACATGTTTGGGAGTATTGGGATTTTCGTCGTGGGGCAGATATTGCTCGGGTGCTATGGAATAGTAAGTAAACGCTGCTGATTCTAATAAATCAAATTTTTATCTACATTCTTGTTTGTAGAATCCCCAACACAGTATCGAAATTCTCCTGGCACACTATTCTACCAAACTGCCAGCAATGCTCCCAGCGATGGTCGGCAGGAGAGTCGGGGTTCAGCGATTATTTATCCTTCGTTTAACCCCAACCTTAATCTGCATTTGAGGCAGAGGTATCACATGGAAATGCAAACCCAACAGTCGGCGCAAGGTCGTCCCTCCAAAAACTACCAACAGTCGTCACAAAAACCCGCCCAGGTATACCACATCAATCTAGACCAGCCTCCAAGTCACAACACAAACCACAGTGACTACGGAGAAGATTTCCGGCGAGGTTATCACGTTAAGCTGAAAGTTCACCAATCGGGACATGGACTGCCCCAGCCAACTCATCTTTCAGAAGGAGTTGTTTACACGTCCCTAATTCCCGGAATGCCTATGCATCCAAGTGTGATGCAAATGACTGGAAACCCACCTCAGGTAATCAGAAATATTAATTTTGTTCTAATTTTGATTACTTTTCTTTTGTATCAGAACAACAAACCGGGGGGCAGCATCGCACAAAGATATCCACTAAACATTAATCCATTATCCCCGTCGATTATTTTAGTTGAAAAATAAAATTTGTTTGTCTTGTGATGAAAGAAAGAAAAGAGAACCTCAAAAAAAAGACCCAGAATATTTTTTTAGCGACATTGTTTGATTTATTTTCAAAAGACTACAATAAAACTATTCTACCTTACTTCACACTCAAGTAGGACATACAAGGTCTACCCAGTTAGACCATAGGTCGTAACGTGTAGGCAGCCTTGACTGGTATGCTTGACTGTATTTGGTTTCGCTGGATTTGATGTTTGTTAATAGGACGGTGGTACCCGTGGCGTGATGGTTAGAATGTCTGCTGTTAATCCAGATGTTCGTGGATCGAATCCCAACGGAGGCAAAAATGATTTTTCATGGATGTGGCCTTTCTCGAAGAATTGGCAAGTCCTCCGTTAGTAAATTCTTTGTCATGATGGGCGCTTTCTCGATTAGCCGTTCGGAACCGGCAGAAAATGTTGTCGATTGTCTGGTGGAGCAGCAATTGGTGGATTTTCCATTTCTTGAATCTTTAACATCATGAAAAAGATAGAATATAAATTAATCGACAATGCAAGATATAAATGAAAAGTATTGCTTACAGTTTCTTCAAAAATGTGTCGTCGTCACTGTCGACTTGCACTTCGACGGGACAACCTCGCCTAACCGTGAACGAAAATCAAACCATCGCCGCGCCGTGTCTGCCCTTATCTTCAAATTAAATTTATCTCTAATCATAATTAAAGCCCATATTCTCGCCGCGCAATAAACAAAAAAAAAAAGAAGCACTCTGGGAGTGCCGACAGAAGTGAAAACAGAATTGAATTTACAATAAATATTTTAATGTACCGGAAAATCTTTTATAATAGGCGCGTTTTATTGAAAATTTTCTAAAACGATTTTTGGTTTATATTCATTTAGCACGTCACTTTCAATTTTCACTTTCAAAGTTGGTACCCTTTGCACTTGTTCTAAGGATAAGAAACATTAAAAATCTGCATTCTAAGGATATAAATGCATACCTTTTACTTTCCATTTCAATTTTATTCTATTTAATTCTCGATTCTCAATGTATTTGCCGCATTTCAACTTTTTCCTTTCGATGTAAACAAAACAAATGTCACTTTAATTTTTTTTCGTAATGGCTGTGTTCAATTAGATTCATTCTGTGACTCATGTTTTTGGTTGCCTTGGTTCTGATGTTCTTATGTGTTCTGTCTGATGTTATTCTTTCTGACCGATTGCGAAACTTTCATTGTGTGTGTGTGTGTGTGTGTTAGTAACTGCGTGTCTATTTATGTCCCCACCAAGTCACCACCTGACTCATCTATTTGCTATTAGGTGTGTTTCTTTACTGAAAATTCGCACGAAATGCACCGAAATTCGGCGAAAGTCAGTCTAATCCCGTTCCGATTTTTCGTAACAGTGCACAAAAGAGAGTGATCTCGAGAGAGTAAAAAAATTTCCCCGTCCTGCGGATTTCCGCCACCAAAATTTCTGTGGACAGAAATCGTGCACAGCCAAAACAAATACCGCAACTGCCAAACAGACGTTTTTCCAAGCGTTGCGTTGCTGCGAATGTTTTGTTCAAGGCGTTTCTTTACTTTTAAGACAAATACGCTCTTTCAGAGAGTTTCTGAAAGAATTTTACAACCTTTCCTTAAAAAAAAAATTTCTGTGCACAAAAAGTAAAGAAACAGACTTATTCAATCTGTTGTCGAAAATCAGAAATATGAACGAACACAACCCAAAGACTGCCAACCTCTGGGTGCCAAAAAAAGAAATTTACCAACCATCCCTGTTGTGCAGTTAGCTTACTGCGATATTTATGTGCACTTAGGCTACTGACATAAGGAGTTGTTGTTTTCCCATGAGCGATGTTTTGCTGAAGTGCACATAAGTGCACATAGAATTTTAATAAAACACGCCTAATATATGTAGAGTAGATGTACATATAGAAGAACATCAATGAAACTTATGAGTTTTCATTCACAATTTCATCTCTTCTATTATCATCTCTACAATCATCGTATTCTAATACTGAAATAATAGGTCTATATGGTAACTTAAATAGGAATCGAATAATTTTGTCTCGTATCTATTTAAATATATCGCAAAGACTGCATCAATCGTCGCTTTATATTTCGTTGTACTAAGGCTAGGGTCATTCGTCATTGTAAATTAGTGTTCTTCTTTTAAAAATTGAAAAAGTGGCAAATTTGTAGCATCGGCGAAGCTGATGTTAAAGTCACCACTCAAAATCATTGGGAAATCATCAAATCCCTCCCCAATTTTATCGTGAAGGTATGCAGAAGCGTCTTCAGACTAAATAAATAAATTTTTATATAAAAACTGTCGTATTACACTTGAAGACGTATTCGGTGAATTATAAACGCCTACTGTTATAATTTGCTGTCCATTTCCAGAGTGGCAAAAACTTTAGTACTAAACATACTAGTGTACAAATCCATATGATTTGAGCAACATATGGTACATAGTTGTATCAGACAACATTTTACAGATAGCTACTCCTGTTGCTGGACAATCGTGCCTTCTGAAACTTGCAACTAAATTGAAATCTGGAATATCATATCTTTCTTTCTTCGTCACCCTTGTGAAATTCGGTTAAAATCAATACATTAAATTTTTTAACGATAGTGTCTACAGATCTTGTAACTGCGCTCGTAAACTTTGACAATAAAATGAAAAAAGGACATTGCATTAATTTTAGAAACGAAATTAATTAATATTTGAGTAATGATTTTCAAACTATTTTCATGCAACCATTTCAATTCCATCGATAAATCATCGCGATGAGTTCTCTTTTAATTTGTTGTAAAGTTCGAATCATCGACCAGTGCGTCACCTACTCTGCCATGATGAAATTTCCAGCTTCACTCATCCACTTCATTGTAATGGTAGTAAAATATTTGGTGCTTTTTATTTTTTCTGCGTTGCATAAATTTTTCTCTGTCCTTCAATTCCTTTCTTTCTTTTCTGTATTTCTCCGAGTCGGTAAGTAATATTACTAGGTAATGTTGCTATTACATTGTTTTAATTATTTGTAAGTAAGGTGTTTCTTGGCCCAATGGCAGAGTCGTTGACTGAAGCTAAGTTTTTTAAAATTTTCTTAACCTTAATACTAGTTATAGTTAGAAATAGATATTAGATCACTAGGCCGAAAGGCATTAGAAATAAGTTATTGTATAATTTAGAGTACCCGCCTAGGGTCAGTAAGTTAATTAAGTTATTAAATAAGCTAGTTTAATCATTTTTGTTAGCAAATAAGTAGTTTTAAGAAAGAATGAATAAAAATGAATTTAAAACTGAAAAAAAGAAGTCGTTGACTATTAAACTCAAGGTCTCAGGTTCGAATCCCAGCTGTGGCGACAATTTTTATTTATGTTTTCACTTTGAATAAATAAAAAAATGTAAGTCATGGCTGGGAATTGAACATGAGACGCTGGGCTATGACGACTTTACATACGAAATACGATGAGCCAAAAAATGTTGTCGGTCGCGAATTCATTGCTTTACCCCCATCGCAAAAGTGCCAAACGCGCCAAAAAAAGTTTTCACTTCAAAAAAAAAAAAAAAAAATTCAGATCAAAAGCCAGTGCAGTGCTAAAAAAAAAGTGTAGTGCACCCACCAAACCACCAAAAACCAAATAAATATATATATTGTAACGTGAACCCAACATTTTATACCAATTTCCTAATCGAAAAACGTTCAACCGAAAACACAACTGGCAACACTTTAATGGAATGGTATAAATGACAGGCGTTGCTTGTAAGCCAGTGTGTGTGAGTGTATAGAGAGACAGACAGACAGAGAGTAGACAGCAAATGTGGAGACAATGTAGAAGTTACTGGAGAGTTCTAGATGGCATGTCATTCGATATAAATAGCCCGCCCGAGGCAACCAGAGGGCAGTCTTGTTTATAGAGTGATATAGTTAAGAGTAAATACAAGTGATAGTCCAAAAGTCGAGTTGAGTTCAATAAGTGTATATCGAAAGTAGATACTGAATAAAGTGGTAGAATTAAATTGAAAAGTTGAGTTTTATTTTTGCGAACTAAGCGCACGTTACATTGGTGTCAGAAGTGTAAATAAAACTTATTTGACTAGTAAAGTGTAAAAAAAAAAAAAAAAAGTAAAAAGAAAATAGTAATTATATACAGTGAAAATGGGTAAGTTGTTGGAAGAGCTCAACTGCACTGAGCTTAAAAGTGAGTTAGGTAAGCGAAATCTTTCTAGAGCGGGATCGAAAAATGAGCTCGTCCTGCGCTTGCGCAGCTATTTGGAACAGCAAGGGAAAAGACGGCATTTTCTACAGGTAATGGGCTCTGGCAGTTTAAGGTTATGCCGTTTGGGCTATGCAACGCTCCGGCAACATTCGAGCGTTTGATGGAGTGCGTTCTTCAAGGACTGACGTGGAAAGCTTGCCTAGTCTACTTGGACGATGTCATTGTTTACGGGAAAACATTTGACCAACATTGTAAGAACCTTAAAGCCGTGTTTCAGAGACTTCGAGAGGCTAACCTTAAACTGAATCCAGAAAAATGTGCACTTTTCAAAACCGAAGTCAAGTATTTGGGACACATCATCTCATCCCAAGGAGTAAAGACTGATCCTGAAAAAGTTGACTCCGTCAAAAATTGGCCAACACCACAGGACAAACATCAACTCCGAAGTTTTCTGGGACTTGCCACATATTACCGACGTTTTGTTAAGAACTTTGCTGGAGTTGCAAAGAGTTTGCATCAGCTCACCGAAAAGGGGAAGCAGTTTAAATGGTCAGGTGAGTGTGAGAAATCTTTCCAGGAACTCAAATACCGCCTCTGTAACGCTCCAGTGCTGGCACATCCAACACCTGGCAAAACATTCATCGTCGACGCAGATGCAAGCAACGTTGGAATCGGGGCGGTACTATCCCAAGTGCATGATGGCGAAGAGAAAGTGGTGGCATACTACAGCAAGGTCCTATCGAAACCCGAAAGAAACTACTGCGTGACCAGAAGGGAACTACTAGCTCTTATCTTGGCAACAAAGCACTTCCATAAGTACATCTATGGACAGAAATTCCTTCTGCGGACAGACCACGGTGCTCTGAGCTGGCTGTTGAACTTCAAAAATCCAGAAGGTCAAGTCGCAAGGTGGATAGAAAGATTGCAGACCTATGACTACCAGATCCAACACCGCAGAGGAAAGCTGCACTCAAACGCCGATGCATTATCACGAAGACCTTGCAAAGTGGACTGCAAGCATTGCAAGCGGCAAGAAGACAAAGAAATCATTACCGCTCAGCGACTAAGAGCTGATCCAATAAGCGGATGGAGCAATGAGGAAGTGAGGACTGCTCAACAGGAGGATCCAGATATCGAACCCATTCTCGCATGGAAAGAAAATGAAGAGAAACCGGAATGGGGAGACATTTCTGACAGGAGTCCAGTTCTCAAAGCCTATTGGGCACAGTGGGACTCACTATACGTGCAAGAAGGTGTCCTCAGGCGAAGATGGGAATCCGCTGACGGTAAGTCATATGTGATGCAGCTGATCGTACCGCATTCGAAAGTCAGTGAAGTTCTTCAGGAGATGCACGACGGACCTTCTGGAGGCCACCTGGGGGTAAACAAAACACTGGAGAAGGTGCGACATCGGTTCTACTGGTTACATGCTAGAGATGACGTGGAGAAGTGGTGCCGAACATGTGACAAATGTGCTGCAACCAAAGGACCTGGTAGGAAGATTCAAGGTAAGATGCATCAGTACAACGTTGGATCGCCTTTTGAGAGGATTGCAGTAGATGTGGCTGGGCCTTTTCCAGAGACCAACGCTGGAAACAAATACATTCTGGTTGTAATGGACTATTTTAGCAAGTGGCCTGAGGCGTATGCCATCCCAAATCAAGAAGCCAAAACGGTGGTCGACCAGATTGTGTTTAACTGGGTGAGTAGGTTTGGCGTGCCTATGGAACTCCATTCCGACCAAGGGAGGAACTTTGAGTCGAACATCTTTCAAGGAGTGTGCGGACTACTTGGCATTAAGAAGACTAGAACCACACCGCTTCATCCACAGTCTGATGGGATGGTTGAAAGATTCAACCGGACCTTGAAAGAACACCTCACCAAGGTCGTAGGCGACTACCAAAGAGACTGGGATAGGCATGTACCGCTATTCCTGATGGCCTATAGAAGTGCAGTACATAGCTCGACGGGACAAACACCATCTGACATCCTGTTCGGGAAAACCATGCGGCTGCCCAGCGAACTTAAATTTGGATGCCCCACAGAGGAGCCACAGGACACGAACGAGTATGTGGACGACCTCAAGGAGAGACTCGCTGACATCCATAAAAGAACAAGGGAACGGATGAAAACCTACAGCGACCGGATGAAGACACGGTACGACACAAAAGCGACAACGTCAGGATTCCAAGCAGGAGATCGTGTGTGGCTTTATAATCCTCATCGTCAAAAGGGATTGTCACCGAAACTTCAGCAAAACTGGGAAGGTCCTTATACTGTAGTCACGAGGATTAACGACGTGGTTTACCGCATCCAAAGAGGACTAAGAGGCAAGTTAAAAGTAGTTCATTGTGACAGGCTGCATCGATATAGTGGCGAGGCTGCAGATGGAATTATTCGGGACGAACAATCCTAAGGAGGGGGCAGTGTAACGTGAACCCAACATTTTATACCAATTTCCTAATCGAAAAACGTTCAACCGAAAACACAACTGGCAACACTTTAATGGAATGGTATAAATGACAGGCGTTGCTTGTAAGCCAGTGTGTGTGAGTGTATAGAGAGACAGACAGACAGAGAGTAGACAGCAAATGTGGAGACAATGTAGAAGTTACTGGAGAGTTCTAGATGGCATGTCATTCGATATAAATAGCCCGCCCGAGGCAACCAGAGGGCAGTCTTGTTTATAGAGTGATATAGTTAAGAGTAAATACAAGTGATAGTCCAAAAGTCGAGTTGAGTTCAATAAGTGTATATCGAAAGTAGATACTGAATAAAGTGGTAGAATTAAATTGAAAAGTTGAGTTTTATTTTTGCGAACTAAGCGCACGTTACAATATACATATAATATCAGTAACAATAATCAGCTTCTTCGCAGCGAGCGGTTTGTTTTTCTTTTTACCCTTCATCTCCTTTCCTAACCAAGTCGTTGGTCTCTGTACTTGCATGCATTGTTTAATGTATGCTTGCATGGAGCCCATTGATTTGTAAGGCGGACAGTTAACCATTGTGTGTAGTTACTCATTAGATAACCGAATTCGTATTGCGCTGGGGCATAACACCGGCTGCAATTAGTTTTTTCGGTTTTCTTTTGGGAACTTCACCTGATGGTTTGACTTAGTTGTCCTTGTTAGTATTTTGTTTTTTTATTTCTGTGTGTTGCAATGAGGGGTATTTTCAGTGTTGATTTTAGCAACATCCGGGGGCTGAGATCAAATTTCTTTTCAGTGTACGCTCACACTGCTAAATGCAGGCCAGCTGTTTTGGCACTGAGTGAAACACAGGTGGGTCCGGATTCTGATCCTTCAGAGTTTTTCCTTCCTGGGTATAGCTTGGTGCCATTATTCTTTTTCTACCATGGCCTCGCCGTGTATATCCGTAATGATGTTGCTTATCAGCTTCAACCACAGTACGGCCTCTGTTCAAATACGAACTTTAACTTCATGTGGTTAAAACTCACCGTCAATAAGCATATCATCCATTACTGTTTTATTTATAGAAGCCCCAATTTAGATAGTAATTCAACTTCTAACGAGTTCGATGCGCTATCTGACTTCATTACAAGAATTGTTTCTCTTTATCCTAGCACTGAAATCGCCATTGCGGGTGATTTCAATGTACACAATTCTGGGTGGCTTCGCCGTTCTGGCCAGACAACACCCGAAGGTAGGTGTGCTGAGATGTTTGCTGAATTAAATCTTTTAACTAAGCTTGTTGATGAGCCCACTCGGGTTCCAGATATTGAAGGCCACTCGGCCAGCAATTTAGATTTGTTTCTCACTTCTCATCCCGAAAAATACAGAGTTAAAGTGTCATCACCTCTAGGCACATCAGACCATTGTGTCATATCGGTAGATTTCCCGGTTTCCGTCACAGTAAAAAGAGAGAAAGTCCCAAAAAGAACTGTATGGCAATATGAGAAAGCTAATTGGGACGGCCTGTATAATTTCTTTCGAAATTTCAATTGGACACTGTGCTTTCTCGACGGTAACGTGGATGCATCAGCTGATATGATATCTAACGTAATTCTCAACGGCATGACAATTTTTGTTCCGCATAGATCAAAGAGCATCATCCCAAAAGAAAATTCGTGGTTCGATTCGAGCTGTAGGGAGATGATTAGGGAAAGAGAAAAATGTTTTCGGATTTTTAAAAATTACCCTACAGAAGAAAACAGAAATAAGTTTAAGTGCGCCAGGAACGCCTGTAATACTCACATACAGAAGACCAAGTTTTTAAATGACCAAAAGGTAAGGCAAAAAATACTATTGTGTCCAAAAGGAAGTAAAAACTTTTGGTCTTTTGTTAAGAATATTAAGAATCCGACCACATCATCGGTCCCAACGCTCGTCTTCAATGACTCTCCGTATGTCAGCTCCATCGACAAAGCCAATTTGCTGGCAGCTCAATTTGCTGCCAACTCGACACTTCCTTATAGCATATTGGCTCCACCTGAGCTCAAGTCTGCAAATTCTTTGATGCAGCAGATATTTTTTCGAACTCGCTCGGTTGCGAGAATCGTTAAAGATCTCAACATACATAAATCCACTGGTCCAGATGGTATCCCCGCCGTTATTCTGAAGAGGTGTTCTTCTACGCTGGCAAAACCACTGCGTAAACTTTTCCATCTTTCCTATTCTGCTGGGATTTTTCCGAGCAGATGGAAAACTGCATTTGTCCAGCCCGTCCCTGAAAAAGGCGAATATATCTCCCCTTCCAATTACCGTCCAATTGCACTTACGTCCCTTCTTTCCAAGGTCATGGAAACGTTGATAAACCGTCAACTTATGAAATATCTTGAAGAACGAAAGCTTCTTAATGACCGTCAGTACGGCTTTCGTAGCAAACGGTCCACTGGTGATTTGATGGCTTATCTCACCGAAAAGTGGAACCAATCTTTACATTGTTTTGGAGAAAGTAAGATTATTGCGCTTGATATTTCTAAAGCATTTGATAGAGTTTGGCATCAGGCTCTTTTATCGAAAATGCGTGCTTTTGGTATCGATGAGTCTCTTTTTCACCCCTTCTGATCTGGCTACTATTCATAAAGCCTATATCCGTCCTAAGTTAGAGTACAATTCACTTTTCTGGTCAAGTGCTCCAGAAACATCACTGTGCCTACTCGATAAGGTCCAAAACAGAGCATTGAGAATGATAGGTGATAGTTCAATTGTTGAATCAATTGATTGTCTTGATCATCGTCGTAGTGTTTCATGTCTCTCTCTTTTCTATAGGTTTTTTTTACAAACAATGCTCGGACGAAATAGCCAGTTGCATTCTTCCCCTTAAGCAATTAAACCGCAATACATCTTCAGCTCAATTTCGGTCGAACAGTGAAATATAGAGATTCATTCCTTAGCCGTACTACTCGGATGTGGAATGCTTTATCTGACTCTGTTTTCCCCTCTCATTGTAATACACAGAAGTTTAAAAATAATGTGCATCGGCACCTCCTTTCTAATCCTTTCCTTCCTTCTTAACCGCTCGCACTGTGTTAATAACATTATAAGGGTATTAATAACCCCTTGATGTGCGCGTATATTATAAAAAAAAAAACATAAATCGATTTACCAGCAGCACTTTCAACAATTTGACGTTTCTCACTTTGACAACTGGGTTTTTTTTAAACCTGGGATCAAAATTTTAACCTTGGATCAAAATTTGACAACTGGGCTTATTTCTATTGGGTTTAAATTTAAAGAGTGAATAATATGGCCGTTAGACAACTGTTGGAATTAATTTATAAATACGAAACTGGCTAAGTGTTGTCCAACTCTTTAGACACCGTCTAGTTGGACAGTTGTCTAAGAATGTTGTAAGCAATTTTTTAAATACAACTGTTATGATATACAACACTTATTCTATTTTAACTAAATGGATACTTAAATAACTTAACTAACTGGTAAACAGCCGTATTTATTAGATTTCGTTAAAACACGCTTAAAGCGCATATTGGTTATTCAGTGAATAGGAGCTTATTAACACTTTAATCAGTGAATTTTTATAATCCTTTTTTTCGCCCATTGTAGTCCATCATACCTTATGTCAAAATCATAAAGAAACTCTCTAATTTGGTTTCTCAATGGTTAAAACTGACAACAGAAATTTGTTTTTGTTTATATTTTCTTAGCTATGGAAGATGAAAAATGCAGTGCCCCTGTTCTGTAACTATCGCCTTAGCGATAAACGGTGGAAAATGGAAAGAAATTCTATGAATTTAGTAGGACTTCGTTCCATTTTTCGCCGTTTATCGACTGCTTTTATCGAGGCGACAGTTACAGAACAGGGGCACAGGTCACATAAAATACTTTGTTCTATCTATATATAATATACTAGCCGAAAATACCCGGCGTTGCCCGGGTTTCTTTTTGCGAAGGCTTCTTATCACAGAGCTGGAAGTATCCAAAGACGAAAAATCCAATTTTTACTTTTTTTTTATCTTTACCTCTTATTAACTTCTGTTTTCAGCATGATCATGATCAGCACCTGGAACAACTCAAATGGCCATCGTCAGTCAAAACTATTCATTGACTTATCCCACAAACGTATGAAAGAAATTCTTGACATGAGCAAACGTGACGCAAAGTTACTTACGGACTTCTTCACTGGACACTGCTCTCTCAAGTATCATCTTAAAAACATGGGCATCAGCCAAGATGACACCTGTCGTCTCTGTCTTGAAGACATAGAAACAGCTGAACACATTTTATGTGAATGCCCTGCCTTAGCTAGATCCAGGCTTAAAATATTCAATAAAGGGTTCCTTTGTCCCCTTGATATCAGAAACACCTCTTCCTCGAAGATTCTTAGGTTCTTACATGACCTCAGCTTCGAATGAACAAACCTATACACTTACTGTAATTAAACCTAAGGGAACAGCACAAAAGAACTTTCAGGTCGACGTGCTTGTAAAGGTAATTTTCACCTTCACCCTATTAATTAAAAAAAAAAAAAAAAACTTCTGTTTTCTGTACAATTGTTTTATTGCAATAACATCAAAATGAATTTAAAGATTTCCAGGAAGCGTCTGAAGGAAACCCAATGGAAGAAACAATAAGCAACAAATAAGAGCACCTCAGCTTAGCAAATTAGCTCATTTGTCATTTAGAGCCAGTTTTTCAGTGCAGAGTTGTCCTGTGGTGATAGTTTTCGAGTTAGCCCAGACGATCATGAGTTATGTCAGAGTTACTCCTCACCAGAGATAAGAAATTAATTAGATGGCAAACCTTTACTTCTCTTACCCCGCAACAACCATTTGTTTACATTGTTGTTTTTGTAATCACATCCTCTGTCTGTGAATACGTGGAAGCTGTACTCAAAGTGGTAGTAGTGAGATTTGCTGTAAAGGTGAAGTGGAAGCTGTACTCAAAGTAGTAGAGGTGAAATCAGCTTGTAGGCAGTTTCAATGTGTGTGTGAAGTTTGCCATCTAATTAATTTCTTATCTCTGCTCCTCACCATAGGATAGAAAAATATGAAAGACAGAATGAAAAATTTTAACTCACCATGAGTTTCAGCAATTTGCCATTGACATTTTTCTGAATTACGTCAAATTAGCTCATTTGTCATTAAGAGCCAGTTTTTCAGTGCAGAGTTGTCCTGTGGTGAGAATTTTCGAGTTAACCCATACGATCATGAGTTATGTCAGAGTTAACTCCTCACTATAGGATAGAAAAATATGGAAGACAGAATGAAAAATTTTAACTCACCATGAGTCTCAGCTATTTGCCACTGACATTTTTCTGAATTACGTCAAATAAGCTCATTTGTCATTAAGAGCCAGTTTTTCAGTGCAGAGTTGTCCTGTGGTGAGAATTTTCAAGTTAACCCATAAGATCATTAGTTATGTCAGATTTAACTCCTCACCATAGGATAGAAAAATATGAAAGACAGAATGAAAAATTTTAGCTCACCATGAGTCTCAGCAATTTGCCATTGACATTTTTCTGAATTACGTCAAATAAGCTCATTTGTCATTTAGAGCCAGTTTTTCAGTGCAGAGTTGTCCTGTGGTGAGAATTTTCGAGTTAACCCATACGATCATGAGTTATGTCTGATTTAACCCCTCACCATAGGATAGAAAAATATGAAAGACAAAATGAAAAATTTTAACTCACCATGAGTCTCAGCAATTTGCCATTGACATTTTTCTGAATTCCGTCAAGTTAGCTCATTTGTCATTTAGAGCCAGTTTTTCAGTGCAGAGTTGTCCTGTGGTGAGAATTTTCGAGTTAACCCATACGATCATGAGTTATGTCAGAGTTGACTCCTCACCATAAGATAGAAAAATATGAAAGACACAATGAAAAATTTTAACTCACCATGTGTCTCAGCAATTTGCCATTGACATTTTTCTGAATTATGTCAAATAAGCTCATTTGTCATTTAAAGCCAGTTTTTCAGTGCAGAGTTGTCCTGTGGTGAGAATTTTTGAGTTATCCCATACGATCATGAGTTATGTCAAAGTTGACTCCTCACCATAAGATAGAAAAATATGAAAGACACACTCAAAAATTTTAACTCACCATGTGTCTCAGCAATTTGCCATTGACATTTTTCTGAACTACGTCAAATAAGCTCATCTGTCATTTAGAGCCAGTTTTTCAGTGCAGAGTTGTCCTGTGGTGAGAGTTTTCAGGTTAACCCATACGATCATGAGTTATGTCAGATTTAACCCCTCACCATAGGATAGAAAAATATGAAAGACAAAATGAAAAATTTTAACTCACCATGAGTCTCAGCAATTTGCCATTGACATTTTTCTGAATTCCGTCAAGTTAGCTCATTTGTCATTTAGAGCCAGTTTTTCAGTGCAGAGTTGTCCTGTGGTGAGAATTTTCGAGTTAACCCATACGATCATGAGTTATGTCAGAGTTGACTCCTCACCATAAGATAGAAAAATATGAAAGACACAATGAAAAATTTTAACTCACCATGTGTCTCAGCAATTTGCCATTGACATTTTTCTGAATTATGTCAAATAAGCTCATTTGTCATTTAAAGCCAGTTTTTCAGTGCAGAGTTGTCCTGTGGTGAGAATTTTTGAGTTATCCCATACGATCATGAGTTATGTCAAAGCTGACTCCTCACCATAAGATAGAAAAATATGAAAGAGACACTGAAAAATTTTAACTCACCATGTGTCTCAGCAATTTGCCATTGACATTTTTCTGAACTACGTCAAATAAGCTCATCTGTCATTTAGAGCCAGTTTTTCAGTGCAGAGTTGTCCTGTGGTGAGAATTTTCGAGTTAACCCATACGATCATGAGTTATGTCAGAGTTAACTCCTCACCATAGGATAGAAAAATATGAAAGACAGAATGAAAAATTTTAACTCACCATGAGTCTCAGCAATTTGCCATTTAAATTTTTCTGAATTACGTCAAATTAGCTCATTTGTCATTTAGAGCCAGTTTTTCAGTGCAGAGTTGTCCTGTGGTGAGAATTTTCGAGTTAACCCATACGATCATGAGTTATGTCAGAGTTGACTCCTCACCATAAGATAGAAAAATATGAAAGACACACTGAAAAATTTTAACTCACCATGTGTCTCAGCAATTAGCCATTGTTATTTTTCTGAACTACGTCAAATAAGCTCATTTGTCATTTAAAGCCAGTTTTTCAGTGCAGAGTTGTCCTGTGGTGGGAATTTTCGAGTTAACCCATACGATCATGAGTTATGTCAGAGTTGTCAGAGTTTACTCCTCACCATAGGATAGAAAAATATGAAAGACAGAATGAAAAATTTTAACTCACCATTCAATGCTTGCTCACCATGAGTCTCAGCAATTTGCCATTGACATTTTTCTGAATTACGTCAAAATAAGCTCGTTTGTCATTTAGAGCCAGTTTTTCAGTGCAGAGTTGTCCTGTGGTGAAAATTTTCGAGTTAACCCATACGATCATGAGTTATGTCAGAGTTGACTCCTCACCATAGGATAGAAAAATATGAAAGGAGTTGTCCTGTGGTGAGAATTTTCGAGTTAACCCATACGATCATGAGTTATGTCAGAGTTGACTCCTCACCATAGGATAGAAAAATATGAAAGGCAGAATGAAAAATTTTAACTCACCATGAGTCTCAGCAATTTGCCATTGACATTTTTCTGAATTACGTCAAATTAGCTCATTTGTCATTTAGAGCCAGTTTTTCAGTGCAGAGTTGTCCTGTGGTGAGACTTTTCAAGTTAACCCTAACGGTCATGAGTTATGTCAGAGTTGACTCCTCACCATAGGATAGAAAAATATGAAAGACACACTGAAAAATTTTAATTCACCATGTGTCTCAGCAATATGCCATTGTCATTTTTCTGAATTATGTCAAATTAGCTCATCTGTCATTTAGAGCCAGTTTTTCAGTGCAGAGTTGTCCTGTGGTGAGAATTTTCGAATTAACCCATACAATCATGAGTTATGTCAGAGTTAACTTCTCACCATGGGATAGAAAAATATGAAAGGCAGAATGAAAAATTCTAACTCACCATGAGTCTCAGCAATTTGCCATTGTAATTTTTCTGAACTATGTCAAATTAGCTCATCTGTCATTTAGAGCCAGTTTTTCAGTGCAGAGTTGTCCTGTGGTGAAAATTTTCGAGTTAACCCATACGATCACGGGTTATGTCAGAGTTGACTCCTCACCATAGGATAGAAAAATATGAAAGGCAGAATGAAAAATTCTAACTCACCATGAGTGCCATTGACATTTTTCTGAATTACGTCAAATTAGCCCATTTGTCATTTATAGCCAGTTTTTCAGTGCAGAGTTGTCCTGTGGTGAGAATTTTCGAGTTAACCCATACGATCATGAGTTATGTCAGAGTTGACTCCTCACCATAGGATAGAAAAATATGAAAGGAGTTGTCCTGTGGTGAGAATTTTCGAGTTAACCCATACGATCATGGGTTATGTCAGAGTTGACACCTCACAATAGGATAGAAAAATATGAAAGGCAGAGTGAAAAAATTTAACTCACCATGAGTCTCAGCAATTTGCCATTGACATTTTTCTGAATTACGTCAAATTAGCTCATTTGTCATTTAGAGCCAGTTTTTCAGTGCAGAATTGTCCAGTGGTGAGAATTTTCGAGTTAACCCAAACGATCATGGGTTATGTCAGAGTTGACTCCTCACCATAGGATAGAAAAATATGAAAGGCAGAATGAAAAATTTTAACTCACCATTCAGTGTTTGCTCACCATGAGTCTCAGCAATTCGCCATTGTCATTTTTCTGAATTACGTCAAATTAGCTCATCTGTCATTTAGAGCCAGTTTTTCAGTGCAGAGTTGTCCTGTGGTGAGAATTTTCGAATTAACCCATACAATCATGAGTTATGTCAAAGTTAACTTCTCACCATAGGATAGAAAAATATGAAAGACAGAATGAAAAATTTTAACTCACCATTCAGTGTTTGCTCACCATGAGTCTCAGCAATTCGCCATTGTCATTTTTCTGAACTACATCAAATTAGCTCATTTGTCATTTAGAGCCAGTTTTTCAGTGCAGAGTTAACCCATACGATCATGTGTTATGTCAGAGTTGACTCCTCACCATAGGATAGAAAAATATGAAAGACAGACTGAAAAATTTTAACTCACCATGAGTCTCAGCAATTTTCCATTGTCATTTTTCTGAATTATGTCAAATTAGCTCATCTGTCATTTAGAGCCAGTTTTTCAGTGCAGAGTTGTCCTGTGGTGAGAATTTTCGAATTAACCCATACGATCATGAGTTATGTCAGAACTAACTCCTTACCATAGGATAACTCTTCACTGAAAAACTGGCCCTTAGCAAATGGCAAAAGGAAACCTATCATTGCGCTTACTTTCGGCGCTGATTGAAAAATTATTACTCACCCCTCTATATGTGCACTCACCACAACTCTTACATTGCGATTACTTCATCTTCGATCGCTCCTACATAACAAAAATACTTGTGAAGTGTCAAATCCATGCCCGAGTTTCAACACCACTCAAAAAATGAATTTCACCGACATGTCATTTGAAGACATGGAATTTTTGGTCTCCGTTGGACTTTCGTTAGATGTGATGCTGCTGGCTGAGACCACAGGTGAGTTTTCGAACGACTAAAAGTAGATATCTGTCAAATCATAAACATTTGAAAAATCGGAACCAAAACAAACCAAAAGAAAATAGCATTCCACATAATTTTCTGTGAACAATTTTTTTTTTTCAAACTGGTATGTACTTTATTTCCAACAAAAACCCAACAAACTACAACCCAGAAAGCAAAACAAAATGAGTCAACAACAAAAAATGTCACGAAAGGGATATATATCGCCTTAGATACTTTCTTGAACGCACCCATTTTTCTTTTCACTGATTATTCCTGTTTCCATGGAGTTGGCAAAGTCAACCTTGGTTCAACCCACTATGGAAACAGAGTATGGGCTGCAATTCTGTAAATTATTATTATTCTAAACGTCATTTCGAATGTAAACAAAGGTTGGTAAGTACGAAAAATTTTTAAAATTATAATATTTCGTAGTAAATTGATATTTTTTAGGTTTTCAGTATAGCCTATAACCAAACCATGGTTATAGGCTACCATATCGGATAATTTTAAGGCCAATTAAACAGGTAAGTATAACGTTTACCTCTTTCTTAGGAATTTTGTGTCGAGCAAACAAAAAAGCTCGTTTATATAGTAATATAGATTCTAAATTATCCTTAAGCTTTAATTTCTTGTTGTTTTGTCCAAAAATGGAAAATCAAGAACGTTTCCCAATTGGAAAACCATTAAGAAACCATTTTACCAAAAAGGAAAACAATGCATATTTCTTTCATTTGAAAACACATTTACTACATCCAAATTATTTATAAAGTTTATGTAATTTGAGTACATTTCCATTTAAGTTATTTTTAAAATTCTCAAAGATGTAAATAAACGACTGAATGACTACTCAATACTCAAAATCAAATGACATTTATACACTAAAGGGCCAACTATAATGCACTTAGCTCAGCTTAGGCTAGTGTCAAAAACCAGACGAAAAGTTTCCGAAAGTGTTCGTTAAACAAAGAGCAACTATAATGGATTCTGGCTACTTAACATGTAAACATGCGTTGAGCTGATTTGAGTTCAGTTGATACCACAGAAGAGATACACAAAAAAAGGCAAACCACACCACACAATGTAGACAAATGGCAGTTGCGGAGCAAGAGAAGTGTTTGTTTTCTCTCTTCTTTTCTTCCCCTATGGTTGATACGCTTTAAATTTGACATTTACGTAAGTTCGAGCCAATCCAATGGCTCTTGCTTAATTGCGCGAAAGTGAGCGAAATTTAACGAAACTGTGTAGAACGTCTATTATAGTTACTGTCATATAAAATAGTGTATTGGCTCGCTCGCGTAAGTAGGCGTAAGTTCGGCAAAGTGCATTATAGTTGGCCCTTAACATGGCTGTTCTGATTTTTGTACGGATTCAAAACGGAAACCGAAATTGAATCCGTACGGATTTAAAAAGTGTGTTCTTATTTCCGAACGGATTCACTACTGATTTTTTATCACAAAAACGTGTTGGAAATTAAATTTTTGTGTTTATTGGAACTATTTACAGCTTTATTGCATGTTAGTGCTAATATAGTTTATTATTTTTCATTTCTAGCAATAAATAGTGTTCTACAGAATTCATTAACCGGATTCAATTCCGCTAACAAAATGATAAGCGAATTGAAAACGTACGGATTCGGAATTGAGAACCGCAAAAATTCTAAAACGGGAGGATATGGTATCCGAACGAAAATCAGAACAGGGGTGTAAAACACGCTTAAAACACGCATTTCTGCGTTTAAGCTGATGAGCCCTAATTCAGTGACGAAAAATGATTATAAATACGATTTTTGTTTAAATCAACGAATAAGCGTGTTTTAAAGTTTCGCGGAGTTTAAAATGCGATTATAAATACGGCTGAAAGTGTTTATAAAAATAAGTAGAAATATATTTACATATATATTAGACTGGGCCAAAAAAAAATTTTTATATTTGATTCAAAATCCATATTGAAAATATTGTTAAGGATAGCTAAAAAAAAATTCCAAAAAAATTTGAGCTAAAAAAAAATTATTTAGAGGTCTATCAATCGTGTTTTATATTTCTTAGACCTAACTTTACTTGAGCGTCAGAACTGTTTAATTATTTTGAGCGCAACAAATTTAACGACAAATATTTTAGTAGAAAATTAAATTTCCTTTAAAAAAGGTCTTATTAAAAAATTTTCTCAGACTAACCGTTCCCGAGTAATCAAGCTTTGAAAAATGGTATGTTTTTTTGATTTTGCTGTTTTATTTTGGAGTTTCTTAACTCACGTACAAATCAATATGTGAAAAATTGCAGACATGTTCCTTAAAGAAAATTAAATTTTCTAAACAAAAGGTCTTCTTAAACTTTTTCACAAAGTGCTTCCTTCAGAAGTTATTCACGATTAAAGTTGAAAAAAATAAAACCTTCTCGTTTTCTTTCGTTGTTGATTCTTGAATGAATGAATGAATGATCTTTATTTAGCTTCATGATAAGCCATTTAGTATACAGTTTTTACAATTTTAAATAATAAGTCTTTTATCTCGATCACAGTTATTTGTTTGAACATTTTTGGATTAATTAAATAACATTCTCTTTAACATAGTTGATAATTCTTCTTTTAAATTCTAAAAAATTATTTACATTTTTTATTTCTCTTGGTAGATTATTGAAACCATGGAAGCCCATGTAAAATATTGTTCTTTGAATTCTCACTGTCCTTGACCTTTCTATTCTTAGGTCATTGTTATTCCTAAGGTTGTATTCACGGTCTGCATTTGTTCGTACGTTTTCACATAGATAGTCAGGATACATATAATTTTTGATTTTATACACAAATATCATACACAACATAAACAGTCTTTCGTTAATATTTAGCCATTTAATCGAATTTAACATGGTTCTTATTGAAGTGTATCGACTACATTTTAAAATACAACGCATAATTTTGTTTTGTTGTAATTGAAGTCTACCTTTGTGACTCTGTGGACACATATACAATAAACTAGCACAAAAATCAAAATGGGGTTTAATTAACACATTACATAAATTCACAGCAGTTGTCTTGGATATATTTTTTCTTATTTTTCTTAAAACTCCAACTTTTTTTGATACTTTTTTACAAAGGTAATTTATGTGTTCGTTAAAGTTTAGTTTTTCGTCTAATAAAATTCCAAGATATTATAATTGTGTAACTTGCTCAATTTGTTCATTATTTATATACATACTAGCTGACCCGCCCGGCGTTGCTCAGGCCCTACGTCAATCGAATTAAGTAAGTTAAGTTAAGTAGTTTCCAAGTGTCGATTCTAGTGGGATAATAGGGATGAAATATAGTTTATGTTACTGAGGAGCAGTTAAGCATTCTAACGATGACATAGTTTTTGGAATCGGCCCAGTACTGTAAAAGTCTAATACGCATTGAAATCGGTAGTAGGTGGTTTTTTTTAATCCCGTTCCCGTTCCTGTGGGAAAATGGCGATGAAATATTGTTTAGATTGCTCAGGGACAATGAACCATTCTAACAGTGAAAGAATTTTTGTAGTACTTTCCAGTTTCTTGGTTATTTCGCCATTACTGTTTCCGTCCCGAAAGAATATGGGAAGGAAATATAGTCTTTAATACTCAGGAGCAATGAATCATTCAAACATTTTCGGGAATTGGTCCAATATTTTCTAAGTTCCCACTAATGTTGTTGTTCCCGTCCCGATGCTGAAGCTCGTGACACTTCTTGAGTACATCAAAGTGTCAGCATCTGCACCGCTCAACATGGTCACAGAGACCACCACGTGGTTTTACAATACCCTCATTTGGTCTGAGCCAAAATTAAAATTTTCTTCGAGTCCTTATTACTTTACTCATTTCTTCTTGATTACATAATAACCAAAGAACTTCGACTTCATTTCGAACCCTATATCCCTTATTCAATGTGCGGTCGTTTCATGTGAAAAAATAGTTTGGATTATTGTAAAAGTAACACTTTTCACTAAAAAAAGTTTAAATCTTTATTCTTACCAAGTGAAAATTAAAAGAGTTCAAAAACAAACAATCCAATAATCTTACTATTTGTTATTTCATTAGCTGAGCCGCCTGGCGTTGCTCGGGCCTGTAGTTTTAAAGCTCTCGTGCTCATTCCTGTTTCTGTTGCCGTGGGATTATAGGGATGAAATCCACGCTAAGTTACTGAGGGATTATGTGGCATCCCAGTGCCGAAAGAATTTTTGAAATCCGTCCAGTAGTTTTTAGGTTTCCGTTCCCAGCCCCGTTCCTGTGGGAATATTCCGTTAAGGTGGAAATATATGAAATATAAGCCTAATTCACTGAGGGATAATATAACATCCTAGAACCTAGAGTTGACAGAATTTTTGAAAACGGTCAAATTACTTTAAGGTTCCGTTCGCGTTCCCGTTTCTATTCCCGTGGAATTAAAGGGATGAAATAAAATCTAAATTACTAATTGAGGGGGATAATGTAGCAATCCTAAGGCAGGAAGTGGAAGGGTTATAGAAATCTGTCAAGTAGTTTCTAAGTATTCTTTCCCAAACCCGTTCCTGTCGGAATATCCGCAAAATTTTTTATAATCCCGTTCCTGTAGGAATATGGTGAACAAACCTTGACAGGAACCATTTACAAGTCATTTTGACTGAGGGATAATGCCATGAAAGAATTGTTGAAATCGGTCAAGCAAGGATAAGCTTTCGGTTCTCGTTCCCGTTTCTGTTCCCGTGGCTAGGTTGCTCATGGAGGGGGATAATGTAGCACTCCTAGTGCCGAAAGAATTTTAGGAATCTGTTAAGTAGTTTCTAAGTTTCCGTTTCCAACCCCGTTCCTGTGGGAATATGGGGATCAAACCTTGACGGTGACCATTTATAAGTCATTGTCACTGAGTGATAATGTAACATCCTAGAGTTGAAAGAATTTTCTGTTATCGTGGGATTATAGGGATGAAATATAGTCTAAATTACTAATGGAGGGGGACAATGTAGCAATCCTAATGCAGGAAATGTTATAGAAATCTGTCCAGTAGTTTCTAAGTTTCCATTCCCAAACCCGTTCCTGTCCGAATATGGGGATCAACCCTTGATAGGAATCATTCATAAGTCTATGTCACTTAAGTATGAATGTAACATCCAAGAGTTGAAAGAATTATTTGAATCGGTCAAGTTACTTAAAGGTTTCGGTAATCGTTCCCGTTTCTGTTCCCGTGGGTTTATAGGTATGAAATATAGTCTAAATTACTGATGGAGGGGGATAATGTAGCACCCCTAATGGTCGAATCTTTTTAGAAACCTGTCTTGTAGTTTCTAAGTTTTAGTTCCCAAACCCGTTCCTGTGGGAATATCAATTTTTAAATTTTTATGTCATAAAAACCTTCTCCTGACAATAACAAACACAACAAAAAAAGAATTGGCCAAATTGGTCCAGGCGTTGTTGAGTTATGCGCTTACCAACACATTTTGCGATTCATTTTTATATATAAGACTAGCTGACCCGCCTGGCGTAGCTCAGGCCCTACGTTAATTGAAGTAAGTAAGTTTAGTTAAGTAGTTTCCTAGTTTCCATTTTAGTGGGAGAATGGGGATGAAATATAGTTTATGTAATTAGGAACAGTTAAGCACTCTAACGATGACATAGTTTTTGGAATCGGCCCAGTACTGTAAAATTGAAAGACGCATTGAAATCGGTAGAGTGGTTTTTTTTTTTGGATTTCCGTTCCCGTTCCTGTGGAGAATGGTGATGAAATATATTCTCAGGGACAATGAAGCATTCTAACAGTGAAAGAATTTTTGTAATCGCTTAAGTACTTTCCAGTTTCTTGGTTATTTCGCCATTACCGTTTCCGTTCCGTAAAGAATATGGGAAGGAAATATTGTCTTTAATACTCAGGAGCAATGAAGCATTCAAACATTGAAAAATTTTTGGGAATTGGTTCAATATTTTCCATGTTTCCGCTAATGTTGTTGTTCCCGTCCCGTTGCCGAAGCTCGTGACACTTGTTGAGTACATCAAAGTGTCAGCATCTGCACCGTTCAACATGGTCACAGAGAGCACCAAGCGATTTTACAATACTTTTATTGGGTCTGAGCCAAAATTTAAATTTTCTTCGCGCCTTTATTACTTTACTCATTTCTTCCTGACTACATAGTAACTAAAGAACTTCGACTTCATTTCGAACCCTATATCCCTTCGAGATCCTTATCCCTACAATAGGCCTAGAAGACGCTTTCATTGCTTATGTCAAAGTGTATAGTATCACTTTAAATCAATTCGTTTTGTTTTGCGAATGTAAATAAAGTTCAATGTGTTCATATGAAAAAATAGTTTGGATTATTGTAAAAGTAACACTTTTAACTAAAAACAGTTTCAATCTTTCTTCTTACCAGGCGAAAGTCAAAAGAGTTCTTAAAAACAAACAATCCAAGAATCTTACTATTTGTTATTTAATTAGCTGAGCCGCCTGGCGTTGCTCGGGTCTGTAGTTTTAAGGCTCCCGTGCTCATTCCTGTTTCTGTTTCCGTGGGATTATAGGGATGAAATCTACGCTAAGTTACTGAGGCATTATACGTGGCTTCATAGTGCCGAAAGAATTTTTTAAATCTGCCCAGTTGTTTCTAAGTTTCTATTTAAACCCCGTTCTGGAGGGATAATGTTACATCATTTACATTTTTTGAAATCGGTCAAATGACTTTAAAGTTCCCGTTCTCTGTTCCTGAGGGAATCTTCCGTTCCCGTAGAAATATGTGAATCAAATATAAGTCACTGAGGGATAATGTAACATCCTAGAGTTGAAAGAGTTTTTTAAATCTGTTAATTAACTTTAAGGTTCCCGTTCTCTTTCCTTTTTCTGTTCCCGTTGGATTATAGACATGAAATAATAAGTAACTGAGGGATTATGTGGTACCCAGTGATGAAAGAATTTTTGAAATCTGTCCAATAGTTTTTAAGTTTCCATTTCCGGCCCCGTTTCTGAGGGAATTTTTCGTTCCCGTAGAAATATGTGAATGAAATATAGATCTATGTCACTGAGGGATAATGTAACATCCTAGAGTTGAAAGAACTTTTGGAATCTGTCAAATAACTTTGAGGTTCCCTTCCCCGTTCCTGTTTCTGTTTGCGTGGGATTATAGGGATGAAATAAAAGCTTTTAAACCTTCCCTAGATCTACACGAACATTTTAAGATCAAGATAAGATAAATCCGTTCAGCCGTTTTCGAGTTTTAGCCAGACTAACGAACAGCAATTCATTTGTATATATATACTAGCTGACCCGCCCGGCGTTGCTCAGGCCCTACGTCAATCGAATTAAGTAAGTTTAGTTAAGTAGTTTCCAAGTTTCCATTCTAGTGGGATAATAGGGATGAAATATAGTTTATGTAACTCAGGAACAGTTAAGCACTCTAACGATGACATAGTTTTTGGAATCGGCCCAGTACTGTAAAAGTGAAATATGCATTGAAAACGGTAGTAGGTGGTTTTTTTTAATCCCGTTCCTGTTCCTGTGGGAAGATGGCGATGAAATATTGTTTAGATTGCTCAGGGACAATGAACCATTCTAACAGTGAAAGAATTTTTGTAGTACTTTCCAGTTTCTTGGTTATTTCGCCATTACTGTTTCCGTTCCCGAAAGAATATGGGAGGAAATAGTCTTTAATACTCAGGAGCAATGAATCATTCAAACATTGAAAAATTTTCGGGATTTGGTCCAATATTTTCCAAGTTTCCGCTAATGTTGTTGTTCCCGTTCCGATGCTGAAGCTTGTGACACTTGTTGAGTACATCAAAGTGTTAGCATCTGCACCACTCAACATGGTCACAGAGACCACCAAGTGGTTTTGCAATACCCTCATTTGGTCAAAATTAAAATTTTCTTCGAGTCCTTATTACTTTACTCATTTCTTCTTAACAACAATATAACCAAAAAACTTCGACTTCATTTCGAACCCTATATCCATTCAAGATCCTTATCTCTACCAAAGGCCTAGAAGACGCTGTCATTGCTTAGGTCAAAGTGTATAGTATCACTTTGAATCAGTTCGTTTTGTTTAGCGAATGTAAATAAAGTTCAATATGCGGTCATTTCATATGAAAAAATAGTTTGGATTATTGTAAAAGTAACACTTTTAACTAAAAAAGTTTAAATCTTTATTCCTACCAAATGAAAATCAAAAGAGTTCTCAAAAACAAACAATCCAATAATCTAACTATATATTTGTTATTTCATTAGCTGAGCCGCCTGCCGTTGCTCGGGCCTGTAGTTTTAAGGCTCCCGTGCTCATTCCTGTTTCTGTTGCCGTGGGATTATAGGGATGAAATCTACGCTAAGTTACTGAGGGATTATGTGGCATCCCAGTGCCGAAAGAATTTCTGAAATCTAGTTTTTAGGTTTCCGTTCCCAGACCCGTTCCTGTCGGAATCTTCCGTTACCGTGGAAATATGTGAAATATAAGCCTAATTCACTGATGGATAATATAACATCCTAGAACCTAGAGTTGAAAGAATTTTTGAAATCGGTCAAGTTACTTTAAGGTTCCCGTACTTGTTCCCGTTTCTGTTCCGGTGGGATTAAAGGGATGAAATAAAATCTAAATTACTAGTTGAGGGGGATAATGTAGCAATCCTAATGCAGGAAGTGGAACGGTTATAGAAATCTGTCAAGTAGCTTCTAAGTTTCCTTTCCCAAACCCGTTCCTGTTGGAATATCCGCGAAATTTTTTGTAATTCCGTTCCTGAGGGAATATGGGGAACAAAACTTGACAGGAACCATTTATAAGTCATTGTGACTGAGGGATAATGTAACATCCCAGAATTGAAAGAATTTTTGAAATCGGTCAATTAAGCATAAGCTTCGGTTCTCATTCCCGTTTCTGTTCCCGTGGGATTATAGGGATAAAATATAGTCTAGGTTACTCATGGAGGGGGATAATGTAGCACTCCTAGTGCCGAATTTTAGAAATCTGTTTCGTAGTTTCTAAGTTTCCGTTTCCAACACCGTTCCTGTGGGAATATGGGGATCAAGCCTTGACAGGGACCATTTATAAGTCATTGTCACTGAGGGATAATATAACATCATAGAGTTGAAAGAATTTTAAAAATCGGTCAAATAACTTTAAGGTTCCCGTTCTCGTTCCCGTTTCTGTTATCGTGGGATTAAAGGGATGAAATACAGTCTAAATTACTAATGAAGCGGGATAATGTAGCTATCCTAATGCAGGAAATGTTATAGAAATCTGTCCAGTAGTTTCTAAGTCTCCATTCCCCAACCCGTTCCTGTCGGAATATGGGGATCAGCCCTTGACAGGAATCATTCATAAGTCTATGTCACTGAGGTATGAATGTAACATCCAAGAATTGAAAGAATTTTTTAAATCGGTCAAGTAACTTAAAGGTTTCGATAATCGTTCCCGTTTCTGTTCCCGTGGGTTTATAGGGATGAAATATAATCGAATTACTGATGGAGGGGGATAATGTAGCACCCCTAATGCTCGAATCTTTTTAGAAACCTGCCTAGTAGTTTCTAGGTTTCCGTTCCCAAACCCGTTCCTGTGGGAATATCAATTTTTAAATTTTTTATGTCATAAAAACCTTCTCCTGACAATAACAAACACAACAAAAAAAGAATTGGTCAAATTGGTCCAGGCGTTGTTGAGTTATGCGCTTACCAACACATTTTGCGATTCATTTTTATATATAAGATTTACATTTTCAGACGAACTTACAGGACAACATCTGAAAATCATACATTTATTTTTTGCAACATTTAATATCAGTCTATTCATTTTTAGCCATGTGCTTATTCTCTCCAAGTCTTGGTTGATTTCTTCTATGCAGCCTGCGACATTTTTACCAGAAGCGTAGAGCAAACCATCATCAGCAAACAAAATTAGTTTCGAAGATCTAATTACTTTACTCATGTCATTTATGAACAATAGGAACAACCACACTCCCAGTATTGTGCCTTGTGGTATTCCTACATTGACACTAATTGGTGACGATATTTTGCCATTTACGGTAGTGCGTTGTGTCCTACCTGTTATAAATGACTTAAACCATTTAAACTCCACTCCCTTTATACCGTAATACTTCAACTTTTTAAGCATTATTTAGTGGTTTACTGTTTCGAAAGCTCGTTTTAAGTCCAGAAATACAGCAACTACCACATTTTTATCATCTATTTCCCTCCTCCAATCATTAATGACAAAGTTCAAAGTCGTTTCACATGAGTGATTTGCACGGAATCCCGATTGATAAGTGTCTATAAGCTCTTGACTTTCTAAGTGATTTTGGAGTTGTATTACTACACACTTTTCTATTACTCTTTCATAAAGGGGCATCATGTTTATTGGCCTAAAATCACACATAGTTTTTGCATTGGGGATCTTTTTTATGGGTACTATCAACGATTCTTTCCAAGATTGTGGAAAAACACCGGCACTAAGGGACATATTAATTATTTTTTCAATTATTCTTTTTTTACTCAACGTTAAAAAACTATTAGTCGAGATTATGGAAAATCATTATTTTATTTATTACTAGCTGACCCGCCCGGCGTTGCTCAGGCCCTACGTCAATCGAATTAAGTAAGTTAAGTTAAGTAGTTTCCAAGTGTCGATTCTAGTGGGATAATAGGGATGAAATATAGTTTATGTTACTGAGGAGCAGTTAAGCATTCTAACGATGACATAGTTTTTGGAATCGGCCCAGTACTGTAAAAGTCTAATACGCATTGAAATCGGTAGTAGGTGGTTTTTTTTAATCCCGTTCCCGTTCCTGTGGGAAAATGGCGATGAAATATTGTTTAGATTGCTCAGGGACAATGAACCATTCTAACAGTGAAAGAATTTTTGTAGTACTTTCCAGTTTCTTGGTTATTTCGCCATTACTGTTTCCGTTCCCGAAAGAATATGGGAAGGAAATATAGTCTTTAATACTCAGGAGCAATGAATCATTCAAACATTTTCGGGAATTGGTCCAATATTTTCTAAGTTCCCACTAATGTTGTTGTTCCCGTCCCGATGCTGAAGCTCGTGACACTTCTTGAGTACATCAAAGTGTCAGCATCTGCACCGCTCAACATGGTCACAGAGACCACCAAGTGGTTTTACAATACCCTCATTTGGTCTGAGCCAAAATTAAAATTTTCTTCGAGTCCTTATTACTTTACTCATTTCTTCTTGATTACATAATAACCAAAGAACTTCGACTTCATTTCGAACCCTATATCCCTTATTCAATGTGCGGTCGTTTCATGTGAAAAAATAGTTTGGATTATTGTAAAAGTAACACTTTTCACTAAAAAAAGTTTAAATCTTTATTCTTACCAAGTGAAAATTAAAAGAGTTCAAAAACAAACTATCCAATAATCTTACTATTTGTTATTTCATTAGCTGAGCCGCCTGGCGTTGCTCGGGCCTGTAGTTTTAAAGCTCTCGTGCTCATTCCTGTTTCTGTTGCCGTGGGATTATAGGGATGAAATCCACGCTAAGTTACTGAGGGATTATGTGGCATCCCAGTGCCGAAAGAATTTTTGAAATCCGTCCAGTAGTTTTTAGGTTTCCGTTCCCAGCCCCGTTCCTGTGGGAACCGTTAAGGTGGAAATATATGAAATATAAGCCTAATTCACTGAGGGATAATATAACATCCTAGAACCTAGAGTTGACAGAATTTTTGAAAACGGTCAAATTACTTTAAGGTTCCGTTCGCGTTCCCGTTTCTATTCCCGTGGAATTAAAGGGATGAAATAAAATCTAAATTACTAATTGAGGGGGATAATGTAGCAATCCTAAGGCAGGAAGTGGAAGGGTTATAGAAATCTGTCAAGTAGTTTCTAAGTATCCTTTCCCAAACCCGTTCCTGTCGGAATATCCGCAAAATTTTTTATAATCCCGTTCCTGTAGGAATATGGTGAACAAACCTTGACAGGAACCATTTACAAGTCATTTTGACTGAGGGATAATGCCATGAAAGAATTGTTGAAATCGGTCAAGCAAGGATAAGCTTTCGGTTCTCGTTCCCGTTTCTGTTCCCGTGGCTAGGTTGCTCATGGAGGGGGATAATGTAGCACTCCTAGTGCCGAAAGAATTTTAGGAATCTGTTAAGTAGTTTCTAAGTTTCCGTTTCCAACCCCGTTCCTGTGGGAATATGGGGATCAAACCTTGACGGTGACCATTTATAAGTCATTGTCACTGAGGGATAATGTAACATCCTAGAGTTGAAAGAATTTTGAAATATAGTCTAAATTACTAATGGAGGGGGATAATGTAGCAATCCTAATGCAGGAAATGTTATAGAAATCTGTCCAGTAGTTTCTAAGTTTCCATTCCCAAACCCGTTCCTGTCCGAATATGGGGATCAACCCTTGATAGGAATCATTCATAAGTCTATGTCACTTAAGTATGAATGTAACATTGTGAGGCTTCTTTGTCCGTGGCTGGGGTAAAACTCAGCGGACCCAGGGTTTTTCCCCGAGGAAGCTCGAAGACTCGGGCTGCTTTAATCCAACTTCTGAATAAATAGGCGAAACACGGAAAATTACGAATTATAATGTTTTTCTTTTAATAACTGGGTAATTAACAAAGCTTTTACAAGAGTGTTCAAAGTCTGTGATCGGGCGGAAAATTGCGCTCGCTTAACTGCTGGCACGGTCGGGGCGACAAATACTCCGAGTACGGCCTCTGGCTTTCCTTCTGGATCGATGGAGGTCGGTGTAGTCGTCTTGGGATGGTATGGCCTTGTTTAGCTATTTTAGGCTGGATCCGCTCCTGGAAATAAATAAGTTTAAATGTTAGGAACGATGCCCAGATTATGGCGCACCGCTTTGTGAAATTGTCAGGGGGACGGGGTGGCTATAACAACCACAGATGTTGAATTAGCCCAAAGAGACCGGAGTGGTCACCGTTTGAGAAACTCAAATGTTGGCCAAGAATTCACCAACGAGACCGGTATGTTGGTCACCGTTGACAAATTCAAAGTTGACAGCGAGAAAATATGGAATTTGCCAATGAGACCGGTATGTTGGTCACCGTTGACAAATTCAAAGTTGACGAGGAGAAAATATGGAATTTACCAATGAGACCGGTATGTTGGCCACCGTTGACAAATTCAAAGTTGACGGCGAGAAAATATGGAATTTGCCAATGAGACCGGTATGTTGGTCACCGTTGACGAATTCAAAGTTGACGGGGAGAAAATATGGAATTTACCAATGAGACCGGTATGTTGGTCACCGTTGACAAATTCAAAGTACGCAGCAGGGATAGAGAAACGAAAATAATATTATTAAAGAGGTATTCCCCCAATTAATAATGGTAATTGCTTCTCTAAATTTTTCGACAAATTTCACTCGTACTTATAATGTTTTGCCCCACAAGTGAGTGTGAGGTATACGAAAAAGCGAAATCTTTCCCTTGTTTCACCCAACCACACGCTTACCTATCGTTGGTTACCTACCACCGCACATGAAAAAAATTAATTCCATAGCAGATGGCAGAGTGCTGGTCGCTGTTGTGTTGAATTAATTTTTGCATAGAGCCGCAGTCGTGATGTGCACCAACCGAATAATGCATATGCACACACAATGGGTTTTCGGTGTTTGTTGTGATGCGGTGTATGATTTCACTTGGCTGCGTGATTTAGTTCTATGTGCCCATGTCTTACGTGTGGCCTTTGTGATTATCTGGTCGTAGGGTGAGGTTTCGGCAATTCGGCGGTTCGGCGGTGGCAAAAGAAAATATAAATGTGACGCATCGTCACAACATCCAAGAGTTGAAAGAATTTTTTGAATCGGTCAAGTTACTTAAAGGTTTCGGTTATCGTTCCCGTTTCTGTTCCCGTGGTATAGGTATGAAATATAGTCTAAATTACTGATGGAGGGGGATAATGTAGTACCCCTAATGGTCGAATCTTTTTAGAAACCTGTCTTGTAGTTTCTAAGTTTTAGTTCCCAAACCCGTTCCTGTGGGAATATCAATTTTTAAATTTTTATGTCATAAAAACCTTCTCCTGACAATAACAAACACAACAAAAAAAGAATTGGCCAAATTGGTCCAGGCGTTGTTGAGTTATGCGCTTACCAACACATTTTGCGATTCATTTTTATATATAAGATTACTATTAAAGAAAAAAAATGTTCTTAGATTCTTAAATCATGGTATTAATGAAACAAGATAAACAACGTTTAAATGATTAACAGCTAACTCAATTTCATTGAGAAATCAATAACTTGTTCTGCATCAAAGCTTTTTTGTTACAACTAGGAAATTTTTTTCTACATTCACTAAACACTAATAGGTGCGGTTTTTTTCTCAAGCCTATATAGACTTGATCAAAAAGAGAAAAAAAACACGATTTAGCAATTTGGTAGCACTACGTATTTGGCATATGACTTTTGGGTGTAAGCTTCAAAATAAATAAATAAAAAAATTGAAGCAGCCATTATTTTTTATAATTATTAATTATGTACATGGATGGTAATCTGGAGCTTACATGGTCTTGATTTGAGTTTTCTTGAAAATATCCGAGAGATGATACCATATGTTTTAATCAGTCACGTCGATGTGAAGAACGTTATTTTTCCAAGATAAGTTTATCTGGTCTCTGGCTTTCTTATTTCAAATGTACTGACCATTTTTTCCCAAAGACCTATAATTATTCGCTTGTGTCAAGGACTGCCCTGAACATCTCTTGAAAGACAATGGAACTTGTGCTCGCGTTTGTCCCTCGACAAAGATGGCCAAGAATATGGAGTGTGTTCCTTGCAATGGACCATGTCCCAAAACCTGTCCGGGAAAAGAGACTTGTTCAAAGGTTGTACTGTTATCGAAGAATCCATTCGGATTCCCAAAAAATCTTCACGGGCTACCAATCAATACACAAGAACTACTCTGTGTGGTGTCCTCGCTAGAGAGTCTGGAGTTTAAGAAACGGATCAACTCTGGAGCTCATTCAATAGAAGGAAAGAATGTGTTTTGGAAATAGCGATGAATCGAAAAAGAAACTGAATGTGGTAGATTGGAGCAGCCTTTTCACCCTAATGTGAAAAAGATCTGATGATCCATTTCCATTTACAGAAAAGGATAAAACGACATGTTCCGATCAATGTAAGGATTTTGGATGCTGGCGTGTTGGATCTGATCAGTGTTTGGAGTGCAAGAACTTTCTCTTGAACGGAACCGTTTGTAAAAACATTACAAACCAAGTTTTGATAGTTTTTATTTCTGAGAGACAGTTTCTAAAGTTTTTTTTGCTTATTCCAGTGCCTATCAATTGAAAATTTGTAAGGAGTGTCATTCTGAATGCCGAACCTGCTCAGGACCTGGTGGGGATTACAGCGCTCCACAGTTAATAACTATAAAAATAAATTATAAATAAAGTTTAATTTGTTACTTGTTTATTTCCAAGTCTTATTCATTTCGCTAGTAATTATAAAGCACTTTTCTCCGTTTTCTTGGGCAACAAAACTCCTTGTATGTGTTTTGCCAATTTTTAAACTTCAGAAGCCAAATATTCCAAAGCAGCAGCACTGGGACTCCTTGTCGTTCCCTTACGGACCAAACGATGGATACGCCCAACAGGAAATTTAATGTCGTTTTCCATTGGTCGTTCGGAAGCCTTCTGAACGCTTCTCAAATCATTCCATTGGCATCAAATGACAGTTCCTCTCCTCGAAAGAAGAGAAATTTGATTCTTGATTTGAAGAAGGAAGCGTAACTAGAAGCACTCACACACTGAAACACTGTTGACGTCAAAATTGACAAATGTGATTTGCCACCTCTAAAAATTGAAAAAAAGTGACCTGAAAACAATTATTAATCAATAAATTTTGTGAGATGAGTTCTAAAAACATTTTAAGACATATTCCGGTCGTTTTAAGTGAATTATGAAAAAAATTGAAAAAGTGAATGAAAAAAAAATAGCGCTCAACATTTCACACCGATACACAATACAAGCAACGAAACTTCAAAGCAAACAAAAGTGTTACTTTGGGATCCCGGATCGGAGAGTTTTTCCGGATTACTAATGGAAAACGACATAAGCCAGCATGATTTGAGTGGGACTTTGCCTTTCCCTTCACTTTTCCATCTTTACCACGACGCACGACCAGACATTTCTTAATTTAGTTTTCTAAAATTCACAAATGAAAAGACGTGCCACCTAGCCAGCTTTAATTTTTTTATTTTTCAAGTCTTCTGATTTCGTGAGGAATTTGAATGAGAAATGTCATTTGGTACATTGGGTGCGTTCGGTGAGGTTACAAATTGTACATTTTTGTTAACTAAATTTTTGTCAAGTAACATGAAATTGTTAATAATTGTTAGCATATGTAGCTACACAAAACGCACCCAACGACAGCTTTCGCCATTTTCGATAACATTTCAAAAAAATAGTTTGGTAGCACATTTTTCGTTATCGGGCTAAGGAAATAAGCCCGAATAAATTATGAGGCTAAGGGAAGCCCAGATAGCTAAATTTTTCTTGTATTTAGTATGTGAATTTTTCTAAGCTGTATAGACTTCTTCCTTTTCCCTTCTTTTCCAATATCCGTTTCCTTCCTTTCCTTTTTACTTTTCCTTTATTACTTCCTTTCCTTTTCCATATTCCTTTCCAATCCTATCATTTTTCCTCTACCTCAACTTTCCCACTACCTAACCCGATCCTCTACCTTTCCCAATCCTATTCCTTTACCCCACTACCTTTCCAAACCTTCAACCCCTACCATATTACAAATGGCGCCCAGACGTGTTGTCCAAAGTGTTTGTCATAACCTTAGTCGATTTTCCAAGCGGCATCAGAGTGAGTCGTATGTCATGATAAGGAAAGCTTTTTAGCATGCCTTTTCATTTGCGACGACACATTCTGCTGTCACTTGGAGAATCATTCCTCCCTGGGTAAGTTAAAGCTACCGTAGCCTTGGATATTAGAACCAAGTAAGTCGTCAAGTGGAAAGTCCTAAGACATACCACTTGAATCGCGACTTGGATTCGAACTCCAGAGCAGTGGTGACTGGCTTATCTAATCCTATCCTTCCTAAATTGTGTTGTTATAGCTTCTGCAGTTTCAAGGTTCAGATTCTAGTATGTCCTCTGGTGGAAAGTCTCTGACATACCGCCAGAGTAGCGACTTGAATCAAGACCAAGGAACAGCAGTGGCTAACCTACCCTATATCCTATTCTATTTTGAAAGTTGATGGTGTTTGGTTAAGAAAAAATCGTAAGTCTTGGAAAGGGAAGCCTTTGCATGCCTGACCAATCGCGACGAGGACTTTTGAACTGAACAACATCAACAATAATCCTATGTTAAAGTTTTTTATGTTGTTAAGTTTGTTATTGTCTTTCTGTGTCTTACCACACTTCAGATGAGAGATAACAATGTAGAAAGATGATGCTGCTGTCAGGATCTTCACCTCAACGTTGAAGCCAACCATGATGCATCCAAATCCGCCTTCCACATCCCCCGGATCAAATTGAAAAATATAAAAACAAACAATTTAAAACAAATACAAAAACAAATTAAAACAAATTTATACCTTTTTCGTTTAGTTCATTTTTTCATATCGTTTTTAGGTTTTAGTGTAGTCATTTTTCGCTAGGATTTTTAAGATATTTTTTTTCTGTTATCATTTTTCGCTTAGTATTTTTTGTTGTTTAGGATTTAGTTCAGCATCTGCGATTTTTGTTTTTGGTCTTCTCTGTTCTTCGTTTTGGTGTTTCCTTTTTTTTTAATAGTGTTTTCTTTTGTTTTGGGTCGTGACTTTTAGCAGTCATGAGCACTGAAAAGGAAAAAGAAGAATTTAATTTAATGAATACGAGAAATACAAAGCGAGGTTTTGGGGGCAGGTCTCCAGTGAAGAACCCTCAGCCTTCAGGCAAGGAGGGTGAAGCGAGTAACGCTGGAGTAGGTGCCGACCAACGCCAAGCGAGCGGGACCATCTCTGAGGAGTTGCAGTCCGCAATCGATGTGGCAGTGGGAAACGCTTGTCAGGCCCATGTAAGCTCTCTCGGGGAGAAACTGACGGAGTCTCTCACAGAGCTGATGAGGGTCAGTTTCTCGGAGTTCCAGAAGAGCTTAAGTGGACCTGACAATATAGTACCACCGCCGGTAGAAAGGCAACTTGCTCCAAGTCGTGGAGCCGCGTTGCAAAATGCTGGCAATGGCAACGGTCATTCTCAGCTGGATCAGTCTGCGAGGCCGTTTGTTCCGTCAAGGGAACCAAACCAAGTAAGAGACTTTTGGGGTGGAAATGGAGCGTACCAAGCTCACTTTCACCCAGAGCAGAACCGGTTTCGACGAAGTCCCCATGGTCACTCGAATTACCCATCAAACCCGCAAGGTGTCCCCGTCAGGGTTGACAAGTGGGGTTTGAAATTCAATGGAGATTCCAACAAGCTGACCGTGGAGGAGTTCGTCTTCCGTGTAGAGACTCTGCAAAGTCAGTACGACTGTGCCTGGGCTGAGATTTTGAGAAATTTCCATCTTCTCCTCTCAGGTGCCGCCTATGAATGGTACTGGCAGTTCCAGCGGTCCATTTCTCGTCCCGACTGGCCAACATTGCGCGACGCCATTAAAAGGCAATTTCAAAGCGTGCGGTCGGATTTCGACGTAGTTAGGGACATTATGAATGAATGAATGAATGAATGAATTTTCTTTATTTAGCTTCTGAAAAGCCATTTAGTTTTAAGTTTTACATTTAAACTTATTATAAATAATTAATATAATACAAAATAGTATATAAGTGTATACATTTCTATTACTTTAAAAGATTTTTGTACTTATAAAATTTACTTTGCACATTTAGATATTCATAGGTTTGAACGTATGTGCTCAATTAGTTTTCTTTTAAAATCATGCAACGCTGTGCAACATTTTACTTCTCTAGGAAGGCTATTAAACCCATGAAACCCCATGTAAAAAACTGTTCTTTGACCCCTTGATGTTCTACATCTCTCAATTCTTAGGTCGTCATTGTTTCTAAGATTTTGTTGTAATACTGTATTTTCTCGTATGTTTTCACATAAGTACCCAGGTAACAGATTGTTTTTAATTTTAAACACAAATATCATAGTACGCATAAACAGTCTTTGGTTAACATTTAGCCATTTCAAAACATTTAACATAGATCTTATTGGTATATAAACACTACATTTAATAATTATTCGCATAATTTTGTTTTGTAATATTTGTAATCTATCTTTATGGCTTTGAGGACATACATAAATAAGACTAGAGCAGTAATCAAAATGAGGTTTAATTAAGACATTACATACATTAATAGCGGTACTCATAGATATATTTTTCCTTATTTTTCTCAATACACCAATTTTTTTAGACACTTTTTTACATATGTAGTCAATGTGATCATTGAAATTTAGCTTTTCATCTAACATAATACCAAGATAATTCAATTTCAATTGGTTCATTGTTTATTTTAACATTAATATTTACAGGCGTACTTACATAATTACATTTAAAGATCATACATTTAGTTTTATTTACATTTAGCACCAGTCTGTTCATTTTAAGCCACGCGTTCACTCTTTCTAGGTCTTGGTTAAGTTCCTCTATGCAATCTTCAATATTTTTTCCAGTGATGTACAACAACCCGTCATCAGCAAATAGAACAAGTTTTGATGAACATACTACCTTGCTCATGTCGTTGATAAACATTAGGAATAACCACACTCCGAGAATTGTACCTTGTGGAATTCCTACGTTTACAGGAACTGGTGTTGATAAAAAACCGTTTACAGACGTTCGTTGCGTTCTCCCCGATATAAATGATTTAAACCACTTGAGCTCATTTGCCTTTATACCAAAGCACTTTAATTTTTTAATTAATATTTGGTGGTTAACAGTCTCAAAGGCTCGTTTTAAGTCAAGAAACACTGCTACAACTACATTTTTAGAATCGATTTCTTTTCGCCAGTTATTTATCACCAAATTTAAACAAGTTTCGCACGAGTGATTTGCACGGAAACCCGACTGATATCGGTCCAAAAGACCTTGCCCGTCTAAATGTTCTTGTAATTGAATTGCAACAGTTTTTTCTATAATTTTTTCGTATAAAGGCATCATATTTACTGGTCTGTATTCACTGAGACTTTTTGCGTTAGGTATTTTTTTTATTGGTATTATAAGAGATTCTTTCCATGAATCTGGGAAAACACCTGCACTCAGGGATATATTTATAATTCTTTCTAATACCGGACCGACAAAACACAGAGAATCTTTGAACATCTTAACACTCATAAAATTAAAGTCACTCTTTTTGCTAATCATATCTATTGCACAGCTTATATTTTCTATGTTCACTAATTTGAACTTAAAATCTATATTGCACTCTTCTATTATGTTAATGTAATCACAGTATATCACAGATCGGGTTATTTCTTTTATGGAATCAACAAAAAAGTTGTTAAATTTATCACATAAAATTGCACTATCATCTATCACAGAACCGTCATCTAATTGCACCTCAGTTATAGTTTCATTATTTTTCTTAAAAACATATTGTTTTAGTTGTTTCCACATATCTTTTTGTGAGTTTGCGGTGTGAATTTTGTTTTTTATAAATTGTGATTTGGTTTTGATGATATTTTTTTTGTATTCATTTCTACACTGCTGGTACATAGACCAATCATTTTCATTATTGCTGAGCACTGCTTGTCTATATAAATTAATTTTTGCTATCTTTGCCCTTCTGAGTTCACTGTTGAACCACTCCGCGTTATTAAAAGGAACTTGTTTAGTTTTAACCATACCATTGATAACATTTTTAAAGTTTAGCACAAATTGATCACATAAAACATTTAGATTGTAGGGTAGCTCACTATTCATATTTACAAACATTGGGATTTCGTACAGTCTTGACAAAAGATAATTTTGGTTATATGCACAATATTTAACGGTTTTTTTATTTATAGACTTATGTTGGCTCGCAATTAATATTTGAATAGTTTCATGGTCGCTTATCTTTAAATTTTTATCAACATTTGCATGTATTTTTTCAGGAAAATTTGTTATAACATAGTCAATTAGGGTTTTTGAAAATCTGGTGATTCTTGTTGGCTCGTTGATGACCATACGTAGACCGTTATCATTCAGTATATTTGAAATGCGTCGCGTGTATGTATTTGTTATATCTAACCAGTCTATATTTACGTCGCCTATTAATAAGAAACTTCCACGATGTGACAGATATTCTAACCAGTTTTCAAGCTCGTCACAAAAAACACTTTTTGACGAGAGACGATTTGGAGATCTATATATTGCACATATATATATCACAGGAAAGTTCTCATATTGCACTTGTAACATTATACCCCAATATTGCATATGTAGTCGGAATTTTTTTATCACGCGACATTTAAAGTTATTTCTTACATATATTGCTACACCACCAGTATATGTCGACTCTTTTTCACAACTAAACGGAGGAAAGAAACCTTGTAGTTGTACATACTTCAAATCTTCGGCGTCAGTGACATGGGTTTCGGACACAACTAAAATATCAACACTTTCATTTTCGATTAAACTTTCCACCTCCTCAAAATTGTTGAATAAGCCCTGGACATTGAAATAAAAACACCTTATATCGTCTAACTGCTAGACGTCAGTCCTCTCTTCCGCAATTTTTACTTTTCTTTTGTATATTGGACAATTTATGTCGTTCGCTTTATGGCTCAAATTTAAATTTAATTTCAATGTTTTATTAGCATTACAACAATTAGTACACTTAACCTCATCACTTGTACACATTTTAACGTCATGGTTACCTGCACATTTAACACAAGTTTTTTCACGAGTACAATTTTTAGACGTATGATTGTAGCCACGACAATTAAAGCATCTTCCTACATGAGTGTGCTGATATACTTTGCATCGGTCCCAACCAATATTGACTTTAGTACTATCTTACACTTTTGCAAAGGCAACACTGTCCATTTCGACCACTGCATTGAAACATTTAACTTTTGGCGACAGATATACTACTACACATTTAATGTCATGTTCTTCTAAACCATTTTGCTTTTTTAATGATATAACTATCTCTTCTTCACTCATTTTTTCTTTCATACCAACTATAAGTATTTTTGGTTTTCTCAGTAATGGTATTTTAACATTGTAGTCTACACTTTGTTTTTGCTTGAATTCACTTTCAATTTTTTTTAATGATTTTTCATCTCCTCTAATAATCACTGCACCATTTTGAATATCTTTAATATTACTTATTTTTAAAGCCAAATTTGCCGGATCAATTGTGCTTTTAATAATTTCTCTTGTTTTTATATTGTTTTGATTCTCCTTTGGTTTAATTATTATCACATTACTTTTTTCTTTCACTTTATCTGCATATGAGATTTGATTTGATTGTGTTGGTGTTGTTTTGTTTTCAGACACAACTGATTCCTTGAAATTTTTTAGTTCTTTGAAAATATTTTCTTTTATTTCTTTAACACTTTGTATTGCGTTTATATTCTCATCTCCTATTTTTTTTGCATCTTCACATATTTTTGCACTTTGTGCCTTGAAGCACTCGCTAACTTTAACAAACTTTTCAAACTCCTTCACATTTTTTTCACACGCCTTTTGCGAAATTTTCATTTCTTTTACTCTATCCGCGTATCTTGCTTCAATTGCTTCTAATAAATTTTTAATTTCTAATTCATTTTTTTGTAATGATTTTTCAAATTCACTTTTATATTGTTTTAAGTAAATTCCATTTTTTTCAACGTTTTCATGTATTTCGCGTACAGCTAAATCCACATTATGTATGTATTGTACACAATCATCACATATGAATTTAAGCATTGTATTTGTGTCTAACACATTACTACTGTAGCGGTCGAGCCCACTACATGCCACTTTAAGATGGTAAACTTTTCCACAAATTCCCGCACACTTTATACCGGATTCACCGCTTATATCGTTTTTGCATTTAATACACTCCATTTCAATTGTTTTTTGACTTCCTTATACCACGCACTTTATAATTTTAGTTTGTGCAATGGTGCAAAGAACAATGCTTAAATATAACAATATATAGGTTTTTTCCAATTTAAAGTCGGATCGCTTAGTAAACACGTCTATACTCTACGACAGTTACACTACGATATGGACCGCAAGCAAGGCAACTGGGAGCCGGTTGATGAGTTTTTCGCTGCCATCAACCGGATGAGATCTCAGCTCAGGATGCAGATTGCTGAAGGTGAGCTGGTGCGCATCCTTAAGAAAAATCTAAACCAACATTTAGGCAGACTGGTCTACCCACAAGTCATCTTCACAATGGACCAGCTGAGAATGGCGTGTAAAGATGCCGAGTACACTTTTCCAGTGACGAGAGATGGTCCCCGTCAAGAGAGACAGGCAATAAAACCCAGAGTATACGAGCTGGAGATCGAGCCGGAGGAGCAAAGGCACCCCGAAGACCAATTGGCAGCGTTCCAGCACATGGGAGCCCGCCCAAGATCAAGTCGGGTGTATAATGACACCTCCAATTTGAAGTGCTGGAATTGCGAGCAGCCAGGTCACCTGTACCAGGATTGCACAGCCGCAAGAACCTTGTTTTGCTACAGGTGCGGTGAGGCTGGGGTAATCATTCCAAAATGCCCCAAGTGCAATCCGGAAAACCGGTACAGGAACGTGAAGTCTTCGGGGGAGTCACGTTCCACCCAAGCCCCGCAGTAATACGTAGAGAGAAAGAAACAAACCAAATACAAATAATAAAACGAGAAGAAAGTAAGCCAAAAGAAGTGAAGAGATATGAAATTAGACCTCTTCACATTAGATTAAGGGATTATTATATAGCTAGGAATAGGATCTTTAATCAGAAGAGTAGTGCAGTATCTAAAAGAATCCTGAAAACTAGAGAAAGGTTCAAACTTAGAAAGAGCATCAGAAAAAGTATTTTGTCGACGGTGGTCGACGTGTCTTCCGACCCAAGGCCTTACGCTAGGGTCACTATAGGCAATAAAAACCTGCTAGGTTTGCTCGATAGTGGCGCTAGCGTAAGCATTTTAGGAAAAAATTGCGAAAGGGTGTTGGAGGAACTGAAAATTCCCCTTATTCCTCATCAATCAGGTGTAAAGACAGCTGACGGCAAGTTGCAGCCAATAGTCGGCAAAATTAAAGTAGAAGTGCTTTACAAAGGACGCAAAGCACCAATTGAATTTTATTTGGTTCCAAACCTGGATCAGGAGTTGTACCTGGGTGTAGATTTTTGGAAGGCTTTCCAAATCGCACCGGGTGTGGTGAGCACAATTTCGATGATGGAAGAACAAGCCGACCTGCTAAACGCTCATCAGTTGTCTCTTGAGCAACAGTCGAGGTTGGAAGCTGTCAGGATGAAGTTCCTTGACTATGACCGTCACGGCTTAGGTAAGACGTCTTTGATGGAGCACGTCATAGATACCGGAGATGCGGTACCTGTCAAGCAGCGTCACTACCCTGTTTCCCAGCGGTGCAAGCCATATTGTACCAGGAATTGGACAGAATGCTAGAGCTCGGCGTTATTGAGGAGAGCGAGAGCCCTTGGTGTTCACCTGTTGCCCTTATTAAGAAGATAGGCGAAAACAACGCCGTAAAATACCGGTTTTGCCTTGACGCTCGTAAGGTCAACTCGGTTACAAAAAAGGATGCTAACCCTCTTCCCCATATCGAAGGGCTCCTCAGTCATCTACCGGACACCTACTTTATAAGTAGTGTGGACCTAAAAGAGGCATTCTGGCAGATACCGCTGGAGGAACAGAGTAGGGAAAAAACTGCGTTTGCGGTACCGGGGAGACCTTTGTACCAGTTTAAGGTTATGCCTTTTGGGCTGTGTAATGCCGCTCAAAGGTTATGCCGTTTAATGGACAAAGTGATCCCTGCACGACTCAGAGATCGAGTTTTCGTCTATCTAGACGATTTGCTTATCATCGCGCCAGACTTTGAGACGCATATCAGTCTGCTAGAACAGGTAGCTGATTGCTTGAGAAAAGCAAACCTCACGATAAACCTAAAGAAGTCAAAATTTTGCTTTAAAGAGCTCAAATATTTGGGTTATATCGTAGGTGGTGGAAAGTTAAAGACTGACCCGGCCAAGGTCGAGGCAGTCGTTGACTTTCCGCTTCCCAAGAACCAAAGACAGGTTCGTCGGCTACTTGGTCTAGCAGGATGGTATAGACGGTTCATTAAGGACTTCTCTACCCTTACGGCTCCGTTGACCGATACGCTGAAAAAGAAAAACACTAAGTTCGAGATGACTGATGAAGCAATAGCGGCGTTCGAGCAATTGAAGACGGCACTAACATCAGCCCCTGTTCTCACGCACCCGGATTTCCAGAAGCGCTTTTACATCCAGTGCGACGCTTCTGATTCGGGTATTGGTGCAGTGCTTTTCCAAAGAAAAACCGACGATGAAGAGAGTCCAGTGTCTTACTTCTCCCAAAAGCTCAACTCGTGTCAACGAAACTACAGTGTGACCGAGAAAGAGTGCATGGCGGCTGTAATGGCCATCAAACGTTTCAGGCCCTATGTTGAGGGTATGGATTTTACTGTCATCACCGACCACTCAAGCCTTAAGTGGCTAATGAATATGAAAGACCTGAACGGTCGTCTGGCCCGGTGGAGCCTAGATCTCCAATCCTATACCTTCGACAAAGAGCACAGAAAGGGAGCGCTAAATGTCGTGCCGGATACTCTTTCTCGGGCACACTTAGAGAGTATTGAGTTGGAAGAAGTAGCGCCCATAATTGACCTGGACTTCTTCTTCTTCTTCTTCATTTTCGGCGTTACGAGTAGTGATCTTGAAGCGATCACAACTCTCTCACTTTGCTGCTTCACACTAGTGATCCGCCTGTGGGGTACGCCGCGTTGACCTCAGAAATCGTCGGCAAGCCTCCCGGTTTTGGATTGTTCCATGTCTGAGGCCAACCAAATGCTGCTGTTTTTGCATTTGCTTGTACCAGGAGTGTTTTGGCCTGCCTTTTCTTTTTCGTCGCGAATTTGTTGAAACGTTGTACGATATTGCCTTTTTGACGGGGTTCTGCGGATCTCTCCTTTGAACATGACAATACCAACTGAGCCGGTCGTGCTGAATTTTGTCCAAGATGGTACTTTTGACATGAAGGCTTCCACGGATCTTAGTACTTCTAATTCGATCAAGCTTTGTTACTCCTGCTGTCATCCGAAGCATCTTCATTTCGGCTGCCGTCAATTTGCTCTCATACTTTTTGTACATTGTCCAACATTGTGAACCGTATGTCAGAGCTGGACGGACAACTGCTGTGTAGAGTCTTCCCTTCAGCTTAGGGGGCATTTTTCGATCACAGAAGATAGCGGAGTTTTCTCGCCACTTCATCCACCCTACGCTTACTCGATGATTGATGTCGTCATCACAAGATGCTTCACTATTGATCATAGATCCCAGATATTTAAACTTTTCACACTTGGGAAGCACATTTCCATTCAAATAAATGTCTGGAATAGGCTTGTCTGGATCAGAAAAAGGGCAGCACAGGTATTCAGTCTTTTTAGCGCTAATACGGTACCCATTTCCTTCCAGAACATCAATCCAAACGTCAAGTGCTCGTTGCAGGGATGTAGGATCCTCGCTTATGATGGCTCCATCGTCAGCAAAGAATAATTGTTGTACTTTATTGTCCGTTACTTTTCCTTCGAGCAAATAATCCAGAACAGCAATAAAGAGCAGTGGACTCAAGACACTTCCCTGATGTACACCTACTGTTATTTGGAATTCTTCGGTGACTCCAGCTGGGCATCTCACTTTTGTAACTGCTCCCTCGTACATGTCCATAATTATTCGCACATAGGCTTCAGGAACTCCTCTGTGTCTGAGGGCCACCCATATCAGATCTCGTGGTTGTCGATCGAATGCCTTTTCGAAGTCAACCAACACAATATGCAAATCCTCTAAGGCATCTCGGTGTTTTTCCATAATGATCCTTATGCTTTGGATTGCGTCTGTAGTTGACTTACCCGCGACAAACCCGCATTGGTCATCAGACAGCCTTATTATTTTCCGCAGTCGGCTATCCAAAACCCGCTCAACGATCTTCATAGTGTGGGACATCAACTTGATCGAACGATAGTTGTCACAGCTTCTGGTATCTCCCTTTCCCTTGTACATTGGAAGAAGAAAACTTTCCCTCCATTGATTAGGCAAACTGTCACCTCTTACAAGTTTGGAGATGAGAATCGTGAGCCATCTTAACCCGATGTCTCCCATATTTTTCCAAAACTCATATGGTACCTCGTCTGGCCCAATCGCTTTGCCTTTTTTGGAGTTCTTAACTGCCTCCCTAACTTCTTCGACTGTGACGTCGGATACTTCCGTAAAGTTAGGTGCAGCTGTTGGAAAGTGGCGCCGAGGAAACTGTTCATTCAAAAGATCATCACAATACTGTCGCCACCTGTGAAGAATTTTGTCGTCATCCACAAGTAGCACTCCTTGAGCATCATTGATGAACTTCGGCGAACGAATCTCCTGCGCATTTCTCCTTCTCTGAGCGGCTATTTTGAAAATGGTTGCTCCCTTATTCAAGTTGCTTTGTCTTAGCTCTTGGATTGCCTGATTTGCTTCAGCAGCTGGGGCAGAAATCTCTTCCAGCTCTCGATACAGGCCCTCCGTGCTTTTTGCTTGAAGTTGGGCGCACTTTTTCTTCGCTTCTTTTCTGCAGCTCTTGTATTCCATTTTGAAACGCGCTTTTTCATTTGTATTTCTTGAGGGGCACTTCGACCAAGCTTGGAAAGCTGCTTTCTTCTTTCTAATCACTGCTTTAGCTTCATCATCCCACCACCAGGTTTCTTTAGCTTGTTGGTGGTGTCCTTTTGAGACTCCTAACAGTGATTTGGCTCTCTCTAAGCAGGTTCGTTGTAGGCGATCCCACATATTTTGTGCCGTGATTGCATTTGAAACTGCGTCGATGGTATTACACAGCTGACTTTGCATATATGAAATGAATTGCTGTCCTTTGGTTTTCTCCTGATTGTACCACTTGATTCTCCTAGGAGCCTTTGTTTGTTTGACTTCCTTTACCGCATCCGTAAAAAATTCTGTTAAAAGAAGACGGTGTTGTTGAGCAGCAGCTTCTCCTAGTATCACTTTGCAGTCTTTCACCCGAGATTTCATGTAATTGGTTACCAAATGGTAGTCAATCTGGGTTTCATTTCCTCCACTGCTGTAAGTGATAAGGTGTCGGTCTTGTTTGATGAACATGGTATTTAGTACGATTAGACCGTATGACTTGCACATACTTAGAATATCTTCACCAGGAGTGTTCCTGGTGCCGAATCCCAAACCTCCATGGCAGTCTTCATAATCCTCGTCTGTCTTCCCGACATGTCCATTCAAATCTCCTCCAACAAACAAATACTCTTCTTTTGGGATGTTCTTAAGTAGGTTATGAAAATCAAGCCAGAATGCATCTTTTTCCTCCTGCTCACACCCTATTTGGGGAGCATATGCACTGATTATATTCCAGACCTTTCCTTCCATCACCAATTTAAGAGACATCAAACGGTCACTGGACTTCAAAATGGTCAACACGCTGTTACATAAACTTTGGTCAAGGATGATACCGACTCCGTTCCTACCTTGTTCCGTTCCATAGTAGAACATCTTGTAAGCCTTGGTCTTTGCATCTAAGAAACGGGCTTTGTTTGCTGTGTTTCGCCATTTCGTTTCCTGAACACACAAGATGTCCACTCGCCTCCTTCTCATCATCTCTTCGAGTTCAAGACTTCTACCAGTCATACTTCCAACGTTCCAACTCGCGACTCTAAATTTTCGTCCAACTCGTCGCATTACTTTGCTAGCCCCCGGAATCCGTATTGCTCTGACCCGAACATTGCTGCTCGGTCCAGGATCAGCTCCATGCATAGCAATGGAACTGCCTGGCGGGGTAGTGCTTCTTATGTTCGCTAGTACTTCCATAATGCTCAAAATTTTTCAAAAATTTTCTTTCATCCTTTTCGACACATGCATGCTCCATTTAATGAGTTTGATTTCCCTTTTACTACACCGGTGATCTCCAGTCGTGTAAACCCCGGGATCTGCATGCATACTTGGGGAGAGTTTTTAGGTGGTATGTGTGTCGCTAGACTCACTTTGATGTTAGTCGTCTAGATATGATTGTTCCTTTAGTCGCCTTTTACGACAAGCGGGGAGGCGCTGCAGTGCTATTCTAACCCGACACTGCACGGGGATAATAATTGACCTGGACTCGGAGGAGTTTAAGTCGGAAGAATATACTAACCTTATAAAAACAATTCAAGAAAATCACGAGCAGTTGCCTGACTTAAAGGTAGAAGGGGACTTCGTTTATAAGAAGTGGTTGCCTCCAAGTGGTGAAGAGTGGCTGGAAGAACACACTTGGCGACTATGGATTCCTTCTGGTCTTACCGAAGAAATCATCGTCAAGTCCCATGAACCACCGAAGTCTGCCCATGGTGGCATTGCCAAAACCCTCCACAGAGTACGGCAGTACTTTTACTGGCCAAACATGACCGTACAGATTAAAAATTTTGTTAATAACTGTGCAATATGTAAGCAATGCAAGCCTACAAACCAAGTCCAACGTCCCCCTATGTCTACAAATTTTTGTACAGATCGTCCGTTTCAAAAACTTTATGTAGATTTTTAGTCCCTATCCGCGATCAAAAATCGGTAATTGTTATATATTTGTTGTCCTTGACCATTTTTCAAAGTTTATGTTTTTCAAGCCACTAAAAGCCGCAAATTCCCAAGCCATTGTGAACTATTTGAAAAATGAAATATTTAACACGTTTGGTGTACCGCAAATAATCCATTCAGACAATGGAAAGCAGTTTCTGTCGAAGCAATTCCAGAACTTGCTTCAGAAGTTCGGCATCCGCCACTTTGAAACTGCGAATTACGCGCCGCAATCCAACGCCTCGGAGAGGGTTAATCGCACTTTGCTTGCCGCTTTAAGGTCCTATCTTAAAGACGATCAACACGAATGGGATATCCACCTCAACGAGATCGCGTCGGCATTGAAGAGTTCAGTGCACTCATCTACTGGTGTGTCACCATATTTTGCCTTGTTTGGTACAAACATGATGACACACGCCAGTAGTTACGGGTTGGCTGAACAACTTGATGCGGTGGAGGACGGTGAGCTGATGACCCTTCCGAGGTACGACAGACTGCGAATTATACGGCAAAAGATAAAAGAATCCATTTTAGATTCACAGGAAAAGAGTGCAATAAAATATAACGTTAGGTCAAGAGAAATATCCTATCAACCCGGACAAGAAGTGTTCAAGAGAAACTTCATTTTAAGCGACACTTCAAAATATTTAAGTGCAAAGTTATGTCCAAAATATGTTAAATGTCGTATTGTTAAGCCTGTGGGAAATAATATTGTAACGTGCGCTTAGTTCGAAAAATAAAACTTCACTTTTTAATTTAATTCTATCACTTTTATTCAGTATATATGCTTAATTCGATCTCAACTCGACTTTGGGACTATCACTTGTATTTACTCTTGACTTTATCACTCTATAAACCAAACTGCCCTCTGGTTGCCTCGGGCGGGCTATTTATATCGAATGACATGCCATCTAGAACTCTCCAGTAACTTCTACATTGTCTCCACATTGCTGTCAAGCATCTCTACACTCACACACACTGGCTTACAAGCAACGCCTGTCATTTATACCATTCCATTAAAGTGTTGCCAGTTGTGTTTTCGGTTGAACGTTTTTCGATTGGTATAAAATGTTGGGTTCACGTTACACTGCCCCCTCCTTAGGATTGTTCGTCCCGAATAATTCATCTGCAGCCTCGCCACTATATCGATGCAGCCTGTCACAATGAACTACTTTTAACTTGCCTCTTAGTCCTCTTTGGATGCGGTAAACCACGTCGTTAATCCTTGTGACTACAGTATAAGGACCTTCCCAGTTTTGCTGAAGTTTCGGTGACAATCCCTTTTGACGATGAGGATTATAAAGCCACACACGATCTCCTGCTTGGAATCCTGACGTTGTCGCTTTTGTGTCGTACCGTGTCTTCATCCGGTCGCTGTAGGTTTTCATCCGTTCCCTTGTTCTTTTATGGATGTCAGCGAGTCTCTCCTTGAGGTCGTCCACATACTCGTTCGTGTCCTGTGGCTCCTCTGTGGGGCATCCAAATTTAAGTTCGCTGGGCAGCCGCATGGTTTTCCCGAACAGGATGTCAGATGGTGTTTGTCCTGTCGAGCTATGTACTGCACTTCTATAGGCCATCAGGAATAGCGGTACGTGCCTATCCCAGTCTCTTTGGTAGTCGCCTACGACCTTGGTGAGGTGTTCTTTCAAGGTCCGGTTGAATCTTTCAACCATCCCATCAGATTGTGGATGAAGCGGTGTGGTTCTTGTCTTCTTAATGCCTAGTAGTCCGCACACTCCTTGGAAGATGTTTGACTCAAAGTTCCTCCCTTGGTCGGAATGGAGTTCCATAGGCACGCCAAACCTACTCACCCAGTTAAACACAATCTGGTCGACCACCGTTTAGGCCTCTTGATTTGGGATGGCATACGCCTCAGGCCACTTGCTAAAATAGTCCATTACAACCAGAATGTATTTGTTTCCAGCGTTGGTCTCTGGAAAAGGCCCAGCCACATCTACTGCAATCCTCTCAAAAGGCGATCCAACGTTGTACTGATGCATCTTACCTTGAATCTTCCTACCAGGTCCTTTGGTTGCAGCACACTTGTCACATGCTCGGCACCACTTCTCCACGTCATCTCTAGCATGTAACCAGTAGAACCGATGTCGCACCTTCTCCAGTGTTTTGTTTACTCCCAGGTGGCCTCCAGAAGGTCCGTCGTGCATCTCCTGAAGAACTTCACTGACTTTCGATTGCGGTACGATCAGCTGCATCACATATGACTTACCGTCAGCGGATTCCCATCTTCGCCTGAGGACACCTTCTTGCACATATAGTGAGTCCCACTGTGCCCAATAGGCTTTGAGAACTGGACTCCTGTCAGAAATGTCTCCCCATTCCGGTTTCTCTTCATTTTCTTTCCATGCGAGAATGGGTTCGATATCTGGATCCTCCTGTTGAGCAGTCCTCACTTCCTCATTGCTCCATCCGCATATTGGGTCAGCTCTTAGTCGCTGAGCGGTAATATTTTCTTTGTCTTCTTGCCGCCTACAATGCTTGCAATCCACTTTGCAAGGTCTTCGGGATAATGCATCGGCGTTTGAGTGCAGCTTTCCTCTGCGGTGTTGGATCTGGTAGTCATAGGTCTGCAATCTTTCTATCCACCTTGCGACTTGACCTTCTGGATTTTTGAAGTTCAAAAGCCAGCTCAGAGCACCGTGGTCTGTCCGCAGAAGGAATTTCTGTCCATAGATGTACTTATGGAAGTGCTTTGTTGCCAAGATAAGAGCTAGCAGTTCCCTTCTGGTCACGCAGTAGTTCCTTTCGGGTTTCGATAGGACCTTGCTGTAGTATGCCACCACTTTCTCTTCACCATCATGCAATTGGGATAGTACCGCCCCGATTCCAACGTTGCTTGCATCTGCGTCGACGATGAATGTTTTGCCAGGTGTTGGATGTGCCAGCACTGGAGCGTTACAGAGGCGGTATTTGAGTTCCTGGAAAGATTTCTCACACTCACCTGACCATTTAAACTGCTTCCCCTTTTCGGTGAGCTGATGCAAACTCTTTGCAACTCCAGCGAAGTTCTTAACGAAACGTCGGTAATATGTGGCAAGTCCCAGAAAGCTTCGGAGTTGATGTTTGTCCTGTGGTGTTGGCCAATTTTTGATGGAGTCAACTTTTTCAGGATCAGTCTTTACTCCTTGGGATGAGATGATGTGTCCCAAATACTTGACTTCGGTTTTGAAAAGTGCACATTTTTCTGGATTCAGTTTAAGGTTAGCCTCTCGAAGTCTCTGAAACACGGCTTTAAGGTTCTTACAATGTTGGTCAAATGTTTTCCCGTAAACAATGACATCGTCCAAGTAGACTAGGCAAGCTTTCCACGTCAGTCCTTGAAGAACGCACTCCATCAAACGCTCGAATGTTGCCGGAGCGTTGCATAGCCCAAATGGCATAACCTTAAACTGCCAGAGCCCATTACCTGTAGAAAATGCCGTCTTTTCCCGATCATCAGGGTGGATGTCAACTTGCCAATATCCACTCTTCAAGTCCAGCGTCGAAAACCACTGAGCTCCCTCCATGGCATCCAGGGTATCACTGATTCTGGGCAGGGGATAGCTGTCTTTCTTAGTCACATCATTCAGCCTTCGGTAGTCCACACAAAAACGAGTGCTTCCGTCTTTCTTTTTCACTAGCACCACTGGTGATGCCCAAGGACTTTTGGAATTTTCGATAAGACCGTCCTTCTTCATTGCTGTTATCATTTCCTCAACCTCTCCTTGTTTGGCCAGTGGAAGACGTCTTGCGGGTTGACGAATCGGTCTTGCATCTCCTGTGTTGATGCGATGCTGCACCAACTGTATCCTACCATATTGTCCCTTTTGACGTTGCGAAGATGTCAGTGTACACTTGTAGGAGATTTTCAACCATCCTTGTTTGTTGGTGATCAAGATTGGATGAATTCAATATTCTAGCTTTGATGGTCTTGAGCTCCTCCGGAGTTATAGTTTTTCTCGGGGCTTCATCAGTGATCTTCGTAATTGCTGCAACCGATTCGCAACGTCCAACGACTTCTTCTTTCTTCAACTTTACATTGTTCGGTCTGGTTCTTAGTAATCGTACGGGGACCATTTTGTTTTTCGGTGCTACCAGTGTTTTCCCAATGATGACGCTTTGGGAGGAACACTCTGGGTCTGGTTCCACCATGAGGTATCGCAGGCTTCCAAACTCACCTTCCAGTTTCGTCCAAACGAACACTTCAGAAGAAGGAGGCAGAATCAGATCTTCCCTGATGACAGTTCTCAGTGTCGACGTACTTTCGTTCGAATAGGTCATTGGAAGTTCCTTATTTTGGTACTTCAAAACCTGATTACCGATGTCCAAAATAACTCCGTGCTGTTTCATAAAGTCGATTCCAATGATGCACTCGTCACATATATCTGCCACCAGGAATTGATGAGTAAACACTAGGTCGCCCAGTCGGATCTTAAGACACACTTCTCCATATACTTTTGCTGCTTCTCCCGTTGCGGTTCTTAGACGGTAGCTATTGGTGTTATGAAGCCACGTCGTCTTTACCAGGTCTCGACGTACTATGGAGGCTGTGGCACCGGTGTCGATGGTAGCCACATGTTTGTTCCCGTTAATAGTAGTCTCCACAGTCAGACTTTTGTTGTCTCGTTTGGTCTGAGAGACCTGGATGGTGGTTCTGGGGCCATCGATACAAGAAACCAGCCTCTGCCCCTCGAAGTTGGTTCTTACTCGTTTCCCTGATGGGAAACGGGCTGATAGGCAACGCTGGTGTTGTTGTTACCTTGCTCTGGGTTGGATCTCTTGCTTCCACAATGTTGACAACCTGCTTTGTTTGGTGGTAGTGGGCATTGACGCTGTAAGTGCCCGGTCTTGTTGCAGTTCCAACATCTTGCTAGTCCGCTCCGGTTCTTTTGTATTTCAGCTCTTTGGCACGAGCATTCTTCGACTATGGCCTCTCTAAGTCGATGTACTCCCTGAGAAGCCTGCTCTGCTGCTTCAATTGTCAATGCGAATGCTAAAGTTTCGGAAAGAGTACGTGTTCTAGCAGTTCGCACAGACCTCTGAAGATGTATATCGGAAATGGCACGAACGAAGGACTCAACAGCGAGCTGGTTGATGATTTCTTCTCCAGCATCCGGGTATGCCAGGTGAACCAGTCTTTCGACGTCTGCTTGGAGCTGCTGTAGACTTTCACCCCTTTTCTGGACTCTGTTATTGAGTTGGACTCGGAAGACTTCTTTCAAGTGGCTATCTCCAAAGCGTTTATCTATAGCTGCCACGAGAGAACTGAAATCGCCGCTCTTACCAGCTGGAACTGTTTGAAGTAATTCAGCTGCTGGTCCTCTAAGAGCAAGAGTCAGTGCAATGTACTTGTCTTCGTCATCAAAGCCATTTGTTGTCGCGGTTGGCTCAAATTGTCTCTTGTAGACTGGCCAAGAAGACTGTCCATCAAATGTTGGGGGTTTCATCTCCTTTTTCTTTGCAAACTCCCCAGCAGACTCTCGAATTTTGATTTTCCGGATCTGGTCTAATTCCTTGGACAGAACAGAGAACTGGTTATCGCATCGGCTTTCCAAACGATTCTCTACAACAGAAAGCTGTTTTTCCACACCTTCAACTCGTTCGTCAAGGGCACATACATTTTTCTCAATGTTGCCCAATTTGCCTTCTAGAATGTTTTTCTGACCTTCCAAAACATTCTGTTGCGCCTCAAGTCTTTCGAGAACATTCTGCTGTTCCTTCTTTTGCTCGTTTCTTTGCTCTTCCAGACGTCCGAGAATATTCTGCTGTTGCTCTTCAATCAGCTTCTTTTGTTGTACTTCGAGTCGTTCGAGAGCATTCTGCTGTTCTTTCTTTTGTTCGTTTCGTTGTGCTTCAAGTTGTTCGAGAACATTCTGCTGTTCCTTCTTTTGCTCGTTTCGTTGTTCTAACAAAAGTTTCATCATACTAGAAAAATCTACATTTTCACTTACTTCCTCTTCTTCCACTTCTATTTCAAAAACAAAAGTGTTTACGTCTTCCCCTTGCTGTTCCAAATAGTTACGCAAGCGCAGGACGAGCTCATTTTTCGATCCCGCTCTAGAAAGATTTCGCTTACCTAACTCACTTTTAAGCTCAATGCAGTTGAGCTCTTCTAACAACTTACCCATTTTCACTGTATAATTATTATTTTTCTTTTTACTTTTTATTTTTTTTTTATTTTTTTTTACACTTTACTTCAAATAAGTTTTATTTACACTTCTGACACCAATGTAACGTGCGCTTAGTTCGAAAAATAAAACTTCACTTTTTAATTTAATTCTATCACTTTTATTCAGTATATATGCTTAATTCGATCTCAACTCGACTTTGGGACTATCACTTGTATTTACTCTTGACTTTATCACTCTATAAACCAAACTGCCCTCTGGTTGCCTCGGGCGGGCTATTTATATCGAATGACATGCCATCTAGAACTCTCCAGTAACTTCTACATTGTCTCCACATTGCTGTCAAGCATCTCTACACTCACACACACTGGCTTACAAGCAACGCCTGTCATTTATACCATTCCATTAAAGTGTTGCCAGTTGTGTTTTCGGTTGAACGTTTTTCGATTGGTATAAAATGTTGGGTTCACGTTACAATATGTATGAGGTCGAAAACCTTAACGGTAAAATGTTAGGCGTTTATCACGCAAAAGACCTGAAGCAATAAACATCTGTGATATCTATGTGTATTCTAACTTCATGTAACCTTACATTATACACCTGTGATATTTCTGTTTATTTTTCGTCCCACTATACATAGAATTAGCTTAAGTTAAATCAATACGTGCAATATTTACCCCTGTGATATCACTTTTAAGATTTGTTTTATTTTTTTTTATTTATACATAGCACCGAGCTATAGCCGAAACGGCAAAATGCAATAGACACTGTGATGTTAAGAAGTTTAAGATGTCCCGCTTTACGCGACTGTTTGTCCACTAGGTACCTGATTTTATATTTTTTTTAAAACAGGCCAAAGGCCAACGGTTAAGTGCAATTTGCAAACTGTGATATCTATTTATATTTTATTCTAGTCCACCAATGTGTCTATAGTCCAAACAAACGTACCTGATTTAGGTAGAAGTTAAAAAAATTTAAATGCAATACAAATCTGTGATATTTACACATATCCTCATACCCCTATGTACCTGATTTATGTTTTGTTTCGATAGCATCGAAAGTAATTTTTTTTTCTGTGATATTCATGTTCACTATTGTCTTTTGTATGTAAATTCAATACACTGCACTTGTCTACCTATTCCACTAAATCAATATTTTGCCCGACTGCAACAAGTCTTGTCTTACACGCAACGGAAACAATTTTTCTTAAACATGAAATGCATATACAGAAACACTTAGATGCAAAACAAACTTTTCCTGAACGAATACTGCCTACTCGTTATTCCCTCCCCTAGCTATGGTAATCTATAGGTCACCCACTCGCACTATTCACTATCATAAGATTAGGTTTGTGTTAAGTATTGTTTATTGTGTATTATTTATTTTCATAGATTTATTTATTTATTTATATAGTATAGTTATTTATTTATATTTATTTATACCCGTAGGTTAGTTATTTTTAAGTATTGTGATAGCTCTAACCCTTATATTATGTGATACTAGTTGATAAGTACGTGTTTCATAACTTGTCAACAGATCTATGTTATTTATTTTCTTTGGTAGTTTATGTATATGTTATCTTTCTGTTAGTACGTTTAATAATTAAGATAGGTATGTTTTTAAGTATTTTCTAAATATTTATTTTAGATATTATTAGTTATATATAAAAACGAAATCAGAAAAGGATAACTACGTCTACTTAAAAAAAAAAAAAACAACTTACATATGTACATACATTCCATACAGGTTGAGGATCCCTCGCAGGTACTATATGTTTGTGGTTGAGTCCGATGCCCGGCTATGTTGCTGTGGGTTCTTCCCCACGTTCAGCCATCCTGCCACCGACGGAGTCAACTACGAGGTAGTCTCCTACGCCGGTGTTTTGTTACAGATACCTGTATAGGAAAAGAAAAAAAAATGCCATGAAGTAGTGAACACAAAACACAAACAAACCTACCTTGGCAATTGTCGATCCTACGTCGATTGGATATACTTCTCAAATGCTCCCAAACCGTATAGAAACACTAAAATGCAAAAAGATTAGAAAAATTTATTGATATAAACGAATATAAAAAGAAAAACAAATAAAATTGAAGTACCCAACTACCAGCCATAGTTTCTAGTTTCGATGCGACAAGTAAACAACAAACAAGCATCACTTGTCATAAAGATACAAATAAGAGAAAGCGAACATTGAGTACTGAGTTCCTCTATGGCAAGTGGAACTTGGAACTTATGAAGTGACAGTAGGGTAGAAATTTCTGTGTGACGTTTATGTTCTTTATATTATGTATTTATTTGTTATATTTATTTATATAGTATGTATTATTATATTATTTATGTATTTATGTATATTTATGTGTTATAAGTGTTATTTATTTTAGTTATTTATTTATATGTTATGTTCAAGTGTATTGTTAGTGCGCATTTATCTAGGTATTGTATGTTTATAGGTAGTTTATGTTAAGTTGAGTATTTTATGTATTTATGTAAGTATTCATTATCGTATTGTAAGTAAGTTTATATGCGTACATTATGTAATATTTTGTTATTATTTTAGGAATTAAAAATAAAATTGAATTTTGAAGAACCACCACATCATTTACACTACCGATGCTAGCGCCCCTGTGAAGGGGTCTGGCATCATCTCTAAGAGAGTGGATGATAGTAAATGGTATGGATGGAGAAGGCACCGTTTGACTTTCAACATGCAAAAGAAAGTCATGACCAAATAAGAATCAAAGTCTATGTGTGAAGCTGGAAAATATTTTAATGTAAAATTTAAATTTTTGATATAAAAATAGTTGGTGTAAGTAGTTTCTTTTGGCAGATATGTGTGATTAATTTAGTTAAAAATAAAATTGTTTAGTGCAGTGGCTTACTAGAAAAAAAAAAGAGAGCGTACTGACGGCCAATTGGTGCAGCAAATAGCACATAAATGTACATACATACATACATACCACGGGTGAGGGAAAAATATTAATTTAAAATACTTGAGGCTGGTGACTATATCGAACTGAATAGTTCTAGGAACTAAAATCCAGCGTTGATTTTCATGCTAAGTGGTGAACTCGCTAAGGAAAAGGAGGCCACATCCACACTTCAGCTGGATAAGCCTGTGGGATACCCAGGCAACACAAGTAAACTTTTAATCAAAAATCCTAGATCCGTGGTTATTTTTTCGAATTCGTCTGTCGATTTGGTGTTAGTTTGGCTCGAAATCACACAAAGTGTTAGATTCAAAAGTAAAGGCACATACCCACATATTACATACATACGCCGGCATTGAAAACATTACCTGTGGCTGAGTGCAAGGGCAAGGCCAGGTCCGGCCTGAAGTGGAAAGCGCCCGCAGGGCCCAACATAAATTTTTGTTCCGGCGATTGCTGAATTTAGTATAAGTGTTTCGGCGTGATTTTTTTTTTGGTTATTTATTTATTTATTTATTTTCTTTTATTTATTTTTAACATTTATTTTACATTTTTTCTTACATTTTTTTAATTTTTTTATACCATTTTGTTGATTTTTTAACCTTTTTTTTGTTGATATTTTCTTTTTGTGCGTATCGATTTTGTGTTTTTTTTTTTGTGAATTTCCTCGTAGTAGGGCCGCGATCATTTCCTTGTCGATTCTTAGGCTATTTTGTTTGTACGAGGCCACTTTGCGGCCATATATCCGCTACAGGGAGCTCCTTTTAGGCAGGAAAAGTAGTAGGGTGAAAGCAATCCCAGGTAGCCTAGGTGACAAAGGGATCGGTAGCGCGTCAAAAAAAAAAAGGAGAGACCTAGAAGAAAAAGAAAGAGATAGAAAATTAGTTAAAGAAAAACATAAAAACGTTTAAAACTACAAAAAGGTACAAAAACACCAAGAAACATAAAACAACATAAAAATCAAAAATTAAAAAAATCTTAAAAACAAACAAAAAACATAACAACATAAAAATACAAAAAAAACATAAAAACATATAGAAAAACATAAAAACAATAGGATTAAGGTTAGGTTTAGGATTTTTGTTATTTATTCTTTTTTCTTTGTTATTTATTACTTTTCTGTTAATTTATTATTTTCTAGTTTTGTTTAAATTTTAGTTTCTGTTGGTTAGTTTTTTTCAAATAAAATGTGCATCACGCCGGCAAGTTGAAGCTGAGGTTTTTTCATTTTGCGGAAAAGTAATGATGGCGTGCTAAGCACGATTTCAGGGGGATGAGGAGGTTGGCGATGCATCGGTGGTGATTGGTTTTTCCTGGCAGCAGTGATCGCGTACGGGGAACTCGACAACATGGCCGACCGAGTTCCATGGTTGGGTGGGCTACAGGCCACACTGCGATGTCACCATGCAGTGCCTGAGTGTGGTAAGGTTTTTGTGGTGGTGGTTTTTTGGCACGATTTATGTTTTGTAATGTGGTTTCCGTCTGGCGAAGAGGCAAGATCCCCCCTAATCCGGCGAGCTAAGCTGAGCATCGCAAGCGTGCCAGGTCTCTTCGTCACGACACTTCCTTTTCCCTTCTTTTCCAATATCCGTTTCCTTCCGTTCCTTTTTACTTTTCCTTTATTACTTCCTTTCCTTTTCCATATTACTTTCCAATCCTATCATTTTTCCTCTACCTCAACTTTCCCACTACCTAACCCGATCCTCTACCTTTCCCAATCCTATTCCTTTACCCCACTACCTTTCCAAACCTTCAACCCCTACCATATTACAAGTTCTTAAATTCAATTTCTTCGACAACAAATAAATATTTTTATTTATTTTGAAGTTTGCACACAAGTCATAGGCCAAATACATAGTGCTACCAAATTGATAGATCTTGTTTTTTTTTCTCTATTTGATGAAGCCTTTATAGTCTTGAGAAAAAAACGCACCTATTAACGATTTATCGTTTAATGCGCAGTTGGATTAATTTGGGGAGAATAGATTTGCATCTATGAGGATAAAGGATGTAAATCTATTTGTCCTTTTAATCGGTTTATTATCGTATCTATTCTCCTCTTAAGAAACATATCCGAAAAGGGAGGATGAATAGACTGCGATAAGTGTTTTAGTGAAACAAACCGATGGCGACCTGTTGGCGCAGTTTGAGGAGGTTCGTGAATAGATTCGACACAGCTACTCCCCCTGAACTTTGCGGTGGAAGACGGAAAGTTACTAGTCTCTTTGTAGTTGGTTGCGTTACTGGCTGAGAATTCGCTGTCAAATTTGTTGTATTCTGTTGTGGCGAGTTATTGTGCAAAATTGAATTTTTCTTGTTGGTTTGTTATAAGGGCACAGAGTAGATAATACAGAGTGCCAACTCGTACCCCCCTTGCCTGAAACACCCTCAAAAAATTTTTCAACACGAATTCAAAATGGCGACCTATTTCTTGATTAAAAATGGAGTCGTGGTGAAGTTCCAAACTTCAATAAATTAAAAACAAACAAGATGACATTTATCTTTGACAGTTTGCAAAATAATGCAAAGTTGTGTAATGTTTTATTTCTTGTACTTGTAAGTATTTCTATCTAAATTAGTTTGTAAATTTATCAACCAGCAGATTTTCCAGACAATCTAGAAGCCAGTTGTGAGCTGGCTGATAAGGAAGGCCCATATGAAACCTACGAAGGAAGTCCAGTCAGCAAAGGTATTTTGCAATATGGCATGTGTAACAAAACTCCAACCGACCTCTGGGACTAAGCTGCTCTTAAAGAAAAAATTGCCAAACATGGCGTTTGGAACTCTCTACTTGTTGCTCCAATGATAACTGATCGACCGCAGCAATGAGTTCTTCGAGCCGCACACTTCAAACATCATCAGCAGACGAGTCCTGTCCGGGGAATTGCAAATCATCAGTCAACATCTTCTGAAAGACTTTAACTGAGCTGGATTTGTGGGAAGACGACATGAAGAACGAAATCATAACTAGTCGTGGATCGATTCAGCATTTCAATCGACCTGCGAGAACTCTACAAGACTATTTGGAAATTTCAGTACGTTCTTCGATTAAAATGGCTGTCGATAGGGGTGCCTTCATATATCAGAGCCAGTAATTCAACATCCACGTTGCTGAGCCCAACTATGGAAAACTTACTTTGATTAACTTCTTTGGCTGGCCTCAAAACGGGCATGTACTACCTTCACACATAACCAACCGCACATGCAATACAACTCACCGCAGATAAGACGCGTCTGGCAGGAGTTGTAACCCAGAAGGGTAACTCACCAACGACACTATGTACACCAATCTAGACTACATAATTTATCGAACTGTACTAGAATACCACTCTGGGGATCGAGACGAAGATGTTTACGATGCCTAAGATTAAAAATTAAGAAAAAAAAACTCCATATCAACCCTTAGACCTAAGCAAGTATAGATAAAAAAAACCAAAATAAAGTCAAATTGAAACATAACATTCGTCGTTTACTTTTATACTTTTATTTTGTTTTACATTTCCCAAAAACATGTTTTCGTTCGATTTGACGTTGGAGAAAAATCCCAGCTCATCAATTGTTTCTAATCCATGTGAAAGGCGTTCCATGTAGTAACGAGCAAGAATCTGTTGGACATTGTAAATCCAATACTCTCCACGACGATCTTCGCTTTCAAGGGTAATTGTGTGATCCATGTTCAAGTAATACCAGTAAGCGTTCAAATTAACGTCTTCGGTGAAGTAGCTCAATTTCGATTCCTCGTTGAAGATTCCAATATCTCGAGTGTAATCCACTGGCAAGTAGTAAGCCTTAACGTCATTCAACACTTGATGGTACTTGGGGTCGTTTACTAGGTTCTGAATATCGCTATTAGATAAATATTTCTCTTCCTGTTTGGAATCCGTCATCCAAGCCCATCAATTTCCACCATTGCCATGTCTTCCATTCTTTCAAGTAGAAGTGGTGACAGTTCTCACTCCCCTAAACGGTGTCGTCCTTGTGGTAGATGGTTTTCAGTTCCTTCTCTAGCAAAATTTGTCTATTGTACACGTCAGAGTCGAACTTCTCAGCTTGGTAGACAAATTTCGAATTGAAGAACGATTGTGGGAAGATCTCGAAGATGGAAGGAAGAGCGAGGCCTTGCATATCAGGACGATGGATTACAGCCAGGGTCAAGGCATAGACAAACATGCCTTCGTTAACATTTATACGAGCCCATACGATGTTTTTCACAAGTGTATCGTAATCCTTGGCGTAGTAGAAGAAATTAAACAGCCCATGCCCCTGAAGAGCATGGTCTTTATGAGCAGCAATGAAGTATTTTCCTTTAGGAACAAGGCCGCCAATTTCGTAGGTATGATAGAAATTGATCATCGATTCATCGTATTTCTAAAAAAAAAACTGTTTAACTTACGATTCATCAAGAAAGTCATCAAACCCACCTGATACTTTGCAGTATCAATCTCAATAGTCCCCTCCGCCAGCAACAAGTCTAAACTCAAGCACTAGATTTCTTGCATCTTGCAAGTTACGTTCAGTCTTGTTGAGGATGTCCTTGGAAGCCCCACGGAGAAGGATGGTGCAGGCCTTATGATCTTTGCAGTTGGTGATGAATGTGAAGTATTCGTCACCAATCTTCTTGACCTCAAACAGGCAGTTTCGGTGCCAACATCTTTTTCAGATAATTCCTTTGTAAGATTGACGATCGTAGCACCACAAGGGCGCGCTACACGTAAGTTGTCTGTCTAACGAAGACGACAAATTGCAGTGGTGCCAGCTTTAAGCAAGTAGTGCTGAGCCAGATCGGACACACCCTTTTCTGTGAAAACAATGTCTGGTTTTACTGCAATTACATCGGCGCAAATTTTTTGAACAAATTCCTCTTCGATATGCAGCATTCTCGAGAAATCTTGCTCTCCAACAATTTCTACATTTGTTTGTCTTTCGCCCTTTTTGTATTCCAAAGAGCAGTCGAGTAGAACAATACGTGGGTTTTCGATGTAACGCTTCATTTTAGCATGGGTCACGTCTTTGTTGAGCATAACGCCTCGAAGAACACAAGAATCTTCAAGACTACCGCCAGGAACCTTTTCATTTTTGGCGTAGCTAAAAGGTTAGTTCAAAATATTATCGAGTTTTGCAAACATCAAAATTTCACTTACCGCTTGATATCGACTTCCAAGCAACAGTTTTCAGTAAGGGTTACAGTTTGCACAGCCTCTAGAGCAATTTTTACTGCCAAATCGGACCATTTTCCAAAGAATTTTGTCCCAACACAGGCTTTTACAACATCAGCCATGCGTTCCTTGTTGTTTACATCCAAGGGAATGCTTAAATCATTCTGCTTAATAATATCTTCCAATACCTCACGATAAGCACGAATGATCACAGTGGGAATAAAGATTTATTATTAATGAAACACAAATTGTATACTTCTTCTTTCTTTCGATTTCGAGTTTTTATTTATTTACGAAGAACTGTCATTTTTTGTCCTACCACACCAGGTGCTATCGTGTGGGGAGTTTAAGGCTATGTGCAAACTAGTATGTTCTGAAAAACTTAACAGAACGCCTGCATCGGTATGAAATTTTTTACTAATTTTTGTCTTTTTCAGTGAAATACTGGTCAAAATGGAAAAAAAAGTTAATTCCTGCAACTTAAATTCTTTTTTCTATGTTCTAGGCCGCATGAAAATTAAAAATTATCGATTTTTTTGCAACCAAAAAAAATTTTTTTACTTTTCAAACTCAACTGATTTTTTTTCTCTGACAAATCAATGGCGGCCAATGGCGGGTGTGGTAAATGAGGGTTCCCGGTGGAGGGTTCCCGGTCTAGATTAGCTTGTAGGCAAAACGGCAAGGTAGTGCCGAAGTTGACTCTCTGGTCACAGAGTATAACAGTATAACCTTTTAGCTACGCCAAAAATGAAAAGGTTCCTGGCGGTAGTCTTGAAGATTCTTGTGTTCTTCGAAACCTTATGCTCAACAAAGACGTGACCCATGCTAAATGGAAATGAAAACCCACGTATTGTTCTACTCGACTGCTCTTTGGAATACAAAAATGGCGAAAGACAAACAAATGTAGAAATTGTTGGAGAGCACGATTTCTCGAGAATGCTGCAAATCGAAGAGGAATTTGTTCAAAAAATTTGCGCCGATGTAATTGCAGTAAAACCAGACATTGTTTTCACAGAAAAGGGTGTGTCCGATCTGGCTCAGCACTACTTGCTTAAAGCTGGCACCACTGCAATTTATCGTCTTCGTTAAACAGACAACTTACGTGTAGCGCGCCCTTGTGTTGCTACGATCGTCTATCGTACAGAGGAATTATCTGAAAAAGATGTTGGCACCGAAGCTGCCTGTTTGAGGTTAAGAAGATTGGTGACGAATACTTTACATTCATCACCAACTGCAAAGATCATAAGGCCTGCACCATCCTTCTCCGTGGGGCTTCCAAGGACATCCTCAACAAGACTGAACGTAACTTGCAAGATGCAAGAAATCTAGTGCTTGAGTTTAGACTTGTTGCTGGCGGAGGGGACTATTGAGATTGATACTGCAAAGTATCAGGTGGGTTTGATGACTTTCTTGATGAATCGTAAGTTAAACAGTTTTTTTTTTTAGAAAAACGATGAATCGATGATCAATTTCTATCATACCTACGAAATTGGCGGCCTTGTTCCTAAAGGAAAATACTTCATTGCTGCTCATAAAGACCATGCTCTTCAGGGGCATGGGCTGTTTAATTTCTTCTACTACGCCAAGGATTACGATACACTTGTGAAAAACATCGTATGGGCTCGTATAAATGTTAACGAAGGCATGTTTGTCTATGCCTTGACCCTGGCTGTAATCCATCGTCCTGATATGCAAGGCCTCGCTCTTCCTTCCATCTTCGAGATCTTCCCACAATCGTTCTTCAATTCGAAATTTGTCTACCAAGCTGAGAAGTTCGACTCTGACGTATACAACAGACAAATTTTGCTAGAGAAGGAACTGAAAACCATCTACCACAAGGACGACACCGTTTAGGGGAGTGAGAACTGTCACCACTTCTACTTGAAAGACTGGAAGACATGGCAATGGTGGAAATTGATGGGCTTGTGTGACGGATTCCAAACAGGAAGAGAAATATTTATCTAATAGCGATATTCAGAACCTCGTAAACGACCCCAAGTACCATCAAGTGTTGAATGACGTTAAGGCTTACTACTTGCCAGTGGATTACACTCGAGATATTGGAATCTTCAACGAGGAATCGAAATTGAGCTACTTCACCGAAGACGTTAATTTGAACGCTTATTGGTATTACTTGAACATGGATCACACAATTACCCTTGAAAGCGAAGATCGTCGTGGAGAGTATTGGATTTACAATGTCCAACAGATTCTTGCTCGTTACTATATGGAACGCCTTTCACATGGATTAGAAACAATTGATGAGCTGGGATTTTCCTCCAACGTCAAATCGAACGAAAACATGTTTTTGGGAAATGTAAAACAAAATAAAAGTATAAAAGTAAACAACAAATGTTATGTTTCAATTTGACTTTATTTTGGTTTTTTTTATCTATACTTGCTTAGGTCTAAGGGTTGATATGGAGTTTTTTTTTTCTTAATTTTTAATCTTAGGCATCGTAAACATCTTCGTCTCGATCCCCAGAGTGGTATTCTAGTACAGTTCGATAAATTATGTAGCCTAGATTGGTGTACATAGTGTCGTTGGTGAGCTACCCTTCTGGGTTACAACTCCTGCCAGACGCGTCTTATCTGCGGTGAGTTGTATTGCATGTGCGGTTGGTTATGTGTGAAGGTAGTACATGCCCGTTTTGAGGCCAGCCAAAGAAGTTAATCAAAGTAAGTTTTCCATAGTTGGGCTCAGCAACGTGGATGTTGAATTACTGGCTCTGATATATGAAGGCACCCCTATCGACAGCCATTTTAATCGAAGAACGTACTGAAATTTCCAAATAGTCTTGTAGAGTTCTCGCAGGTCGATTGAAATGCTGAATCGATCCACGACTAGTTATGATTTCGTTCTTCATGTCGTCTTCCCACAAATCCAGCTCAGTTAAAGTCTTTCAGAAGATGTTGACTGATGATTTGCAATTCCCCGGACAGGACTCGTCTGCTGATGATGTTTGAAGTGTGCGGCTCGAAGAACTCATTGCTGCGGTCGATCAGTTATCATTGGAGCAACAAGTAGAGAGTTCCAAACGCCATGTTTGGCAATTTTTTCTTTAAGAGCAGCTTAGTCCCAGAGGTCGGTTGGAGTTTTGTTACACATTCCATATTGCAAAATACCTTTGCTGACTGGACTTCCTTCGTAGGTTTCATATGGGCCTTCCTTATCAGCCAGCTCACAACTGGCTTCTAGATTGTCTGGAAAATCTGCTGGTTGATAAATTTACAAACTAATTTAGATAGAAATACTTACAAGTACAAGAAATAAAACATTACAAAACTTTGCATTATTTTGCAAACTGTCAAAGATAAATGTCATCTTGTTTGTTTTTAATTCATTGAAGTTTGGAACTTCACCACAACTGACCACGACTCCATTTTTAATCAAGAAATAGGTCGCCATTTTGAATTCGTGTTGAAAAATTTTTTGAGGGTGTTTCAGGCAAGGGGGGTACGAGTTGGCACTCTGTATTATCTACTCTGTGTCTCTGGTTATACTCTGTGCACAGAGTAGATAATACAGAGTATCCACTTCCACCCCTTCAACCCAAAACACCCGCAAAAAATTTTTCAACACGAATTCAAAATGGCGTCCTATTTCTGATAAAAAAATGGAGTAGTGGTAAGATTCTCGTCATAGAAAAGTAAAAAAAAAAAACATGACATATCTTTGACATTTGTCATTTGAGTTTTGAAAATCAACGAATGTGGACAAATCATGGGATGTTTTATTGTAAGTATAACTAAATTAAAAAGTATCTAGCTTTTACTAATACTCAAAAACCAATAAAATACTAATCTAAAACCGCCGCAGTAAAACCATCACCACAGGACAGGAGTTCATAGAAAATTTAATCAATTCCTTAAAGATGAAGGACTGCAAACTGCAAGTGATGAATCTAATGATTCGCGAAAAGAAAATGTCGAGAAATAATTCCTTGAAGTTCTGAATCTCAAATAGACCTTGTTGGAGACTCGGATATTGTAAGAGGAGTCCCGGTCACTCCCGGTACTGGTACTGGTATTACACCATCTACAGATACTATTCGTCTCACGAGGAAAATCTTTACCCTGAAGGTTGCCACATTCCTTCGATGGGATTAAGGTAAGTACAAATAAAGTTTCTCTGTAATAAAAACTTCTAAAAACCCGATATTTTAAAGACCTCGAAAAAAAACTGATGAACATCAAACAAGTGTCACTGCTGAAAGACTTGAGTACTATATACATTATACCCTTACCTTTAGACTTCAATACAACAGCTGGTAAGTCGCGTAGAAAATTATGACTGTCTTGAGTACTGAATCAAATTTCTTTTAGCCGCGGAGGGAAATGAAAAGCCAGCCAAATTCCCTTTGGCTAAACTTATATCAAGGCTGGGTTTTTGCGTTTGCAGATCATTAAGGACATAGCCGTAAAAGCTTTCAGACCACCTCCAACAAGTAAAGTCAATCATTCCTATCAAACGTTTTACACAGTTCAATTTAAATTTTTGTTTTAGCTTCGTTCCTATTGAGCCAATGTACCCGAACTTTAGGGCAGACATCCCAACAGAACCAAGCATTGACTACTTCAAGCAGTTGTGACAGTCCTCAGAGTCCTTCTATATGTATGCACCAATGATACGTTCGTCTTGATAATCCTTACTTTGAATCAACTAACCAGAACTTTGAGGCAATGAAAATTATTTCGTTAGCCGAACTGCGAACCCAAATCTATGTACATTGATTTTGTAAACTTTTATCTGTACAGTGTACACCAAGCAGTATCGCAAAGCCCAAGAATCTGTCATTGAATGTCAAAAGAACCTCTTGAAAATGGAATCTCAATACAACAAAAGAGCAAAAGCAGAGTTCATCTTTTGTCTCGTTGATGGAAGCGAGTTTGAAGGCTATTTAATGGCTTGTGGGGTCAGTGCTAGATAGGTGTCACTTAATGAGTAATTCAGTGCCTCCATTCTGAACCAGTACAACGTACAAGGTGAGCCTTATTTATCACTTCGTATTCGAAATGTAATGATTTATCTACTGTAGGATATTGTGGAGATCCTCGGCCGACAACAAATTTAGGGAAGTTCCACTGGTGAATCGTTGGCTATACAAACCGATTGGAAGCTCACAGCGAGAAGGGAAATGGCTGCAAAGAATGTTAGTGTTATGTACATTTTAAATGATTTCTGAAACTCAACATATATTTTCTTAGGACTACATTGTAGCTGTGTGCATGTTAAGTGTCCTCAAACTGGAGACCCAATGTCAAGAGCTCTCCACAACATCGTCTGTGCCGAAGTTGGGAAAACTGGTGAATTGGGAAATCCTTCTCATACAAATCAACCAGGGCCTAGAAGAGTGCAACAAGGAAACGCTGGATTTGCAATCCGTTGGCAATAAATGCAAAAAGTGCCAACAGTTTAAAGTGTTAACAGTCCGGTCCAACTCTTATCAACTCAATTAAAATATTCAATTGGATTTATTTTCATTATTGTTTTCTTTATTTTGTTTTCCACCATTACTGGCCAACATTACTCCTTACAACTTTTTGACTTCGCCTCCAGTGTTCTTATTTTTCTTTTCTTATTGCTATTATCCGATGATGGATTGTTATTTGTATTGCCACTAATCCCATTATTTTGTCCGTATTTGGAACTTTTTTGTTACAAATTTATATTCAAATTGGTGTTGGGGCAACCATCAACCAACCAACTACGGCTTTCAACTACTTCACGTTGATTTTGGGGTTTGGTCCAACTTGTTGTTGCTGTTCCTGCTGAAGTTGCCTTTCTACCTAATGCTACTGCTGGAAAACTCCAAGAATCTAGACTAGGAGCACTTGCTTCGAATGTAGCGTTTTTGGCTATCTCCTCTTCTGCTTCTTTTTGACCAAGTTGAATTTTTTGGAGATTGCTCGATGTTTTACTGAAACATTCTCAATGTTCAAATTCGAATTCGAAGCAACCATATCATGGAGCATGGAAGGAGTTCCTTCTCACGTGACAAAGAAGAGTACCTACGAAGACAATTTGAACAAAGGCGATAATAACTTAATTAAACTTATATTTTTTACCGGCACTCGGTTTCCATTGCGTTGCAAATTTGAATTATGGTTAATATGGCCAGTTATTAATGTTTCACCAACAGTTCTTCGTAAAATTGTTTATAGTGTTGGAGTGATGCTAAAAGCAGGAAAACAAAAAGTGTTGTCTTGACGAAAGACATTCTTTTTAAGAAGTAAAAATTGGCTATTTTCGGAAACTTTTCCAAAATGTTTGTTTTTTTTGCCTATCTGTCATTTATATGACCTACCACACCAGGTGCTATCGAGTGGGGAGTTTAAGGCTATGTGCACATTGTTATTTTCTGAGAAACTTAACAAAGCGCCTGCATCGGTATGAAATTTTTTACTAATTTTTGTCTTTTTCAGTGAATTACTGGTCAAAATGGAAAAAAAACTTAATTCCTGCATCTTAAATTCATTTTTCTAAGTTCTAGGCTATATGAAAATTAAAAATTATCGATTTTTTTGCAACCAAAAAAATTTTTTTTTACTTTTTAAACTCAACTGACTTTGTTCTGTGGCCACACACAATGGCGGCTGTGGTAAGTGAAGGCCAGTGCGGTTTTCCGGGTGCGGTTTTCCGGTTTGATTTAGCTTGTAGGCAAAACGCACTACCTTGCTGAAGTGGACTCTCTGGTTCTACTCTGTGACTCTGTGTATAAGGGGGTATTAAGCACCGAGTATAACCAGAGAGTCAGCTCCGGCAAGGTAGTGCCATTTTGCCTACAAGCTATTCTAGACCGGGAACCCTCGACCGGGAACCCTCACTTACCACAGCCGCCATTGGCCGCCATTGTGTGGTCAGAGAAAAAAAAATCAGTTGAGTTTAAAAAGTAAAAAAATTTAAAAAAAATCGATAATTTTAAATTTTCATACAAGCTAGAACTTAAGAAATGAATTTAAGTTGCAGGAACTAACATTTTTTTCCATTTTGGCTAGTATTTCACTGAAAAAGACAAAAATTAGTAAAAATTTTCATACCGATATAGGCGGTTTGTTAAGTTTCACAGAATATACCAGTTTGCACATAGCCTTAAACTCCCCACTCGATAGCACCTGGTGTGGTAAGTGAAATGTCAAATGACAGATAGCAAATAAAAGTTAAGAAATAATTTGTATCTGAAACAAAGAATAAAGTCGTTTTCATAAAAGCTTCTCTTGAAAGTGAAAAATACCAAACAATTCTTTGATTACTAAATAATAATGGAGCCCTATGATGTCGTAGTAGAGAAACCTGTTGTAATCGATAATGGTTCTGGTGTTATCAAGGCTGGCTTTGCTGGTGAGCATATCCCAAAATGCCGATTTTCCAACTATATTGGACGACCAAAACACGTCCGGGTTATGGCCGGTGCATTGGAAGGTGATTTATTTGTCGGCCAAAAGCGGAGGAACATCGAGGTCTGCTGAGCATAAGATACCCAATGGAGCATGGAATTGTGACAGATTGGAATGATATGGAGCGTTTTTGGAGCTACATTTACAGTAAAGAACAGCTGGCCACAATCACAGAAGATCATCCTGTTTTGCTTTTAATGCTCCAGCCCTTTTTGTTTCCATGCAAGCAGTGCTCAGTTTGTACGCAACTGGACGAGTAACTGGTGTTGTTTTGGACTCGGGCGATGGTGTGACACATGCCGTTCCTATCTACGAAGGATTCGCAATGCCCCACAGTATTATGCGGGTAGATATCGCTGGTCGAGACACACATAACACTCATACGAAAAGAAGGATTTAACTTTCGATCAACGGCTGAATTCGAAATAGTCCGATCGATCAAAGAAAAGATGTGCTATCTGGCTAGTAGTCCAAAAAAAGAAGAAAACATTGAAGCTGAAAAAGCAGCTTACACATTACCCGATGGAAAGACACTTGAGGTAAGCTACTGTTTCCTTTTTATTAAGTTGAAATTTAATTCTTGTAACCTTTAGATTGGTCCAGCACGATTTAGAGCTTCCAGAAGTTGAAATGGATTTAAATTCCGACCCAGTACCGTGTCACAGGACTTGTATAATCTCGAGAAACTCGACCTATCTTATGCCGAGGTGTTGCGACGAGTAGATGCATGTATAAACAACACTACCATCGAAGGAAATAAAGACAGTGAAGAGACACCTTTTACTTGCATATATTTACATGCACAATTTACCATTTAATTAAAGGGAGAGATTGAGAAGTGATGAAGTTTGCTGTAACAGATTTGAAAGTTTTAAACATGTATATCGAACGCGTCTTAGCGATAGAATTGCTTATTAATATAGTTAATACATTTCATCAATATTGTTCGGATGATAAAACAATAAAAATGTGATAACTGATAATACCTTTGTATGGCGGAATAACAGTGGCAAGAGGGGTTGGTTTCTCTTTAACGACGAGAGACAGCTTTGGTTTTTGGAAGCATTAAATACTACTGCGGTTTGTTATTGTAATTCCAAATCAAAAGTGATTTTTACTATGCTACCATATTTAAATGGCAAGTGAAATCACTTTTGATCGGGAATTTTTTCAAATTTTGTTTTAATTGAAAATGTGAGGATGCAGGTTTGTAGTCAATGCAATACCTGATTAGGAAATATATAATTTGTAACTGTATGTCAATTCATATACAAGTGACGCCACCAAATACGAAGAGTGTTTCAATTTCTGATTTTGATAGAAATTCTTGGTACATTTTTTAGAGTTACATTTATATTAATAGACGTAGAGCTATAAAGTATATATTTTCTGATTAGAAATTATATTTATCACAAAGCTGTATAATTTTTGTTTAAATAAAAAAATTTTTTGAAGAAATTCCTTATCTAAAGCCGTTTCCATTGGTTTTAGTCAAAAAAAGTAGAAAATGATAGCTTTTGAACTAAACTTTTTTGAAATATAGCTCGCATTGAAAATCTCATGATAAAGCTTTGTAGCTAATACAATGGAGACTCCGAAAATGTATAGTTCGTAACCGTAAGCCGTAAGTGTAACCATTCATCACCAAATGTTTTTGATTTTTCAGATAAAGTTAGCTGATTGGAAGTCGACATTAAACCATGACGACAATTTTTGAAAAACTTATCACAATGAAAATCTTAAAATGCCAAAATACTGTCTACGTTATGCTGAGCTCAAAAAGCCACTCATTTGTCTCTGTAGCACAATTATTAACCAATTGTCAACAGTTTAAGTTTCCACTTTTTCTTAACACAAACAAAAGTGGAAACTTAAACTGTTGGCAATTGGTTAATAATTGTGCTACAGAGACAAATGAAGGCTTTACAGATTTTCATTGTGACAAGATTTTTAAAAATTGTCTACATGGTTTGATGTATGCTTGTAGCAAAAAAAAATGTATACAAATTTTGAAAGTAAAATACTTTAATACGAAACCAATAAGATATAAAACATAAATACACATATAAAGAAGTTTACAAATTTAACTCTACAACCTGCAACTCATGCAGGCATCTTTGTTCTCCAAGGAACACAGCATCTCTGCCATCTTTCGTTCAAGTTCCGCTTTCTCAGGTGTGGAAGAAACACTACTTTGACCAGTTTGGTTATTTAGTGTCGTTGGTGAGCAACCGTTTTGGATTACAGTTCCTGCCAGACGTGTCTTGTCTACGATAAATTGTATTGTCTTGTAGAGTTCACGCAGCTAGATTGGAATCCTCTCGATGTGCTGAATTGATCCACGACTAGCTATGATTTCGTTCTTCATGTCTTTGTCCCACAAGTCACCAGCTCAGTTAAAGTCTTTCAGAAGATGCTGATTGACGAATTGGAATTCACCGGACAGGACTCGTCTGTTGTAGATGTTTGAAGTGTACGGTTCAAAGAACTCATTGTTGTGGTTGATGCAGTTGGCATTGAAGCAACAAGTAGAGAGTTCCGAACGCCATGTTTGGCAATTTTTTCTTTAAGAGCAGCCCAATCCCAGTGGTCGGTTGTAGCAGGTTGTAGTTTTGTTCCACATGTCATATTGCAAAATACCTTTGCCGACTGGACTTCCTTCATACGTTTCATATATGGGCCCTCCTTCTCAGCCAGCTCACAACTGGCTTCCAGAGCCCCGTAGTAGATTGTCTGGAAAACCTGCTGGTTGATCAATTTAAAAATTAATTTAGTTAGAAATACTTACAAGAAATAAAACATTACAAAATTTTGCAATATTTTGGAACTGTCAAAGATAAATGTCATCTTGTTTTTTTTTTATTTATTGAAGTTTAGAACTTCACCACGACTCCATTTTTAATCAAGAAATAGGTCGCCATTTTGAATTCGTGTTGAAAAATTTTTTGCGGGTGTTTCAGGCAAGAGGGGTACTAGTTGGCACTCTGTATTATCTACTCTGTGGTATTAAGGAAGGGGAAAGGAGAGGATGGGAATTTGGATGGGATATGAACTTAAACGGAAGGTATGAAAAGGATCTGGAAAGTAGGATGAGGATAAGGTAGGGAAACGGACCCAACACAGGGAACAGAAAGGTAGGTATTTAGGAAGGGAAAGAAAAATGAAGGAAGGGGACGATGGGAAGGGAAAGGATGCATCTGCTCGGAGGCCTGGCACGCTCGCGATGCACGGCTTAGCTCGCCGGATACGGGGGGGTCTTGCCTCCTCGCAGAGCTGAACCTTATACCAAAACATAAATCGTGCCACAACAAAATTTTACCACCACCACAAAAATACCTCACCTCACCCTAGGCACTACCGCTGTCATGCAGTGCGGCCTTTTCCCTCCCCTCCTGGAATCCCGTCGGCCATCGTTGGTGGGATTCCCCTAGCGCGAATGGGCTGTCAGGCACCACTCACCATAGCCACATCGGCACACCCTCACCCCCCTGAAATTTATATCACACCATCATCAGGCTTATTTATGCCACATTAGAAAACGTATGTTCTTTCTGAAGGCGTGATGCACAAACGTTTGTTTATTAGAACTTTTACTTTACCTTAAAACAAAAAAAAAAAACAAATCCTCAGATACAATATTCCATAAAAAAAAATTAAGATTACATACTACAAAAAAATCAGAATAAATCAAAAAAGGGAACGTGAACTTAAAACTAGAAGCAAAAAAAAACTAATTTAAAAGAAAACAATAAACAATAAATTTTTAAGATTTGTGGGCCTTTGACCCTTTTGACCTTGTGTAATGGCGGTCGGTATCACGGCAAAACGATCGGTGATATCGGGCCTGCGTTTGGGGATGGGTGGCCTTCAATTCGCCCACCTAATTATCTACTGTAACCCTGCCTAAAAGGAGCTCTCTTTAGGGGATGTCCAATAGGACCATTCAATAAAAAAAACTCAGGACGAGAAATTCCCCCGACCCTTCGCCCTTCCACGTCGCGTCTTACCTCACACGGTGCTTTCAAATGGGATTGAACAATATTTCGTTTTCTTTGAAAATGCTTTCCAATCGATACACAAAAAAAATCTTAAAACTAAAAACAAGGGAATGAATATGCAAAAAAAAGTTAAGGTATATATATATAAACAAAAGAACGAAAAAAAAGAAAAATCACGCCGAAGATATATATATAAAAAAAAAAATTCTTAGCATTGGCTTTGGATCTGCCAACAACCACTTCTCCCAAGGCTGACTTCTCGCTGCGTTGTCAGATGATAGCAGCTCCGCCCCTGCCCCAATAATTTGCATTTTGCTGTTCGTGCTTATCGTTTTATTTGTATTCAAATTTAAATATGAGCCTTTTTTACCGGCAGCCCCCACGATTCACTTGTATTTTCTAAGTTTACTTGTTTATGTCTGGGGATTCGACAGACATGCTATGTTATAGCTGACCTCCCTTTGACCTTTCCTTTTTGGTCGACTATCGGCTGCTGTGCTGGCTGAATTTCTCGGGTCACTTCACCAAGGTCAGACGGTCACAAACTCGTCTGGTGTCGCTGACCGCCAAAGTAAAATCTACAAAATAAAACATAACTACATTACATGTACTTTCACCAACGACAATATACACTGCACACCACATATAATTTAACACATAACACAGGCCGCAAAATGAGGGTCATAACTTCCTCTCTGGAATTTGATAACTGATTCTAGGGTATTTTGGTACGCTGATTACGAATATGTCCTTAGTTTTTCTCCATCACCTCCAGATTTTTCAAAAAAAGGTACAGATAGAAAATAGGAAAAAAGTCACAAGTTTTCGCAATAAAAAAGTATATATTGAAAGAATTTTATTTATTTAAATGCAGCTTTTTTTTTATTTAAATGCAGATCATTATTTTAACAAAAAAATAAGTCTAAGATGAGGTCTCTATCATCAGTATTGACAGAGATATCGAATTTAACACAGGTCTGGGTACACCAAAGTTAGCCTTTTCTTAAATTGCCAAATAGTGATGTTAAAGTAGTTGAGAAACGAACTTTAGTGTAGAACAAATTTTTTCTGAGAATATGACCAAGAATCTCATTCCAAAGTATGTAACACGAATTACGGAACACCCTGTATATGAATGAGCTCATTACTTAATTTAGCCAAAATGCCCCCTTTTCGACATGTTTATTACGAATTACTTATACTCCTAATGTAGTAGTTAATAAATTACTGATTTGCATTGATGTCTATGTCCCTCTACTTTAATTAAATGCAATAGAAACTAAGCTAAAGCAATTTAATGACGCTTTATAAATTTTAAAATGCTAGCGCTCAGACAATTTCAGTATACTATATCAAAAAATCCTGACGTGATGGATTTTTTTCATTATTTTTCTCGTAATCAGCACATCAGAATCTATAGAAAAAATTACTCAGATTTCCGAGAGGAAAACCATTGCAGACCTGTGTAATTTTTCTATAAGAACACCCTCTTACCGTGGAGGCGCGGTGTTTCTTCAAAAGTTCTATTTTATTATTTTTTTGCTCTGTTCTTCTTTATTATTTCACACTCAGCTAGTAGGTACTGTCTCTATAAAAACACAAAATAAAAGCACTTTTAGCTGTCGCTACTTTGAGTTTAGCTTTTCTTTTTTCTAGCTCACTTTTCTTTCAAAATTTTAATTTTCACACGGTTTTTTTTTTAATTGCAGACTCTTGAACTCACTTATAAAGTTATAACATCGATCTTCTACTGCCGTTGATTTAAGTCTTAACAGCTCACCGAAATCCGCAAGGTAAAAAATTGGAGTTGGGTGGAGAAAGCCACCCACACATTCGAGTTCTGCTGTTTTGCCGTTTTCTTCTTTTTGTTAAAATCTTTTGGTGGCATCTAGGCGGATCTTAAATTAGCCAAGCCAAAAACCATCCGAATTGGCAATGCTTTTCGCACTACCTTACTGTCGGTTTCGAGAGAACGACTTGAACTGGTACAAATTCCAATTACCAACAGCAAAACACAAAAAAAAACAAGCTCACAGTGACAATCACAGACAAAACTTTCGCCAGCCATAGCCATGGCATTTCGAGTTTAGCGTTTCGCCAAATACCAAAACGTGCTTTTCCGTCTTAGCGTGTCGATGTTGCGCAGTTCGCAAAGTCTTTAAAGACTCCCGATTTCGCCAACGAAGCCCACCGAACCAAACAATTAACCGGCTGCACAACACAAGACGCAGAACCAAAAAAAAAAAAAAAACATAAACAAACCATACGTACATTCATAATACCGGACCCGAGACAGCGCTACTCCAGTCTTTTCAGGTAAGTATGTTTTACCCGTGGTTAGGGTCCTACCAGTGCATCTTCCAATTAATCGCTCTTGGTGATTAGTTGAAGATACATTTACCACACTATTCGCCTTCAACCAGTCCTAGCGCTGTATAGTCCGGTCAATTTATACATAAAAATAGTGGTCAAATAAAGAAAATTCCGACAGAGCCAAATTTTCGTAGAGACCTTAGGTTTACCACAAAGAATAAAGCGTCAAAAGTCCCAATCAGTTCCATGTGTGCTTAAAGATTTATTCGGGGTCAAAGGTCAAAATTTTAGGTTTTTTGGATTTTTCTCGAAAACGGTAAGTTTTATCGAGAAACACCTTAGAGCAAAGTTGTAGATCTAAAATTCTCTATAAAAATGGTCTTTATAATTTTTTCTCTAAGACCCACTTTTTCCCAGATATTGCGTTTGTAATGCTGGGTTTACATGCATCTGCAACTGCGGAAGTGCAGAAAAGTAAAGTGAGACGGATGAAGATTACAAAGCACAAAAGTTAAAAAGAGAGACGAATAGGATTATGGTTGCAGATGAAAAATTATGGTTGCAGATGAACATGTTCATCTGCACCCATAATTTTTCATCTGCAACCATAACTAGGAAGTTCGTTCCCTCTCTATCAGACAAGTATGAATTTTACATCTTGTGTCTTTTTCCGATTTTCATCTGCACTTGCAGATGCATGTAAATTCACCATAAGAATCACGTTGTACATAATATTAGCGCATATGCCACGTATATATATGTACATATTTAGGTGCTCAATCAAGAAAAAATGCCTACTCGTGTCTCCTTTTATGTCTACATTATACTATTCTAAGAAAATATACTCTAAAAAGACCGCCGCCCGCCAAATCCCTTACCGAATCCCCTCTACTGGAACAACATCTGGCCTTGAATATGGCTATGTGTATTTATTACAAACGTCTACTATTGTAGTTAGTACTGATCAATAAAAAAAAAATGTCACAATTTTGCTTTATTTGTAATAAACTTTTGACTGAAGATGAAACTGTTTTGGTCAGTCGTGGAATGCCAACTTTAATCGATTCAAGTGTCGCGAGAAGTAATGAGTTTGCTGATCATTTAAGAAGCCAAGAGTCCATTACAATTCACATGGATTGCGGAAAATCATATACCCGAATCCCTTCTCAGATTATATCCCCATACAAGGATCAATAAAGATCCCCCACTTTTGCTGTATCTTTCAATCAGAAATTCAATCTGTGAAGCCGAAAAACACCTATAGTTAAGTAAAAATTGATCAACTAAAATACTGACATCCTCATAGACAGCCAGGCGCTCATTAAAGCTATCTCTTCTTTATTGTCACAAAATCCAAATAAGTAGAAAGCTGTAGCATTAATAACGAATACAGCTTATTTAATTTGGGTTCCAGGTCATCGTGCCATAACTGGTAACGAAGTGGTGGATAAGCTAGTCCAAATCCGGTCATCACTGTTATCAAGTTATCAAGTCACTAGAACGAGATAAAATAAAAACCCAACAAAACCTTCTAAAAAATGGAGGTCATCTCAAGAAACAGGCTGAGTTTCCAGAAACCTATGGCCAGATATTTCCAAGAAAAAAAAAGCTCTTCTCTAGTTTAGCAGACCTTTGCTCTCCCCGGTGATTGGCATTCTCAACTGACCCTCAACTCATTGGGAACCCAAATAATGAGAAAAGGCATAATCACATCCTATACTTACGAGGGAGCGTATTTATATTCGCGGAATGAGGGGATTAGAGGGGGGTGACTATGCTCATTATAGTCGTAACGAGTTCAGCTACTCTTAGTATGAGTACGAGGTTTCATTGTTCTCAGACAATTTGTCTTCGAGCTATCGTCAACCAAGCAACACAATCGGGAGTAAAAAGTGAAAAACGGAGAAAAACAACAGCGCGTAGAGTGTTCACGTGCATTTTTGGACCTCTGTAATGAAGACAAGGACCGTGTATTGAGCCGAATTGTTTCTGGAGAAGAAAATTGGGTTCATCATTATGAGCCGGAGTCTAAACAAGACTCCATGCAGTGGCACAAAAAACGCACAGCACCTCCCAAAAAGTGTAACGTATCACAGTCAGCGGAAAAACTCATGGCAACGGTCTTTTGGGACTCGGAAGAAATATTACCTATCGATTATAAAGATAAAGGTGTTTCTATAACCGGAGAATACTACGCTTCAATATAAGAGCGATTGAAAGAAGCCATTAAAAAGAAAAGACGGGGGAAATTGACGGGAGGTGTGCTGCTTTTGCACGACAACGCGTCTGTGCACAAGAGCCGCATTGCGTTGGCTGCCCTGAATAAAGTGGGCCTCGACATTTTGGATCACCCACCCTACGAGTGATTATTATCTGTTCCCAAAAATGAAAAAAGGCTTCGGGGTAAGAAATCTACCAATGATGATGAAGGCAAAGAGGCAGTTTCGGCGTATTTTGAAGGTAAAGACAAAACATTTTTTTATGAGGGTATAAATAAATTAATTGAAAGATCTGAAAAATGTATCCGTCTTGCATTGAAAAGTAAAAATAATTTGGTTATTTTAAGATTAAGATTAAGATTAAGATTGTTTTTATTGCCTTGGTTTTTGTTTCTTTTAACAATTATATATGTATATACAATCAATAAAGCATGGCATTGCCGTCTGCCTGATTGACAAGAATACTAATACTAAACTAATTAAAATAAAAAGAGTTACAGTTTTATAAACTAAAAACATTCTTCTAATATTCTGCTTCTATATTTTAACGCAGTTTTGCAAAATTTGAATAACTTCGACACATCCATTTCATTGAGTAGTTGTATTGTTTCGTCCTCCGTGAGAAAGTCACGACCCAATATGTATCTTCTTGTTTCCCTAAGAATCGGGCACCTCCCAACAAAATGAAAAATATTCTCTTGTTCCGCGATATTACACAGTTGGCAAAGTATCGGTAAATCTTCGCGATGGGGTACAAAATTTAGGTTTAGAAGCTCTCCTCTTAGTCGGAACATGTTTGAGATTTGATCGATGGTATACTCATCCCGAAAATAGTTGTTCTGGTTGAGGTTGTGATTAAGCCTGCTATAAACCACCCGATGTAAAGAACTTGATGCTTCATCCATGAACATTTCTCTATATTTTTCATCCAAACGTTTTATTAGCTCGTACAGAGTCGACTTCCAGGTTCTCCTTTCGTTAGCTACTAATTCAACCCCAGTTTCCTGTGACAGTTCCATCCAGTCTTTGAAAAACCCTGTTTTACTTTGTATAGCTTGTAGAGCTGCTTTTTTCGGAAGACGATCATTTGACATATCGAGCACTTTCAAAATATAGTCCACTTGGAGTTTTAGTGTTTTGATGAATAGTGGAGATATTCCAGTTTCCAGCATTATCATGTAGTTCGGGGTGCTTAGAGGTAGGTGAAAAATACGTTTTATGTAAAACCTAAGCAATTTTTCTACGGCCTCGTACTTCTTTCCTCCCCACACTTGAGCTGCATAAAAAAGAACCGACTCAGATACTGCTTTTAAGACTTTATATTTGCTGCTGTGCGCAATGTTTTTGTTATTAAAACATTCTCTCCAAGCCATATTAATGGCAGTTTTCGCCTTCACCAACTTTTCGTTTAGATGTTTATCAATGCTTAAATTTTTTGTGAAAAGAACTCCTAGATATTTATATTCTTTTACAACTTCGATTCGTTCGTTATTAAAATACCACTGTTCATTTGAGCCTGATCTGCCTCCACCTTTTTTGAATATCATTACCTTCGACTTATTCAAGTTTACAATCAGATTCCAACTCGTGCAGTATTCGGACAGCTTGTTTATCATAAGTTGAAGCGATTCCGGAGTGTATGCAAACAGCACAATGTCATCAGCAAAAAGCAGAGCTTTAATAATTACACCTGCGTAATCTACACCTCCAGGTAATGCCGTCGTTATATCCTCGATGAAGAGTGCAAACAAACTTGGGCTTAGCGCACAACCCTGCCTGACTCCTGTCGTCGTCTGAAACCACTCAGATATATTTTTACCATTCCAAACTGCTGCCCTTGTATCCATGTACAAAATCTCCAGTACTCGTCCAAATTTCCGTGACATTCCCAATCCAAATAACTTGTATATCATTGCTTTTCTGTCGATTGTATCAAAGGCGGCTCGAAAATCTACAAAAAAAAGTATATAATTTTTTATTTCTTGTAAGGAACGAGTCAGCGATGCTTCTTAGTAAGAAGATGTGGTCCACGGTAGAGTACCCTGATCTGAACCCAGCCTGAAATTCTCCTAGTAGATGGTTTGCTTGTATCCATGCCTTCAATCGTTTAAGAAGGATGGATGTAAAAATTTTATAGGACGCATTTAAAAATGAGATTCCTCTATAATTTGCCGGGTCTTCAATATTTCCTTTTTTGTGGATCGGAAAGATCAGGGCTTCCTTGAACTGATCAGGTATGATTCCACATTCTAAAATTTGGTTAAATATTCTTCCAAGGTTTTTGTTAAGTTCTTCTGTACCATATTTATAGAATTCTCCTGGAATTCTATCCGATCCAGCTGCCTTTCCATCAGATAGTTCATTTACCGAGAGAAGAACTTCTCTTTGGGTTATAGTCGAGTCCAGAATGTAATCATGGAAGCCAGGTTGTGCGTATTGTAGCATGTGTAAACTTGTAGGGGATGGGTTGAGCAATTGCCTAAAATGGATTTGCAGCCTATTAGAATCAAGTCCGTTACCGATGACATATTTTGTGCCGTTTAGTCTCCGGGCCAACTTCCAAAATTCTGATGAGTTATTACACTTTGCCAATTGGAGAGCTTGGCATTCATAATAGCTATTCTTTTTTTCTTTGCAAAGCTTTTTATATCTTTGATTATAATCAATGTACATGTATCTTGCGAAGCTTTCATTAAAACGTCGAAACTCATTTAGCCAAGCGTATGAAAGTTTTCTCGCTTGCATACAATCTTTATCAAACCATGGTTCTCTAAAAGGCTTTTTGTGTTCAGGATAACTGCTCGATCGACCGTGGGCTCCTTTTATACATATTTCGGTAGTATTTAAATTACATTGATCGTCACTCTCCAGTAACAGTGTATCCAATTGTAGTCTATAGTTAGGGGCTATTGAATTTCTCCATTGCAGTTTAGGAAGGAGTCCCAACTCCGCACATATATCTTTTTTGTTTTTTTCTTCACATACAAATGACACAATAATCGGCATATGGTCAGAAAAAGGTTTCTTTTGCACTTCGAAGTCCGTTATAATTGAGCACCATTCGCTACCTTCTAAGCTGTAATCGATGACGGAACTCCCTTGTTTGCCCACAAATGTGTATTCACCGTGTTGATCTCCATCACTCGTACCATTTTGGATTCGAAGCCCAAATGAGTCGCACAGATCAAGCAGCTTAGTACTCCTCGCATTTTTAGATGTGTCTTTTGTTTGTCTGTCGCGCCCAATTCTTTCGTTTTCAATACCTCTTTCACCTCCTATTCTTGCATTTAAATCTCCAACAAGCAAAACATTTGATGTATCTCCACAATTTAAAAATTCTTTGATTTTTTCAAAATCCGTATCCCAGTGGTTACAATTGATATAAGCTGGTAATATACGCAAACTTTTTCCACAGATATTTAAATCCAAGCAAATAATCTCTCCATAACTTTTGAATTCACAGTTGATGTTGTCGATTTCTTTTCTGCAACCAAAAATACAACCTCCACTTGCTCTTCCTTTTGTATGGTTCCTAACTGCAGGTATTATTCTTAATTCATAGTTTTTAAATTTGTAATTTACAAAGCAATTATCAGATAAATATGTCTCATATAAAAAAAATATTTCAAATTGATTAATAAAATTATAAAAATCTTTAAAAATGCACTTATTACTAAGTCCTGCTACATTGTATGATAAAATTTTCATAATTTTTAAGCTTTTTATACAATTTTCAATATTTTTGTTTTCTACAATAACTTGTTTCGAATTATTTAATAGGCAGACGGCATTAAAACTAAACATTATGTCGAGGCATCATAGATGTCGCGTGAGAATTAATGTTTTCAACAATTTTATTCCGACCCGGAACGCATCCCACAGTAATGTCATTTACCAGTTGGTCTAATAAATGGTCTCCGCATATGCCGTCACATTTCAAATTGTTTTCGCTGTCATAGTAGAACGTCTTATTTCCAACCACCAATGTTTGTCCTCGGATTTGTGTTATTAGATTTTTGTTCTTGGCGAATATATCCGTTTTTAATTTAATTACACGTCTTCTTCGGGCTCGTGCAGATGCGGGTAAGTCTCGGTGTATTGAAATTCCCTTGCTCCGTGCATTAATAGTTGATTTCAAGATACGTCCAACATCCTCCCTTCGGTTCAGCCTTACGATGACATTGGCAATATTGTTGTTACTTGAGCGTAAGACCCGTGTTGATGCAATAATGTTTTTGTCGTTTGTTTGCAATAGCTCCATGCAACACTTGTTTGCCTCCTCCGCAGCATCTACCCCCTGTTGCACAGGAATGTGAACCACTAAATTTTTTTCGTTTGCCTTCGTCTCAAGAAACTCAACCTGTCGCTCCAATGAGTTGCAACGGGCTTCAAAGTGCTTCATCTGTTTTTTTATTTCCGCCCTATATCCCCCATTCCGCGAATATAAAAACGCTCCCTAGTATGTAGAGGATGTCATAACGAAGAGACAAAGAAATAAACAGTGTTTTTTAAACAAAATGTGGATTCACTTATTCGCGCTCTAGTTTGGGGTGGACTTACTTTTGAAGTACTGGCCTGTTCTTCCTAACGTTGTTTTTTTGATGCAGAGATTGAAGTTTTTCGGGATTCGGGTATATGATTTTCCGCAGTCCACGTGAATTGTAATGGACTTTTGGCTTCTTAAATGATCAGCAAACTCATTACTTCTCGCGACACTTGAATCGATTAAAGTTGGTATTCCACGACTGACCAAAACAGTTTCATCTTCAGTCAAAAGTTTAAAAAGCAAAATTGTGAAATTTTTTTTTATTGATCAGCACTAACTACAATAGAAGACGCTTGTAATAAATACACATAGCCATATTCAAGGCCAGATGTTGTTCCAGTAGAGGGGATTCGGTGAGGGATCAGGCGGCGGTCTTTTTAGAAAATATTTTCTTAGAATAGTATAATGTAGACATAAAAGGAGACATGAGTAGGCATTTTTTCTTGATTGAGCACCTAAATATGTATATATACGTGGCATATGCGCTAATATTATGTATAACGTGATTCTTACAAGCGCAATATCTGGGAAAAAGTGGGTCTTAGAGAAAAAATTATTAGGACCATTTTTATAGAGAATTTTAAGATCTAAAACTTTGCTCAAAGGTGTTTCTCGATAAAACTTACCGTTTTTGAGAAAAATCCAAAAAACCTAAAATTTTGACCTTTGACTCCGAATAAGTCATTAAGCACACATGGGACTGATTGGGACTTTTGACACTTTATTCTTTGTGGTAAACCTAAGGTCTCTACAAAAATTTGGCTCTGTCGGAATTTTCTTTATTTCAATTGTCTAAATTGACCGGACTAGTACTCCTCATTGGGCTCCTGCTAAACCAGACGTCCAATGTGGCGCAAGCAACCCTGGTTGCTACTACCTTTTTATACCTTTTTTTTCTTTGCATTTCTGCAGGTCCACCTCGCATTCAACCGCACCTCATACCCCTCATCAACACCACAATAAAAAGAAAATGCAGTTCATGGACGAAACAACACAACAAAAACAACACTGTTTTGTAAACAACAAGGCGGCATCATAGCAATCGCGAATTCATAACAAATGCAACAAACAAACACTGTAGGTACGTATTATTTAAGTTTATTCTTATTTTTATTTTTTTATAAACAAAAATTCTCCTTGCAGGTGCCCGTAACAAACCACAGGACTTTGGAGTCCTTGAACGCTCAAAGGCGTGTGGCGATGGCAGCCAGCATCAAATGTTGACACGTCCTACGTGGGGAAGAACCCAAAAAAAAAAACAAAACGCCGGGCATATGCTCCGCATTCAAGGTTTTTGTGACGGGGTGTTAATGAACCATTAACTTGCGGATTTCTGGTGCGACAACCTATCACCTAGATGATTCTTGCCAGCAATCTACCTATCGGTCCACGTTAGCTATCATTAATCTCAGCTCGGATGTTCTCATGTAAGTTTGGATGATTTTAAGACGATATGAATCTACTGGCTATATATATATAACATTATTTACATTATGGTGATATACTTAAATACTTAAATACCTACAGATATATAAAGATATTAATACATGCATTAATAAATTAAATTTCTTAACATATAAACAAAGATACAAATTGGTAACACGAATATCACAGATTTGGACAAATAAGGTTAGGTGGAAGTGGCTGTCAGTCAATGAGTACATTGCCTAACACACTTAGGCCGCAAGGGCCCATTGTGATACCACAGAGATCAGCAAGTTAATCACCTACTGATCTCAGAAACCCGATGTAAGATTAACGAGTTAATCACTTATTAATCTTCCATTACGGTACTAGCCGGTTAATCACCTGCTAGTCGAACCACGTGGAACTTTTAATGTATTTTGAAAGACTTTTAGGGTCTATGTACGCTAGATCGCTAGTATCATCGAAGAAGAATTCACCGAGATGAGCCTTCCTCCTATGAAGCAGTGCAGGGCATGAGCAAAGAAGGTGTTGAACGGTCTCTTCCTCCTCCTCGTTCATGCAGCTTCTGCAGAAATCATTGGAAAACACACCAAGTCTTTTGGCGTGTCTCCCTATTAGACAGTGTCCTGTAAGAACACCTATGGTAGAACCTAGACACAGACGGTTCAGGGACAACAAACTCTTTGATCGTTTTGAGTCCACACACGGCCAAACTTTTTTGGTTGCAAGGCATGTATTACTCTCAGTCCATCTAGTGTTTGTTATCCTTGAAGCGTCCTGTCTAAGCAGGAGTTAACATGTAGCGATAGGTACACCTATGTTGTTCCATTCTGAGCGTAGGGAAGTGGTCGTGCCCTTTTTGGCTAGTTCGTCTGCCATACAGTTGCCTGGTATGTCCCTGTGCCCTGGCACCCATGAAAGGTGAATGTTAAACTGATTTGACATCTCCCTCAGAGACATCTGACAATTTTGGACCGTGATGGATTTTGTAGAGACAGAGGCAAGAGATTTAAGGGCAGCTTGGCTGTCTGAGAAGATCCGAATATCCGTGGAGGATATGACGTTTTCTTTGAGCCAAGACAGCACCTCCTTAATCGCCAGAATTTCCGCTTGGAACACACCACAATGATCGGGTAGGCGGAAGAAAAGACTGAGATTCAGCTTTTCTGAGTAGATTCCACTTCCCACACCTTCGCTGGTTTTTGAACCATCGGTGTAGAAGTGTATTGCTTCATTTTCCAAAAGAGCGCCATTTTTCCAAGCTTCTCTTGAAGGTATGGTTACTTGGAATTTATTGTCAAACACCAACTTGGGGGTGGTGTAGTCGGATCGATTTGGTAAGAATCTAAAGTTATCTAGAATGGTAGTGTGGCCGATTTGATTATTTGTCCACTGTGATGTAGCTCTGAGTCGAGTAGCTGAGCTAGCTGCGACTTGTTTGCTGAAGATATCTAGGGGTGTGAGATCTAGTAGTACATTGAGGGCGTCCGATGGGGTTGTCCTCAGTCCACCACTAATACACAGACTAGCCGTTCTTTGAACTTTGGCCAGCTTGTTGTAGTTGATCATCTTGTCTAGTGCTGTCCACCAGACTATCACCCCGTATGTGAGTATCGGTCTAATTACCGATGTAAACAGCCAATGGGTGATTTGGGGGGAGAAACCCCATTTCCCGCCAATGGCTTTTTTACAGGAGAAGAGTGCAACGTTGGCTTTATTAACTCTTTCCTCAATATTGGTTTTCCAGGTCAGTTTTTTGTCAAAAATGAGACCTAGATATTTAGCCTGATTTGACAGTGTGAGAGTTACCCCTTTAATAGTTGGGGGTCTGAGGTCCGGAATTTTGTATTTCCTCGTAAAGAGAACTAATTCCGTTTTGTGTGGATTGATGTTCAGACCACAATCTGCAGCCCAATTGTTAAGCTTGTTAAGTGCTGTTTGTAGCAGCTCAGCTAGGGTTTGTGGGTGCTTGCCTGAAACGGCAATTGCTACATCATCGGCATAGGCTATAGCTTTGAAACCTTCGTCCTCTAGGTCGATTAACAATTTGTTAACGACCAGGTTCCACAGTAGGGGAGATAAAACTCCTCCCTGCGGGGTTCCTCTATTGGTCATTCTGCTTGTTTTGTAGTTCCCCATTTCGGAACTGATGATTCTGCTACTGAGCATTGTTGTTATCATGTTTTTGATGTGTTCCTCTATGAGCAGCCCATCAAGAGCATTAGTGATTGCTGAATTTTTAACATTATTAAATGCACCCTCTATGTCTAGGAATGCGACGAGAGAGTATTCTTTATAGTGCAGGGATTTTTCAATGGTGCAAACCAGAGAGTGGAGTGCAGTTTCCACTGATTTACCTTTTGTATAGGCATGTTGCGCCGTTGAGATCAGACTAGGTTTAATTTCTTGTCTTAAGTGTATGTCAATCATTCTTTCCAGTGTTTTAAGGAGGAAGGATGATAGACTAATAGGTCTTAAATCTTTTGGATTTACATGGGAGCTTTTGCCGTCTTTAGGTATAAAGACGACCCTAGCTTCTCTCCAGGCTTTGGGAATATATGCATAGCTGATACATCCTTTCATGATCATCTCTAAGTTATAGATGATAATGTCTGAAACTTGTTGCAGCTCCGCAGGGATGATTCCGTCAGGCCCTGGTGATTTATAAGGGTCAAAGCTGTTTATTGCCCATAACAGTAGGGTAAACGCACTAGTAGCCGGACAGTGTTAGTACCCGGACACATTGACCTTTTTTTGCGATTAATAGATGCATCACACAAAAAAATCCACAAACAACAACATACATGGGTCCTTCAATGTGTCCTATACCTGCATGCAAAGTTTCAGGTACTCTAAATGCGTACTTTAGGAACTACGCATCATTTTATTGTTTAAGGTTTGAAGATGCGGCCTCGTTGTCGATTTAGGTAAGAAAAAAATAGTGGGAACAGTTTTTAGTAGTAAGCAATTTAACAAGTAATCGTTAATTTATTGTAATGGAAAGACATTGGTTTCGTTGGAAATATGATTAACTAAAACAATTTGCAAAAAAAAACCAAATTTAATAAAATCTTTGCCATTATTTGTGGTGTCCGGGAACTAATACCAAAATTGAATATGTTTTTCAGTACCCAGACATGCTGTCCGGGTACTAACACAGTGCGATTATCATGCATGTTCAGTACCCGGACAATGGTTGTTTCTTAAAATAATTGTGTATGGATACTGAAACAAAAGCGTTCGGATACTAGATCAGTCATTTTAAGAGACTTAATCATTGAGAGATTTAATCATTTTAAGAGACAAGCCCTGTATGGATACAAAAAATGTGCGCTTGTCTTATATTTTCAGTACGCAGACATGGCTTGTCTCTTAAAATGATTGTGTCTGGGTACTAAAACAAAGGCGTCCGGGTACTAAACTTTGCTGTCCGGGTACTAACGCAAATGGAACTTTTCTGAATTGTTATTTTATTTATTTTAACAATGATCTCTTTGCAATTTACTTGAACGCCATATTATTGAGAAATGTCTATATTCTTACAATCAATAAAAGTTTTCGCTGTAGCATTTATGGTTACAAAATGGTTTGAAGTCAAAGTTGAGAAAAAAGTTAAGTGTCCGGGTACTAGTGCGTTTACCCTATATCTTTCGAGATAAAACCTTTACCTGATTGGTTTGCGAGTCGAGGCAAGTGCTCCTCGTCTGTTATTGTCAACGAGCTACCAGGGAAATGAGTATCCAGTAGCAAGTTTAATGTTTCTTCAAATGAATTGGTCCAGTTGCCGTTTTCATCTTTTATAGAACTTGGCATGTTTGGACTCGTTGATAGGATTTTCCTAAGTCTAGATGCCTCTGAGGAGTCTTCAATCTTATTGCAGAATTCTTTCCAAGAGGATCTTTTGCTTATTCGTAACCTCTTTTTGTAAATCCTAAGGGATTCCTTATATAGATCCCAATCTATGGGATTTCTGGAAGACTTGGCTCGATTGAAAAGCTTCGCACAACTTTTCTTGAGCGGTTCTAGCTCCTTGGTCCACCAGTGTGGTTTCTTCTTCCCTCTTACTATGGTAAGAGGACAGGAGTTACACAAGGCATGGTTAAGAGCACTAGTTAGATCGTCGACTTTGCTGTCAAGATCCTTGGGGTTTGAAGGGAAGCTATTGTCATTGTAGTTGTAACAATTTTTGAAGATTTCCCTGAATTTTACCCAGTCAGTTTTCCTATAATTACGGAAGCCTATGGGTTTTGGTGTGTCATCTGTTAGACTAAATTGGATGTATCTGTGATCAGAGAAGGAGTGATCCTTAGATACAGCCCAATTTTTAATCTTGTTATAGATTGATTGAGATACAAAGGTAACATCTAAAACCTCTTGTCTGTTTTTTGTGACAAAGGTTGGTTCGTTACCGATATTGCATATAAGAAGGTTAGTACTTAGTATAAAATTAAAAAGAGACTCACCTCTTTCATTTACGTCCGTACTCCCCCATACTACGTGATGTGCGTTGACGTCACTTCCTATTATGAGATCCGCTTTGAGCTTTGTTGCGCTTTTTATTACGCGCTCGAGCGTCTCTCCTGGTAGCGGCCCCGGTTGGTCATGGCCTAGATAGGCGGACGTGAGCCAGTAAGTCCCACTGTTGGTCTGCAGTTTAACTGTTGTGGTGTCGCAATTGCTGTAATTAGGTAGTAAAAATACGTTAAGTGTTTTCTTTGCCAGTATGCAGGATCTTGGTTCACCTTTGTCCGTCACATACAGCAGAGAATAATCTTTCGTCCTGAGTCCTTTTACCACGGATTTATTTATCCATGGTTCCTGGATCAGGACTATATCCTCGCCGGACTTGCTTAGTCGGAGAAGGAGTCCGGCTGAGGCTTTGATGGAGTGTTGGAGATTAATCTGAAGTATTTGCAGCATTGCTACAATCATCCAGCTTAATCTCCAACACTGTAGCATTAAGGTCCTCCATATCTGAGGCGGAGTCTAGCAACTCATCCTCAGAAAGGAGAACCCCAAGCATTTCATCGTCGGAGTCTAAGACTCCACCTTTGTTGTTATCGTCCTTATCGGACGATTTGTTGTCTATTGCGTCTTGTTCAGACACTATTGTTGTAGTCTTTTCGACCAGTTTCGAGCAAGACAGCTGTTCCAAAGAGTCAGAGCAACTTACCGCGTCTGTCTCCATGATGGAAGATTCGACGCTCGCAGTGGACTCCTTGGCTTCGGATTCAGCCGCTTGCTTTGGAAGCTTTGCAGCGTCCTCATCTTTTTTGTATATTTTCAGCACTAGGTTGTCAAACCCGTACTGAATAACACCCCCGCGTGCCGCCAGGGGTTCTAATGACTCCTTATTCAAGATAACAAGAGCCGACCGATAACGACCCACCGACTGTTTTTCAATCACCGGAACCGTCCAATCGTGAGTGGGCAGATCCGGGTTGCTGTATTTAATCAGCTGGAGAACCATCTCCCGCGATTCATGTAGGGCCGGTACCAAGGCACGAGCTCTCGGTCTGCTTGGGATATCCTCCCTTGCCACAACCTCTAGCTTAGCACCTGGCCAGATCTCACCTAAACCGCTGACAGCAAGTTTATATAGGTGAAGCGATCTCTGGTCTTGGCAGGCGATCAGCTTGACGCGGTTTTGATGCCAGCCAGCGTCGCTAATTCTTGGGAGGGGTCCCGGATTCGCCTCGATAACAGGTATAAACCTGAAAGCGAGGTGAGCCTTGACGTCCGCCCACCTGTCGGCAGAGATGTTTCCATCCATATTGCTCCCGTCGATGACCGCGACAACAATCTGTCCCTTTACCACGTCACCAAAGGATTGCCCCGGCACCAGTGTCGATGGAACGCTAACCCCGACTCTTGGCTTTTTTGGTTGAGGTTTTTCAACCTCAAACGACCTGTTTCGCTTCGACGTTGAGTCTTGGCTGGTCTCTTCTGCAATTTTACTTGCCCACTTCAATCTTTCAACCTCACCCTGGGTTCTCTCCACTGCGGGTTTACAACCCACCGTTTCAATTACCCTTCTGGCTTGGCGACGTATCTGAGCGGGCGTTTTTTTGATCTGAGTCCCCCCCTTGGCCGAGCTGGAGTTGTTAATCACCTCTCCTGCTCCACCAGTTGGAGGATTCATTGTACTCGACGAGGGTACGTACCGACCCGCAGAGGTAGGGTTGCTATTCGCCTCTCCAACCCTGCCAGTCTGAACGGCCTTCCTCGTGTCCTTTATTTTAAGGGCATTCAAGGTGGAGACGGAGTCGTTGATCACCCCTCCATTTCCCCTTTTTGTTAATTTCACCTCGTCCTGTTTTGATGATGGCACCAAAGCAGGCGAATTGCTTTCAAAGCTAATATTGGGGACTTCATCCCCACTATTAGCAGTGGCGGTCCGTTTGCCCTCCGATTCACTGGCTAGAACTAGCTTTGCAGCATGTTCTTGACCAGTTTCCAGCGGGCTGTGCTGCTCGCCAGAGTCGGGATTCTTGGTTCCCACTGCACAGACCTGAACTGGCTTTGCAGCTGGTTCAGAGCCTGTGTGCGAACCTAGTATCCCACTGGTGGAAGGTTTGACCGTTGGCTCACATTCCTGCTTCGACTTTTCAGCCAAATCGGAGAATGTGTACAACTTTCGTTGCCTCCCCCCAGTTTTCTTTTTCGTCTTTTTATTCGTTTTTTTGTCTGTTTGTTTGTTTGTTCGTTTGTTTGTTTTTAGAAATTCCATAGAAGGTCCCACGAGTAACTCCGGAAGGAAAAGGTCAGCCCCGGCAGAGCCGTGTACCGGGGTAAGGCTAGTCTATTCTGGACCCTGCCAAGCATCCAGACAAATAAAGTACGGACAAATAAAGTACGTAAATAAATAAATAACATAAATCTTTGATATTACGTGTTAACATAAACCTAATATACTTACTAGCTAATATCACCATAAAATAAATACTTAACCTAGGGTTGTAAATATCACATAAGAATACTTAAATTACTAGATAAATAAACTATATACTTAAGACTAGGTTTAATAAATACTTACTAACTATTCTATAGGTGTAAATAAAAATATATTGTAACGTGAACCCAACATTTAATACCAATTTCCTAATCGAAAACGTTCAACCGAAAACACATCTGGGAGCACTGGTGTAAGTGTAGAAATTTTGAAGGAGAGAAAATGTTTGACAGCCAAAATAGTGTAGAGTGGAGACAATGTAGAAGTTACTGGAGAGTTCTAGATGAAATGTCATTCGATATAAATAGCCCGCCCGAGGCAACCAGAGGGCAGTTTTGATTATAGAGTGATAAAGTGAAGAGTAAATTGTCTACAAGTGATAGTCCAAAAGTCGAGTTGAGATCGAATAAAGTTTAGAAACTGAATAAAAGTGGTTGAAATAAATTGAAAAGTGAAGTTTTATTTTGCGAGTTGACTAGTGAAGTGTAAAAAAAAAGTAAAAAGAAAAATAAAAACAATATACAGTGAAAATGGGTAAGTTGTTAGAAGAGCTCAACTGCATTGAGCTTAAAAGTGAGTTAGGTAAGCGAAATCTTTCTAGAGCGGGATCGAAAAATGAGCTCCACCTGCGCTTGCGTAACTATTTGGAGCAGAAAGGGGAAGACGTAAACACTTTTGTTCTTGAAACAGAAGTGGAAGAAGAGGAAGTTAATGAAAGTGTAGATTTTTCTAGTATGATGAGACTTTTGTTAGAAAAACGAAACGAGCAAAAGAAGGAACAGCAGAATAGTCTGGAACAGCTTGAAAAACAACGAAACGAACAAAAGAAGCTGATTGAAGAACAACCAAACGAGCAAAAGAAGGAACAGCAGATTGTTCTCGAAAGACTCGAAGTACAACAAAAGAATCTGGAAGAGCAACGAAACGAGCAAAAGAAGCTGATTGAAGAACAACGAAACGAACAAAAGAAAGAACAACAGAATATTCTCGAAAGACTCGAGGCGCAACAGAATGTTTTGGAAGGCCAGAAAAACATTCTAGAAGGCAAATTGGGCAACATTGAGAAAAATGTATGTGCCCTTGACGAACGAGTTGAAGGTGTGGAAAAACAGCTTTATGTTGTAGAGAATCGTTTGGAAAGCCGATGCGATAAACAGTTCTCTGTTCTGTTCAAGGAATTAGACCAGATCCGGAAAATCAAAATTCGAGAGTCTGCTGGGGAGTTTGCAAAGAAAAAGGAGATGAAACCCCCAACATTTGATGGACAGTCTTCTTGGCCAGTCCACAAGAGACAATTTGAGGCAGCCGCGACAACAAATGGCTGGGATGACGAAGACAAGTACATTGCACTGACTCTTGCTCTTAGAGGACCAGCAGCTGAATTACTTCAAACAGTTCCAGCTGGTAAGTGCGGCGATTTCAATTCGCTCGTGGCAGCTATAGATAAACGCTTTGGAGATAGCCACTTGAAAGAAGTCTTCCGAGTCCAACTCAATAACAGAGTCCAGAAAAGGTTCACCTGGCATACCCGGATGCTGGAGAAGAAATCATCAACCAGCTTGCTGTTGAGTCCTTCGTTCGTGCCATTTCCGATATACATCTTCAGAGGTCTGTGCGAACCGCTAGAACACGTACTCTTTCCGAAACTTTAGCATTCGCATTGACAATTGAAGCAGCAGAACAGGCTTCTCAGGGAGTACATCGACTTAGAGAGGCCTTAGTCGAAGAATGCTTGTGCCAAAGAGCTGAAATGCCAAAGAACCGGAGCGGACTAGCAAGATGTTGGAACTGCAACAAGACTGGGCACTTACAGCGTCAATGCCGACTACCACCAAACAAAGCCGGTTGTCAACATTGTGGAAGCAAGAGATCCAACCCAGAGCAAGGTAACAACAACACCAGCGTTGCCCATCAATCCGTTTCCCATCAGGGAAACGAGTAAGAACCAACTTCGAGCGGCAGAGGCTGGTTTCTTGTATCGATGGCCCCAGAACCACCATCCAGGTCTCCCAGACCAAACGAGACAACAAGAGTCAAGAGACTACTATTGACGGGAACAAACATGTGGCTACCATCGACACCGGTGCCCCAGCATCCATAGTACGTCGAGACCTGGTAAAGACGACGTGGCTTCATAACACCAATAGCTACCGTCTAAGAACCGCAACGTGAGAAGCAGCAAGAGTATACGGAGAAGTGAGTCTTAAGATCCGACTGGCCGATCTAGTGTTTACTCATCAATTCCTGGTGGCAGATATATGTGACTAGTGCATCATTGGAATCGACTTTATGAAACAGCACGGAGTTATTTTGAACATCGGTAATCAGGTTTTGAAGTACCAAAATAAGGAACTTCCAATTACCTATTCGAACGAAAGTACGTCGACACTGAGGACTGTCATCACGAAAGATCTGATTCTGCCTCCTTCTTCTGAAGTGTTCGTTTGGACAAAATTGGAAGGTGAGTTTGGAAGCCTTCGATACCTCATGGTGGAACCAGACCCAGAGTGTTCCTCCCAAAGCGTCATCATTGGGAAAGCACTGATAGCACCGAAAACAAAATGGTCCCCGTACGATTACTTAACAGCAGACCGTACGATGTAAGGTTGAAGAAAGGAGAAGTCGTTGGACGTTGCGAATCGGTTGCAACAATTACGAAGATCACAGACGAAGCCCCGAGAAAAACTATAACTTCGGAGGAGCTCAAAACCATCAGAGCTAAAATACTGAATTCATCCAACCTTGATCGCCAACAAACAAGGATAGCTGAAAATCTCCTGCAAGAGTACACTGACATCTTCGCATCGCAAAAGGGACAATATGTCAATATGGTAGGACACAGTTCGTGCAGGATCGCATCAACACAGGAGATGCAAGACCGATTCGTCAACCCGCAAGACGTCTTCCACTGGCCAAACAAGGTGAGGTTGAGGAAATGATAACAGCGATGAAGAAGGACGGTCTTATCGAAAATTCCAAAAGTCCTTGGGCGTCACCAGTGGTGCTAGTGAAAAAGAAAGACGGAAGCACTCGCTTTTGTGTAGACTACAGAAGGCTGAATGATGTGACTAAGAAGGACAGCTATCCCCTGCCCAGAATCAGTGATACCCTGGATGCCATGGAGGGAGCCCAGTGGTTCTCGACGCTGGACTTGAAAAGTGGATATTGATTAGTTGACATCCACCCAGATGATCGGGAAAAGACCTATGACTACCAGATTCAACACCGCAGAGGAAAGTTGCACTCAAACGCTGACGCATTATCCCGAAGACCTTGCAAAGTGGATTGCAAGCATTGTAGGTGGCAAGAAGAAAAAGGAAATATTACCGCTCAGCGACTAAGAGCTGACCCAATATGCGGATGGAGCAATGAGGAAGTGAGGACTGCTCAACAGGAGGATCCAGATATCGAACCCATTCTCGCATGGAAAGAAAATGAAGAGAAACCTGAATGGGGAGACATTTCTGACAGGAGTCCAGTTCTCAAAGCCTATTGGGCACAGTGGGACTCACTATATGTGCAAGAAGGTGTCCTCAGGTGAAGATGGGAATCCGCTGACGGTAAGTCATATGTGATGCAGCTGATCGTACCACAATCGAAAGTCAGTGAAGTTCTTCGGAGATGCACGACGGACCTTCTGAAGGCCACCTGGGAGTAAACAAAACACTGGAGAAGGTGCGGATTGCAGTAGATGTGGCTGGGCCTTTTCCATAGACCAGCGCTGGAAACAAGTACATTCTGGTTGTAATGGACTATTTGAGTAAGTGGCCTGAAGCGTATGCCATCCCAAATCAAGAGGCCAAAACGGTGGTCGACCAGATTGTGTTTAACTGGGTGAGTAGGTTTGGCGTGCCTATGGAACTCCTTTCCGACCAAGGGAGGAACTTTGAGTCAAACATCTTCCAAGGAGTGTGTGGACTACTTGGCATTAAGAAGACGAGAACCACACCGCTTCATCCACAATCTGATGGTATGGTTGAAAGATTCAACCGGACCTTGAAAGAACACCTCACCAAGGTCGTAGGCGACTACCAAAGAGACTGCTGAGATGGCCTATAGAAGTGCAGTACATACATAGCTCGACAGGACAAACACCATCTGACATCCTGTTCGGGAAAACCATGCGAACTTAAATTTGGATGCCCCACAGAGGAGCCACAGGACACGAACGAGTATGTGAACGACCTCAAGAAGAGGCTCGCTGACATCCATAAAAGAACAAGGGATCGGATGAAAGCCTACAGCGACCGGATGAAAACACGGTACGACACTAAAGCGACAACGACAGAATTCCAAGCAGGAGATCGTGTGTGGCTTTATAATCCGCATCGTCAAAAGGGATTGTCACCGAAACTTCAGCAGAACTGGGAAGGTCCTTATACTGTTATAAGGAGGGGGCAGTGTAACGTGAACCCAACATTTAATACCAATTTCCTAATCGAAAACGTTCAACCGAAAACACATCTGGGAGCACTGGTGTAAGTGTAGAAATTTTGAAGGAGAGAAAATGTTTGACATCCAAAATAGTGTAGAGTGGAGACAATGTAGAAATTACTGGAGAGTTCTAGATGAAATGTCATTCGATATAAATAGCCCGCCCGAGGCAACCAGAGGGCAGTTTTGATTATAGAATGATAAAGTGAAGAGTAAATTGTCTACAAGTGATAGTCCAAAAGTCGAGTTGAGATCGAATAAAGTTTAGAAACTGAATAAAAGTGGTTGAAATAAATTGAAAAGTGAAGTTTTATTTTGCGAACTAAGCGCACGTTACAATATATATAAATACTCTATACGGACTCAATAATTTAACATAGATATAAATATAGATTATTTGGACGGACGTAATAAATTAACATATATACATAGGTAAATAATATAAATCTCTGGACGGACTGAAATAAATTAACATAGATAGGTAAATAGTATAAATATATCTCTAAACGGACTTAAATAAATTAACATAGATATACACATACATACACACTGACTTCTTATTATATATATAGCCATTTGTCTACCTTCCTGAGCATTAAGGTCCATTGCACCTAAGAGCTTAGAGACGGTTTTTTTTTTTATTGCACAACCCTTCTTTCGCACGTTTATTTTTTTGTCGTGATGTATATATCACAGGTGTTGTATGATTTTATCATGACTGAGTCAATATCACAGATGTTGGTGTATAGTGACTAGGTCATATCACAGGTGCTAGTTTTAGATTAGATTAGATTAGATTAGATTAGATAAATTCTTTATTTCATTAATAGTTTAACAATAGGGTTTTTCTTAAGAATAAGGACATGGCAAAACTGCCGTCTGCCTGAAATGACATTTCGTATGATTTTTAAAGAATAAAAAATAGGAAAAATGTAAAAATACTACTAAAATAAATATAAATACAATAGTTACTTGAATAGATTAAAACTTGGTATTGGCATAAATTATGCATTTTTTAATTTAAAAATGTATGAAAATAACAGTTTTCGAACAATTTGAAACTTTAATGAAAGCATTCTACCAATTTTTACATGATTTGAAACACAAAGAAAATTATTAATTAAAGTACATAGTATAGTTTGATACTTATAATTGAATAAAGTTTTCAATTTTACGTGATTTGAAACACAAAAGAATAATCAATTTTAAATGATATGTAACATCAATTTTACGTGATTTGAAACACAAACAAAAAGCAATTAAGAATATAAAACGGGATTTGTATAAAAGAAACTGCAACAACTGAAAAAGAAAATTCGCTGACTTATGGGAAACTGTTGCGTTAAATAAGCGCGTGTTTGCAAAACTTAAACAAAGTTATCCAACCCAGAGACCCATTTAAAACTTCATAAAGTCGTGATAATGACATGAAACTCTCCTGGAAATATAAACGACGAATTTCCTGTAACATTGGACAAATAGCCAAGAAGTGATAAATATCTTCTTTCTCTCTTCTGTTACAAAGACTACAATTTTGCGGTAGATCATCTCGGTATGGTATGAAGTTAAGATGTAAAATTTCAACTCTAGCTCGAAAAATTTTCCCTATTTCGACAGCTGAATATTCTCTTCGAAAATAACCTGCATCCGAAGTTATTTGGTGATTTAACTGCCTGTATATATTTCTGGATGGAGACGAATTTGCTCTAGCGAGATTTTCTATAAAAGTTTTATGGTCAACTTTTGCAATCACATCTGCAAACTGAACTGGCCCATCATCAACGTTTAACTCTGTCAAATTTAGAGAAGAGTCATGGCTTAAAGCTAGCTCATTCCATTCCCGGAAAGGAGAGGCATTGGTTTGAAGCAATTTTTTCAAAATTATTTTGTGTAGACATGTATTATTTCTTTTCATTATTTTAATAATGAAGTCTGCGTTAGCCTTTAGGTTTTGTATGTATATTGGTGTTATTCCTGACTCTACAAAAATTGCATAATTTGGGGTTGAGTTTGGTAACCGAAATAAGCGTTTGAAGAAATGTCTTTGTAGACTTTCGAAAGCTTCAAGCTTAATATATCCAAACACTTGAACACCATAGCACATACATGTATTAACCGTTGCATTAAAGACTCGGTATTTGGACTTCAAATCAATACTTTGGTTGTAAAAAAAATTTGTCCACATCATATTTAAGGCTAGTTTAGCTTGATTGCTTTTCTCATTAGCGTGTTTTACAAAGTTAAGATTGTAAGTCAACAGAACTCCCAAATACTTAAACTCTTGCACAACCTCAATGTGTGTGGAATTAAGGGACCATTTTTCTTCTGGGAGTCTTCTAGTGCTTCTCGATTCAAAAATAATAATTTTAGTTTTTTCCGTATTGATATGCGAACCCCATGTCTCACAGAAAGAGTTGAGTCTGTTTATTTGCAGCTATAGAGAAAAAGGACTGTCAGCTAGCAAAACCAAATCGTCTGCATATAGCAAGACTTTAATCAAAGTGTTAGCAAAACGAACTCCGCCAGGAAGAAGGACACTGATTTCATCGATGAACAAGGCGAAGAGTAGTGAACTGAGGACACATCCTTGCGGAACACCTGCTGTTGTTTCAAATGTGCTCGAGAACTCACACCCATCCCAAACCTTTGCATTTGACGATGACACTAGTTTGGAATACATTAGAAGAAACTTTCGCGATAGACCTAAACATAATAATTTATAGATTAAAGCCTGTCTATTGACTTTATCAAAGGCAGCTTTGAAATCGATAAAGCACGTGTACAGCTTCTTTTTATTTTCGATGAAGTTTCTTGCGATCCTGGAGATAGCAAAGATATGGTCTATGGTCGAAAACCCTGGACGGAAACCAGCTTGAAATTTACTTAAACGATTACTCCCCTCAATCCAGTTTGAAAGCCTTTCATTTAAAATTGCAGAGAAAATTTTTCTTAACGAATTTAATATCGAAATGCCTCTATAATTTTCTGCAAGATTTGCATCACCTTTTTTATATATAGCGAAAATCACGGCTGAATTAAAACTGCTAGGAACAATCGCATCTTTGTACAATCTATTAAAAAATGTAACGAGATGAGTTTTGAAGTCTGTAGTACTATTTTTATAGAACTCCGCTGGAATACCGTCTAAGCCTGGAGCTTTTTTGTTTTTCATCTTATGCAATGCTGCTTCCAATTCGGAAAGCGAAATGTCCGCGTCTAGTTCAGCAACTGCTAAGTTAGGTAATGCGTATTCAAAAGTATGAAGGTCCTCGTCAGCTGACAGTAGAGTTTTAAAATGAGCTGCTAGCGTATCAGCTTCCAAGGAGTACTTCATACTATGGGTTCGCCCACCAAGTTCACGAACAGTCTCCCAAAAAACTTTGAAGTCCTTACAATATTCTAGGCTCTTCGCTCGGTTTTTAAGATAATCAGTTCTTTTACCTGAACACATCTTTTTATATTCTTCATTAATATGAAGGTAGATGTTCTTAAAAAACTGGGAGTTCGTTGATCTGAAAAGCTTCAGATATGTAAAAGAAAGCTTTCGGAGCTCTCTGCAGTCTTTATCAAACCATTTGTTAACAGGTAGAAACGTATTTGCACTCATGAACGCGAAGGGAGCTGAAGTTTTAATAACTCGAGTTAAATTTTCACACGTCTCCTCAATCGTGTTAGATGATTGATGTCGCAAGAATTGGGAGTGGTGGTTTAAAAGTCTTTTATAAAGAGGTGCATTTTTATCTGACCATCTTAGTTTATTCGGATCGGAAGAACTACCTTGCACGACCGTTTCGTTAAATTTCAATTTGACAACTATTGGAAAGTGACCCGAGAAGTTAACCAAAGCAACTTCGAAATCTTCGAACGCATTCAAAAAATTGTCCGTCAACGCAGCAAAATCAATAACTGATTGCCCCTGACCACTAACAAATGTAAAATCACCTGAGGCATCACTATTTGAAGCCCCATTGATTGAATAAAACCTCGGTTTGTAAAGTCGAAGTAATACTGATTTATTTCACTATGTTACTTCTATATATATACAATTTTCTATATTCTTATCTTTCTATTCTTAATATCTATGTTGTTTACTTAGGTTAATGCACATAGTTTTTCTGTAGATAACCGTCAGTGTATGCTTAGGTTGTTCTGTGTTATCTTGTTTCACATACACATGGGGTTATCTATAGATTGGTTAAATGTTTATGTTCATGTTTGAACATTCTGCGGGCCAACAGAAAGTGCTAAAATTCTTTTTCTGAATATTATGCCTCGTATTAAATAAACTACTAAAATAATTACCAAAATGCAACTTAACATTAATCCACTGTGACCGCTTATGTGGTGAAAGTCCAAGGCCTTAAGGTGAATGTTTTCCTTCTTGAACCTTTCCAAATCCCGTTGAATTTTGAGTGGATGGGCGTTGTACTATTCGGGTAGGCTCTGATTGGTGCTAACTTGGTGGCGCCCAGATGCTGTAACTTATAGTACACGTCAACTGTGCTTACTATACCTCCAAGCGGTATCCACTGGGACCTGGGATGCTCCGTCCAGAGCTGACCTGCTAAACTAGTAAGTGCGAGTGTTGAGATAAGGGAATCCGGAACAAAGAATTGTGATCGATCAACACTATAATTGCTCTGCGAACAATGACTGACTGCACGAATCTCAGTGGTCTACGAGAGCTTTCGTGTAAATGTCCCAGCGGATGAATTCGAAGGACAGAATCAACGGTGGACTTCAGCAGCCATAAAAGCAGAAACCCCTGAAGGAGCTACTCCAACATATTTGGTTTAAAGGTCTTTCAGGGTCTTTCAATACTAGGACAGGGTATTGAAGTAGAGATGGTGGCGGATGAGCTCCTGGTGAGTCAACGGCAGCACTCACACCCCTGCAGCAGGGTACTGACACTGGATATTCCAGCCCTTTGTGTCCGAAGGGATCCAAAAGGACCTGGCCCTCCAGGTTGGGGGTTGTGCGTAGGGTTAACTACCCTACCACGGAAAAAATAATTTGTTCCGAAACAACAAACAGCCTCGGATAACGATAATGATTTCAAAGTTGACGACCCATGCAAACGAAAAAAGGACAACGACCTCCGGATCTGCACTTGGAACGTAAGATCTCTTTACGGACTAGGTGCAGCTGGAGAATTAGCGGACGCCCTGGACTGCTGCAAAGCAGACATAACCGCCATCCAAGAAGTGCGATGGAGTGGACCGGGCATAAAGAAGATGAAAAACTGTGACATATACTATGGCGACTGCTACAGACAACAGAAACAGCGTTTAATATTTGGGTGTGGATTTGTCGTTAGAGGAAGACTCAGGGATAAGGTGATTAGCCAAAATCCAGTCAATGAGCTTATAATGACCATTCGCATCAGGGCTAAATTTGCCAACATTAGACTTATATGCGCCCACGCCCCCACAGAAGAGAAAGACGACGATTCCAAAGACTGTTTCTACGAGCTCCTCGAAGAAACATATGAGCAATGCCCTAGATACGACGTGAAAATCGTTCTTGGCGATTTCAACGCAAAACTAGGGAAGGAGGACATCTTTGGAAACACAATCGGTAAGCATAGCCTCCACGACAAAACCTCCGAAAACGGATTGAGGCTAATCGATTTTGCTGCGGGGCTAAATCTTGTTGTAAGTAGTACACGCTTCCCGCATCTCAAAATTCATAAAGGCACATGGCGATCCCCAGATCAATTAACCGTCAACCAAATTGACCATGTTGCGGTCGACGCAAGGCACTCTTCCAGTGTGCTAGATGTCCGAACTTTCCGAGGGGCCAACTTTGACTCGGACCACTACCTTGTTGTAGCCAAGGTACGAATGAGGATATCTTGTTCACGACCAGCACGAACTAACGCTGTGAAGAGATATGACGTCGGAAAGCGACAATCGCAAGAGATTGCCAATGCCTTTTCCAATCGAGTGTCCCTTCAATTATCCTTGAATCCCATGCCGCCAGCATTAAACATTGAAGACCAGTGGCAGCAATGCCAAGAAGCTATCAGAACCGCTGCCTCTGAGATTCTGGGTTTCACTCGGCCACCAACACGAAATCCATGGTTCGATGAAGAATGTAGGCAGGCAAATGCAGCCAAGCAAAGAGCACGACAAATGCTTTTGCAAACACGAACGAGGGCTGCTCACGATCGGTATAACGAGATTTACAAGGAGAGAAGAAGGGAAGAACACCGACTTCTCAAAAAGAAAAAGAAGCAGCATGAGAAGCGCTCGTTTGAGGAAATAGAGAGGTGCCATGACAGGAACGAGACTCGGAAGTTTTACCAAAAGGTAAAAAGATCCTGCCAGGGTGGCAAACCCCGAACTCAAGCCTGTAAAGACCAGCAGGGAAACATAGTTATAGAGTCACAGTCGCTACTGAGGATCTGGAAAGATCATTTCTGCAGACTGCTTAACGGCGAAGAGGACACAAATTCCGCTGTCAGGCAGACTGCCCCATTCAGCCTGGACGATGATCAAGAATGCCGTCCTCCCGACCTAGAAGAAGTTAAGCTTGCTATATGCAAACTTAAATCAAATAAGACTGCAGGTGCAGATGGCCTTGATGCCGAACTTTTCAAGGCAGCTGGAGATCAGTTGGAAAGGAGCATGCACCAGCTGATCTGCATGATATGGTCGAAAGAAAGCATGCCCGATGAATGGAACCTCAGTATCGTATGCCCGATCCTAAAGAAAGGAGACCCTCACAACTGCGCCAATTATAGAGGGATAAGCCTCCTTAACGTCGCTTATAAGATCTTGTCTGCTGTAATACGTCTGAAACCCCACGTCAACAACTTGATAGGTCCTTATCAATGTGGTTTTAGACCGGAGAAGTCCACAATAGACCAAATTTTCACATTACGGCAGATCTTGGAAAAAACCCGAGAACACAATATCGATATTCACCATCTTTTTATCGATTTCAAGGCCGCGTATGACAGTATCTACAGAGACGAGCTGTACAGAGCCATGTCTAGTTTCGGCATCCCTGCAAAACTCGTACGACTATGCAGGATGACTTTGGAGAATTCACGCTGCTCCGTCAAGGTCGGTAAAGAACTCACCGAGACCTTTGATGTCGAAAAAGGTTTTAGGCAAGGCGATAAACTGTCATGCGATTTCTTCAACATCATACTTGAACAGATTGTAATAAAGTCCAACGTCAACACCAGAGGAACAATTTTTCAAAAGTCTGTGCAATTGCTCGCATATGCAGACGATATTGACGTAATGGGAAGGAAAAAGCGTGATGTCATAGGTGCTTTTGCGAGTATTGAAACAGAAGCGGCAAAAATGGGTTTGATGGTTAATGAGGGCAAAACAAAGTATATGCTGTCATCAAACAAGGACACAGAACATCGACGAATTGGACAAAACGTCACAATAGACAGACATAACTTCGAGGTAGTACAGGACTTCGTCTACCTAGGATCCGCTGTAGACACGGAAAACAACATCAGTGCGGAGATCAAACGGAGAATAACTCTTGCCAACCGTTGCTTCTTTGGGTTAAGAAGGCAATTGAGAAACAAAACCCTCTCCAGAAAAACCAAGGTAACCTTATATAAGACCTTAATCATCCCAGTCCTGCTGTACGGCGCGGAAGCATGGACCTTATCGAAAGCGGATGAGGAAACCCTTGGGCGTTTCGAAAGAAAAATTCTCCGAATGATCTTTGGTCCCGTATGCGAAGGCAATGTGTGGAGAAGAAGATACAACAACGAGCTGTATGAGCTGTACCGCGACATGGGCATAGCCAGAAGAGTACGCATCGCGAGGCTACGACGGTTGGGCCATGTTGAGTGGATGGACCCAAACGCTCCGGCTCGTCGGGTGTTCGAAAGCACATTGCAGGGAAATCGCGGAAGGGGAAGACCTCGTCTTAGGTGGCGCAATCAAGTGGAGGATGACCTCAACCGACTTGGAGTGCGAAACTGGAGAGAGCTCGCCTGAAATAGAAGTCGTTATCGAAGGATGTTGGTTGAGGCCCAGGTTCACCCCGAACTGTAATGCCCACCTAAGTAAGTAAGTAAGTTGAATTTTGAGTAGTTCATTCTTGTTGTTTATTATAGTTGCCTGTATAGGTTTGATTCTTTCCTCTGCAACGACGTCCAGTGCCTTCGTCCATATCATCTGTTCCTCGAAATGGCTGATGGTTTCAGATTTGACTTGTTGCGGTGAAGTAAGGAAACCTCCGTTGTATCTAACCGTGCATTGTGGCCTTAATGTTAGCAGCCCTTGTGCTGGAAGCTTAACCAATTTGTGCTCCGAGTTTCCACAGCTTACATGAATAGCCGTGGTCGTAAATTGCTTAAACAACCATGTATTTGGTTTAGTCAACTGAATCCATTTGTCTTGCTGACTCACTCGTTCAAAATTACAGCTTGTTGTTTTCGTTTTCTTTATTGGTGATATCTCACATGAACCATCTGCTGCTGTTTTCCATGGCCAATTACCATGGCAAATATAGTGCGTTTCTTCGTTTTTTACACAGAGATTTAGTTGTGCCTGACTCATTAGATTGTATGCGTCTAATTGGAAGTTGAACACAAGTATTTCGGTGTATATTTTTGGTGTCACAATAATATCTCCCTGACGTATTGGCACGTCAATTACCCGAAAAACGTCCGATGCTTCTGAGTGAAGTAGTGGAATCTCCGCGTCTATTACTAACCGCCGGCCAAGTATGAATCCCCTCGCTTTCATTTGGCGAAATGTTTCTTTCAATTCATTTTTTGTACCATCGCCAGGTAAACGAAATTTCCCTAAGATTTTATTCCGAATTTTGTGAATCTCTTCTTGTAGTTGGGACGGTTTCAATAATAACGGATTTATATGGTGATTATTTACATCAATGAGGATGCTTATAACTGCCTTTTGCACTTCATTACATTCACTTAACATTGCATCAAATTGCATTGCTGCTAACTGAACTATCATTCCTGCTTTGTATGCATTATGAGCTTGAAGTGTCGTATTGCGTAGTTCATTAATTTGACCATTAATTCTTATAAATTGGTCGTTTACTTCTTCTGTCGTTTTCTTTAAGACATTAACTGTAGCATTTACCAGTGATGTTTGCCTCTTGTTTAAGCCATCCAGTTCATGTTGGTTGTCCAAAAGATTTTTCATGTTTTCTTCTAAGGATTCTCTATCATCACTGTCCATGATACCGAATAATATGTGGTAGAGTGAACCAACAAATTCAAGTGGAGCTCTTTTTACCCTGTTGGTTATTATTAATAGTTCGTTATTTTCAGCCAGTACTTCATATCTTCTCTTTAAGTTTGCTGTTATTAAACTGCACTGCTCGCTGAAGTAGAATATTTTGGAACACTTGTCTTGTAGTTTAGTTATGTAGCTTGAAATATTATTGGTTTCTTCAATATATGAATCTAAGTCGTAGTAAATTACAAGTCTCCATTTTGATGCCACGACATCCATTTTTCCGATTGGGTCTAAGTAAATTCCCACATTTTCGTCTAAGTTTCTAATTGTTATCTCAGGTGTTGTGCTCATATTGGTTGCTGAACTCTTTGCTCGTCCAAATGCAGTTAATACTAATAACATCAACATCAAAAATTTAATTCCATTCATTTGTGTGTTTTTTGATCCATTATATACTTTTAAACGGGTGAGCTGGCATGTTTGCTGTGAGATGTTACTTTCCGATTCTTCTTCAGACGTCTCAATTGGACATAATTTATGTATTGGTCTTTTGTAGAGTCCGTCCTTTGTTTTTACTGTAACTACTCGCACATTGCCGTCTGACCCTTTGTGGACTTCAACAACGCGTCCCATGGGCCACCTCGACGGTTGGGTATTTTAGCTTTTTATAATAACGATTGCACCTTCCTCCAGATTCTTCTTTTCAGATTTCCACTTGGTACGTTTTTGAAGAGACACCAAGTATTCGTCCTTCCATTTTTGCCAAAAGTCGCGTTTTAATTTTTGCACCAGTTTCCAGCGATCTAAGAACCCAATTTTTTCAAGTTCTCCTGATTCAGGAGAATCCAATAAGGGACGTCCCACCAAAAAATGTCCAGGTGATAATACATCAATGCTGTCTATGTCATTACCCATCGCACACAAGGGACGTGAGTTTAGTGTTGCTTCTATCTGACATAGCAATGTTGTCATCTCTTCAAATGTTAATTTAGATTCTCCCATTATTCGTTTCAAATGGTGTTTCATCGATTTGACGGCTGCTTCCCAAAGCCCTCCAAAGTGAGGACTTGCGGGTGGGATGAAATGCCATTCCACCTTGTCTTCAGCTAACCTTGAAGCGAGTGACGCGTTGTTTTTGATGGCGTTCTTGAATTCCTGATCTAAACATCGATTCGCTCCAATGAAATTAGACCCATTGTCTGAATATATATGAGCACTTTTGCCACGCCTTGCAAAAAATCTTCTTAGTGCTGCCCTGAATGCTTCTGTTGTATGGTCACTAACTGGTTCTAAATGAACGGCTTTAGTAGCCACGCATACAAAAACTGCAATGTAGCCCTTGTACGCTTTCTGTCCTCGACCTCTTGATGTTCGCATCAATATTGGTCCAGCATAGTCGATCCCAACATGTTGAAATGGTGGAGAAACTGTAGTTCTTTGCTTTGGTAGATCTCCCATTATTTGGTTCGCACTGCTACTGTTGTATCGAATACAAACTGGACAACTACGACAACATCTTCTTATTAGTGTTTTGATACCAATTATGTAGTATCTTCTTTTAATATAGGCTTCCATCACCGAATTTCCACCATGTAGTGTGGCTGCATGTGCTTCTTTAACGATCAAACTGGCTAGTTTGCATTTATCCAGTATTATTGGGTGTTTCTGGTTCAAAGGCAACTTTGCATACTTAAGCCTTCCACCCACTCTTAAGATTCCTTCATCATCTTGGTAAGGTTTCATTTGAATTATTTTGCTGTTTAAAGGAACGTCTTTTTTGTTTTCAATTTTTTGTAATTCATTGCAAAATTGAATTTTTTGCTGTTGTTTGATGATCAGAATTCTCGCCTGCGACAGTTCGGATACAGTTATTGATCCTGGCGTTATTTGTTTGTATCGAAACCACCAAATAAAACGAAGCACATATGCAACACTTTTCTCAATTTTGTTGATGTTCGATAATCGTTCGATTAAATTCGATACAAAATGTTTCTTGCATTGTAATGTTGACATCATTCTTTGATCTGTTGATGGTGCCAGGTGTTGCTGTTGCGGCCAATGGTGTTTTGATTGTTTCAGCCACTACCTTTCCACCATAGTTCGTGACCAGCAATTTTTGAAGGGCATATGCCACGTGATGCAACATCGGCTGGGTTGTCTTTCGAATTTATATGCAGCCAATCGATGTTATCCATTAGACTCTTGATGTCAGCTACTCTGCTTCGTATAAACTTCTCTTTGCTCTTGTTGTTTCTTATCCACCACAAGGTAATAGTGGAATCACTCCACCCATAGTATTTTGTATCATTTGAGAAATATTTTTTTATCTTGTTGAGTAACCTTGCAAGTAGTTGAGCTGCACATAACTCTAATTTGGGAAGAGTTTTTTTATTTTTGATGGGTGCCACCATGGTTTTGGCTGTTAGTATTTTAATTGTCATATTTGTTTTAACGTATATGACAGCTGCATATGCTTTTTCTGAAGCATCCGCAAATCCATGTATTTCTATTGGACCTGCTTCGTCATTAACGGCCATATTATTCACTCAATAAATTTAAATCCAATAGAAATAAACCCAGTTGTCAAAATTTGATCCCAGGTTTATATGTTGATCCCGGATTTAAAATAAACCCAGTTGTCAAAGTGACAAACGTCAAATCGTTGAAAGTGCTGAAAGTATTGTATTTATAATCAATTTAAGTATGATTAAAATATATTCAAACACTTCAAAATTATACTGATATTGTCTTTTTATTTTTTAATTAATATTTCCAGCAAAATGTTTCGGCATTGCGGATGAACAAACTACGCGAAGGCACCGCACCTGATATTACCAACGAGGATTACTTCCCAACTCTTGGCGCCGCACGACCCGAGGAGCAAAAGAAAAAGAAGAACTAACATCTACAGACTGTGGTGCTGCTTTTGTGCTCCCCTTCGTCCAAGGAAAACAAAATTTCTCGTCTACATTATGTTCATTTCATTTATTAAACAATAAACATTACATAAAAAAAGATTATGTAGAAATGCCTTTTGGCCAAATTAAAATCAAGAGCTTTTATGATTTTTATTTCCATTTCTAAAACCTGGTTCTTTGTGTAGGTATCATCGGTTATATAAATAAAATCACCAATCGCCGGTGGAAAAAGCTCTTCGTATTTTGAGGCCACAAACAGTGCCGTAACACCAACCATTTGCAGGTGTTGGCGCGAGGTAGTTTTCACAGCTTGCAAGTACCTGTCGATTATTGCCACACACATGTGACGGACAAAATAAATTGTTTACCTGCATTAATTTCACTACGGAATATTTTTATTTTCCTCTTTATACAATTGCTTTGGGTTTTTAACAAATATTTTTAGCGTTTTTTTGTGCGAATTTGGCAAAAAAAAGATCATTTGTTGACTGCCACTCTGTCTAGAACTACCTGTTGAGTTTTCATGATGTTCTGGAGGTGGTGTGGGCGTAGGAGAATCATGATTAGGCTGCGATAGCCTTTGTTCATCATGTTCATAGCAGGCTGGTTTTGGTGAGGTTGTCTGGTGTAAATAATGAAACCCAGAAGAAGCGTCAATACTGTTATCATGTATATGAATATGAATCCCAATTGGCTGCAATGTTTTCGTTCATGTAGAAGATGAATTTGTATGGAGAATATAAAAAATAAAAATTATTTATTTGCAATGCAACTTATAAGCTTCTCTACTTACATCTTTAAGTGCCTCAAGTTGTGCAATGAATTGTAGCTCCAATCGAGAGAAAAGCAGCATTACTTTGCAAGACGGCTGACGGCTACTTTGAAGCACTGCCATCGGCGTCGTATTGCGTTTTGCGAGTTATTGAACCGGACGGGAGTTGCTCGAATGTAGTTCCAAGTAAACAAAACATTGTCAAGCTGAGCATCCCAGTGTGATGAATCGTGGAGCTTCTGTGTGTGATTGATTATTATAGCTGCTTTGAATGCTGATATATATCCATGACCACCTTGGCATAGGCGAAACTGTCTGTTTTCTTGCACAACCGTGATGTTGGTGGATTCTTGAAAATGTTTCGTTTCAATTCGTCTTCCAAATACCTAAAAAAAAAATTCACATTCTAGTTTTTATAACTTCAAAATTGCTCATTTTTTACCAAATAACCGGGGTGGAAGATTCACTGCGAATTAGTTTGGTTGCGTTGTGGTTTTGCAGGGATCCAGGGAGGATTTTTTGATGGCCGACTTTCATTCTCTGTGACAACTATTGAAAGAGATACCGTGAAGTTAGATGGAACGTGTTCCTGATCGGGTAGCTCATCCAGATCGTTTGTTGTTGAATTATCACAATACTTTTTGGGATCTGCTGTCAAGAAACCATACATATCTTCGGCCACTGAAAACATTCCATGCAAGTGTGGAGCCTTCGACTGGGGACAAATGTAAATAGACCCTGCTTCTACTGTTCGGATAGGTGGTGGTAGACGGGGACAGTTGCGATTGCCGAAGTTATAGATGCTAACTTTTGCAGGTGGATTGTGGATAGTAAAGTATGCATCCTAATGCCAACACATCTAACTGCGGTCCTATCACATGATTGTTCCAAGTGTCTAGCATTTCTGGAGACCTGTACATAGGTGTGGTCACAGTTGTAAGCTAAAAGAAGTAAAACAATTACAATAAATAATCTGAGAACAAAATAAAACAAATAATTTCTTTTACTTCACCTTTTACTTTTGACAGATTGGGTTAGGTTTGTTCGCGTAACATATATAAAGCACACTTTTTATGTCAAAATCTAGGTAAGTTTGCTTGATTTGGCTGAAATGTTTGTATATTCCTGTAGTATGCGAACGATCCCAAAATATCCCAAAAATACATCCGGATGTAAAAATTTGAACCCGACAACGCAATGCGGTTTAAATCCATCGGGTTTATTTGGAGTGAATAATATGGATTTGCGTTTGACAACTGGGTTTATGCGATTTTACATCCGGATGTAAATTTAAACCCGGGGTTATTGAGTGAATAATATGGCCGTATCCATCGTGGGATTTTAATTGATTTGATTTCTTGTAAGTTTTGTTGAAAGTTCATCCATTCTGCCTTCATGCTTTCATCAAGTTCATCATCCCAGTCATAGTTTGATTGCCACAATCTTTGTATGAATATTTTTGCTCTTATCGTGACTGGAGCAAGCCATCCAATAGGATCGAATATTTTTGCAATATTTGATAACACACTTCTTTTGGTTTTTGAAATGCTCATTTTAGATGAATCTATAACAAATCGGAACTCGTCTTGATCTGGATCCCAGTGAAGTCCCAATGTTTTCATAGTGTCGCCTTTTTGACATCAATTATTTTATGCTCATCATTTGACATTATGCCAATCAGCAAATTTTGATTGTTTGAAGACCATTTACGTAATTGAAAACCATCATTTGAAAGATTTTCACTCACTGCTCTTATTATGTATCTGCATTCGTCTTCGTTGTTGGCACCTGTCATTAAGTCGTCAACGTAAAATTCTTCTCTTATGATTTCTTTTATTCTGATGTCTTTTTCTTTGCATTGGTTTGCGACTTCTTGCAATGTTCGGACAGCTAAGAATGGAGCTGCTGCTGTTCCATACGTAACTGTTTTCAGTTTATATTCTCTTATATTGTCTTTTGGTTGTTCTCTCCAAAATATTCGATGATACTCTTGATGTTCTTCAGCTATGTTGATCTGCCTGTACATTTTTTCGATGTCTGCCGTAACTACATATTTCCATTGCCTCCATTTGATGATGATGTCAAAGATATCGTTTTGTAGTCTAGGGCTAATCATCATTGCGTCATTAAGGCTGTACCCGTTGGACGTCTTCGCTGAGGCATCGAATACAACTCTTGTTTTTGTTGTTAGGCTTGTATCTTTCACAACTGCATGGTGCGGTAGATAGTATTTGCCCATATTTTCGTGTTGTTTGTCTACCTTGACCATATGGCCCAGGTTTTCGTATTCTCGCATAAATTGTATGTAGTCGATTTTTATTTTGTTATTAATCTTTTTCTCAAGCTGTAAGAATCTAGCTATAGCTTGTTTTCTAGATTCTCCAAGCTCTATATCTGTTCTTAGTGGCAACATAACTACATATTTGCCATTCGCATCTCTTGTTGTTGTTTCTGCAAATGCTTGCATGCAGATGTCGTTTTCTGATATTTCATTATCTTTTTCTATTTCTTCTATCTCCCAGAACTTCTCCATTGATGACGTAACCGCTGACATGATTTTGCCACATTGTCGTTTCTGTTGTAGTGAGCCGGAAACTATCCACCCGAAAATCGTATTTTGTCCCACGATGCCATTGTGCTTCCTAACTCCTTCTTCAATTAACTTTGGATATAAGTCACTTCCAATGATAATGTCAATACGATCTTTTGTATGTAGGTTTGGATCTGCCAGAATATAGTTTTCCCACTCCTTTTTATTAAATTCAAATGATTCGTCAGGTAGTGGTTTTATGAGGGTGGGTAACACCAAAAACTCTGCCTGCATTTTGTTGTTGCTCATAAATCTTGGTCTTATCTCTAAATACACTGGATTTTGATGTACCTACTGCTGCATCTGAGAGTCCAGTTAATTCTGTACTTATTCTTTGCCTTGGCAAGGAGAGGATCTGCGCTGCTTCCTCAGATATCATTGATATTTGAGAACCTTGATCAATCAATGCCCGAAATAGACATTTTTCACCATTTGACGATTTGGCTGATATCTGTGCCTTAGCTAATATTACCTTTGGATTATCTATCTTCTTTACCATAAAGGGAAGATAATGATTTCTCTTTTTTATTGTTGTTTTCTGAGGGGTTAAATTTTTTGTGTTGACTTCCCTCGACCTTTTTTTTCGTTTGGTAGTTTTCGTTGTGTAGTAGAGTGTTGTGTGATTTATTACACTTCTTACATTTTATTTGAGAGAAACATTTGGTTTCTGCACTGTGTTTAAGACATATACTGCATATTTGCTTATTGCGTATATATGCTAATCGATTGGGTATCTCGGTGTTTAAGAATTTCTCACAATAATAAATTTGATGACCACTCTGCTTACAGAATTCACAGTTCCACTCCCTTCTGTCTGATTGGAAATTTTGTCTTTTGTATTCTTTGCTTCGAGTCATTGTTTGTTGTTGAGATTCAAGGGTTTGAAATAATTGCTCAAGAAAGTCCATAACATCCTCCAGTTTTTGTATTTGGTTTGGTTTTTTGATGTGTTGCTCATATAATTGTAAACCCTCCTTGTCAAATGTTCGAAGAAGTAGGTGAGCAAATATTTCATCGTTTTCATTCTTATCTTTGCCTATTGTCGTTGTGATGATGTAAATACATTCCTTTGCTGCATCGTGAAGCTTTTTAACACTAGAAGGTGATGTAGCGTCCATCATTGGCATGTCCAGTAAGTAATTCAATTGTGTGGAGAAATTGATTCTTTTATTTTCGTACCTTCTGACGAGAGTCTTCCATGCTTCATTATAGTTTGCCGACGATCCTTGTATGAGGCTAGCAATTGAAGTTCGAGCTTCGCCAGTTATACATGATCGCAGGTAATTTAATTTCACAGAATCTGGCATATTATTCTTATTGTGAACCAAATCTATGGACAGGTCGGAAAATATCTTCCACTCTGCAATTTTTCCATAGAATTTAGGCAGTTCAATTTTAGGACTTTTTGTAAATACATTTGCATATGGATCAGAGTTTATGCTTTCATGTTTTTCTTCCAACTTGGAAAGAAGTAATTTCACATCTTCTTCCAACTCGATTATATAATTTTCTTCTCTGAATGCCTCTTCTTGTATTGGATCCATCTTAGACAGCTCAACTTGCAGTCGGTCATTCCATCGTTTCAATTTTCCAATCCATATGTTTTTGGTATGAGGATGGGAAATTGACTCTAGTTTCGCTTCGTCTATTGTTTTTTTTAAGCTCTCCATTATTGTACGTATTTTCGTTATATCTATATGAGTTTCGTGATTTTTTATTGTCTTCATCATGATCTCATTCATTTGTTTTTGCTGCAAGTCTAGTCCAGTGGCTAGCTGCTGATTAACAGTTCTTAGTTCTGCTATTTTGCTGGACAACATTGCATCGCTTGTGCCTTGTTCTACACTGTCCAGATCTTTGTGTTTCAGCAAATTTTGAATTTTCTGAAAGTAGCTCTCTGCTCCTTTCATCCATTGTTCCTTAAAGTAGGGAACCTCAATAACACCAAGCTTATGAAGTAGCTTGTCATTTTCCTTGAATGCTTGAAGATTCTTTTCAGCATAGACAAGAATTTCTTGATTTCTGCTGCGCGTTGTTACACTTTCTCCTTCTTTCAAAAACTTTTCAAGGTTTTTTAATATTTCAACCTGTTTTTCAATTATTTTTAAATGCTCTGATGACATTGTTGAATTTGTTGTTTTTTTCTTTTTGTATTATGTTATCTGTTTATCTGTTTTTTTTTTTTTTCACTTGTCAGTATTTAAGCTCTGACAACGCTTTTTCACTGTATAGATTTTTTTTTTTTTTTACTTGTCAGTATTTGAAGCTCTGACAACGCTTATTTTCACTTTATCAGTATTTGTAGCTCTGATAACGCTAAATTTTCACTTGTTCGTTTTATTAAAAATCTCTTACCACTGGCGGGGGAAAATTTTTAATACACGTCTCGAAGGACCAAATGATTGAATAAAACCTCGGTTTGTAAAGAATAAACAACCCAAATAATTCAAAAAATTCCATTAATTTTCGGCCATTACTGTTGAATATTTCATCTTTAGAATTTCTATTTAAGTTAAGCGCAATTTGCGATTGTAAGCACTGTGAAAGAGATGAATTCTGATTTTTACCAATTCTAGCATTTAAGTCCCCAATTATCATTGCATTTTCAAATGTTGTGCTATTCATAAAAT